>JARQOD010000001.1:84349255-84386857 GCA_033576555.1 Oophaga sylvatica
CCAACTCACATCATGCCTCAAATGCTGCAATGTTGGAAGTGAAATAATGTGGGTTGAACTTTGTCAACAGCTGCAGTGTGAAGGTTAGCCTTCAGTGTTCTTGGCTTTTAAATAAAAGCATACAAGTAAATTTAATAATCCATTGTTGATTAAGGGACGTGATGTACACCTGTAATATTGTGCAAACAATGGATGTAGGACTAGTCCTCTTCAACATTACTTATATTTGTGTCATTTCAAAAAATACATATTTAATTACAAATTTAACAACCCATACCATAAAGGTCCATCATGTAAAAATGAGAATTGGTAACAAAACTCATGCATTACCTGTTAAAGTCAATAGTGCATAGTCACAATAGCTAAATATATACCTGCAAGTTTTGCTGAAACAACGACAACTGATAGAAAAGGTGAATGATATCTAGTTATCAGACTGAATAGCGACACCTGTACAATGTCGATATAATACTGTACCTTAACAAAAAGGCTGTTTGCAACCAATGTATTATATACGGATGGAAGCGCATCACACTAATAGATTTGAGTTATTTGAAATAGAATGGAGCAGCACCAATTAGAGAAAAATGTAAAGGATGAGGCAGTGAGACACGCTCAGCAGAGTACAAGCAGCAGTGGTTGAAGAACTAACTGGAGCGGGATCTGCACTCCAAAAATGAAAACCTCTGACTACAGTAAACACTGCACACAATGTTCAGTACCTGTGAAAGGCCCGTTTGTGAACTTCTATATTGTTTGCAACCAATGTATTGGATACGGATGGAAGCACGTCACACTAATAGATTTCATTTTTTTTAATAGAATGTAGCAGCAACAATTAGAGAAAAATGTAAAGGATGAGGCAGTGAGACACGCTCAGCAGAGTACAAGCAGCAGTGGTTGAAGAACTAACTGGAGCGGGATCTGCACTCAAAAAAAAAAAAACTCACAGACTAGAGTGAACACTGCACACAACTGTTCACTATCTCTGAAAGGCTCCTTTGTGTACTTCTATAGTGTTTGCAACCAATGTATTGGATACGGATGGAAGCACGTCACACTAATAGATTTCATTTTTTTTAAATAGAATGTAGCAGCAACAATTAGAAAAAAATGTAAAGGATGAGGCAGTGAGACACGCTCAGCAGAGTACAAGCAGCAGTGGTTGAAGAACTAACTGGAGCGGGATCTGCACTCCAAAAATGAAAAACTCTGACTACAGTAAACACTGCACACAACTGTTCAGTAGCTGTGAAAGGCCCGTTTGTGAACTTCTATATTGTTTGCAACCAATGTATTGGATACGGATGGAAGCGCGTCACACTAATAGATTTGAATTATTTGAAATAGAATGTAGCAGCACCAATTAGAGAAAAATGTCAAGGATGAGGCAGTGAGACACGCTCAGCAGAGTACAAGCAGCAGTGGTTGAAGAACTAACTGGAGCGTGATCTGCACTCAAAAAAAAAAAAACTCACAGACTAGAGTGAACACTGCACACAACTGTTCACTATCTTTGAAAGGCTCCTTTGTGTACTTCTATAGTGTTTGCAACCAATGTATTGGATACGGATGGAAGCACGTCACACTAATAGATTTGATTTTTTTAAAATAGAATGGAGCAGCACCAATTAGAGAAAAATGTAAAGGATGAGGCAATGAGACACGCTCAGCAGAGTACAAGCAGCAGTGGTTGAAGAACTAACTGGAGCGTGATCTGCACTGAAAAAAAAAAAAACCTCACAGACTAGAGTGAACACTGCACACAACTGTTCACTATCTCTGAAAGGCTCCTTTCTGTACTTCTATAGTGTTTGCAACCAATGTATTGTATAAGGATGGAAGCGCGTCACACTATAATTTCAATTGAATGGAGCAGCAAGAATTACACTAAAGAAAAAAAGAAGAGTCTGTGAGTGACACGTGCAGATGGCTACTAACAGCGTTGGATGCAGAGCAAACTGCAGCGTCACCTGCACTCTCACACACACACCTTGCACAGAGCTGTTAAAACAACACTGCAAGGCAAAAGGATGATTTACACAGCGGTTGGTAAACTAGCCTGCCTAAAGCACAGTACACAAAATCGCAATCTCTAACTGTCCCTCAGAGTCAGCAGAGCAGCGTTCTGTCCCTAACTGAATTCACAGCACAGTGACGCTAAAATGGCGGCGGCGCCTTTTATAGTGCATTCTGACATCATTTCAGCATCCAATCACAGCCATGCCATTAGTTAACATGACCGCAGCAGTACAGGATGTGCCCACGCTTCTTAGGATTCCTCATTGGCTGACTAAAATCACATTGCCTCTCAAAGAATTATGGGAACTTCCGATTCCGGTATACGATATATGAAAAATATCGGAACTGAGTATGGAATTCCGATACAGCGAATATTGGCCGATACACGATACTTGCGGTATCGGAATGCTCAACTCTACTGACAACAGTTTTAAAGTATTTGAGGGGTGTGGTTTACAACATGGTATTGCTTAAGCAGAATGTCCATTATATAGGTCCCTCAAAGTTAATGCTCCCAGTGGGTCATAGGACCCGCAAACAACAGTAAAATTTGCACTAAAGGATGGTGCTCCTTTCTTTCTGAGTTTTGCATTGTGCCTCAAAAGTAGTTCCCGATTACATGTTGGGTATTGGCATACTCAGAAGAAATTACACAGCAAACTGAGTGGTCCAGTTTTTCCTATTAGCACTTATAAAAATGAAAACTTTGGGCTAAAACAACATTTTAGAGGTAAAAATATAAATATTCTTTCTTCACTGTCAAATGGTAAAAATTTCTGAGACACATGTGGTGTCAACAATGCTCACTACACCCCTAGATGAATTCACTGACAGGTGTAGTTTGTAAAATGACCACTTATGAGAGGTTTCTACTGTTTTGACACCTCAGGTACTCCGCCAATGTGACATGGCACCCTGAAACAATTCTAGCAAAATCTGAACTCCAATTTGGCACTTCTTATATTCTGAGATTTGCACTGTGCATCAAGAGTCGTTTTCCACCACGTATGGGTATCGGTGTACTCAGGAGAAATTGCACAACAAATTGTATGGTACCTTCTGCTTCATTAGCCTTGTGAAAATGAAAAATTTGGGGGCAAGGCAGGCATACTCAGAAGAAATTGTACAACAAATTGTATGGTCCCTTTTTCTCCGTTACCCTTGTGAAATGAAAAATTTGGGGCAAGAACAACATTTTTGCAGGAATTTTTTTTTTAATTTTTATAGTTCGTTATAAACTTCTGTGAAGCTCTTGTGGGTTCAAGGTACTCACCACACATCTAGAAACATTCATTGAGGTTATTAATTTCCAAACTTGGGTCACTTTTGGGGGGGTTTTCACTGTTTAGGCATATCCGGGGTGGACCAAATGCGACATTGCGTCCGCTCTTGATTCCAGCTTTTTTTGGGTTCTAAAAGTTAAAAGGTGCTCTTTCCTTTCTGAATCCTGCCATGCGCCCAAACAGTAGTTTTCGCCATCATATGGAGTATCGGTGTACTCATGAGAAATTGAGCAACAAATTTTGGGGTTCATTTTCTCCTGATACCCTTATGAAAGTAAAAAATATGGGGCTAAAGTAAATTTTTTGTGAAAAAAGTAAAATGTTCAATTTTTTCCTTTCACATTCAATTAATTTCTGTAAAGCACCTAAAGGGTTAATAAACTTCTTGAATGTGGGTTTGAGGACTTTGACGGGAGCAATTTTTAGAATGGTGTCACTTTTGGGTATTTCTGTCATATAGACCCCCAAAGTCACTTCAAATGTGATGTGGTCCCTAACAAAAATAGCTTTGGAAATTCTGTTGAAATTGCTCATCAACTTTGAACCCTTCTAACTTCCTAACAAAATCAAAAAAAATTTAAAAAAATTATGCAGATGTAGATATGTGGGAAATTTTATTTATTAACTATTTTATGTGGAATAACTTTCTGATTTACGTGCATAAAAATTTAAAGTTTAAAATTGCTAAATTTTTTAATTTTTTTGTTACATTTCTAATATTTTTATAAATTTACCAAATCATACTGATCAAAATTTACCACTAACATGATACAATATGTCATGAAAAACAGTCTCAGAATCACTGGGATCCGTTGAAGCTTTCCAGAGTTATTACCCCATAAAATTACACTGGTCAGATTTAAAAAAAAATGACCTGGTCATTAAGGTCAAATTTTTCTCTGTCACTAAGGGCCTAATATAGATCCATTGCTCAGCTTGTAAATAATATTGCATTAAGGTGAATGCATGCTTCCAATTGATTAGAGTTTTAGCTTGAATATCAATTAGGTTCTGAAAATATTGGCATGTATTTATGTAACAGAATTTGAAGTGTTACAATACACATCTTTTGATCTTTATTTGGAGTTTATTTTGTACAACATTTCTAGTTTTAAATTGGAAGCAAGGTTGTCATGAATCAGATTAGCTGAGCAGTAGGTTGGCTAGTTTCTTTTACCTGTCCTTTAGAAAGTCTGCCTTGCATCTGTTTTCTCTCAGAAAGGAAATGTAACATCAACTGATCTTCACTGTCCTATTAAAGGAATAGAAGAATCCAGGATATCTATAAACAGAAAGACAGTGAGGAAACACTTAGCTAACCTAAATGAATTCAAGTCTCCAGGTCCAGATGAATTACACCCCAGAGTACTGAAGGAGATAGCAGAAGAAATTCTTGAACCACTGTCCATAATCTTTGAAAATTCTTGGAGAACAGGAGAAGTCCAAGAAGACTGGAGAAGAGCAAATGTTGTTCCTATCTTCAAAAAGGGGAAGAAGGTGGACCCAGGGAACTACAGGCCGGTGAGTCTGACTTCTATACCAGGAAAGATCTTTGAACAAATTATTAAAGAACATGTATGCAAGTATCTGGATAAGAATGAAGTGATTAAACAGAGTCAGCATGGGTTTGTAACTAATAAGTCATGTCAGACTAACTTAATTTCCTTCTATGACAGAATCACTGACTGGGTGGATCAGGGAAATGCTGTAGATATAGTATATCTTGACTTCAGCAAAGCATTTGACAAAGTATCTCTCACAATCCTTATTGAAAAAATGACTAAGTATGGAATGGACAAGGCAACTGTTAGGTGGATTCATAACTGGCTTAGTTATCGGACCCAAAGAGTGGTGGTAAATGGCTGCACATCCAGTTGGAAGAATGTCTCAAGTGGGGTACCACAAGGCTCTGTTTTGGGCCTTGTATTGTTCAACATCTTTATCAATGATTTAGATGAAGGAATTGAAGGTAAACTGATCAAATTTGCTGATGACACAAAGCTAGGAGGGGTAGCTAATACTAGAGAAGAGAGAGAGAGGATTCAAAAAGATAAATAAACTGGAGCAGTGGGCAGCAACTAACAGAATGGATTTTAACAGGGAAAAATGCAAAGTACACATCTGGGCAATAAAAATGAAAAAAGCATATACAAAATGGGAGGAATAGGGCTAAGTAACAGCACATGTGAAAAATACTTGGGTATACTAATTGATCACAGACTTAACATGAGTCAACAGTGTGATGCAGCAGCAAAAAAGGCAAATGCAATTCTAGGATTGTCATGGAAATATATATGTATTCCATATATTCAAAGTATATTCACATATATGTATTCACAGTTCACAGTTAGATAGATCTCACTTGCTAAAAAACCCTGTGCTCACATATTTCTATTCCAGCTATAATCAGTCGTTTTAAAGAAATCTGGCCTTCATAAGGCCTTCATAAGGAACAAGCACATGGAGTCTTATTAGATATCTGTTGTTTACCTTACAGTCATGCAAGACAACTAGGTCACAAGAATATAAAACAATAATTCTGCAACTTCAGCTCTTTTAATCATGATTATCATAATTATCATATTTACACTAGAACAGCAATAATCTAGCAGCTTTTAATTGTATGTTAATTGACTAACCAGCCCATTTTTGTAAACGTATAAAACCTTGAATGAATAATAAATGTGTGTCTTTGACGAACTGTTATACTGACACTTGCGTTGTGGACAGTTTTCATTTCGTTCTGAGCGCTCAAAGAAGACATTAAATAGAGATTTGGAGAAGCAAGCAGCAAACACGGAAGGATATTTTTATCCTAATTAAATGTCCATATCAGTTGGCGCCTGCACGCGGGGCATTGGACGAAACGCACGAGGACCCGGCCGACCGGAGAGACGGGGGCGTTGGCCCTGGCCTTGGCACACGGGACGGAGACTGCAGCTCCATAAATAAGGTAAGAAAACTCTGTCATCTTACCTGAATGTTCCCTGTGCCTAGTCCTAGCCTACACTTCCAGCCGGTCGGACGTGGTCATCACCGCATTCCCAGGTTGTGTAAAAAGTCCATACCCTTATCCAAAAGCCGTGGGATATAAGCCGAGTTGTTTGCTGCTGTGCTGTATATGTTTCATGTTTTATGTGAATCGGGAGAAAGTTGGAACGGTGACTGTGTTTTTGCTTGCTGATTTCTGGGGGCTGTATAGCAAAAGACAAATTGCTGCATAAGTTCCCGCAGTAAACTTTCACGCACCGGGAGGCCATCTCAGTCAAATCAGACGTGAAGGGCGGGAGCTTTGTTTTGGATAAGTCCACGCAGATATTCTTCACACATTGGAGGGAAGCTATCCCAAAAAATCCAGTTGTGAGAAGCGAGGGCTTTGTTCGGTTAAGTTTCTGCAGTAAACTTTCACGCACCGGGAGGCCATCCCAGTCAAATCAGACGTGAAGGGCAGAAGCTTTGTTTGGATAAGTTCTCACAATAATCGTCCACCGGGAGGCCATCCCAGTCAAATCAGACGTGGATTCGTCCACGCACCGGGAGCCATCCCAGTCAAATCAGACGTGGATAGTGAGAATTTTGATGAAGGCTATTGCAGATTATTGTGACCGGGCACCGGCCAGGGCGTACGGTACAGAGAGCGATAGAACCTTGAGCCTCACCGCGCTCAGTGCAATTGGTGAGTTATCAGTTACCAGAGCAGCTTGTATGTGTCACAGATCATCAACAGAGGGATTCGTATTCTCCCGGGTGTCTGTCTCATTGTACGTGTCAACTGTCTGTATCAGGTACTGTTGCTTTAAATCACATCTCCGTGCGCTCTGTCAGTATCTCATTCAGAGCAGTGTGCTGGCTGCAGCAGCGAGAAAACCCCTTTGACCCCCCTCCTCTGCTAATCACGTTGTCACATCTGTTTTTTTGGCTTTGATTTTTATTTTTTTAAGCTAGTTTTTTGGCTACAGGTTTTAATGTGAAAATTATCAGGCATTCAGACTGAACTATATTCTTTTTTTTTTTTTTTTGCTATTCTGAGGAATAATAATTTTTTTTTTTTTTTTTGATACGTGATTTCAGTGTCTGGAGAGACAGCAAACAGAGATAGAAGGGAGGGGGGAAGTGCTGGCAGCAGCCAGCTGACATTCCAGAGAGCGGTAGGAAAAGAAGCCTACGCTACCAGACAAAGTTTTAAAGTACTTTTCTTTTTTTGTTTTTATCATTTTACAGTTTTTCCACCTCTTTTCTGTTTTTTTAATTAGCTGTTTTAGTAACAAGGGTTGTTTTTCAGAGTTTTATGGGTAATACGGTTTTTTTTTTTTTTTTTTTTCTTTTCTCCCCTTTTTGGTGAATTTATTTTTTGTTTTCTTTTTCTAGAGGTTTTTTTTTTTACTAAATCTAACTTTTGTTTTTAAGGTTTTTCTTTTAAGTACATTTTTAAATGATTTTGGAGAGATTTTTTCTCTAAGCAATTTATTTTAGAGTTTTATTTCTCCAGCCATTTTCTTTTTTTTTTTTTTCTACCAGCCTGCTTTAGACCAAGGTCACATAGATAAGGAAAATTACAGGCTGAGGGAGAGAGCAGGCACAAACTGCGCAGCGGTATGAGTAGCCCCTCCCGTCGGGCATTCGGCGAGGAAATAATTTTTTTTTTTTTTCTCCTCAATCAAACTTTCGTGTTGAAGTTTTTGTTTTGGAAAAATTTCTCTTTTTTTTTTTTTTTTTAAATGGGGAACAAGATGGGCAAGCAGGAGAGTCTTATGCTTCCTGGAGAGAAAACTGCCCCCCAGCTGGTAGCTGAACAAGAAGGAGTAAAGTATGTAAAAAATTACAGACAGCTCATGAAAGTGTGTGAAATCCATAAGAAGGGCAGACTCCAAGCTGCGGAATGGCAGGATGTATTGAAAAATAGAAAAGGGAAGCTAGTAGATTCAAAATTGCTGACTGATGCAAATGCATGGTACAAAGTGGCTGTAAACTTGCATCGTTTAGGAAGTTCAGAAAGATATGTGAACAAGCCAGGATATGATTTTTATGTGTACAAGATAGGGAAAGATGCTAAGCCATCACCACCCCCATATGGTGAAGGGAAATATTGGACATGTTCAGTCTGTTCTCAACAGAATCCATGGTACAGGACACTTGTGCAACATGCGGTGCCCCCCACCTCTCCCTACTGGGAGACGGCATCATAGCTCCAGCCATGCCCTCCCAGGCTGCACGAAGCGGGAAGATCTTTCTCCTCCTTTACCACCTCCTCCCTCCGTCTCTCTTTCCCCTCCTCTTCTTCCTCCCCTTCACTCCCCGCTCCTCCCACCTCACATCTCTCTCCTCTCTCCCCTCCATTCTGCCACACCCTTCTCCCTCCTCTCCTTCCTCTCAGACAAACCCCTTTTTATCCACACCTTCTCTCTCTCCTCCCACATCACACGCCTCAGATCTTTCTCCTCCTCCTCCATTTTCTTCTCTCTCTCCTCCCACATCACACCCCTCTGATCTTTCTCCTCCTTCCTCCTCCTCTCAGGCACACCTCCCTTCTTTTCCTTTTTTTCCTGCTTCGTTACCAGCTGGGCCAACAACCAACCAGAGCAATGCTGTATCCCTGTATCCAGTGCTTACAGCACAAGGCACGTTCTATGTCCCAAGCACAGTCCAGACACTGCCACTCATGATTTTCGGAGAGGAAAGTGAAGCCCTCCCTACACAATACATCACACAAGATCCCATAGGTAGCCCCCTGGGACAGCAGTCAGCAGAGCCCACAGCTCAGGGAGATAGGATAGGAGAAGAAGCTGCAAACCCTGATGATGGACATCGGTATCGCACAGAACTGTCAACGTTTACACCCAATGGAACTATAACCCTAATCCAGCGCAGCTTCAGCAAAACAAGGGACCATCCTCAGAAAAAAAGCCATCTTCCAAACCCCAATACCATCCAGTACTCGACTCATACATGCAATATCATCAATCTTCCTCAGAAGATGAAGACGAAGGAACATCATATATGCTGCCTAGTACTAGGAAGAGGAACCCAAATGCACCTAAAGCGAAGGGGAAGATAGAGCCTCCACCATTACATTATGTGCACTTTACCCCTGGCCAAGTGACCAGTATTCTAAATAATCTGCCAGATCCAGAAATGCACCCCATGCCATTCTACAGGAGGATGCAACAGAACCAGCGTACATATGCAGCAACCTGGAATGATCTCTGGGCCGTGATGGAAATAAAAGCAGGAGATGCATTCTGGCCTATCATGAAAGAACATTTCAAGCTTCCAGCAGGATTGGATGTGCACGCCTGGGAGTCAGGACCAAAGCTAATTGAGCAGCTCAGAGAGTGGTCAAAAGGCAGACTAGCAGGACAAGCTCTCAGCCTGCATGACATGAGTCAAGACAAGAGCGAATCTGTGGAGAAGTTCCATGGCAGAGTGATGCAAGTGTTTCAAGATTTGGGCTTCACTATTCATGATCAGATACACAGACAGATGTTGGCACAGGCCTTTGTGCATGGACTGAGAGAACCAATCAGAAAGCCACTGATAGTAGCTAGGCCTGAGTACAGATCAATAGCAATGGACACCCTGCTCACAGTCGCAAAAGGGATAGAATCCCAGGCAGGAGTGCGCAAAGCAGCTCCCCTGATGGTGGTCTCAGACCCAGATGGCCAACCACGTTTTAAAGACAGAAGAAATGTCAAGTGTTACAACTGTGGCAAGCTTGGCCATTACCGGAACCGCTGCAGAGAACCCCTACGACCCACCACTTTGTCTAGAGAAGCAAGCCAAGGAGAAAACAAAGAGAGCAAAGAAGAACTTCATCCATAGGACAGGGGCAAGCCAGATCCGCAAGACACCACGCTACTAACCTGTAAAACTCCACCAGTGGGACCTATACCTCAAACTGCCCTGAAAGTGGACGGCGTTGTCAGATCTTTTCTTGTGGACACTGGTGCAGCCAGAAGTGTGATGAGACACATGGAGCTCCCCGATCCCGACTGCCTGTCAGATTCCTCTGTGTCCTGTGTGGGGATTGATGGTCAAGTCAGACATTCCCAGCTCACAAAGCCTCTGAAAGTATGGACTCAGCCAGGACACTCTGTCCTATCCCAGTTTGTTGTGTCAAAAAATGCCCCCTCAACCTACTGGGAGCGGACCTGCTACAGAAACTGAAGGCAACCATAGTGTTCAAGGAAGATGGGACTGTGGTGCTTTCTTCACCTTTGACCCAAGAAGAGTCAATTTATTGGCAGCCCTACAGGACCCTCAAACGCCTACTGCAGACCTACCTCAGGAAGTACTGGACATAGTACCAGAAAACCTATGGTCTAAGGGACCCCAGGATGTGGGGAGACTCCGAGTGGCACCAGTCCGAGTGTCACTCAAGCCAGGCACACCGTACCCTCGAAAGGCCCAGTATCCTCTGTCCATCGCCCAAAGTCAAGCGGTTTCTGATCAACTGAAAGTCTTCCTGGAAATAGGTGTCATCATTCCCTGCACATCACCTTGCAACACCCCTCTTTTCCCAGTAAAGAAGAAGACTGTGAAAGGAGAACCAGCCAAGTACAAATGGTACATGACCTAAGGGCTGTGAACGAAGCAACAGTATTTGAAAACCCAATTGTACCAAATCCGCACACTCTTCTCTCCAATGTGCCAGCCACAGCAACAGTGTTCACCGTGATTGACCTGGCCAATGCTTTCTTCAGTGTGCCTCTCCACCCAGATGACCAGTTCCTGTTTGCCTTCATGCACCAAGGAGTGCAGTACACATGGACAGTGTTGCCCCAAGGGGCTCAAAACAGCCCGTCACAGTTCACAAAGGCAATGTCTACCATCCTCGCCAACTGGATCACAGACCATGCAGACGTCGTACTTCTGCAGTACGTGGATGACCTCCTCCTCTGTGCAGCTGATGTCGATACCTGCACGGTCCACTCTGATTCTCTCCTACTCTACCTGGAGGAACAGCAATGCAAGGTCTCAAAGGACAAAGTCCAGTGGTGTCAGAAGCGAGTTACATTCCTGGGACACTGTATTGCTCACCAGACGAAACACCTGACAGATGACCGGAAGGCCACTGTGGAGAAGATGGCCACTCCTACGACGCCAAAGACACTGCAAGCCTTCCTTGGTCTGGTGTCATATTGCAGGACCTGGATCCTTGATGCCTCAGTCCTAATGCAGCCCCTGTACGATTGCATCAACGCAGACCCGTTCCTTCTGTCGGATACAGCTTTTATCTCATTCAGGAAATTGAAAGACTCCATAGTCTCAGCACCAGCGCTAGGCCTGCCTGACTACGAGAAGCCCTTCCGCCTCTACCTGACGGAGAAAGAAGGTCATGCTACAGGTGTCCTGACACAGACTCACGGGGGAAAACAGAGGGCTTTGGGCTACTTCTCAGCCCGCCTGGATCCAGTTGCAAGAGGAGCACCATCCTGCATGAGAGCAGTATTTTCAGCACACGCCCTCTTGGACAAGACTGCTGACATCATTCTTGGACATCCCCTGGAAATTCTCTCTCCACACGACATCTCAGCAATTCTCAACCAAACTCAGCCGAAGCACCTCTCCACCGCCAGGCATCTTCGCCTCCAGTGCTCTCTGCTTTTACCTGACAATGTCACCATCTCCAGATGTACAGTCCTCAATCCGGCCACTCTACTCCCGCTCCCAAGGGGGGATATGGACATGGACCTTTCAGAACAAAGTCTACAAGATACCTTTCACAAGGATCTGGATTTGCTCAGGACTGACGATCATGATTGTTTCAGCATCATGAAACAGGAAACAGCAGGACTGCCCAATGTGGCAGATGAGCCACTGACCAACCCAGAATTGATCCTCTACGTAGATGGCTCCAGATTCGCAGATGACGAAGGAAGATTCCACACCGGAAGTGCAGTGACCAGCAATCAAGAAATCCTGTGGTCCAGAAGTCTGCCGCCTAGCGTGTCAGCCCAAGAAGCAGAACTAATAGCGCTGACCAAGGCCTGCCGGATGGCAGAAGGCAAGACTGCAAATATCTACACAGACTCCAGGTACTCGCATGGCATAGCACACGATTTTGGGCCCATCTGGGCTGCAAGGGACTTCATCACAGCAAGTGGTACAACCGTGAAGCATCATGGAGCCATCAAGGACCTACTGGACGCACTCCAACTTCCAAAAATGGTGGCAGTTTTGAAAGTCAAGGAGCATGGGAAACTGAATACGGAAGAAGCACGAGGCAACAACATGGCGGACATGGCAGCCAAAGAAGCGGCCAAAGGAAGACAACATGGAGCGGGAGAGGTCGTAGAGCTGGACGGCTACTACATGGCAATTGAAGATAAGGATCCTGACAAAATGACATCCTGGGATCTGTTCAAGAAATTACAAGATCAGGCACCAAGGAAGAGAAGGAATGCTGGATGAAAAAAGGAGCAACACACAAGGAAGGCGGGGTATACGCAATGGACTTTAAACCCTGCCTACCGCGAAGTATGTACCCTGTGGTGGTTCAATGGGCGCATGGACCCACCCACAGATCAAAGACACAGATGAATGATCTGATTGGTGCTTACTGGTTCGCTCCAGGGATCTCCACCCTAACAGCCAAATTCACCAGCAGCTGTCTGACCTGCGGCAAATGCAACCCTGGACGCATGGAGAAGGTCCCCCCACATCATCTGGTCAGACCACTCTACCCTTTCCAGAGGATCCAGATAGACCACATCCAGATGCCGCCAAGTGGAGGATTCGAATACGCCCTTGTGGTCGTAGATGTGTTTTCCGGATGGCCAGAAGCTTTTCCAGTGAGGAACCAGTCAGCAAAGACTACTGCAAAGAAGCTACTCTCAGAGATAGTGTGCAGATACGGGGTTCCAGAAGTGATAGAGAGTGATCAGGGGCCAGCATTCACCGCAAATCTGACACGAGAGATCTGGTCAGCGGTAGGGTCAGACCTAGGCTTACACACTCCCTACCACCCCCAGAGCAGCGGGAAGGTAGAAAGACTGAATGGAACACTTAAGAATAGGATGCTGAAAGTTGCCCAAGAGACACGCAAACCATGGCATGAGACACTCCCAATTGCACTGTTTAGCGTGAGGCACACTCCCAGGGGCCCAGAAAAGCTGTCACCATATGAGATCCTGTTTGGGTCCAGCCCCAGGTTAGGAGCATTTTTTCCTCAGCAACTGACCATGCAGTATGATACCCTGTCGGCTTATGTGATTGAATTGACCAAAAAACTTGCTGATGTCCATTCTCAAGTTTTCTCTTCATTACCAGATCCACTGAAGGTACCCGGTACGCACTTTCTGAAACCAGGAGACTGAGTGTTGGTGAAGAAGTTCATAAGGAGAACGCTCGACCCCAGATTTGACGGTCCCTTCCAAGTGCTGTTGACAACACCAACCTCTGTGAAACTTGAGGGAAGACCCACTTGGATCCACGCATCATACTGCAAGAAGGCTCCCATACCAGAAGAGACACTCAAGCCAGAATGATTTTGTATATTCTCTGTGTGATACAGTTCCTGGGGGTGGGAAGAGCACGGCACATGGGGAGGATATCACCAAAGATGGTGATTACACAATTTTCTGGTATGACACAGCATCCCATATAGTCACATACATGTTTGATTACTGTTATATTGTACACTGCTCACCCGCACTGCTGAACAGACTGGGAGATGGGAATCAGTATATTTGTGTTGTGGATGATCAATGGGGAGACCAATGTGATCAATGGGGAGCTGTAGCATGGAACACAGGAGAAAGTTGGGGATACAAACCTAAGACAGCTGCAGACAGAAAAGACCGCAATGGCAAGTCACTGATTGACCGTATGACCCTTAAAAAGCAAACATTTGTGGGAGGATGCATCACTAAGGATAAATGTAACCAACTCATACTTACCATCGATAACCAATCCCCAGGCGACGCAGGTACATACATTTTAAGTAGCACCTTGTCAACAGATAGACACCACCCTGCTGTACAGTATGGGGGAAAATTCAAGCTGGCAGACATAGCCAACAGACCAAAAAAACCCACACACATCCCCCGCAACATGACAGTGATGACAGACCCAATCCATGAGGAAACCCTTGCAGCAGAAACAGGGTATGCTGAAACCAATTACTGGCTGGAATGGGTGAAATACACAGCCCAACAACATAATATGAGTGACTGTTATGCATGTGCTAGTGCCAGATCCCATTTAGGCACAGTGCCACTCGACATCCCAGAATCCCAACAGGCCTGTTTCCTGAGTATATATACCAACTCATCCGACTCATCATCCTGTGAAAATTGGAAGGCCAAATACCCACCCATGACAAAAGCGCCCCCTGAGGAAGGAGTTTGTCTAAACTCCGAAACGCGCGTCGGGCGGCCCTGTGGTCACAAATCCCTCACTCTGGGTAATTATTTTCATTCTTGTTATGTTTTAGTGTGGACTCTCAGCGTGTTTTGGATACTTTCCTATAACGGTTTACTTGCACATGCATATGATGTTCTCCAACTCGCTTCTGCTTTGTCATTTACTATACTAGAGATGTCACTATACCTATTAACCCATGTGTGGGTGTTTGTTTGATCACATGGCCCGGCTTACCATGTGTTTATTGTGTATTTGCATCCCCATTTTTGCCTTATCCCTGGATTTTAATATCCTCTAATAAAGATTACATTTTATATTTGACCTTTCGACTACAACTAGTTCTTTGTGTGGTTTTCCATATCCTGTGTAGTTGGTCTAGTTATCCATTTCAGCCATGTTGGTGGTATAAATTTTTTTATATAGGACATCTTTATTTGCCACCCATGTATATTGCTGGCCTCCATCTTGTTTTATTACAACCCATGACAAAAGGTACGCCCCCGGGGACAGGAATAACAATCTACCCTGGTAATTACACCTGTTACACACGCACTGGGACAGGCAGGAATTTAAAGAATTTCCCTCAGGGGTTTTGCTCAGAGTACAGTACCACCACTGCTAATTTGATCAATCATGTGGTTTCCCTAGGTGATATATATTGGATCTGTGGAGATATGAAAATACGTAGTAGACTACAAGGTGTTTGGGTAGGCCAATATGCCCTGGCAAAAGTCATAATGCCATTCCATCTTCTTCCCTACACCCATGACCTTTCACCCAAAAGATCCAAAAGAGAAAGTGCTCCAAAAGGCAGTTTTGACCCGCATGTCTATATAGATGCCATAGGTGTGCCAAGGGGGGTACCTGATGAGTTCAAGGCCAGAGACCAAGTTAAAGCCGGATTTGAGTCACTATTGCCACTAGTAACTATAAACAAATATGTTGATTGGATAAATTACATCTATTATAACCAGCAGAGATTTGTTAACTTCACCATAGATGCTGTAAAAGGTTTGGCAGCACAGTTAGGCCCCACTTCCATTATGGCATTCCAGAATAGAATGGCTTTGGATATGATTCTAGCTGAGAAAGGAGGTGTTTGCAAAATGATCAAAGACACCTGTTGCACCTACATCCCAGACAACACTGGCCCAAATGGTAAAGTCACAATGGCAATACAGAAACTTACTGAGTTATCAGAGGAACTGAAACAGAACTCAGGTGTCACTGACCCATGGGATCGATACTTTGGGTGGATGAGTGGGTGGCAGAAAATGTTGGCACAGGTTGGGACAGCCATTATGGGGAATCTCATTTTTGCATTAATTACTGTTTGCTGTGTTATTCCTTGTATCCGCAGGATAATGGAAAAAACTGTTCAGGAGACAACAAATTTGATGCCACTCACCATCTTGGACCTCGCACCAGTCCGGATGGAACTGCCTGGCTTGACCAGATCTCCGAACTACCTCCAGACTGAGAATACACATCCTTGATGAAACATCATATCAACTATGAGATTATGATTGCAAACACATAAACTCCCGACAGGGACAGTCCTCCTGACCGCCCATTTGCGAAAAGTCTGTATTCGGTGGGGGAGACATGCGCTAGGCATATTCTCAACCCGCCGGCAGCACAAAAGAGTTGCAGCGCTTTGGGCCAGGAGCAGGTTTTTAGGGCAAGTGGTATCTAGGGGGGACTGTCATGGAAATATATATGTATTCCATATATTCAAAGTATATTCACATATATGTATTCACAGTTCACAGTTAGATAGATCTCACTTGCTAAAAAACCCTGTGCTCACATATTTCTAGGCCAGCTATAATCAGTCGTTTTAAAGAAATCTGGCCTTCATAAGGCCTTCATAAGGAACAAGCACATGGAGTCTTATTAGATATCTGTTGTTTACCTTACAGTCATGCAAGACTACTAGGTCACAAGAATATAAAACAATAATTCTGCAACTTCAGCTCTTTTAATCATGATTATCATAATTATCATATTTACACTAGAACAGCCAATATTCTAGCAGCTTTTAATTGTATGTTAATTGATTAACCAGCCCCTTTTTGTAAACGTATAAAACCTTGAATGAATAATAAATGTGTGTCTTTGACGAACTGTTATACTGACACTGGCGTTGTGGACAGTTTTCATTTCGTTCTGAGCGCTCAAAGAAGACATTAAATAGAGATTTGGAGAAGCAAGCAGCAAACACGGAAGGATATTTTTATCCTAATTAAATTTCCATATCAGGATGTATCAACAGAAGCATACAGTCTAGATCTCGTGAGGTCATTATTGCCCTCTACTCCTCTTTGGTCAGACCTCATCTGGAATACTGTGTCCACATTTTAAAAAAGACATCAACAAACTGGAATCAGAGAAGCCACAGAAGGTGACGTCCAAACCATGTCTATGAGAACGGTTGCAGGATTTGGGAATGTTTAGCTTGCAAAAAAGAAGACTGAGAGGAGACTTAATAGCTGTCTACAAATATCTCAAGGGCTGTCACATTGTAGAAGGATCATCTTTATTCTCATTTGCACAAGGAAAGACTAGAAGCAATGGGATAAAACTGAATGGGAGGAGACACAGATTAGATATTAGAAAAAACTTTTTGACAGTTAGGGTGATCAATGAGTGGAACAGGCTGCCACGAGAGGTGGTGAGTTCTCCTTCAATGGAAGTCTTCAAACAGAGGCTGGACAGACATCTGTCTGGGATGATTTAGAGAATCCTGCTTTGAGCAGGGGGTTGGACCAGAAGGCCCAGGAGGTCCCTTCCAACTCTACCATTCTATGATTCTATGATTCTATGCCTGTGATCTGAATAATCGTTGTGCAGACCTTGGCCCAGTTTTACTATCTGGTTTAAAGTCTGGTATGTTTTGTGCATTGTTTGAACTTTCAGAGAGGCAACAATAACATTTAGCTGTCCATTCTTCTAAATAAATGTGATCATTAGATCTTGTGATATTCTTTTGGTAATTTGGACCATCTGTAGAATTATAAATACAGTTAAAGCAACCCAGAAAAGTGTCAAGGCCTACTGCAAATTGGTTTATAGTGTATCTATTCCTATACAGTGGGTTCGGAAAGTATTCAGACCCCTTTAAATTTGTCACTCTTTGTTTCATTGCAGCCATTTGTTAAATTCAAAACAGTTCATTTTTTTCTCATTAATGTACACTCTGCACCCCATTCTTGACTGAAAGAAACAATAATGTAGAAATTTTTGACTTATGGATGTACTAGCTCAAAAGGGTGCTTCTACTCAGGTGTGAACCTAGCCTCTCTGCTGCCTGAGGCAAACTGAAAAATGGCGCCCCCCGTAGTAAAATCAGTACAAATAAATCTGGTTTACTCTTTACTAGCCTAACCTGACGCACATGTAAAATATATACACTTTTAAATAGGAATATATTTGAAACATTGATTTTACATTTCTTCAGGGACTCAATACCGCCTGAGGTGAAGTGATCATCTTGCTTCATTCCCCTGGCCGGGGAACAGTGCTTACTGTAGTGCTTCTTCCCCGGCGGCTGTCCGTGTGGTACTGATGCGGCACACAGTTGCCACACGAATTACACACAGGGACACAGATATCTCCACTAATGGTTTTTCTGGTACTGGAAATATCAGGATGTGTGAAACCAGCCTAAAGCCACATTCACACGTTCGGTATTTGGTCAGTATTTTACCTCAATATTTGTAAGCCTAATCGAGAGTGGGGGAGAAATCCAGAATTGGTGACGTGTTTCTATTATACTTTTCCTCTAATTGTTCCACTCCTGGTTTTGGCCTACAAATACTGAGGTAAAATACTGAACGTGTGAACGTGGCCTGATAGAGGGTTTCTGCTGCTTCTGACTTCCCGCAGACAGAAGTTGCAGTCACAAGATGGCGCCGATAAAAGGTGGAGACGGTGACAATATACACAGGAGCTCTGTATATAGTGTATAGTGTACAGGTAATAGTGATCACCAGTGACATTATACACAGGAGCTTTGTATATAGTGTCAGTGTACAGGTAATACAGTGTTCACTGGTGACATTATACACAGGAGCTCTGTATACAGTGTCAGTATACAGGTAATACGATGATCACCAGTGACTAGCGTTGATCGATACTTCCCGATATCAAGAAGTATCGGATCGGATTGGGTATCACCGATACCCAAAAAGTATCGGCGATACCCGATTCCGATACCGGAAATCCAATGCAAGTCAATGGGACAGAAATATCGGAACTAAAAAAACCCCTTTCTTTCCTTGAACACTAAATATACACACATAGAATACATATAATATATATATATATATACATGTCATTGTGACATATATATACATATATTTATAGTTCATACACTTCTACATAGTATAATAGCCGCTAATTCAATTGACGGCTTTTGTGAAAATACAGAAGCACCCGACATGAAATGACACATGGTTTACATAGAGTTAACCATGCCTTTTCATTTAGTTTGATATCTGGTTTTCACAAACAATTACATGAGTGTATTTGTGCAAAATTTCACACCTGTAGGGGTCAATTAAATAAATTAGTTGTAAAAAAAACGGACTTTTTTGCTACGAATTTACACCTTTAATTAACCCCTACATGTGTCAAATTTTGCACACATACACTCATGTAATTGTTAGTGAAAACAATATATCAAACAACTTGAAATGACATGGTTAACTCTATGTAAACCATGTGTCATTTCTTGTCGGCTTCTGTATTTTCACAAAAGCCGTCAATTGAATTAGCGGCTATTATACTATGTAGAAGTGTATGAACTTAAATATAAATATATATATATATGTGTCACAAATTCAATGACATGTATAATATATATATATATATATACATATATATATATAATAGAGGTGTAAAATTGTTGAAAAAAAATGCGTGGGCTCCCGCCCTATTTTCTCAACCAGACAGACAAAGCCAGCGAGTGGGGGCAGATAATAATACCCAGAGAGGGACCATTATTTTTGGCCCCCCCAGCTACTAACATCTGCCCCCAGACACCCCAGAAAAGACAAATCTATAATTAGATTCGCCCTTTCTGGCACTTTGCCTGTCTATTCCCATTGCCCTGTAGCGGTGGCGAATGGGTTAATAAGGGGTTAAAGCCACCTTGCTATTGAAAGGTGACCTTAAGCCAGGTTAATAATTGAGAGCTGTCAATTAGACAACTAGCAATTATTAATCCTATTGCATGAAATAAAAATAAAACACGCACACTTTAATTAAAAATCATTTTAATGAAATAAAGACATGTTTTTGACCATCTTTTATTTTACTGCAAAAAACATTTCCTGTAATAAAAATAAAATAAAAAAGCAAAATTATTCTTACCTATCCGATGCACAGTCAGGTCCCAAGGTGTAATCCATCAGAAAGGGTTAATGTTTACTGCAGGGACCGCAGCTAATGCTGCAGCCTCACAGTAAACCCCCGAATGAATCATCTCCTCTCCTGGCTGACAGGAGAGGAAGTGGTTAGCTTAATTGATTGCTTCCCACTTTCACTTCAGGTCAGCCAGGGACACCATCAGTGACGTGAGAGGGAATCCCCGCTGACCTGAAGTGAACTGATTAACAAAAATAGGGAATCCCTCGAAAAAAAAAATGGCGTGGGGTCCCCCCTATTTTTGTTAACCAGCCTGATAAAGCAGACTACTGATGCCTGGATTTTCAGGCTGTTAAGGAGCCAAGATCCATGGACCTTGCCAGCCTGATAATACCAGGCCACAGCAGTCTGCTTAGCTTGGCTGGTTAACAAAAATAGGGGATCCCCTCGAAAAAAAATGGCGTGGGGATCCCCCTATTTTTGTTAACCAGCCAAGTAAAATGCAGACTGCTGCGGCCTGGTATTAAAAGACTGTCAAGGCCCATGGATTTTGGCCCTCAACAGCCTAATAATACCAGACTACAGCAGCCCCACATTTGGCGCATCAAAAGAAGTGCCAATTGTGGCACTTTACCCGGCTCTTCCCACTTGCCCTGTAGCGGTGGCAAGCGGGGTAATAAGGGGTTAATGTCACCGTTGATTGCACGGTGACAATAAGCCCGGTTAATAATGAGAGGCGTCAATAAGACACCGATCCATTATTAATCCCAAAGTTTTTAAATGTTTAAAAAAAAGACACAGCCAGAATAAAGTATTTTAATGAAATAAAAGAGACAACACAGTTTTCATTAATTTTATTACACGCTCATCCTGCGACGCCATCGATCTCCTGGAAAAAAAGAAAAAAAACAAACAGTATACCACCTGTCCGACGCAGTCCATAGTAACGAGTGTCCCACGACGATCTAGCTCTGCTACATTGGAATGTCAGGCAGAGCCTGACATCCCGACGCAGCACAGCTGCTTACCGGCTTCCCCGGCGGTGACGTCATTGGACTGCTTTACGGCCGCGATTACCCGGCAGCACGTGCAGTTATCGCGAGAAACTGCACGTGACCTCCAGGAGAAGATAATGGCGGCCATCAAGCAGTCCAGGACGTGACCATCGGAGATCTTCTGCCAGGTAAGTGCCGCTGACTCCTGACAGACCCGACCGACGGACACTGACAGTGACAGGAACATTCGTGACAGGAACATTCCGATTCCGGTATCCGATATGACAAAAATATCGGAACTCGGAATCGGAATTCCGATACAGCGAAATCGGCCGATACCCGATATTTGCAGAGTCGGAATGCTCAACACTACCAGTGACATTATACACAGGAGCTCTGTATATAGTGTCAGTGTACAGGTAATACAGTGATCACAGGTGACATTATACATGAGCTCTGTATATAGTGTCAAGTGTACAGGTAATACAGTGATCACCGGTGACATTATACACAGGAGCTCCGTGCTCCATTCTGCCGCCCCATGCTCCATTCTGGCCCCCGTGCTCCATTCTGCCCTGCGGCAAATTTTAGGCGACGCCCCTGACTAGCCACACCCATATCCATGCCTCAATCGCACTTATTTAGCACTGCTGATCACACTGACTGGTACTGAGGGCACAGTGGCTGGTACTATGGGTACACTGGTACTGAGAAAAAGAAAGAACAGAGAGAGAGAAAGAAAGAACAGAGAGAAAGATTGAGGGGAAAGAAAGAACAGAGAGAGAGAAAGAGAAAGAATAGAGAGAGAGAAAGGAAGAGGGTAAAGAAGAAGAACAGAGAGAGAAAGAAAGAGGGGAAAGAAAGAAAAAGAAAGAAGAAGAAAGAAAGAAAGAAAGAAAGAAAGAAAGGAGAAGAAGAAAGAAAGAAAGAACATAAGAAAGAAAGAAAAAGGGGAAAGAAAGAACAGAGAGAGAGATAGAAAGTAGAAAGAACAGAGAGAGAAATAAAGAGGGGAAAGAAAGAACAGAGTGAGAAAGAAAGAACAGAGAAAGAAAGAACGGAGAGAGAAAGAACGGAGAGAGAGAGAACGGAGAGAGAGAGAACGGAGAGAGAGAGAACGGAGAGAGAGAATGGAAGAATGGAGAGAGAGAAAGGAAGAACGGAGAGAGAGAAAGGAAGAATGGAGAGAGAGAAAGGAAGAACGGAGAGAGAAAAGGAAGAACAGAGAGAGAAAGAAAGAAAGAACAGAGAGAGAAAGGAAGAGCAGAGAGAAAGAAAGAGGGGAAAGAAAAAGAACAGAGAGCAAAAGAAAGAACAGAGAGAGAAAGAAAGAGGGGACAGAGCAAAAGTACAGAGAGAAAGAAAGGGGGGAAAGGAAGAACATAGGAAGAAAGAAAGGGGAAAGAAAGAACAGAGAGAGAAAGAAAGAACAGAGAGGGAAAGAAAGAACAGAGAGAGCACGAAAGAACAGAGAGAGAAAGAAAGAACAGAGAAAAAGAGAAACAGAGAGCGAAAGATTATATAAAGATACTACAGCAGCCCGGCTCCCATTGTAATGCACACCTGAGCATCCCGCTGCAGGACATATCATGATGCGCTCATATGGCCGGCATCCTCGATTCCAAGGCGATCTCGCTGTCCGCGCTGTCGGAGGAGGACACGGTAATGGATCTGAAGCATTCACTGAAGTGCCTCCATGTTTCCGTCACAATCTCCTCCCAAAATTATCACATTTCTGGTCAGCTTCCAGCACATCACTTCCGGTGGAATGTCATGTGCGAGTTTTAAAGTGCTCCTCGAGGCTCCGCCATGTACTCCTGTGTCCATGGGAAAAGTAAGCTCCCTGCCCGGGACATCGGGGCAGACTCTCAAAATCGGGACAGTCCCGCTGGATCTGGGATGGTTGGGAGGTATGAATGCCCCCCCACAATACACTGACCTCGTACACCCACGGCTCCGCACACCTCATACACACAGGGTTCCGCTTTGTATGCCTCATACACACACGGCTCCGCACACCTCGTACACACGCGACTCCTCTCCGCACACCTCGTACACACGCGGCTCCGCTTTGCACACCTCATACACACGCGGCTCTGCTCCACACACCTCGTACACATGTGGCTCCGCTCCGCACACCTTGTACACACGCGGCTCCGCACACTCATACGCACGGCTCGCTCGCACACTCGTCACATGCGGCTCCATACACTCGTACTCATCGATGCCAGGCTCGCTCCGCCACCTCGTACACATGCGGCTCCATACACCTCATACTCATCGTACGCACAGGGCTCCGCTCTGCACACCTCGTACACATGCGGCTCCGCACACCCCATATGCACTGGGCTCCGCACACCTCGTATGCACAGGGCTCCGCACACTTCATACGCACAGGGCTCCGCTTCACACACCTCGTATGTACAGGGCTCTGCTCCGCACACCTCGTACACACGCAGCTCTGCTCCGCACACCTTGTACACATGTGGCTCTGCTCCGCACACCTCGTACATACGTGGCTCGTACACTTCATAAACACAGAGCTCCATTCCATACAACTTGTACACACATGGCTCCACTCCATACCTCTTGCATACACGTGGTTCCGCCCTGCACACCCCATACACACGCGGCTCCTCTCTATACACTTCATACACACGGCTCCGCTCCGTACACCTCGTACACACACAGCTCCGCTCCACACACCTCGTATACACAGGGCTCCGCACACCCCATACACACATGGCTCCGATCCGTACACCTCGCACACACACGGCTCTGCTATATCCACACTGCAAACCCCTCCTAACCCCACACATATACTTCCCTCATCCAACACCATGACAACCAGCACAGCAGAGTCCTACATACACTGAGGGCGGCCCCTGATCATGTGACGCCTGACTCCTCCCCTCCTGTGATGTCATCACCGGTCCTGTGCGCACGAGCAGCAATATATGAAAAATACGAGAAGATGAAAGAGATGAGAATCTGCTGTCCCCTATCTTGAGGAAGGGACCGCCGCCTGAGGCAGAGTACTCAACTTGCCTCATGGTAGGTGTGCCCCTGCTTCTACTCAATACTGAGGAAAGGGTCTGAATACTTATGACCATATGACCATGCGATATTTCAGCTTTACTGTTTTAATAAATTTGCAAAAATTTCTACATTTCTGTTTTTTTCAGACAAGATGGGGCGCAGAGTGTACATTAGTGAGAAAAAAATGAACTGTTTTGAATTTACTACAAGGCTGCAATGAAACAAAGAGTGAAAAAATTTAAACGAGTATGAATACTTTCCGAACCCACTTTATAGGCCACTGTGCTCTTAGGTACCTGGAGCACTGCAGAAATTCTTTTGTAATCTTGGCCAGAGTTTGGCCTTGCCACAATTCTGTCTCTGCGCTCCTTGGCCAGTTCCTTTGACCTCATGATTCTCATTTGGTCTGACATGCACTGTGAGCTGTGTGTTCTTATATAGACAGGTGTGTGTTAGGGATCGAGTTCCCACTGCTGCACAAGGGGAATCTCGAGCCAGTCCCGCTGTGGTCCCCCATCCATCTCCAGCCGCAGTGGAGTCTGCTCAGCAGAGACGTCGGTCCCAGCGTCTCGCCCAGTTTAACACTGTGCAGAGGCTTGTTGCTGTCTTTCCTGGTTCCTCTATTATAACCAGTGCTGGAGCAGGCAGTTCGGGAACTAAGTCCTTGCTTTCTCCATCTGAGCATGCCCAGGGCAAGATCTCCCATTGGAGATCAGGGGTCACATGCTCGGTTACAGCAGCGACTCCCATTGGTCCGCCAGGAAGGTCCTGAAACTACATGTGTTCTGGAACAGTTTCTCATTGGTCCTTTTTTGGTAGGTCCTGTAGTTGCTACTATAAAAGGGTGGCATGGCCGTGCCGCCATGCGCTAGTATCAAATCCGTTACGTGCTTGCGCCAGTGTGGTCATGTATGCATGTGGTTAGGTCTGGCTGAAATAAGCCCCTAGAATACCGGCACCTCTGGTGAGGAGATTGTATGCACATGTTCAGGGCTCGGCTGAAAACGCCATTAGAATACCGGCTACTCCGGTGAGGAGATTATTGCTTGTGTTCTGACTGCATGATCACGGACTGCTATCCACACAGCAGTTAACCGTGTACCTGGACCCAGTAGGGTTACTCAGCGACTCTGTGACGCAACAGGGTTCACTTTAAAACGCTAGTCAGTGCCCTAGTGTTTCACTGAAGCTAAGTGAGTTCGCACTTATCGCCATATAGCGCTGTGGCATTCCCGCTAGCGGCTCTGTGGATTAACAGAGTTCGCACTAACTGCCACAGCGCACTACCGCGTTTATTTTAGCGACTCTGCGGGATAACAGAGTTCGCTACTCACGCCATCTAACTAGAAAACTATATAGAAAACTATCATCTTATATCTATTAGGTGCGTTTTGCAGACCATAACAGGTGTGTGCCTTTACAAATTAAGTCCTATCAGTTTAATTAAACACAGCTGGACTCCAATGAAGGAGTAGAACCATCTCATGGAGGATCACAAGGAAATGGACAGCATGTGACTTAAATATGAGTGTCTGAGCAAAGGCTCTGAATACTTATCACCATGTGATATTTCAGTTTTTCTTTTTAATAAATTTGCAAAAATGTATACACTTTTGTTTTTTTTCAGTCAAGATGGGGTGCAGAGCGTACATTAATGAGAAGAAAATGAACTGTTTTGAATTTACCAAATGGCTGCAATGAAACAAAGAGTGAAAAATTTAAAGGGGTCTGTGTTGTGAATGGGTTTGAGATGAGTTCTGAGCAGAGGCTCCCTCTGGTGGTTACAAGCGGTGCTAGTGAAGATTGTGAGGACTGGGAATCAGGTGTTACTGACTGGTCTTATATAAGGGAGTCATTTTCCCATCAGGGTTGCCGGTGATCAATTGTTCTGGTCTGAATCCTTCATTCCAGTTTCCCTTTTAGCCTGCTGTGTCGTGTCTTTATCTCCTGCTAACAGATAAGACTTTTGCTTCTTTTGTGTTTTTGCTATATTTTTGCATTTTGTCCTGCACTTATTTGGGGGCCTTCAGGGTCCCCTCCGGGGGCTTCTGCCCTCTCAGTTTAGTTCAGCCACTGAGTTTTGTTCTTTTGCTTTTTCCAGTTTTTTCAGTGGCTGCTGTTTTGATTTTGTTACAACAGAGAACTAATTTAGGTGGTAGAGGTCGTGTGATCTCAGGTGATTTTGAAATTAGTGGAGTTGGTGCTTTTCAGGGTTTCTGGGATTGCAGTAAGTGCCCTTCCTATCCTTTTCTATTTAGATAGTTTGGGCCCCAGCGTTTGCTATACTATTTTCTTTCTGTGTCAGTATTTCCTCTTGTCTAACCGCCATTACATGTTTGGGGGCTTTCTATTATCTTTGGGGTTCTGCTCGGGGCAGATAGCTTTCCTATTTCTATCTTTAGGTGTAGTTAGTTTCTCAGGCTGTGACGAGGCGTCTAGGACCAACGTAGGAACGCTCCACGGCTGCCTCTAGTTGTGGCGGTTAGTCAGGGTACTGCAATCTCATAGATTCCAACTGCTCTGGTGTATTGCCTTTTTTTTACCTGCACTCCTCAGCTACTGAAACATAACAGTATCACCGGCCAGAAAAAATTGAAAATTGTATGGTACTCACAGAAGGGAAAAAATATTGTCAGAGTTGTCAGAGATATTTTTCTGTTTGTTGCATTTTTTTTTTTTCCCTCTGTATCTCTGGGTGCTGGGGAGGATCTTTTCTCTCAATGGAGTTTGCACAGTTGTCTGGCCGTGTGGATCAGCTTGCCACTGAGGTTCGGAGTATTGCTATCTATCTTGCTGGGGTGCCTGTTGTGGAACCTAGGATCCCCATGCCAGATTTGTTTTTAGGGGATCGAGCTAAGTTTCAGAATTTCAAAAATAATTGTAAATTGTTTTTTGCCTTAAAATCTAAGTCCTCAGGGAACGCAGCGCAGCAGGTTCAAATTGTCATCTCTCTCCTGCGCGGCGATCCTCAGGATTGGGCTTTTTCCCTGACACCTGGGGATCCTGTTTTGAGTGATGTTGATGCATTTTTTCAGGCCTTGGGGTTATTGTACGATGAGCCTAATGTCACGGATCAAGCTGAGAAAGCCTGTTGGCATTAAATCAGGGGCTTGATGACGCTGAGTTATACTGTCAGAGATTCCGTAGGTGGGCAGTCCTGACCAAATGGAATGACGACGCTTTGGCGGCCCTTTTTCTGAAGGGTCTGTCAGATAATGTAAAGGATGTTATGGTGGGATTCCCTGTCCCCTCTGGTCTCAATGATTCTATGTCATTAGCGATTCAAATTGACAGACGTTTGCGTGAGCGGAGAAGTATGCGCGGAATAGTGTTGCCTTGTGAACCTGCTTCTGAATCCATGCAGTGTGATAGAGTGGTGTCTGGGGCACAGCGTCATGAGTTTCGAAAGCGCAATGGGTTATGTTTCTACTGTGGTGATGCCTCTCATGCTATTTCAGTCTGCCCTAAGCGGGGAAGACGTTTTGCACGCTCAGTTGTCTTGGGTAGTGTTCAGACTAAGTTTTTATTAACTGTCACTCTGATATGCTCTCTGTCCTCATTTTCTGCTCAGGCTTTTGTTGATTCTGGAGCAGCTATTAACCTGATGGATTATGATTTTGCTAAACGTTGTGGGTTTCCCTTGATACCCCTACAGAAGTCTATTCCCCTACTGGGGATCGATTCTACCCTTTGGCTGAGAATAAACCCCAGTTTTCTACTCAGGTGATAATGAGGGTTGAACCTGATCACCAGGAGTGCTGCAAATTTTTAGTTCTATATAATCTGCATGACATTATCGTGCTGGGTTTCCCTTGGTTACAGTCTCATAATCCTGTTTTGGATTGGAAATCTGTGTCTGTAACCAGTTGGGGCTGCCAATGTGTTAATACCAACACTCCTGTTTTTTCTGCCTCCCCCCAGGCTCAGGATGTTCCTGACTTTTTATTTGATTTTTCTGATGTGTTTAGCGAAAGTAAATCTGCATCCTTGCCTCCCCATAGGAGCTATGACTGCGCTATTGAATTAGTGCCGGGTAGTAAATTCCCTAAAGGTCGCCTTTTTAACTTGTCTGTACCTGAACATGACGCTATGCGGTCTTATATCGAGGAATCATTGGAGAAGGGTCATATCAGACCATCCTCTTCACCCTTAGGTGCTGGTTTTTTCTTTGTGGCCAAAAAAGATGGTTCATTAAGGCCGTGTATTGATTATCGTCTCTTGAACAATATTACTGTGAAATATCAATACCCGTTACCCTTGATTTCTGACCTGTTTTCCAGGGTGAAAAACGCTACTTGGTTTACCAAGCTTGACCTCAGGGGGGCGTATAACCTTATTCGCATTAAGCACGGGGATGAATGGAAGACGGCATTCAATACCCCTGAAGGTCATTTTGAGTACCTAGTGATGCCCTTTGGGCTCACTAATGCTCCTTCCGTCTTCCAGTCCTTCATGAATGACATTTTCAGGGATTTTGTGGACAAATTTCTGATTGTTTATTTGGATGATTATATTGATTTTTTCTAATGACTGGGACTCTCATGTGAAACATGTTCGAACTGTATTCCAGATTTTGAGAGAGAATGCTCTGTATGTGAAGGGATCAAAGTGTCTTTTTGGCGTACAGAGGATCTCATTTCTGGGATTCATTTTGTCCCCATCTGTTATTGAAATGGACCCGGTCAAGGTTCAGGCCATCTGTGATTGGGTCCAAATACTTCATTAAAGGCTCTTCAGAGATTTTTGGGTTTTGCCAATTTTTATCGTAAATTTATTGGTAATTTCTCGGTTATTGTTAAAACCATTAACTGATTTGACCAGAAAGGGTTCTGATGTGGTGAATTGGCCTCCTGAGGCAGTCTCTGCATTTCAGGAACTTAAGCAGAGATTCACTTCTGCTCCTGTTCTACGGCAGCCTGATGTTTCTCTGCCATTTCAGGTGGAGGTTGATGCCTCTGAAATTGGGGCAGGTGCCGTTTTGTCCCAAAAAGATCCAGAGACCTCTAAAAGTAACCCTTGTGCCTTTTTCTCTCGAAAATTTTCTCCTACTGAACGTAATTATGACGTGGGTAATCGGGAGTTATTGGCCATGAAGTGGGCTTTTGAAGAGTGGAGACATTGGCTGGAGGGAGCCAAACATCAGGTGGTGGTCCTTACGGACCATAAGAATCTGGTCTATCTGGAATCTGCCAAGCGACTCAATCCTAGACAGGCCAGGTGGGCCTTGTTTTTTCACACGTTTTAATTTGTGGTTTCCTTTCTTCCTGGCACTAAGAATGTTAAGGCGGATGCCCTCTCGAGGAGTTTTCCTTGCGGACTCTCCTGAGTTATCTGATCCTTCTGTTATTTTGAAAGAGGGTGTAGTTCTTTCCGCCATCTCGCCCAATTTGAGACTTGCTCTGAGGGGTGTCAGGAGGATAGGCCCGAGCGCTGCCCTGTTGGAAAATTGTTTGTCCCGGACCAATGGAAAAAGAGTGTGATGTCTGAGATTCATTGTTCCGCATTGGCTGGGCATCCCGGAATTTTTGGTACCAGAGACTTGGTTAGTCGGTCCTTTTGGTGGCCTACCTTGTCTCGTGATGTCAGGGAATTTGTGCAGTCCTGCGGGACTTGCTCTCGCTCCAAGCCTTGCTCTCGCTCTAGTGGTTTGTTGATGCCATTGCCTGTGCCCAAGAGACCATGGACCCATATCTCTATGGATTTAATTTCCGATCTTCCTGTTTCTCAGAGAATGACCACCATCTGGGTAATTTGTGATAGGTTTTCCAAAATGATACATCTTGTGCCATTACCTAAGTTGCCTTCCTCCTTGAATTGGTGCCGTTGTTCCTTCAGCACGTGGTTCGTTTACACGGCATTCCTGAGAACATTGTGTCTGACAGAGGAGTCCAGTTTGTTTCCAGATTTTGGAGGACTTTTTGTTCTAAACTGGGTGTTCAATTGTCTTTCTCCTCGGCATTTCATCCTCAGACCAATGGTCAAACTGAGAGAACAAACCAGACATTGGAGACTTATCTAAGATGCTTTGTGTCTGCTGATCAGGATGACTGGGTCTCTTTTTTGCCTTTGGCTGAGTTTGCTCTTAATAATAGGGCTAGCTCTGCCACTTTGATGTCTCCGTTTTTCTGTAATTCTGGTTTCACCCTCGATTTTTTCAGGACAGACGGAGGCTTCTGTCTGTCCAGGTGTTGACTCTGTTGTGGAGGTATGCAACAGATTTGGGACAGGTAGTGGAGAGGTTGTCCCTCTCTCAGGAGAAGGCCCAGCGGTTTGCTAACCGGCATAGGATGATGGTCCTCGGTTTAAAGTGGGGGACTTGGTCTGGTTGTCCTCAAAGAAATATTCCTATGAGAGTAGCATCTCCTAAATTTAAGCCTAGGTTCATTGGACCTTATAAGATCATGGAGATTATAAATCCTGTTTCTTTTCGTTTGCTTCTTCCAGGGACATTTAAGATCCATAACGTGTTCCACAAGTCCTTGTTGAAGAGGTTTGTTGAGCCAGTGGTTCCTGCTGCTGTGCCTCCTGACCTGTTTTGGTTGAGGGCAATCTGGAGTATGTGGTTGAGAAAATATTGGATTCTCGTTTTTCTAGACGGAAACTCCAGTATTTGGTTAAATGGAGAGGTTATGGTCAGGAAGACAATTCTTGGGTGTTTGTTCAGGACATCCATGCTAGGAGACTTATCCGTGCGTATCATAGAACTCATCCTGACCGACCTGGTTGCTCAAATGAAGGGTTCGGTGACCCCTCTCAAGGGGGGGGTACTGTTGTGAATGGGTTTGAGATGAGTTCTGAGCAGAGGCTCCCTCTGGTGGTTACAAGCGGTGCTAGTGAAGATTGTGAGGACTGGAATCAGGTGTTATGATGGTCTTATATAAGGGATCATTTTCCCATCAGGTTGCCGGTGATCAATTGTTCTGGTCTGAATCCTTCATTTCCAGTTTCCCTTGTAGCCTGCTGTGTCGTGTCTGCATCTCCTGCTAACAGATAAGACTTTTGCTTCTTTTGTGTTTTTGCTATATTTTTGCATTTTGTCCTGCACTTCTTTGGGGGCCTTCAGGGTCCCTCCGGGGGCTTTGCCTCTCAGTTTAGTTCAGCCACTGGTTTTGTTCTTTTGCTTTTTCCAGTTTTTTCAGTGGCTGCTGTTTTGATTTTGTTACACCAGAAACTAATTTTAGGTGGTAGAGGTCGTGTGATCTCAGGTGATTTTGAAATTAGTGGAGTTGGTGCTTTTCAGGGTTTCTGGGGGTTGCAGTAAGTGCCCTTTCCTATCCTTTTCTATTTAGATAGTTTGGGCCCCAGCGTTTGCCATACTATTTTCTTTCTGTGTCAGTATTTCCTCTTGTCTAACCGCCATTACATGATTGGGGGCTTTCTATTATCTTTGGGGTTTGCTCCGGGGCGATAGCTTTCCTATTTTTTATCTTTAGGTGTAGTTAGTTTCTCAGGCTGTGACGAGGCGTCTAGGACCAACGTAGGAACGCTCCACGGCTGCCTCTAGTTGTGGTGGTTAGTCAGGGTACTGCAATCTCATAGATTCCAATGCTCTGGTGTATTGCCTTTTTTTACCTGCACTCCTCAGCTACCCAAAATAACAGGTCTGAATACTTTGCGAACCTACTGTATGTAATGTGTTGTTTTGGAACAAGTCATCTCCTTTACATGATGTTTTTTACACTACTTTTATGCTCCTCCTCACTCCCATCCCATCTGGTTCCAGTGGGTTGGTTTCACTATATAATGTATAGTTCAAACAATCTTGTATGCTTTGGTTTTTTGGGAAGGGTCCATTCTGGCATCTGAATGTTGTTTGTAGATGCTTTTTATATAGTTAATTATCAACTTTTTCTTGTAGCTGCTTTCCAAGGACTCAAACTCATGATCTCTAGTATGAAATGAAAACATTTTCAGTGAGCCACAGTTAGAATTTTTTATTTTTTTCTTCATCCATCATGAAATGATACATAATGTTACATTTCCTTCCCTATGGCAGCTTTCCTTTTGTGCTATTTTAAGTTGAATACTGCCCATCATCACCCAAGCCTCTTAATTCCAGCTCAGGCAGACATATGATATCTAATTATTGAGATACATTTTCCTTAGACCTATATGGTTGTCGGGAATTTCTTTATTTTTACATAGCTTCAACTCCATCGAGGTGCTTAATTATCTCTTGCTACTTCTGACTTCCATTCAACTACCAGAAATCAGCGCTTTTCGTGCACTCTCTCGTAAATTAGTTTTCCAGAATATCAATTGTTCTTGGCACTGTTCACACTGCATCACAAGTTAGTTTCCAGTTTGGCTGTTGACTGTGGCCTTTTCTAAGCTGAATGTGCCTACCCTTGTTGGACATTAAAAGCTTTGATGACTGTCAAGTTCCAGTATGGGAAACTAGCTTTGATTCCCAGTATCCAGTTTGCCTATATACCATATATACTCGAGTATAAGCGAGATTTTCAGCCATTTTTTGGGCTGAAATTCCCCCTCTCGGCTTATATCGAGTCATATACAGAGGAAGGTGGAGCACAGCTGTTTATATATACTCACCCTTTGCCGGCGCGGTCTCTGCAGCCCCTGCTCTTCTCCCGCGGTCTCCGGCACCAGTGTAGCGGTGGGCGCTTATTAAAGTCATGAATATGCACATACATGTGTTTCCAAATTATTATGCAAAAATTGTTTAGGAGTGATAAGGTAAGAATTTTTTGTTTGTCAGTTAAACTCATTGATGGTGATGTGTGTCAGGGCTCTTTATATCACTGTAAGCAATTGCAGACACCTGTGCTAATTAGTTTGGGGTGTGTCCAATGAAAGGCAAGACTACTTAAGAGGCTGTCCCACATTATTAAGCATCCTACATTTTCTGCCAAAATGGGATAGAAAAAGGATGTGTCGGCTGTGAGAAGCAACAAATTGTGGAGTGTTTAGGTCAAGGCATACTACAATCAAAATTGCCAAACACTTCATCGTTTATCATCGCACAATCAAGAAGTATGTAGCTGATTCACAGTACACACGTGTGCGTGCTGTAAGGGGAATGAGGACTCTTTCCTACAGGCAATTACGTCAGGTTAAAAGAGCAGTGGCAAAAAAGCCTTGTCATAGCAGCAGACAAGTTTTTGAAGCTGCTGGTGCCTCCAACATCCCCGAACAACAAGATGCAGGGTCCTACAGAGGTTTGCAGCTGTGCGTAGCCATCTGTCGACCTCCTCTATCCACTGCAAACAAGCAGAAACGGCTCCAGTGGGACAAACAATACATTGAAGACTGACTTCAAAACGTTTTGTTCACCGATGAGTGCCATGCAACGTTCGAGGTCCAGATGGATGGAGTGGAGGATGCTGGTGATGGACACCCCATGCAAACACGGCTACGGCGCCAACAGGAGGAGGTGGAGTAAGTTTTGGGCTGGAATCATGGGGGAGAGATTGTCGGCCCTTTAGGATCCAGAAGGGTAAAGATGAACTCCATAGGTATGTTGAGTTTCTCAAACAGCACTTCCTGCCATGGTTCAAGAAGAAGAACCGTTCATTCCGCAGCAAGATCTTTTCATGCATGATAATGCACGTCTCATGCTGCACATAACTAGTGTTGAGCGATATTGCTCGATATCTAAAAATATCGTATCGAAATTGTATCGCCGATAGCACTAAATATCGTCGATATCCGATTTCGATCGGAAGTCCCATGTAAGTCTATGGGAAACAAAATACGCAACAAAAAAAAACCCTTTCTTTCGTTGTAAACACAACACAAATATACACAATAGAATACATATATGTCATTGTGAATTATATATTAATATTATTTATAGTTTATACACTTCTACATAGTAAAATTCGACTCTAATTCAATTGCGGGTAAAGACGTGACATACCCCATAGAAGTCGACGGGCTCGGTGCGAGTACCCCGAAAACCTCTGGCTCTGTGCGACTCAACTTGGGCGTCACGAACAGGATTCTGTAGCTCGCTATAAGCGAGTCCTGTGTGCCTGAATTGAATGGTTTTGTGCTTGAGAATTGCTAAAATCATCAGAGAATGTATTTGCCATTTTTCCGCCATATCTGCGTCACGACGAGGCACTGGTGAAGAAGAAGGGCGTGCTCTTCGTGGGTGTCACTCACTGAGTGGCGGGGAAAACGATGGCCGCCCACTGTAAATGGTACTGCAATGAAAACATCGTGCCCCACAGCTCTGGGTTCCCTCCTTCTCCTCCTCAGTGTGCGGAAAAACTAACCGAAGGTCCCGCCTCCCTACAAAAGGGGGCCCTCTCCAGATGCTAATGACACAGTGACTTGGCGAGTGGCTAATGGACACGCGAGCGAAGGGGGAAAGGGGATGGAGCGTGAGCTCCCCCCACGGAAGCGCCCGATCGCCACGGAATCAACCGTTGGGCACCCGGCCTGTAAAACCCCTCCTCCTGCAGAAGCGGGGTACCCTGAGGGCTGGCCGGCACCGGGAGGAGGTCGCCGGATGGAACCGTGGGTGCCCAAAAATAAACTTGGAGCGCGCCAATCCCTTTACCTGAAGTGTCTGTACCGGGGTGAGGCACCCGTTATAGTAGAGGGCCCTTTGCAATGTGCCGGTTGACTTTGTCGCAGTGGAGGCACCCGTTCTGCAAAAACCGCCCGCACCGTCAGCACCCCAAACCCCGCTGTCTGCCCCCGTCGCTGGACAGAAGAAGCGCCCCGTCCTCATGGGGAGGCCGCGCAGGCACCAGAGCCTACCTGCCTGTACCGGAGCCCCGACTGTCATCTGTTTTTAGACCCCTTTTGCTTACCCAGGGGAGCGCCGCCAGGACTGGGGGGGGACAGGAGAGCTGCCAAACCGGCATGTAAGCTGCGTGGGTGGTTTGGGACATGGAGCAACTGGTGGAGGGGAATTAAAAACCGGTAGGAGGAAGAGTGGAGACCTTGGGGGAGCGGGAACAGAGCACAAAGGGAGAGGGGGGAAACCCTAAAACTTCGCCAACGTCACCTGGAGAAGGAGCGGCAGTAAAGGACCGGATGAGAAAGGATAAAGGAACCCTGAGTGGCCGCGGGTAAGGGTGCAGTACGGGACTTTAAATTTAAAGGTGGGTGGGGCTTCATAAGGGCCTGGACTTTATTTAAAGTCTTTGTACCCGGCGGGACGTGGGGGCTCACCTCCCGAAGGACACCCGGGGAGGGACCTGTTCCCAGGAGACTTGGTGACTTACACCCGACACTGGGGTTACAATGGGTGGACCCCTAAATTTTACCAGGGGGACCCCTACCCCCCAGTGTGTCAGGAACCTGGAGCCCCGAAGCCTTCGCCTCCCACCCGGCCTTGCAAAAGTGCCCCCCCACGCCGTAAATCCCCAGCCCCCTCAGTGGTCTCCTCACAGCCACAGTATGGACTGATAAGTATAGTGCCCTACCCGGGCCTGTTAGGCCCCCTGGGGTTGTACGTCCTGAATTTTTGGGTCCAGCCCGGAGGGGAGATGAAGAGGTGGCCACACAGACCCAGATAGCGGGTCACACTTGACTGTTCAGGCCACCCGCGTCAATCAGGTCTGGGGGTTTCCTTGGGTTCTCGGATGTTTGGCAAGCCCAGGAGTACCAGGTGGTACCGGAAACACCCCTCCCAAAAGAAGTCTAAATAACCCGACGGGTCCCTGTATGTAAATAAATAGTTAATTTTTTTTGGGTACCCGACGGGTGAATGTTCCAAAAAAATTTTTTTTAATTTAATAAAAAAAAAAAAAACCACAGTTTTATTTCTTTTATTACTGTTCATCCTGTGCGACGCATCGTCTCCTGTAAAAAAAGAAAAAAAAAAAAAAAAAAAAAGTATACCACCTGACCGACGCAGTCCATATAACGAGTGTCCCACGCGATCCGCTTGCTAAAATCGAATGAAGGCAGAGCCCTTTTTCCCGGCGCGCACAGCTGATTACCTCTTCCCCCGGGGGGGGGAGTCATCGGCTGACTGCTTTACGGCGGGTTCCCGCAGTCACGCAGTTATCGGAAAAAAAAAAAAAAAAAAAAAAAAAAAAACATTTGACCGCCCCGGGGGAAAAAAGGCGGCCATCAAGCGTCCAGGGACGTGACCGCCCGGGATTTCTGCCAGGTAAGTGCCGTTTTCTCCTGACAGACCCGACCGACGGACATCCGTACGTGCAAATCGTTTTGGTATTCGAAAAACGAAAATATCGAAACAAATTATCGAAAGGCCATAGAGCTAAATGGCCCCATAGCCCATATTTGTTATGACGCTCAAACTACACATAACAATCTGCATCGGTTTCTAGGGCAAAAAGGGGAAAAAATTATGGGGGGCTCCCTGCTCCCCTGACCTAACCTATTAGAAACCTCGGGCATCATAAAAAAAGGGGTTATGATGGGGGGAGGCATTCACATCTAAAAACAGCTCTGGGGGTATTCTGTCTCATCATAAAATTAAAACGAAACCACCAAACCGACAAATTCAATGGCCCAAGAGTTTGAAGCTCCTTTCAAAAAAGGGGGGCCCATGTGCAAATTTTACACCCTAAAATAAAATTTTGAGTTAAAAAAATTTTTGATTTCGTTTGTAAAACCGCAAAAACTTATAATTTCAAAAATCCCCTTTTTTGTTCTTTATTAAAATAAAAAATTGAAAACTTGTGTGCAAAATTTGGAAATGCATTTTGGGGGCAGTTTGAGTGTTTTATTTTTTAAAAAATATACTGTTATCATAGGCATTTTATACAAAAACCTTTCAATTGTACTTAATAGTTTTTTTACTGGAAAATTACAAGAGCAAAATTATATGGTAATTTGGGAAATCTGGGGAAAATTTTTTTCATAATAATTTGGGGGAAAAAATGTATTCAGATTTAAGACGGTACCCCGTGACCGCTGAAAAAGGGCCGGGGCCGGGGAGAAAACAGGGGCGCAGGACACGCCAGTGGGAGGGTGATAAAGCGAAGTTACCTGTCCCCTTCCACCCCTGCTCCTGCTGTGTCCTCGGGCCTCTTGCTGCGATGTTAGGAGAGGGCGTGACAGGTTTCTGTGCAGGCGCCCTCTGCCTGTCATTTTGCGGGGTGACAGGTAAATATCGCAGGTTCTGGGGCCCTGAGCGAGCGGTGACACTGGCCCCTTTCCCCCTAGGCGCCGGGGGCCCCCCCTGCTCGGGGGACCGCCCTCCCCCAGCGATGAGAGGTGGTTGTCTTTTTTTTTTGTTTTTTTTCGCAGCTGGGGAGCTAAGGGGCCATTCAAAACAGCATCTAGGGGGCATTATGGGGCATAATCTTGGGGATCTATGGGGGCTAATACATGGGCTTGGGGCATAATCAAGGAGCATCTATGGGGGCATAATTTGGAGATCTATGGGGGATAATACTGGGCTTTATGGGGGATAATCTAAGGGGGATTTGGGGGATAATCTAGGAGCTCTATGGGGGCATAATATTTAGCTCTAGGGGGGATAATTATGGAGCATCTATGGGGGCATAATTATGGGGGGGGATAATACTGGGCATCTATGGGGCATGTTAAGGAGCTTTTTGGGGGCAAATCTATGG
>JARQOD010000001.1:84386957-84492456 GCA_033576555.1 Oophaga sylvatica
CCCATTGGTCTTTCCAGGAAGGTCCTGAGGATTGCTGCAGCTATAAAAGGTGCGCATGACTGCGCTAGTATTAATCCTGTTATGTGCTTTGCGCCAGTGTGGTCGTATGCATGTGTTTAGGGATTCAGCTGAAATAAGCCTCTAGAATGCCGGCACATCCGGTGAGGAGTTTGTGTGTTTGGGTTCAGGACTCTTGCTGAAATTAGCCCCTAGTATACCGGCACCTCTGGTGAGGAGTTTGCTGTGTGCATTGCTGACCACATTATTACGGACTGTTATCTGCTCAGCAATTACCTCTGTGCTCCTGTGTGCTTGACTGGACACAGCGTTTATGTTGCGACTCCGTGAAATAACAGAGTTCGCTTATACCGCCATATTGTGCCATACAGTGTCTATACCAGCGACTCTGTGAAGTAACAGAGTTCGCTTATACCGCCATATAGCGCCATTTGCACGTTGGACCCAGGGCTGCGAACGCACCTTCAATTTTATATTTATTTGGTGCGTTCCGCCAGCCATAGCCACATGTCCATTAGATGTTTCAATATAGAAGAGAGGGTTAGGCCGGCGTGACACTAAGGAGGAATATGGACGAGTGAGAGGCGTGAAAACCACGCATTACACACGGACCCATATTTCTCTATGAGGCAGCTCTGATCATGCGTATTTTTTCGGGCGTATCTTATGGTGCGAGACACCCGCAGCATGCTGCGATTGTACGCGTATTACGCCCGTTGTACGACAATGAAAGTTTATGGGTGCGAGAAAACAACAGATTACACACGGACCAGACGTGTGACTTGCAAGAAATACGCAAGACTTCTGCAGCTCATAGGAAATGGTGCAACACATGCTGCAGGAAGCTGACACATGCAAATTAGCTCAGAAGAGCGCCAGACATCCCGGAAGAACGCCTCCATGGAGTCGACCATGATGTCTACGCTCATCAATGTGGAGATGTTGATAGTCTTGGTGCAGGAGATGCCCGAAATTTTGGACCAAAGAGATGCACATTACGCAGACCGCGCAAGGAAAGAGGCGGCATGGAGACGCATCTGTGGGCAGATGTTTCCCCACTTTGGCGACAGCCCACGCGAGGAGCAGCAGCGAATCAGTAAGTTACTTAATTTTTTTCCAACCTTCTTAACGTTTTTTTTTTATTTTTTTGGGGCGCCAAAATGTTAGTATAGTCACATCCTACTAGGCCCCCATGACTATTTTATGTGTATGTAGAACAATTTGGCTTTGTGCAGCTCGCTAATTGATTACATTATATGTGCCATTGCAGTGGATGATGTTATGAGAAGATGAAGAAGCATCCGCCACCAATACAGGCGGGAATGGCAGCAGAGGTCCAGGAGCGGGTCTGAGGCACCGCCAAAAAAAAATTATGTCTACTTTGGCCGCCTTGTCTTTCTGGCTCCTATTCTGGATCTGAGACCGTAAGTACATACATCACACCACATAACACATATGCAGTTTAGGCTCACCTCTCCTACATGTTCTAATCCCCTTTCATTTCCCAACAGATCTGAGGATCCTCCTGCACGGGCGCCTACACCTCAACCCATTCCCCCATCCAACCAACCTTGGCAACAACAGGGTCAAATGGCAGTCTATAATCCCACTTCCCAATATGGCCACTTGTACAGATCCAGTGTTGGAGGCTGGTTCCAACCTGGATGTGCTCAACATGGTCATATTGGGGGGTATGATTCTCGTGGGTATCGTCTTACACAGGAATATAATCTCCCTTATCTGTATGGCAATGTGCCCACACACCAACCTGACCGTGGGCAGATGTTAGCTCAGAGCCCTGAAAATCCACCACAACAGGGTGATAGTCAAGGTTCTCATCATAGCCAACCACACAGAGATGCTGGGAACCCGCCAACCCCACCACCCACATACCACCAGCTGTGATGTTTTATTTTACTTATACAGTTAGGTCCATAAATATTTAGGACAGAGACAACATTTATCTAATTTTGGTTCTAGACATTACCACAATGAATTTGAAACAAAACAAATCAGATGCAGTTGAAGTTCAGACTTTCAGCTTTCATTTGAGGGTATCCACATTAAAATTGGATGAAGGGTTTTAGGAGTTTCAGCTCCTTAACATGTGCCACTCTGTTTTTAAAGTGACCAAAAGTAATTGGACAATTGACTCCAAGGCTATTTCATGGACAGGTGTGGGCAATCCCTTCATTATATCATTCTCATTAAGCAGATAAAAGGGCTGGTGTTGATTTGAGGTGTGGTGTTTGCATTTGGAAGGTTTAGCTGTGAAGGAAACATGCGGTCAAAGGAGCTCTCCATGCAGGTGAAACAAGCTATCCTTAAGCTGCAAAAAACAGAAAAAACCCATCCGAGAAATTGCTACAACTTTAGGAGTGGCAAAATCTACAGTTTGGTACATTCTGAGAAAGAAAGAAAGCACTGGTGAACTCATCAATGCAAAAAGACCTGGGCGCCCACGGAAGACAACAGTGGTGGATGATCGCAGAATACTCTCCTTGGTGAAGAGAAACCCCTTCACAACAGCCAACCAAGTGAACAACACTCTCCAGGAGGTAGGCGTATCAATATCCAAATCTACCATAAAGAGAAGACTGCATGAAATTAAATACAGAGGGTTCACTGCACGTTGCAAGCCACTCATAAGAATCAAGAATAAAAAGGCTAGGCTGGACTTTGCTAAAAAACATCTAAAAAAGCCAGCACAGTTCTGGAAGAACATTCTTTGGACAGATGAAACCAAGATCAACCTCTACTAGAGTGATGGAAAGAGAAAAGTATGGCGAAGGCGTGGTACAGCTCATGATCCAAAGCATACCACATCATCTGTAAAACATGGCGGAAGCAGTGTGATGGCTTGGGCATGCATGGCTGCCAGTGGCACTGGGTCACTAGTGTTTATTGATGATGTGACACAGGACAGAAACAGCCGAATGAATTCTGAGGTATTCAGAGCCATACTGTGTGCTCAGATCCAGCCAAATGCAGCCAAACTGATTGGTCGTCGTTTCATACTACAGATGGACAAGCCCAAAACATAAAGCCAAAGCAACCCAGGAGTTTATTAAAGCAAAGGAGTGGAATATTCTTGAATGGCCAAGTCAGTCACCTGATCTCAACCCAATTGAACATGCATTTCACTTGTTAAAGACTAAATCAGAGAGGCCACACTAAACAAACCTAACAGATCGAAAAACGCGTGAAGGACCTTGCGATATGCATCGAGTCAGGACAGCTCTGTCTGGTGATCGTCCATGGATCGTTCCACATGACTTCAGGCGTCCTTGTGAATCAATCGTGTGGTTTTCTACAGTATAGTGTACTTTTTCGTAATTTAAATTATTCTAAGTCATGCGTCAATTACCCATTGGTCCCATTTTAAAAACAGGCGTGCTGCATCTGTTATGGAGCTAGAAACTCCTAAACCTTCAACAATTTAATGGTGATGGAATGACCCTTCACAATGAAAGGGCTGTGAAAGTCTTGAAACTTCTAACTGCATCTGGATTTGCTTTGTTTCAATCATCTGATTTGTATTGTTTCAAATTCATGTGGTAATGTCTAGAACCAAAATTAGATAAATGTTGTCTCTGTCCAAATATTTATGGACCTAACTGTATATTATAATTTATACCAAAGTTTTTTATTTTTTTATAGTTAACTTTACACAATGTTGTGTAAAATATATTTGCACTCATCTGAATGCCTACAAACAGCATATGGTACTTAGCTGGTGGGATATGGGCTAGGGGAGAATTTATTGTTTCTTTATATCTTATAATTTATACCAATGTTTGTTATTTTTTCCCCATCCATTTTAAACATTGTTGGCTAATGCATCATTGCATTAGTCTTGTCTTAGAACCCAACCATATGGGGCAGATATGGTGCTCACTAGTGATAGTGAAAGTTTGTTATTTTGCTTATTTTATTATTATTTATGGTAATTTTTTATTTTTTTTATTTTATTTAACTCCATGTTTTCTATTGCATATTTGCAGTAGTATAATCTAGTGAACCAAACATATGGGTAACATATGCTCTTCACTATACATAGTGAACATTTGTTATTTTCTTTACATACTATTATTTACTGCAATGTTTGTTATTTTTTTAATTTTAATTTCACTCACAGTTGTTCAAATGCATCTTTGCACTTGTCTAATGTGATCAATCCGACATATGGGTCACATATGATCAGCACTACCCATATTGACTATTGTTTTTTGTCTTTACATACTATTATGTATAGATATGCAAATTGCCTCTTCAAACAAAGAGGACTTGTACTCTATAGCGCCACCTATTGGAAGTAGCGATCCTACAAGTCACAATCAACCCTTTAACGAGTCTTGTAATATGACTTAGGATAAAAGCCAAATCAGAATCTCCATTTGCAGACACGGTGTTTCGGACTGTTGGTCCTCGTCAGTGCAAAGTAGGAGAGATCTGATTTGGCTAGATGAGAGGCTCTGGACTGGGGTCTGGGGGGTAAGGTTACTCCTTGTGGAGAGTGACATATTATGTATAGAAACATTTGTAATTTTGTCATGCCTTATTTTGGTACTTGTGTAAGAATGCACACTTACACTATTTTGCTGTAAATACATATACCATATGAAGAAAATATGGTAGTCACTACCTCAAGTGGCAGTTTGCACATATAAATATCTATTTTTATAAAAAGTTTGGAGTCTTTTTTCATAAGTTGTTTGTACGTACTCAACCACCAACACATCTGTTATGACCATTAACACCAGACAGAGACTATGACAATTTGGGAAGTGGCATTGCTCCTCAAATCCCCTAGCAATCCTTTTCCAGTCTTCCATCTTTGGCTCAGGCATGACCAGTTGATGCAGTCTGTCCCAGAGTTGTGAGCAGGTATCACGCACAATGCCAGAGATAGTGGACCTCCCAATCAAAAACTCTAGATGGAATGCGGCATAGGATATGCCAGTAGTTAGGAACCTACAAGTAACCAAATGTACAGAGAACAATCAATACACATGCACAAAGGTTTAACAAACGCACTATACATAACCTTTACATGATTTAGTGTCCAAACAATCATAAGTTCAATTTACCCCAAGTAAACATTTTCAATAATTTTAACATACACATCATTGTTCAGGTACTTCAAGGTGATATATGGCCTATATTATGAGGATATTTCTGCTACAGCGATAAGGGTAAAGGGAAAATAGTGGGAAAACATGTCATCAACAGACAGTATGTAGGTGAGGAATACATACCGTAGCGTAAGGAGAAGTTGCTCCTCTGCAGAGATAGCTTTGCACATCCTGGTATCCTGGTAGGTGATCCCAGGGTGCACAATCTCCAACAAAACATCAAATGTGGGAATGGTCATCCGACAAAACAGAAAAATAGGGTCTGGATGAGTCCGCAGAGATGCATACAGCCGGTGAAAATAGATTTTATTGAGGCGTTGCCTCAAATGCAGATGCACCCACATTCGCCTCCTCCTCCGCGGATCAACGATCACTGCGTAAGGCTGGCCAAACGGCGGGACAAAACCCAGTTGTACAACACTCGATCAGTTGGGGTGAACTGAAGAGTGTCAGACATGTTGGCAAGCAAGCAGCAGGACTCCAACACAAGCACACCACAAAAATGGCAAGATTGGAGGTTGCAACCTGATGCACAGCCAATAAATAGCCTTGCTGATGATGATTTGAATGAGTTTCAGGCCTAAAAACCATTAAATGTCCATTTTGCAAGGTCTGCGAGAAAAAACGCTGTATGGATGCCATACGGATTGCATACGGATGCTTACATGTGCAAAATACACAGCTGCACCCTGACAACGGATGAAATACGGATTGTTGTGCCGGCAACATTTTGGCGTATTACGCTCGTACAATACGGTCCGTATTTTTCTACGGTGAGTGTGACGCCGGCCTTAGAGTCTATGTACATGTGTTTTTTCCTGAATTAATAGGAATTTGGAGACTAAAAACAAATTTCTATTTTTATTTTTAATACAGAGTGTTATATGGAGCAAAAAACATAAATTTAATTATAGAATCATAAAATTTTAGATTTCGAAGGGACCTCCAGAGTCATCGTGTCCAACCCCCTGCTCAATGTAATACTAAAACCTGATTTTAACAATAGGTAATATTCTGATGATAGCTTGGCTTTAAAGCGAATCTGTCACCAGGTATTTGCTATGTAATCTGAGAGTAGCATGATGGAGGGACAGAGTCCTTGATTTTAGTATTGTGGCACTTGTGGTGTAGTTTTGATAAAATCATTGCTTTCATCATTGTTGAATGCTGAGTTCTGTAACCCCCTTCCCTCATTACACTGTTTGTTAGCTCTTTTCTGTGTCTCTACTGATAACCTCCTGCTGATAAAACACTGATTTTATTAAAATTACAATAAGCTGCACAAAAATGACACATCTCTACCCCTATATTATGCTGCTCTCAGATTAAATAGCAAAAACCTGATTACAGATTTCCTTTAAAGTTAGTAACGGACTGCTTCAGTGCAATGAGGTCTCATGGGAGTCACATGGACCCATTGGGCTTAATATCCTTTTTTGAAGATTTAGCCTCAGATTCATTAAGACTAGCATTATGTCCATGTCAGTCCTAATGAAGGGGCATGGTGAAGTAAGAGAAGTCTGATTTCTTAAAAGGCGCACGTCACTTATTGCATCAGTCACATATTACAATTAGTGTACACCTCTGGAGTAAGATTTTTGGCAGAAGGTACGCCACATCTGATAATGAATTAGGTAATCATGCATTGCTATGCCCCCATTCCACCCATTCACTGCTCAATTTGGCTGGCAGGAATGGCATGAAAATTCCAAAAGTAGCAAAATTTTTGGCACAAATTTGGTGGGCAAAAATTTTGCAACTCTTCAAAGTCTCTTACAAAACTGGTGCAAACACTTTGATTTATCTGCTCTAACTCTTGTATTTTTTTATTTGATGGAAGAGAACTATTAAAATATTATATTTCGGGAAACATACTACACCCATGAACATAGGGCTTCACAATGTGTGAATATAAAGCAAAAATCTTGTTAGCAGCTTTCCAGCTGTTGCAAAACTACTGTAGTGTTTTTAGTCAGTAAGATTTGCTAGTATTTGTAGTTTTGCAATTATCAATAGTCTGGGACCTGAGATCAATTTAAGTCATTGCCAAACTTTTCTCACTCATTCAGAATTTACAAAATTAAATTTTAAAAAGATAATTGGTCGTCAATAGGGTTAAGAAAGTAGCTGGGACTTCCTTAAATGCTCTAGAATGAACAGGTCTTCAATAGAACTGTGCCTTATTTGCCCTGAAAAGGTATATATTTGAAAACTCTACAGATTTTACGTTTTATAGCAATTTTAAGAACATGTCATAAAAGTCAATTATGGGTAAAAAATTAAAAAAAAATAAAAAAAAATATACAATAACACCAAGTACAAATATTTATATCATTCATTCTAAAACTTTCCTTTTCTTACAGCGTTGTTGCAAGTTCAATAAATTTAATTTAATCCTCACAGAGTATAAATTTTGTCACGAAATCCTTCATTTTCTTTTGTTAAAAAGTAAGAATGTCTAGAGAGGAATTAGCATTCAAGGCTTTGATTCCTATGGCTTTTGCTAGTTTCTAGAATATCTATAATTTAAGCCTTTGGACAAGCTCTGGCATATCAGTGAATTTAGGTGTCTTCTGATTAAACTGAATAAAATTAACTTTTTCTGCCTAAAGAATAAGTTGAAAGAAAGAAAATTATGTCCAGTTATTAAACATATGGTAAAACTCAAGAAAATCTATTAAACAAGATAGTCTTAGTATATAGTAAATTGCAACATACATTTCATGAATGGATCCTTTAGAACATTTTATGCACTTGACCATTGAAAGATTTATTACATCTTAGGCCTTATTCAGACATACCATATATACTCATGTATAAGCCGACCCGTGTATAAGCCGACCCCCTAATTTTGCCACAAAAAAACTGGGAAAACTTATTGACTCGTGTATAAGCTGGGTGTATAAACTGCCCTCCTGCTCTGTGCTGCCCCCGTCCTGCTCCTTGCTCCCCCATCCAGCTCTGTGCTCCCCTATTCTCCTCTGTACTCCCCCCCTCCTGCTCCGTCCTCTGCTGTGCTCCCCCATTCCTTCTCCATCCTCCTGTGCCCCCCTTGTCCTGCTCCATGCTTCCCCCGTCCTCCGTTCTCCCCGTCCTCCTCCATGCTTCCCCCATCCACCGTTCTCCCCCCCTGTCCTGCTCCATGCCTCCCCGTCCTCCGTTCTCCTCCCCGTCCTCCTCCATGCTTCCCCCGTCCTGCTCCATGCTTCCCCCGTCCTCCGTTCTCCCCCCGTCCTCCTCCATGCTTCCCCCGTCCACCGTTCTCCTCCCCGTCCTGCTCGTGCTCCTTGTCCTCTCCTCCACCATACTCACCCCTCCCCGTGCCATCGCTGAACTTGCCTGCAATCCTGCAGCTCTCCCCGGCTTCCTTCAGCTCTCCAGCGCTGAGCGGTGATGTAATACCGCTCATTAAGGCCATGAATATGGAGGCGACGCCCATGGGAGTGGCGTCGAGTCCATATTACATGACCTTAATGAGCGGGTATTACATCACCGCTCAGCACAGGAGAGCTGAAGGAAGCCCGGGAGAACTGCAGGATTGCAGGCAAGTTCAGCGATGGCACGGGGAGGGGTGAGTATGATCCCAGCCACCGGCTCCTGCCGCGGCACCCCCTACCCCGCTGGTTTCTGCCCTATGACTCGTGTATAAGCCGAGGGGGCATTTTCAGCACGAAAAAAGATGCTGAAAATCTCGGCTTATACACGAGTATATACGGTAGATATTCTATCCCTGTTTTTCACAAATAGAACATTCACCTATTAAAGTCTATAGGGCAGTTCACTTGTCCATGTTTATTTTTGGCCGAGTGCCGCAAAGGAAAAAAAATATAATCTTTTAATGCAAGTCTTGAATAGAGATGAGCGAATTTGTTCGGATTTGGTTCTGAATACGATCGGATTCAAATATTGTTTTTTGCAATATTCGTCGAACACAGTCGAACGTCATTAGAGTCAATGGGAGTAGAAATTACTGTATATGTTCGGAAGCAAACATAAGACATACATTCGGCACGAATAGTGTTCGCATATGGCACGGATATGTCAAAATCAGATTCAGGGCCAAAATCCAAACAAATTCGCTCATCTCTAGTCAATAGTCATGAATCAAATTTGTCAATGCAAATATATGGGTCCATAAAAAACTTATACAGTACACTATTGGCATTTTTGTTGGAACCCAGTAACAAAAAATTGATGGAACATTGATGGAAATCTGATCCAGCTCGCTGATGGAAGTCGGTCCATTTATTTCACATAAAATAATAAATTAACGTTTGAATGTGGTCTTACCAAGCTATATAACAGTATTCATTGTGTTTTATTTCTACAGTTTAATCGTACAAACTTGTATGTTTTGTTTAAAGGTTATATGATTTGAACAATTTTCCCCTACCAAAAAAAGTGTTTGCAATGTTCATTTTACCTTACATTCAGTAGCTCTGTCTGGGACTCTGTAAAATGGGATTCTGTTAAAAGCGCTGATAAAGCCATTGGCTATAGTGATGTAGACAGAGTCACATTGTGCTCTGTAGGACATCATTTTGGCCATATATATGCCTAGTGGAAGCAGGCATCAAGGCGCATTCAAGTGGGGTACGGACTTAAACTCCTATGGAGCAACTGAACGTAAGGTAAAACATCATGTGAACATTCCCTTACTCTTGACCATGATCTGTCATGTCTGGTATAGCAATTCAACTCATTTTTAGTGAATCAAGAAATTGAGATGTGTCAGCATTACCAGACAGTTTAGGGGCAAAAGTGGCAATAGTAGGGCTCATACTCATTTGCGAGAAAAACGGATGAGCGCAATCTGATAAAAAATCATATTACACTATGACCAATGTTATTCAGCAGGTTACATCTTATCTGTGATTTTTTTTCTCAGCTGAAATCAGACTGAGAAAAAAATTGCAGCATGCTGCGATTTGCTGCGTATCTCGGATGAGACTCGCCAATGCAAGTCAATGGATGCGAGAAAAAAATTGCACAGCACTAGGACCATGTTAGTTTCCTTTGAAAAATCAGCAATTCATGTGTTAGGGTTCGAGTTCCCGCTGCTGCACAAGGGGAGTCTCGAACGAGTCCCCCTGCGGTCCCCCATCCATCTCCAGCCGCAGTGGAGCCTGCTCAGCAGAGACGTCAGTCTCAGCGTCTAGCCCAGTTTAACACTGTGCAGAGGCTTGTTGTGGTCTTTCCTGGTTCCTCTATTATAACCAGTGCTGGAGCAGGCAGTTCGGGAACTAAGTCCCTGCTTTCTCCATCTGAGCATGCCCAGGGCAAGATCTCCCATTGGAGATCAGGGGTCACATGCTCGGTTGCAGCAGCGACTCCCATTGGTCCGCCAGGAAGGTCCTGAAACTACATGTGTTCTGGAATGGTTTCGCATTGGTCCTTTTCTGGTAGGTCCTGCAGTTGCTACTATAAACGGGTGGCATGGCGGGGCCCTGCCATGTGCTAGTATCAAATCTGTTACATGCTTGCGTCAGTGTGGTCATGTATGCATGTGGTTAGGTCTGGCTGAAATAAGCCCCTAGAATACCGGCACCTCCGGTGAGGAGATTGTATGCACGTGTTCAGGGCTCGGCTGAAAACGCCATTAGAATACCTGCTACTCCGGTGAGGAGATTACTGCTTGGGTTCTGATTGCATGACCACAGACTGCAATCCGCAGTCATCTGTGTTCCCTGTGAGTCTAACAGGACACAGTCTTTGTTACAGCGGCTCTGTGAGTAAACAGAGACCGCTTATTCCGCCATATAGTGCTACGGCGTTTACATCTGCGACTCTGCGGGATAACACAGTTTGCTTATACCGCCTATTTACGCCATCTTACTAGCAGCAGGCTCTGCCTGCACGGTGGACCCCGGGCTGCGAACGCACCTCTCCTTAATATCTAATAGGTGCGTTCCTCAGGCCCTTAACATCATGTGCCGCATACAGTAAAATCACACTTACAGGTTAGAATAGAACAGGTAGAATAGATATATACACATAGAGTACAGAGATATATAGATGTCAGTGACACACACATAAATATATGGATTTATATTACATAGATACATAGAAGAAAAGCCAGCAATATATCTGCCGTGTTCTGTAAAATCACTGCAGGAGCCGAAAGGATAGAAGAGATGGATTACATACAGTAAATCTAAATAGAATAGGTAGATATATAGATGTCAATGACAGACACAATTAGTAAAGTGTGTGTTAGAGGTCGAGTTCCCGCTTCTGCACAGGGGGAATCTCGAGCCATTCCCGCTGCGGTCCCCCATCCGTCTCCGGCCGCACTGGAGCATCCTCAGCAGAGATGTTGGTCCCAGTGTCTTGCACAGCCTAGTACTGTGCAGAGGTTTACTGCTGCCTCTCAAGGTTTGCTATTGTAGCCAGTACTGGTCAGCGGCGAGCAGACGTCTTTAGGACTAAGTCCTGCGTTTCCCCTTCTGATCATGCCCAGGGTAAGATCTCTCATTGGACCTCAGGGGTCACATGCTCAGGTACTGCAGCAGCTTCTATTGGTCCGCAGGAAGGTCCTGAAACTACATGTGTTCTGGAACAGTTTCTGATTGATCCTTTTCTGGCAGGTCCTGTAGTTGCTACTATAAAAGGGCAGCATGGCCGTGCGGCCATGCGCTAGTATCAATTGCATTATGTGCTTTGCGCCAGTGTGATCATGCACGCATGTGGTTAGGGACTCGGCTGAAATAAGCCCCTAGAATACCGGCTTCTCCGGTGAGGAGTTGTTTGTTTGCATTGCTGACTGCATGACCACGGACTGCTATCCGCACAGCAGTTATCTGTGTATCCCTGTGGTGTTAACAGGACACAGTCGCTATCTCTGCGTCTCTACCGCTTCGACTCTGTGGTGTAACAGAGTTTGCTTATACCGCCATATAGTGCCACAGCACCTATGTTTGCGACTCTGTGAAGTAACAGAGTTCGCCTTTACCGCCATCTTACTAACAGCAGGCTCTGCCTGCACGGTGGACCCTGGGCTGCGAACGCACCCACTATTTATATTTATTTGGTGCGTTCCGCAGACCCTAACAGTATACTAGCGCCAGGGTCTGGCTAGTAATATGGCGGACAACCAGCGTCTGCAGCGGTATATCCAGCAGCTGGAGGGTAGGTTGGTGACTCTAGAGCGCACAACCTCAGCTGTGGATGTTACCGCAGTCGCTGTTCAGGCTGATAGTGTGGCTGCAGCCAGTTTATCCTCTGCTACCCCTGCTCTGACTTTTTCCCACCTACCACTTCCAGACAAGTTTGCTGGTGACAGTAATTAATGTCAGGGTTTCGTGAGTCAGTGCTCCATACATCTAGAGCTTCTGGCTGCACGTTTTCCTACGGAGCAGGCGAAAGTGGGTATTATCATATCCCTTCTGTCGGGCAGGGCGTTGAAGTGGGCAAAGCCGTTGTGGGAGCGCGATGATCGTGTGGTGCAGAGTGCTCCTCTCTTCTTGGATACTCTGAGACAGGTCTTTTTGGGACCTCGTGTCACCCATGATACGGCTCTCCAACTGTTGGCAATCACCCAGGGTTCATCCAGAGCCAGTTCGCCATCCAATTTCGGACTCTGGCCTCTGAGCTGGAGTGGCCAGATAAAGTCCTTATACCAGTGTACTGGAGGGGACTGGCAGACCATGTGAAGGATGCCTTGTCCACCAGGGAGATTCCCTCCACACTTGAGGAGCTCATTACCATATCTACTCGCATAGACCTCCGTTTTAACGAGCGGAGGTTGGAGAGGACCCAGTGTAGGCAGAGGTTCCGGCTGGCGCCCACCTTTGCCAGATCTCTTGAATCTTTCGTTCAGGCGCCCAATTCCCCTGAGGCCATGGAGGTTTCTCAAGCGAGACCTAAGTCTCGGGCCGCTCAAGTACCCGTGATTTGTAATGTTTGCCAACAGTTAGGGCATTATGCTAATAAATGTCCACAGCGGTCGGGAAACAACAGCATCTAGTAACCATTGGAGGAGGTTCACTAGACACAGCAGTACATGCCTCCATGTTGTCCTTTAAGGGGACAATCAATTTAGGCTCATCAACTATAACAGTTACGCTTTGTGTGGACTCTGGAGCAGAAGGAAATTTCATGTCCTCACCTTCGCTCTCCGCCACTCTATATCTCTGGTGATGCCCGCCAAAACCGTGACTGTTCGAGTAGTGAATGGGTCGACACTGGCTTCACAAATCACACATCAGACCATCCCTTTCACGTTATCTATGTCCCCTTCCCATCAGGAGATTATCTCACTTCTTGTCATCCCCGAGGGAATAGACGAGATGTTGCTGGGGATGCCCTGGCTCCGTTTCCATTCCCCACATATTGAGTGGATCTCTGGGAGGATATTGGGTTGGAATGAGTCTTGTAAAGGCAGATGTATGAGGAAATGCATTCAGGTGGCTACTACAGAGATACCCCCAGATCTTACTTCCTTTCCCAAATACTATTGGGCCTATGCAGACGTGTTCTCCAAGAAGGCTGCGGATCCTTCCGTCTCACCGTCCCTATGACTGTCCTATTGACCTTTTGCCGGAGCAGAACCTCCTTGGGGACGAGTCTATCCCCTTTCTCTCCCGGAGACAGAGGCTATGTCTCAATACATTCAGGAAAATCTGGCAAGAGGATTCATTAGGAAGTCAGTGTCACCTGCAGGGGCGAGGTTCTTCTTCGTTCAAAAGAAGAACGGAGAATTACGTCCATGCATCGATTACAGGGGTCTTAACACCATTACCGTTAAGAATAAATACCTGTTGCCCCTGATTTCAGAGCGCTTTGATAGGCTATGGGGAGCAAGGGTATTCAATAAATTAGATCTGCGGAGTGCTTATAACCTGATTCGCATCCGTGAGGGGGACGAATGGAAGACGGCTTTCAATACCAAAGATGGGCACTATGAATATCTGGTGATGCCCTTCTGGCTCTGTAATGCCCCAACTGTCTTCCAAGACTTTGTTAATGACATCTTCCGGGATATGCTTTCCACCTCAGTCATAGTCTATCTGGATGATATTCTCATCTTCTCCCCAGATATTGACTCCCACCAGAAAGATGTCTGCAGAGTCTTCAACCTCTTACGGGCAAATTCTCTCTACTCAAAGTTGGAGAAATGTATGTTTGAGTAGGAGTCCTTAACCTTCCTGGGCTATATCATCTCTGCCCAGGGACTGGCTATGGATCCTGCCAACCTACATGTGGTGATGGACTGGCAAGAACCCCATTCTCGAAAGCGGTGCAGTGCTTTATGGGGTTCATTAATTACTATGGTCAATTTATTCCCCACTTCTCAACTTTGGTAGCTCCCTTGGTAGCCCTCACCAAGAAGGGAGCAAATCCCAAATTGTGGTCAGAAGAGGTCTCCATTGCCTTCACTTCTATTAAGTCCCATTTTGCTAGTGCACCATTCTACATCGCCCCGATGTGATAATCCCTTTATTTTGGAGGTGGATGCCTCGTCCGTTGGTGCTGGATCAGTCCTCTACCAGAAGGATGCTCAAGGTCGGAAGCATCCTTGCTTCTTCTTTTCCAAGACCTTCACACCAGCGGAGAGGAATTATTCCATCAGGGACAGGGAGTTGCTAGCAATGAAGTTGGCCTTCTCTGAGTGGAGACATCTGTTGGAGGGGGCCCGCTTTCCCTTCCAAGTATTCACTGATCACAAAAATCTAGTGTATTTGCAAAATGCCCAGCGGCTAAATTCCCGTCCGGCCAGATGGTCCTTATTTTTCTCCCGCTTCCACTTCACCCTTCATCTTCTTTCGGAGAGAAGAATATCCGGACTGACCCTCTCTCTCGCTCCATCGTGTCTTCCGAGGAGAGGAGGGGGAGCCGCGGCTTATTGTTCCCTCTGAGAGCCTGAGAACTGTAGCTCTGGTGTCGCTAGAGTCTGTACCTCCCGGCAAGACTTTTGTACCATCTAATTTGTGACCGGAGGTTCTCTCTTGGGCCCATTCGTCCAGGGTGGGTGGACATTTTGGGAAAAATAGGACATCCGAGCTACTGGCGAGGACTAGTGTTGAGCATTCCGATACTGCAAATATCTGGTATCGGCCGATATTTGCTGTATCAGAATTCCGATTCTGAGTTCCGATATTTTTGTCATATCGGATACCGGAATCGGAGTTTTCCGACAAAGTCTATGGGAGTTCCTGTGTCACAGAACGAAGTACGTGACACAGGAACTTCCCGAAACTGTCACTGTCAGTGTCGGTCGGGTCTGTCAGGACTCAGCAGAGTCAGCACTTACCTGGCAGAAGATCCCCTTCCCTGGTGGTCACGTCCTCCTGGATGGCCGCCATTACCCTGTCCCTGGCGGTCACGTGCAGAATCTCCGCGATAACTGCAGTGACTGCCGGGTACTGGGTAATCTCGGCCAGCTGTACTCTCCAACAGCTGGCCGTAAACCAGTCCGGATGACGTCACCGCCGGGGAAGCAGCTGGTAAGCAGCTCTGCTCTATGTGGATGTCAGGCTCAGCCTGTCATCCAGATGTAGCAGAGCTGGACTCGTAGTGGGACACTCGTGATTTTGCACTGCGTCGGACAGGGAGTATTTGTGTTGGTTTGTTATTTTTGTTTTTTTACAGGAGAACGATGGCGTCGCAGGATGAGCGTGTAATAATAATAATGAAAACTGTGTTGTGTTTTATTTCATTAAAAGACTTTTTTCTGGCTGTGTCTTTTTTTAAAAATTTTAAAACTATGATTAATTATGGATCGGTGTCTTATTGACGCCTCTCCATTATTAACCGGGCTTATTGTCACCGATCAATCAAAGGTGACATTAACCCCTTATTACCCCACTTGCCACCGCTACAGGGCAAGTGGGAAGAGCCGGGTAAAGTGCCACAATTGGCGCATCTTTGGATGCGCCATTTGTAGGGCTGCTGCAGCCTGGTATTTTTAGGCTGTTGAGGGCCAAAATCCATGGGCCTTGACAGTCTTTTAATACCAGGCCGCAGCAGTCTGCATTTTACTTGGCAGGTTAACAAAAATAGGGGGATCCCCACGCCATTTTTTTTCGAGAGGATCCCCAATTTTTGTTAACCAGCCAAGCTAAGCAGACTGCTGTGGCCTGGTATTATCAGGCTTGCAAGGTCCATGGATATTGGATCCTTACCAGCCTGAAAAACCAGGCCTCAGCAGTCTGCTTCATCTGGCTGGTTAACAAAAATAGGGGGGACCCCACGCAATTTTTTTTCGAGGGGATCCCCTATTTTTGTTAACCAGCCAAGAGAAGCAGACTGCTGTGGCCTGGTATTATCAGGCTGCAAGGTCCATGGAAATTGGCTCCTTAACAGCCTGAAAAACCAGGCCTCAGTAGTCTGCTTTATCAGGCTGGTTAACAAAAATAGGGGGGACCCCGCGCCATTTTTTTTTCGAGGGGATCCCCTATTTTTGTTAATCAGTTCACTTCAGGTCAGCCGGGATTCCCTCTGATGCTGTGGGGTCCCTGGCTGACCTGAAGTGAAAGTGAGAAGCAATCAATTATGCTATCCACTTCCTCTCCTGTCAGCCAGGAGAGGAGATGATTCAGTCGGGGGTTTACTGTGAGACTGTCAGCATTAGCTGCGGTCTCTGCAGTAAACATTAACCCTTTCAGAAGGATTACATCGGGGGACCTGACTGAACATCGGATAGGTAAGAATAATGTTGCTTTATTATTTTATTTTTATTACAGGTGAACAAGGGCTTTGCAAGGAATGGCAGTAAAATGAAATCTTGTCAAAAACTGTGTGTTTATTTCATTTAAATGATTTTTAATTAAAGTGTGTGTGTTTTATTTTTATTTCATACAATAGGATTAATAATTGATAGTTGTCTAATTGACAGCTCTCATTTATTAACCTGGCTTAAACTCATCTTTCAATAGCAAGGTGGCTTTAACCCCTTATTAACCCATTCGCCACCGCAACAGGGCAATGGGAATAGACGGGCAAAGTGCCAGAAAGGGCGAATCTAATTATAGATTTGCCTTTTCTGGCGTGTCTGGGGGCAGATGTTAGTAGCCGGGGGGGGGCAAAAATAATGGTCCCTCTCTGGGCTATTATTATCTGCCCCCACTCGCTGGCTTTGTCTGTCAGGTTGAGAAAATAGGGCGGGAGCCCAGCACTTTTTTTCAACAATTTTACACTTCTAATATATATATATATATATATATATATATACATGTCATTAAATATATATATTATATATATATATAATATATATTTGTCACAAATTCATAGTTCATACACTTCTACATAGTATAATAGCCGCTAATTCAATTGCCGGCTTTTGTGAAAATACAGAACCCGACATGAAATGACACATGGTTTACATAGAGTTAACCATGTCATTTCATGTAGTTTGATATATTGTTTTCACTAACAATTACATGCGTGTATGTGTGAAAAATTTGACACATGTAGGGGTTAATTAAAGGTGTTTGTTTTTTTTACAACGAATTTACAACTTTAATTAACCACTACATGTGTCAAATTTTGCAGTAACAGAGTTCGCCTTTACCGCCATCTTACTAGCAGCAGGCTCTGCCTGCACGATGGACCCCGGGCTGCGAACGCACCCACTATTTATATTTATTTGGTGCGTTCTGCAGACCCTAACAGTGTGTGTGTGTGCAAATTACTGCACATGATGAAATATTATTTTTCAGAAAAAAAATGTTGTGGACTCCCACGCAATTTTCTCAACCAGCAGAGTGAATTGCGATTGGGGGCCAATGTTTATAGCCTGGGAAGTGGGTAATACCCATGGAGCTTCCCAGGCTATAAATATCAGCTCGCAGCTGTATAATTAGCCTTTACTGGCTATTAAAATGGGGACCCTAAAAAAAAATGACGTAGAGTTTCCCTATAATTAATAACCAGCAAAGGCTATGCAGAGAGCTGCGGGCTTAAATTAATAGCCTAGAAAGGGGCCATGGATACTGGCCTCTCCCCAGGCTAAAAACACCAGCTCTCAGCCGCCCCAGAAAAGGTGCCTCTCTAAGATGCGCCAGTTCTGACACTTAGCCTCGCTCTTCCTCTTTCTTCTATCTATCTATCTATCTATCTATCTATCTATCTATCTATCTATCTATCTATCTATCTATCTATCTATCTATCTATCTATCTATTATCTATCTATCTATCTACTTCAAAAAATGAAGGCAGCACACCAAATAAAGAATATGCAGATGCAGTTAATTGGCCCATGTGCAACATTTCAGTCCCAGGTGCGGACCTTTCTCAACCTGGGACCGAAACGTCGCACATGGGCTAACAAACTGCACCTGGATATTCTATTTTTGGTGTGCTGCCTTCATTTTTGGAGTTATCGTCAAGGTTTGGTACATGCCTGGAAGGATTTTTGTGCTGCTTTTTGTTTTTTGTTTTTTTTAATCTATCTATTTATCTATGTATCATTTATATATATATATATATATATATATATATATATATGTGTTTTGATTAATATTTCCTTTGAAAGCGATGTGTAAATGACATAGAGAATTGCTGTATGTAAAAGCTCATGTTAAAATCGCATTGCAATCGGATAGCAATCGCACTGCATTCGGATGAAAATCAGTTGCTAGGTGTGAAAATCGCATTGTACTCGCATTACACTCGTACGTTTTTTTGGTCCTGATATCGGAACTTTTTTTCACACATATTGGTATGAGCCTGTACAAAAAAGAAAGCAGACCCCTTCTTTCTAAATATATACAACCCATTTAGGCTGGATTTATACATAGCACATCAATATGTTTTTGGAAAAGTCTGTTCTACATACAATTTTTTTTTATCAAAAACAAACTGTGATTTTGTTGTGGCATGTTTTCCATTTTTTTTTGCTTGCCATAAGCTTCTCTTTATTACTTAAACAATGCATTTGCAAATAAATAGATTTTTAAAGTGATATAGAGTATATGTGCAGAAGCAATTAAGAATTTTGTGAGCTGAATGAAAAATGTATCTACATGGGTTTGCTGTGATTGTTGTAATATAGTATGTTATATTTGCACATAATCCTACTTTACTATCATCATCCTCACATAGGTATTACTAGGGGGATTATTAAAAATAAAAGAAAATACCATTTTTCTCAGAAAGTAATAATATGTGACATAGCTTTTCTATGAAACTCATGCGCTAACTGCCTGAGCACTCAATTCAAGTGTCGTTTTCTTGAATACAGCATTTATTATCATTCAGTACAAAAAAACAGCCTTCATTGAGTCTTTGTTTAGAGCTTGAAGATTGACTGTCTCGTGGAGTTAGCCATTATTTTCAGGATTTTCTATGTAAAGAGGTATTCTCATCTTGTACATTTATGATTTAACCGGGGGATAGGCCAAAAATGTTTAGTAGAAGCAAGTTGCACAATTTGGATTGCCATATATCTCAGGATTGGAGTCCTGACATGTACAGTGGCATGTACAAGTTTGTGCACCTCTGGTCAAAATTACTGTTATTGTGAACAATTAAGCAAGTTGAAGATGAAATGATCTCTAAAAGGCCTAAGTTAAAGATGGACACATTTCTTTTGTATTTTCGGCAAAATAATACATATTGTCATTTTTTACATCTTAAAAATTACGAAAAGGAAAATGGGCTCATGCAGAAGTTTAGGCACCCTTGGCAATTTGTTCACTCAAATAACTTTGACCGAGGATTCATATCTTAATTGGCCTGTTAGGGTTATGGCCTGTTTATTACCATGGTTAGGAAAGGCCAGATGATGCAAATTTCCCAGCTTTATAAAAATCCAACCTCATCTAACCTTGAGCCAAAAAACAGCAGCCAAGGGTTTTTCTAAGCAGCTGCCTAGCACTCTGAAAATGATGAATGCCCACAAACCAGCAGAAGGCTATAAGAAGATTGCAAAGCGTTTTCAAATTGCATTTTCCTCAGTTTGTAATTTACAAAATGCGGTTAAAAAGAACATTGGAGGTCAAGATGATGTCTGGAACACCAAACAAAATTTCAGTGAGAGCGGCTCTTATGATTGCTGGAGAGGCAAATCAGAACTCCCCTTAAAGGGACTCTGTCACCCCATCGAAAGGCGCATGGAACGGTCAGAGAGGTTACGGCGCCTGCGCACTGCAGTACTCTGCTCTGCCCTCACCAGGGCAGAGCAGTACGCCTGCGCGGGAGCCGCTATGGGAAGCTAAGAAAGAGGAGGGCTTCACTAGAAGATGGTCGAAAAATGGGGTGACAGATTCCCTTTAACTCTAAAAGACCTTTATAAAGTGTTAGCAGACTCTAGAGTGGTGGTACATTGTTCTACTGTTCATAGACACCTGCACAAATATGTCCTTCATGGAAGACTCATTAGAAAAAAAACTCTCCAGTGTCCTCACCATAAAATTTAGCATATGAAGGATGCAATAAAACATCTAAACAAGCCTGAATTATTTTGGAAACAACTCCTTTGGACTGATAAGGTTAAGATAGAACCTTTAGGTCACAATGAGCAAAGGTATGTGTGGGAAAAAAAGGGCACAACATTTCAGGAAAATAACATCTAGCCAACCATTAACCCTTTCCTGACCCAGCCTATTTTGATCTTAATGATCTGGCCTTTTCTTGCAATTCTGACCAGTGTCCCTTTATGAGGTAATAACTCAGTAATGCTTCAACGGATCCTATCTATTCTGAGACTGTTTTTTTGTGACATATTGGGCTTCATGTTAGTGGTAAATTTAGGTCAATAATTTTTGCATTTATTTGTGAAAAAAATGGAAATTTGGCAAATTTTGCAATTTTCAAATTTTGAATTTTTACTCTGCTAAACCAGAGAGTTATGTGACACAAGATAGTTAATAAATAACATTTTCCACATGTCTACTTTACATTAGCACAAATTTGGAAACAATTTTTTTTGTTAGGAAGTTATAAGGGTTAAAAGTTGACCAGCGATTTCTCATTTTTACAACAAAATTTACAAAACCATTTTTTTTAGGGACTATCTCACATTTGTAGTCAGTTTGAGGGGTCTATATGGCAGAAAATACCCAAAAGTGACACCATTCTAAAAACTGCACCCCTCAAGGTACTCAAAACCAAATTCAAGAAGTTTATTACCCCTTCAGGTGCTTCACAGGAGCTGAAGCAATGTGGAAGAAAAAATAAATATTTAACTTTTTAGTCACAAAAATGATCTTTTACAAACAATTTTTTCATTTTTACAAGGGTAAAAGGAGAAAATGGACAGATAATGTTGTTTTGCAATTTCTCCTTAGTACACCGATACCCCATATGTGGGGGAAAACCACTGTCTGGGCGCACGGTAGGGCTCGGAAGGGAAGGAGTGCCATTTGACTTTTTAAAACCAAATTGGCTGGAATTGAAATTGTACGCCATGTTGTGTTTGGAGAGCCCCTGATGTGCCTAAACAGTGGAAACCCCCCACAAGTGACACCATTTAGGAAACTGGACCCCCTAAGGAACTTATCTAGATCTGTTGTGAGCACTTTGAACCTCCAAGTGTTTCACTAAATTTTATAATGCCTGGTAGAGAAAAAAAATCCACAAAAAGTCACCAATTTTTGATTTTTCCCAAGAAAAATGGACCCAAAAGTTGTTGTCCAATTTGTCCTGAGTAAGCTGATACCCCATATGTGGGGTGGGAAACTGTTTGGGTGCACTGCAGGGCACGGTAAGGAAGTAATGATCTTTTGGAATGCAGACTTTGATGGATGTCATGTTCAGTTTGCAGAGTCCCTGATGTGCCTAAACAGTGGAAACCCTCCAAAAGTGACCCCATTTGGGAAACTGGACCCCCTAAGGAACTTACCTAGATCTGTGGTGAGCACTTTGTACCCCCAAGTGCTTCACAGAAGTTTATAATGCCAGGGCATGAAAATAAAAAATCCTATTTTTTTTCCACAAAAAAGATATTTTAGTCACCAATTTTTTATTTTCCCAAGGGTAACAGCAGAAATTGAACCACAAAAGTAGTTGTCCAATTTGTCCTGAGTATGCTAATACCCCATATGTGGGGGGATCCACTGTTTGGGCGCATGGCAGAACTCGGAAGGGAAGGAGCGCCATTTGACTTTTTCAATCCAAAATTGGCTGAAATCGAGATTGGATGCCATGTAGCGTTTGGAGAGCCCCTGATGTGCCTAAACAGTGGAAACCCCCTACAAGTGACCCCATTTTTAAAAAAAGACCCCCTAAGAAACATCTAGATCTGTGGTGAGCACATTGTACCCCCAAGTGCTTCTCACAACTTTATAACGTAGAGCCGTAAAATTAAAAAATCATATTTTTTCCACAAAAATTATCTTTTCACCCCAATTTTTATTTCCCCAAGGGTAACAAGACCCCAAAAGATATTGTGCAATTTGTCCTGAGCACGCTGGTACTCCATATGTGGGGGTAAACCACTGTTTGAGTGCATGGCAGAGCTTGGAAGGGAAGGAGCTCCATTTGACTTTTTCAACGCAGAATTGGCTGGATGCCATGTCGCGTTTGGAGAGCCCCTGATGTGCCTAAACAGTGGAAACCCCCACGAATGACACTATTTTGGAAACAAGACCCCACAAGGAACATATCTAGATGTGTGGTGAGAACTTTGAACCCCCAGGTATTTCACTAAAGTTTATAACGCCCGAGCGTGAAAATAAAAAAATCATATTTTATCCACAAACATGATCTTTTAGTCCCCAATTTTTTATTTTCCCAAGGGTAACAGGAGAAATTGCACCACAAAAGTTGTCCACTTTGTCCTGAGTACGCTGGTACCCCATATGTGGGGGGAACCGCTGTTTGGGCACATGGCAGAGCTTGGAAGGGAAGGAGCACCGTTTTGGAATGCAGACTTTGATGGTATGGTCTGCGGGCATCATGTTACGTTTGCAGAGCCCCTGATGTGCCTAAAGAGTAGAAACCCCCTACAAGTGACCCCATTTTGGAAACTAGACCCCCAAGGAGCTTTTCTAGCTGTGCAGTGAGCATTTTGAACCCCCAAGTGCTCAAGTGCTTCACAGAAGTTTATAACGCAATGCCGGCAAAATAAAAAATCATTTTTTTCCACAAAAATGATCATTTCACCCCCAATTTTTTATTTTCCCAAGGGTAACAGCAGAAATTGAACCACAAAGTAGTTGTCCAATTTTGTCCTGAGTATGCTAATACCCCATATGTGGGGGATCCACTGTTTGGGCGCATGGCAGACTCGGAAGGGAAGGAGCGCCATTTGACTTTTTCAATCCAAAATTGGCTGGAAATCGAGATTGGATGCCATGTAGCGTTTGGAGAGCCCCTGATGTGCCTAAACAGTGGAAACCCCTACAAGTGACCCATTTTTAAAAAAGACCCCCTAAGAAACATCTAGATCTGTGGTGAGCACATTGTACCCCCAATGCTTCTCACAACTTTATAACGTGAGCGTAAATTAAAAAATCATATTTTTTCCACAAAAATTATTTTTTCACCCCAATTTTTATTTCCCCAAGGGTAACAAGACCCCAAAAGATATTGTGCAATTTGTCCTGAGCACGCTGGTACTCCATATTGGGGGTAAACCACTGTTTGAGTGCATGGCAGAGCTTGGAAGGGAGGAGCTCCATTTGACTTTTTCAACGCAGAATTGGCTGGATGCCATGTCGCGTTTGGAGAGCCCCTGATGTGCCTAAACAGTGGAAACCCCCCACGAATGACACTATTTTGGAAACAAGACCCCACAAGGAACATATCTAGATGTGTGGTGAGAACTTTGAACCCCCAGGTATTTCACTAAAGTTTATAACGCCCGAGCGTGAAAATAAAAAAATCATATTTTATCCACAAACATGATCTTTTAGTCCCCAATTTTTTATTTTCCCAAGGGTAACAGGAGAAATTGCACCACAAAAGTTGTCCACTTTGTCCTGAGTACGCTGGTACCCCATATGTGGGGGGAACCGCTGTTTGGGCACATGGCAGAGCTTGGAAGGAAGGAGCACCGTTTTGGAATGCAGACTTTGATGGTATGGTCTGCGGGCATCATGTTACGTTTGCAGAGCCCCTGATGTGCCTAAAGAGTAGAAACCCCCTACAAGTGACCCCATTTTGGAAACTAGACCCCCAAGGAGCTTTTCTAGCTGTGCAGTGAGCATTTTGAACCCCCAAGTGCTCAAGTGCTTCACAGAAGTTTATAACGCAATGCCGGCAAAATAAAAAATCATTTTTTTTCCACAAAAATGATCATTTCACCCCCAATTTTTTATTTTCACAAGGGTAACAGGAGAAATTGGACACAAAAAGTTGTGCCTTTTTGTCCTGAGTACGCTGAAACACCATATGTGGGGTGAACCAATGTTTTGGGTGCATGGCAGAGCTCGGAAGGGAAGGAGCGCTGGTTTGGAATGCAGACTTTGATGGAATAGTCTGCAGGCGTCATGTTACAGCTGCAGAGCCCCTGATGTGCCTAAACAGTAGAAACTCCCTCAACAAGTGACCTCATTTTGGAAACTATTCCCCCCAAGGAGCTTATCTAGATGTGTGGTGAGCACTTTGAACCCCCAAATGCTTCACAGAAATAAAAAATCATTTGTTTTCCACAAAAATAATTTTTTAGCCCCAAATTTTTTATTTTCCAAAGGGTAACAGAAAAAATGTAATGTCCAAAGCTGTTGTGCAATTTTTCCTGAGTACGCTGTTGCCTCGTATATTGGGGTAAACCACTGTTTGGGCACACGTCGGAGCTTGGAAGGGAGGGAGCACCATTTTAATTTTTGACCGCATAATTGGCTGGAATCATTAGTGGTGCCGTGTCGCATTTGGGGAGCCCCTTATGTGCCTAAACAGTGGAAACCCCTCAATTCTAACTCCAACCCTAACTCCAAACTACAACCCTAAAACAAAACACACCCCTAACCCTAACCCTAATCCCAACCCTAACCCCAACACACCCCTAAACCTAATCCCAACCCTAACCATAATTCTAAACCCAAGCCTAACCCTAATCCCAACCCTAACCCCAACACACCCCTAACCCTAATCTTAACCCTAATTCCAACCCTAACCCTAATTTCAACCCTAACCCTAATTGCAACCCAAACCCTAATTCCAACCCCAACCCTAACCCTAATTCCAACCCTAACCTTAATTCCAACCCCAACCCTAACCCTAATTTCAACCCTAACCCTAATTCCAACCCTAATTCTATCCCTAATTCTAACCCTAACACTAACCCTAATGGAAAAATAAAAATAAATATATTTTATTTATTTTATTATTTGCCCCTACCTATGGGAGTGATGAAGGGGGGGTTTATTTACTATTTTTTTTTTTTGATCACTGTGATAGGGTCTATCACAGTGATCAAAATGTACCTGGAGTGAATGAATAAATCTGCCGGCTGGAGATTCGGCGGGCGCAATGCACATTCGCCAGCCATTTTGGAAGATGGAGGCACCCATGGAGGAAGACGGAGGACACCGGGAGGGATGCCGGGAGTCAGATCAGTACCGGGGGAGAGAGAGGGGATTGGAAGGCAGGGTGAAGTGGAGGGAAAAGAGGGGGAGCAAATACTGACGGCGGCGGCAGATCGCCGCAGTCAGTCGGTGGCAGGGGCAGATCGCCCCCGTCAGTCGGTGTGGGGTGGCAGATCGTGGTCTCCATCCATGTCCGATGAGATTTCTGGCATTTTTTTCCACTGTCAGTTGTCTATGCTTTTATATTAAGATTTTGGAATAAAGTTGGTTGGAGTGCAACCTCTTGGTGTGTTTTTTTTCACTACGTAGCATCTCTACATGTGACCATTATATAATTCTGGGCTACTGTTTTTTACTAGAAATAGTACACCCCTTTATTTTGGAGAAATATTGAATCGATAAATCCACAAGAAAAGATTCTCCTTCAGAGTTTTTCTTTCCAAGTGGAAAATACTTTTTTAATTCTGCTGTTTATAGAGACACAAAGTGATAACACAGAGAACAGCTATGGCTAAAAGGAGCTACAGGCTTTCTGCCTTGCACATGATACATTACTCATGACATTGCCACAAAAATTTTCAGCCATACTGAGTAAATGCCAAATTTGTAGAATAAAATAAAATAGTAAATTATTCAAGTGTGCCAAATAAACTCAGGCTTATTGTTTTTCTGCTGAGAAAAAAACCTGAATGAATATCCCATACAGTTATGTCCAGACCCGTAATCAGTAAAGAAAGGAGATTGTGTGTATTATTTATATAATTTTCCTACTAGTATTTGCAGGAATAAGGCTATGGCTACATGGATATATAAGATTGCAATGTGTTACAGCCATTAATAATAGTAAATGTGATTGTGCTGTGACCCACAAGTGACTTACCCAACAGTCGATAGAATTCTAACCCTAATGAATTTCTGTGACCCCATAGTCATAGCCTACAGTATAGCTTTTGATTTATAATGCAATAACATCCAGTATTATATGAACCGTCAATATACAGTGGGTACAGAAAGTGTTCAGACCCCTTTAAATTTTTCACTCTTTGTTTCATTGCAGCGATTTGGTAAATTCAAAAAAGTTCATTTTTTTCTCATTAATGTACACTCTGCACTCCATCTTGACTGAAAAAAAATAGAAATGTAGAGATTTTTGCAAACTTATTAAAAAAGAAAAACTGAAATATCACATTCTCATACGTATTAGGACCATTTGCTCTGACACTCATATTTAAGTCACATGCTGTCCATTTCCTTGTGATCCTCCTTGAGATGGTTTTACTCCTTCATTGGAGTCCAGTTGTGTTTAATTAAACTGATAGGACTTGATTTGTAAAGGCAAACACCTGTCTATATAAGACCTCACAGCTCACAGTGCATGTCAGACCAAATGAGAATCATGAGGTCAAAGGAACTGGCCAAGGAGCTTAGAGACAGAATTGTGGCAAGGCACACATCTGGCCAAGGTTACCAAATAATTTCTGCAGTACTCAAGGTTCCTAATAACACAGTGGCCTCCATAATCTTTACATGGAAGAAGTTTGGGACCACCAGAAGTCTTCCTAGACCTGGCCATCCAGCCAAACTGAGCAATCGTGGGAGAAGAGCCTTAGTGAGATAGGTAAATAAGAACTCCAAGATTACTGTGACTGTGCTCCACAGATGCAGTAGGGAGATGGGAGAAAGTTCCACAAAGTCAACTGTCACTGCAGCCCTCCACCAATCGGGCCTTTAGGGCAGATTGGTCCAACGGAAACCTCTCCTTAGTGCCAGAATATGAAAGCCGGCATATAATTTGCTAAAAAACACATGAAGGACTCCCAGACTATGAGAAATAAGATTCTCTGGTCTGAAGAGACGAAGATAGAACTTTTTGGTGTTAATTCTAAGCGGTATGTGTGGAGAAAACCAGGCACTGCTCATCACCTGCCCAGTATAATCCCAGCAGTGAAACATGGTGGTGGCAGCATCATGCTATGGGGGTGTTTTTCAGCTGCAGGGACAGGATGACTGGTTGCAATTGAAGGAAACATGAATGCGGCCAAGTACAGAGATATCCTGGATGAAAACCTGTTCCAGATTGCTCTGGACCTCAGGCTTGGCCGAAGGTTCAACTTCCAACAAGACAATGACGATAAGCACACAGCTAAAATAACAAAGGTGTGGCTTCAGAACAACTCTGACTGGCCCAGCCAGAGCCCTGACCTAAACCCAATTGAGCATCTCTAGAGAGACCTGAAAATGACTGTCCACCAAATTTCACCATCCAACCTGATGGAGCTGGAGAAGATCTGCAAGGAAGAATGGCAGAGGATCCCCAAATCCAGCTGTGAAAAACCTGTTGCATCATTCCCAAGAAGACTCATGGTTTTACAAGCTCAATAGGGTGCTTCTACTCAATACTGAGCAAAGTGTCTGAATACCTATGACCATGCGATATTTCAGTTTTTCTCTTTTAATACTGTAAATTTTCAAAAATGCAGAGTGTACATTAATGAGAAAAAAATTAACTTTTTTTGAATTTACCAACTGGCTGCAATGAAACAAAGAGTGAAAAATTTAAAGGGGTCTGAATACTTTCTGTACCCACTGTAGCTTTGAATTATGGATGGTGTGTAAAATAAATATTAAATAATCCTATAGTGGACCTCAGTTAAATTTGTAGCATTTCTTGAAGAACAAAAATAACAATAAAATATTAATTCTCTCGAATTATGATTTAATCTCCCTACAGTCTGGGGTTACAGGCTACAAATCAATCCTACAATGAAAATTATTTGACATTTCCAGTCTCAGTTAGACATAAAAACATGTTGCAACATAATGGTTGGGAATAGCGAGCTCAAGCTTTTAAAATCCAAGCTGAACAGATTTCAAGACCATGCAGAATTGAGAGAGAAAGCATGTTTTCTATCATTGGACTGACACTTTGACACTTGGATTGACATTTCTGTAGACAAACAGTACATTTCCCTTAATGACACTCTATGGTCAGAATCCTTTACCTTTTTTATGCACTAGATGGTGGCCCGATTCTAACGCATCGGGTATTCTAGAATATGTATGTAGTTTATTTATGAAGATTTAAGAATAATGCAATGAATACACAGGATTTTTCGGGTAAAATATATACATTATCATTAAATGTTATTGCTCATAATACTTAATACAACTGAGCAAAATTATTAAACAGATCATCAAAATATATAAACTATTACATGAATATCTAACTGTATTTAAATAAATCATCGGACAAAAGAAGTACATCGACACTATAATATATTTGTTAACAATATCAACCCAAAATCCTGACATTGTCTATGGGATTCCGCATCGTGTTCCTGCCTAGCGGCAGTGTGTTGTGGTGTCTCCCTTTCCCGATGTTGTCTGTGAGATTCGGCATCCTGGACTTGTCTGGCAGCAGTGTGTTGTGGTATCTCCTGTTCCCGACATTTTCTGTGAGATTCGGCATCCTGGGCTTGTCTGGCGGCAGTGTGTTGTGGTATCTCCTGTTCCAGACGTTTTCTGTGAGATTCCGCATCTTAGACTTGTCTGGCAGCAGTGTGTTGTGGTGTCTCCCTTTCCCGACGTTGTCTTTGAGATTCGGCATCCTGGGCTTGTCTGGCGGCAGTGTGTTGTGGTATCTCCTGTTCCAGACGTTTTCTGTGAGATTCCGCATCTTAGACTTGTCTGGCGGCAGTGTGTTGCGGTGTCTCCCTTTCCTGACGTTTTCTGTGAGATTCGGCATCCTGGGCTTGTCTGGCGGCAGTGTGTTGTGGTGTCTCCTGCTCCAGACGTTTTCTTTGAGATTCCGCATCCTGGGCTTGTCTAGCGGCAGTGTGTTGTCGTGTCTGTTGCTCTCGACATTGTCTTTTTCTTGCTGCTTCTGCTGCTTTTCTGTCATCGTCAGTGGCGTATTTTCGCTTACGACCCATTGGAAGACAGGAAGCGTAAAGAAGTATCTGTTCAGCGCGCTGTGACTGGCAGAACGTGTTCAGTAAACATGACAGAAGTACATCAGACACTGTGAATCACAAAACATGTTCAGTACATCATGGGCAGTTGGTGAGTCACATGACCACATGGGCGGAGTTAACCCTGCTATCTCTCGATGGTGGCATACTTATTTTAAATCCGGCACCAATTTTCCGGAGAGCGGAGTTTAAATTTGGCGCCAAATTTAAACACCGCTCTGTTGATTGGTCGAGGGCGTCAGCGATTTTGGCGCCAAATTTAAACACGCTCTCCGAGAGATGATACACTCTCTCCAGGAGATGACTGGCTGCTCGCACCAGAAATATCCCGACCGGCGGCGCCGCTCCCCGGTCCTCCGCTCACACTTGCCGTCGGGAGATCAGCGGCCCTAGCCGCTGATCTGCCGACGGTAGCCGCATGGAGGTCAGCAGCGCCGCCGGTCAGGGTAGTTCTGCTGCGAGCAGCCGGGAGATGACCGTGCGGCAGATAAGCCGCTAACAGCAGCCATATTTTTTCTGAAATCCCGCGGCCAGACCAATCAGTGACGCTGGATTTCCTGGACAGAAAGACAGACAGACATACAGACAGACGGGATAAGACGATTATATATATTAGATAGATGTTACTGTGTATTACCTCATGTCATTGTGTATTACCTCATATTACTGTGTATTACCTCATGTTACCGTATATTACCTCATATTACCTCATGTTACCTGTGTATTACCTCATAATACTGTGTATTACCTCATGTTACTGTATATTACCTCATTTTACTGTGTATTACCTCATGTTACTGTGTATTACCACATGTTACTGTATATTACCACATGCTACTGTATATTACCTCATGTTACCTGTGTATTACCTCATGTCACTGTGTATTACCTCATGTTACTGTGTATTACCTCATATTACTGTGTATTACCTCATATAACTGTGTATTACCTCATGTTACCGTATATTACCTCATATTACCTGTGTATTACCTCATATTACTGTGTATTTGTCATGTGTGCATCGCCACGAAGATCGTCGCGGTTGCACATTCTGACTTCTCACAGCTGAGTTGCTGTTTCTTTGTGTTTGGCAGTTAGGGAGTTAATTCTGTCTGTGCTCAGTTCTGGGACTGGGTGCAGTTTCTCCCGGCTGCAATTAATTATTTGTTGATTGGTTTCCTTTAAATCTCTGGTTGTCTGTGTTGGGAGTTGCCAGTGAAATTCTTCATGCAGACCACAGATAGGATTGTACCTGTATAGACTTAAGTTAAAGAGCTCCTTAGTTGTTTTAAGCTCACCTTGCTTAGAGTTTAATATCCCAGATCATTTATGTTCCTTCTGTGTTTGAGTGTGTATGCAAGTCTGTGTTTTCTCCAGTCTGTCTTATATGTCTAATCTGTGTATTTAGCAGAGATCAGCCCATATCCCTTTGGTGGTAATCAGTAGTGTTGAGCATTCCGATACTGCAAATATCGGGTATCGGCCGATATTAGCTGTATCGGAATTCCGATTCCGAGTTCCGATATTTTCGTCTTATCGGATACCGGAATCGGGATTGTCACTGTCACTGTCAGTGTCCGTCGGTCGGGTCTGTCAGGAGTCAGCGGCACTTACCCGGCAGAAGATCTCCGGCGGTCACGTCCTGCACTGCTTCATGGCCGCCATCTTCTTTCCCCGGCGGTCACATGCAGTTTCTCGCGATAACTGCAGTGACTGCTGGGTAATCGCGGCCGTAAAGCAGTCAGTCCGATGACGTCACCGCCGGGGAAGCAGGTAATCAGCTGTGCTGCGTTGCAATGACAGGCTCTGCCTGTCATTGCGATGTAGCAGAGCTGGATCGTCGTGGGACTATCGTTATGGACTGCGTCGGACAGGTGGTATACTGTTGGTTTGTTTTTTTTTCTTTTTTTACAGGAGATCGATGGCGTCGCAGGAATGAGTGTATAATAAAAGAAATGAAAACTGTGTTGTCTCTTTTATTTCATTAAAAGACTTTTTTCTTGCTGTGTCTTTTTTTTATACATTTAATAACTTTGGGATTAATAATGGATCGGTGTCTTATTGACGCCTATCCATTATTAACCGGGCTTATTGTCACCGTGCAATCAACGGTGACAATAACCCCTTATTACCCCGCTTGCCACCGCTACAGGGCAAGTGGGAAGAGCCGGGTAAAGTGCCACAATTGGCACATCTTTTGATGCGCCAAATGTGGGGCTGCTGTAGCCTGGTATTATCAGGCTGTTGAGGGCCAAAATCCATGGGCCTTGACAGTCTTTTAATACCAGGCCGCAGCAGTCTGCATTTTACTTGGCTGGTTAACAAAAATAGGGGGGATCCCCACGCCGTTTTTTTTTCGAGGGGATCCCCTATTTTTGTTAACCAGCCAAGCTAAGCAGACTGCTGTGGCCTGGTATTATCAGGCTTGCAAGGTCCATGGATATTGGATCCTTACCAGCCTGAAAAACCAGGCCTCAGCGGTCTGCTTCATCTGGCTGGTTAACAAAAATAGGGGGGACCCCACGCCAATTTTTTTCGAGGGGATCCCCTATTTTTGTTAATCAGCCAAGATATGCAGACTGCTGTGGCCTGGTATTATCAGGCTGGCAAGGTCCATGGATCTTGGCTCCTTAACAGCCTGAAAATCCAGGCCTCAGCGGTCTGCTTCATCTGGCTGGTTAACAAAAATAGGGGGGACCCCACGCCAATTTTTTTCGAGGGGATCCCCTATTTTTGTTAATCAGCCAAGATATGCAGACTGCTGTGGCCTGGTATTATCAGGCTGGCAAGGTCCATGGATCTTGACTCCTTAACAGCCTGAAAATCCAGGCCTCAGCGGTTTTCTTCATCTGGCTGGTTAACAAAAATAGGGGGGACCCCACGCCAATTTTTTTCGAGGGGATCCCCTATTTTTGTTAATCAGCCAAGATATACAGACTGCTGTGGCCTGGTATTATCAGGCTGGCAAGGTCCATGGATCTTGGCTCCTTAACAGCCTGAAAATCCAGGCCTCAGCGGTTTTCTTCATCTGGCTGGTTAACAAAAATAGGGGGGACCCCACGCCAATTTTTTTCGAGGGGATCCCCTATTTTTGTTAATCAGCCAAGATATACAGACTGCTGTGGCCTGGTATTATCAGGCTGGCAAGGTCCATGGATCTTGGCTCCTTAACAGCCTGAAAATCCAGGCCTCAGCGGTCTGCTTCATCTGGCTGGTTAACAAAAATAGGGGGGACCCCACGCCATTTTTTTTTTCGAAGGGAACCCCTATTTTTGTTAATCAGTTCCCTCTGACGTCACTGATTGTGTCCCTGGCTGACCTGAAGTGAAAGTGGAAAGCAATCAATTAAGCTTTCCACTTAAGGGCCCGTCTCACATAGCGATATCGCTACCGAGATCGCTGCTGAGTCACTAGTTTTGTGACGCAGCAGCAAGCTCACCAGCGATATCGCTGTGTGTGACATTCAGCGACGATCAGCCCCCCTGCCGGGTATCGCTGATCGTCGCTGAAATGTCAGGACCTTTGATCGCTGGTTTCCCGCTGACAGGCACACATCGCTGCGTGTGACAGGCGGGAGACCAGCGATCCGCTGGTAACCAAGGTACACAGCGGGTTTCCAGGCGCGGGGCTGTGCCTAGAAACCCGCTGTGTACCTTGGATACCAGCGCCCTGATGCAGGGAGCTGGTATCCAAGGTACACAGCGGGTTTCCAAGCGCTGCGCGGTGCCTGGAAACCCGCTGTGTACCTTGGTTACCAGCGGATCGCTGGTCTCCCGCCTGTCACACGCAGCGATGCGTGCCTGTCAGAGGGAAACCAGCGATCAAAAAAAGGTCCTGACATTTCTGCGACGATCAGCGATACCCGGCAGGGGGCTGATCGTCGCTGAATGTCACACACAGCGATATCGCTGGTGAGCTCGCTGCTGCGTCACAAAACTAGTGACTCAGCAGCGATCTCGGTAGCGATATCGCTATGTGAGACGGGCCCTTAAGCGATGTTACCCGCAGTGTCGCTGTCCCAGATCGCTGCCTGAGCTGCCTGTTTGGCAGCTCAGCAGCGATCATGTAGCGATACACCAGCGATCCTGACAAGTGCATATCGTTGTCGGGATCGCTGGTGTATCGTTATGTGACACCCAGCCTTTACTCTCCTGTCAGGCAGGAGAGGAACTCATTCATTTGGGGTTTACTGTGAGGCTGCAGCATTAGCTGCGGTCCCTGCAGTAAACATTAACCCTTTCTGAAGGATTACACCGTGGGACCTGACTGTGCATGGGATAGGTAAGAATAATTTTGCTTTTTTATTTTATTTTTATTACAGGAAATGGTTTTTGCAGTAAAATAAAAGATGGTCAAAAACATGTGTCTTTATTTCATTAAAATGATTTTTAATTAAAGTGTGTGTGTTTTATTTTTATTTCATGCAATAGGATTAATAATTGATAGTTGTCTAATTGACAGCTCTCAATTATTAACCTGGCTTAAGGTCACCTTTCAATAGCAAGGTGGCTTTAACCCCATATTAACCCATTCGCCACCGCTACAGGGCAATGGGAATAGACGGGCAAAGTGCCAGAAAGGGCGAATCTAATTATAGATTTGTCTTTCCTGGGGTGTCTGGGGGCAGATGTTAGTAGCCGGGGGGGGCAAAAATAATGGTCCCTCTCTGGGCTATTATTATCTGCCCCCACTCACTGGCTTTGTCTGTCTGGTTGCGAAAATAGGGCGGGAGCCCACGCATTTTTTTTCAGCAATTTTACACCTCATATATATATATACATGTCATTGAATTTGTGACACATATATATATATATTTATATTTGTAGTTCATACACTTCTACATAGTATAATAGCCGCTAATTCAATTGCCGGCTTTTGTGAAAATGCAGAACCCGACATGAAATGACACTTGGTGTACATAGGGTTAACCATGTCTTTTCATGTCCTTTGCTATCTAATTTGCACAAACAATTAAATCAGACTATGTGTGCAAAATTTCACACCTGTAGGGGTTAATTAAAGGTGTAAATTCGTAGCAAAAAAGTCCGGTTTTTTTACAACGAATTTACACCTTTAATTAACCCCTACAGGTGTGAAATTTTGCACACATAGTCTGATTTAATTGTTTGTGCAAATTAGATAGCAAAGGACATGAAAAGACATGGTTAACCCTATGTACACCAAGTGTCATTTCATGTCGGGTGACATGAAATGACACTTGGTGTACATAGGGTTAACCATGTCTTTTCATGTCCTTTGCTATCTAAGGCCGGAGTCACACTGGCAACAAAATCGGACGACTGCAATGCGATGAAATATCGCATTGCAGTCGGACCTATGTTAATCTATGGAGCAGCTCCCAGTATCAGATTTTTTGTGGTCCGTTTTAAACGTCCGTGTACAATCGCAGCATGCTGCGATTGTCACCGATTGTCGGTCGACAATCGCCAATGCAAGTCTATGGGAGCGATGAAAAATCTGATTACAAACGGACCACACTGTGTGACTTGCGATGAAATCGCATCGGTGTCCTTTAGAAAAGCCGGCAATTCATCCCCGCCTATACTGTAAAATCACACTGACAGCTTTAATAAAGACTAGAAAGAATAGATATATACACATAGAACACATACATATATATATACATGTCATTGTGACATGTATATATACATATATTTATAGTTCCTAGACTTCTACATACTGTAATAGCCGCTAATTCAATTGCCGGGTTTTGTGAAATCACAGAAGCCGACATGAAATGATACATTGTTTCCACACATTTAACCATGTAATTTCATGTATTTTTATATATGTTTGAAACATACAATTACATGAGTGTATTTGTGCAAAATTTCAGACATGTAGGGTTAATTAAAGGTGTAATTTCGTTGAAAAAAAATGCGTGGGCTCCCGCTGTATTTTCTCCACCAGACAGACAAAGCAAAGCGAGTGGGGGCAGATAATAATAGCCCAGGGAGGGTGCATTTTTTTGTGCCCCCCCTGGCTACTAACATCTGCCCCCAGACACCCCAGAAAGGGCAAATCTATAATTAGATTCGCCCTTTCTGGCACTTTGCCCGTCTATTCCCATTGCCCTGTAGCGGTGGCGAATGGGTTAATCTCACCTTACTGTCACCTTGCAATTGAAAGGTGACCTTAAGGCAGGTTAATGATTGATAGCTGTCAATTAGACAACTATCAATTATTAATCCTATTGAAGTAAATAAAAAAACACACACACTTTAAGAATAAATAATTTTAATGAAATAAAAACACATTTTTTTGACCATATTTTATTTTACACTAAATCCGTGCGAAGCCATTGATCTCCTAAAATAAAGAAAAAGAAATAAAACAACATTATTCTTACCTATTCCGCTGATCTGTCACGTCCCACGCTGTAATCCTTCACAAAGGGTTAACTAGCTTTGAGCCAAGCAGTGCAAGTAATCCTGCATGCTCAGCTCAAAGCTCATGAATGAATAAGTTCCTCTCCTGGCGACAGGAGAGGATGTGTTTCATGAATGAAGCTTAATTGATTGTGTCCACTTTCCCTTTAGGTCAGGTCACTACAGTTAAATTGGCAAGAAATCAATTAAGCTCCATTCATGAATCTATTCCTCTACTTTCGCTGGGAGAGGAAGTTATTCATTCAGGGGAATACAGGTCTGAGACAGCATTATTAGCTCTCTGCGACCTGTAACCTGTTAACCCTTTCTGATGGATTACACCGTGGGACCTGACTGTACATCGGATTGGTAAGTATAATTTTGCTTTTTTATTTTATTTTTATTACAGGAAATGGTTTTAGCAGGAAAATAAAATATGGTCAAAAACTGTGTGATTATTTAATTAAACTTATTTTTTATTAAAGTGTGTGTGTTTGATTTTTCTTTCATACAATAGGATTAATAATTGATAGTTGCCTAATTGACAGCTATCAATTATTAACCTGGCTTAAAGTGACCTTTCAATTGCAAGGTCATTTTAACCCCTTATTAACCCATTCGCCACCGCTACAGGGCAATGGGAATAGACGGGCAAAGTGCCAGAAAGGGCGAATCTAATTATAGATTTGCCCTTTCTGGGGTGTCTGGGGGCAGATGTTAGTAGCCAGGGGGGGCACAAAAAAAAATGTACCCTCCCTAGGCTATTATTATCTGCCCCCACTCGCTTGCTTTGTCTGTCTGGTGGAGAAAATACAGCGGGAGCCCACGCATTTTTTTTTAACGAATTTACACCTTTAATTAACCCCTACATGTCTGAAATTTAGCACACATATACTCATGTAATTGTATGTTTCAAACATATATAAAAATACATGAAATTACATGGTTAAATGTGTGGAAACAATGTATCATTTCATGTCGGCTTCTGTGATTTCACTGAAGCCGGCAATTGAATTAGCGGCTATAACAGTATGTAGAAGTGTAAGAACTATAAATATATGTATATATATATATGTCACAATGACATATATATATATATATATATATATATATATATATATAATATATGTGTATATATCTATTCTTTCTTTTGGCATTTAAATACTATTCTTTTGGATCCATTATATGTCAGTTTTGCAAGCCTGCGAGAAAATCTCGCAAGTCGGATGAAAATCGGATGTTACAAGGTACACACACATGCGATTAAATCGCATCTTTGAAGGAAAATCGGATGCCAGAAGGATGTGTGATGTTTTTATTTTGATCCGATTGTCGACCGTCTAAAACGGACCGATTTTTTGTGGTTGTGTGTGACTCCAGCCTAATTTGCACAAACAATTAAATCAGACTATGTGTGCAAAATTTCACACCTGTAGGGGTTAATTAAAGGTGTAAATTCGTAGCAAAAAAAGTCCGTTTTTTTTACAACGAATTTACACCTTTAATTAACCCCTACAGGTGTGAAATTTTGCACACATAGTCTGATTTAATTGTTTGTGCAAATCAGATAGCAAACGACATGAAAAGACATGATTAACCCTATGTACACCAAGTGTCATTTCATGTCGGGTGCTTCTGTCTTTTCACTGAAGCCGGCTTTACCCGGCAATTGAATGAGAGGATATTTTACTATGTAGAAGTGTATAACTATACATATATGTATATATATATGTCACAATGACATGTATATATATATATATATATATATTCTATGTGTGTATATTTAGTGTTTACAAGGAAAGAATGGGTTTTTTTTAGTTGCGATATTTTGTTCCATAGACTTACATGGGACTTCCGGTATCGGTATCGGGTATCACCGATATTTTAGTGATATCGGCGATACCATTCCGATTCCGATACTTTAGGATATCGGAAAGTATCGCTCAACTCTAGTAATCAGTATCCTTCTTAGGACTGATTACAGGGTTCAGGGACTGATAGGAGACAGGGTTAGGCTGGAGACTTGGACCTCTGAACCATTATCAGTACCTCCAAGGTGAGGGATTAGTTAGGACCCCAGTTTAGGGTCAGGTTAGACCCCCGGTCCTCCTCTTTCCTGTGACAGTGTATCAAGTCCTCAAGATTAACCCTGAGTTCAACGGATATCGTGTCAGGTAAATCTATTCTATATTTACATGCTGATGTTGCTAATCTATATGTTGTATAGAGTGTTGTTCTTTTAAGAATAGTTTACTGACATCGTACACATATCATAAGACCGCGTGACATTTTCACTGGCCCATAAAATTATTCCCAGTTGCCATGGATCCAGTAGCCCAGCTGGCTCTGCAGTTGCAGGGATTATCCATGGAGCTGACGGACATTAAGTCCAAAGTTTTGTCTCCCTCGGAGCAAACCAGATTTGAACCTAAAGTAGCTCTCCCGGACAGGTTCACTGGTGGGCGAGACAAATTTTTTACCTTCAGGGAAGCATGTAAATTGTATTTTCGGCTTCGGCCTCGATCATCAGGGAGTGAAGAGCAGAGAGTGGGAATTGTTATCTCGCTCCTACAAGGGGACCCTCAATCCTGGGCCTTCTCCCTTCCTCCGGGATCCCCGGCTCTACAGTCAGTAGATCGATTTTTTACTGCCCTGGGTTTGGTATATGATGACCCAGATCGGGTCTCTCTTGCTGAGACAAAATTACGTAAGATACAGCAGGGAGATCGTCCGGCGGAGGAATTTGCTTCTGAGTTCCGTAGATGGGCCACAGATACTCAGTGGAATGACCCAGCTCTTAGAAGCCAGTTTTGTCATGGGCTTTCTGACAAATTAAAGGACGTTTTGGCTCAGTATGATTCTCCTCCATCACTGGAGGCTGCTATGGCCCTAGCTATCCGTACTGATAGACGGCTCCGGGAGAGGTGCGAGGTAACTCCGCCCCTGTTGTTACTCCACCTACTACTAAAGTCCCTTATGTTGAGGTTCCCCTTGTCTGTTCGGAGGAGCCTATGCAGTTGGGAGGGACATCATTTCGTAGGAGGGGATTGGCGGTACACCGCAGGACTAGAAGGTGTTTCTTCTGCGGGAAAGAGGGAACATTTTGTTGGGGGATGTCCATCCCGTGCCTTGTTGAGCAAAAAGTCGCCGGAAAACTGTTAATCCCAGGTTGTGTGGTGGACGACAACCTGGGATTATGTATTTCGTCCGCTAGTTCTTCTCAGTTCCTTGTACCAGTGGAGGTGGTGGTTGGTACGATAGTGGAGAGATTTTCTGTTCTTCTTGATAGTGGGTCCGGGGCTAATCTGGTTGACGCTCAGTTTGCTCAAGCTCAAGGTATGCATCTGAGTGTATTGGTCAAACCGATCCCTATATTCTCCATTGACGCCAGGCCTCTCGGCCAAGGTAGCTTTGTTCATGAGGTTCATAACATTGACCTTCGGGTAGGGGCAATACATAGGGAACTATTATCTTGTTATGTGTTGGAGGGTCTACCTACTCCTATTGTGTTGGGACTTCCTTGGTTGGTTAAACATAACCCTGTGATTAATTGGCAGTCCAGAGATATAAGCCAATGGGGGGAGTTTTGCAAAAGTAACTGCATGAACACAGTCATCAGTGCGGTCGTGCCTAGTACTTTGCCTCCTTTTTTGGAGGACTTTGGGGATGTGTTCTCTGAGGAGGGGTGTCAGGAGTTGCCTCCTCATCGCGTGTATGACTGCTCTATTAATTTACTTCCTGATGCTAAGTTACCTAAAGCTAGGTTATATAACCTTTCTGGTCCTGAGAGGCAGGCTATGAAAGATTATATTTCGGAAAGTCTGGCCAAAGGGCATATTAGACCTTCATCTTCCCCAGTGGCCGCGGGGTTCTTCTTTGTGAAGAAAAAAGATGGAGGCCTACGCCCTTGCTTGGATTTCCGCGAACTTAATCGGATTACTGTTCGAGATCCGTATCCACTCCCTCTGATTCCTGATCTCTTCAATCAAATTGTTGGCGCCAAATGGTTCTCTAAATTGGATCTCAGGGGGGCGTATAATCTGATTAGGATAAAAGAGGGGATGAGTGGAAAACGGCGTTTAACACGCCGGAGGGACATTATGAGAACCTTGTCATGCCTTTTGGTCTGACTACTGCACCAGCAGTATTCCAACATTTTGTTAATGACATTTTTCGTCATCTGGTGGGGCTGTTTGTGGTCGTATATTTGGATGACATTTTAATTTACTCACCAGATCTTGTGTCTCACCAGGAGCATGTGAGACAGGTGTTGCAGATCTTGCGAGACAATAAACTATACGCCAAACTGGAAAAGTGTGTATTCGCCGTACAGGAACTTCAGTTTTGGGTTTCTTGGTGTCAGCCTCCGGTTTCCGTATGGACCCTGAAAAGGTGAGAGCAGTGCTTGAATGGGATCAGCCAGAGGATCTTAAGGCTCTGCAGCGTTTTCTGGGGTTTGCTAACTACTACCGGAAATTTATTTGTAATTTCTCATCTGTTGTCAAACCTCTCACTGACATGACAAGAAAAGGGACGGATTTTTCTAAATGGTCGGACAAAGCTTGCCAAGCTTTTTCCTCTTTGAAAAAATGTTTTGCTTCGGCACCCGTTCTCATCCAACCAGATGCATCACAGCCGTTCGTTGTGGAGGTGGACGCGTCTGACGTAGGGGTGGGTGCAATATTGTCCCAGGGTCCGTCCCCTGGTAAATGGCATCCGTGCGCTTTCTTTTCTAAAAAATTGTCGTCCGCCGAAAGGAATTATGATATCGGCAATAGGGAACTTTTGGCCATTAAGTTGGCTTTTGAAGAATGGCGTCACTTTTTGGAGGGGGCAGTCCACCTGGTCACCGTCATTACTGATCACAAGAACCTGCTGTATTTGGAATCTGCTAAGCGTCTGAATTCCAGACAAGCTCGATGGTCGTTGTTTTTTACCAGGTTTAATTTTGTTGTCACTTATCGCCCTGGATCTAAGAATGTTAAGGCGGATGCCTTGTCTCGCAGTTTCCCAGGGGCCGGGAAAATGGATGACCCGATTCCTATCCTTCAGGAGGGGGTGGTAGTGTCGGCTGTATGTTCTGAGCTTGAGGAGGAGGTGTTAGAGGCTCAGGGGGACGCCCCTGCAGGACCTCCAGGGAGACTGTTTGTCCCAAATCAGTTGAGACAAAAGGTTATTGAGGCACATCATAATTCTGCTTTAGCAGGACATCCAGGGAGTAAGGCTACTTTAGATCTCCTTTCTCGCCGGTTTTGGTGGCCTAACGTTAATAAAGATGTTTTAACTTTTGTCGCGTCCTGTGGGGTTTGTGCTCGCTCTAAGACCCCTCATACCCGTCCGTCTGGGACCCTCTTACCCTTGAAACTTCCGGAGCGTCCATGGACTCATTTGTCTATGGACTTCATCACGGACCTTCCTCAGTCGTCAGGGAAGACTGTCATACTGGTGGTTGTTGACAGGTTCAGTAAGATGGCACATTTCATTGCTCTTCCTGCCCTCCCTAATGCTAAAACTCTGGCGCAGGTGTTCATTGGGGAGATTGTGAGACTTCATGGGTTGCCTTCTGATGTGGTGTCAGATAGGGGGTCTCAGTTTGTGTCCAAGTTTTGGAGGGCATTTTGTTTACGTCGGGGGATGCAATTGTCATTTTCCTCGGCTTTTCATCCGCAGCCAATGGTCAGACAGAGTGTCTGAATCAAAGCCTAGAGACTTATCTTCGGTGTTTTGTCTCAGAGAACCAGGAGGACTGGTCTTCTTTCTTGCCTCTGGCAGAGTTCGCTCTTAACAACAGGCGGAGCGAGTCCACTGGTAAGTCCCCGTTTTTTGGGGCATATGGTTTTCATCCCCAGTTTTGTACATTCAATGGGGGGGGCCCTTCTGGGGTTCCTGAGGAGGAGCGTTTCTCGTCGTCACTTGCTTCAGTGTGGAGAGGTGTATTGAATAATCTGAGTGCTATGGGGAACCGTTATAAACGTATGGCTGATAGGAGGAGAGTTTCTGGTCCAGATCTTAATGTGAACGATCTGGTATGGTTGTCTACCAGGAATATAAAACTTAAAGTTCCCTCCTGGAAGCTGGGCCCCAGATTCATCGGGCCGTACAGGATCAGTTCCATAATTAATCCTGTGGCATTTCGTCTGGACCTCCCTCCTACGTTTAAAATCCACAATGTGTTCCACAAGTCATTACTTAAGAGGTACGTGGCACCAGTCATACCATCACCTCTACCTCCTCCTCCAGTGGTGGTCAATGGTAACTTGGAGTTTCAAGTGTCAAAGATCATTGACTCACGTCTGAATCGCCGGTCCCTTCAGTACTTGGTGCATTGGAAGGGGTATGGTCCAGAGGAGAGGACGTGGGTTCCTGCGTCTGACATTAACGCAGATCGTTTGGTGCGGACCTTCCACAGAACTCACCCGGGCAAACCTGGCCCTGAGGGTCCGGAGGCCCCTCGTAGAAGGGGGGGTACTGTCATGTGTGCATCGCCACGAAGATCGTCGCGGTTGCACATTCTGACTTCTCACAGCTGAGTTGCTGTTTCTTTGTGTTTGGCAGTTAGGGAGTTAATTCTGTCTGTGCTCAGTTCTGGGACTGGGTGCAGTTTCTCCCGGCTGCAATTAATTATTTGTTGATTGGTTTCCTTTAAATCTCTGGTTGTCTGTGTTGGGAGTTGCCAGTGAAATTCTTCATGCAGACCACAGATAGGATTGTACCTGTATAGACTTAAGTTAAAGAGCTCCTTAGTTGTTTTAAGCTCACCTTGCTTAGAGTTTAATATCCCAGATCATTTATGTTCCTTCTGTGTTTGAGTGTGTATGCAAGTCTGTGTTTTCTCCAGTCTGTCTTATATGTCTAATCTGTGTATTTAGCAGAGATCAGCCCATATCCCTTTGGTGGTAATCAGTATCCTTCTTAGGACTGATTACAGGGTTCAGGGACTGATAGGAGACAGGGTTAGGCTGGAGACTTGGACCTCTGAACCATTATCAGTACCTCCAAGGTGAGGGATTAGTTAGGACCCCAGTTTAGGGTCAGGTTAGACCCCCGGTCCTCCTCTTTCCTGTGACAGTGTATCAAGTCCTCAAGATTAACCCTGAGTTCAACGGATATCGTGTCAGGTAAATCTATTCTATATTTACATGCTGATGTTGCTAATCTATATGTTGTATAGAGTGTTGTTCTTTTAAGAATAGTTTACTGACATCGTACACATATCATAAGACCGCGTGACATTATTACCTCATATTACTGTGTATTACCTCATGTTACTGTATATTACCTCATTTTACTGTGTATTACCTTATGTTACTTATGTATTACCTCATGTCACCTGTGTATTACCTCATGTCACTGTGTATTACCCATGTTCAGTAAACGTAACAGAAGTACATCAGACACTGTAACTGACAAAACATGTTCAGTACATCATGGGCAGTTGGTGAGTCACATGACCACATGGGCAGAGTTAGCCCTGCATCGCTGATTGGCCGCGGCCGGACCAATCAGCGACGCAGGATTTCCTGGACAGACAGAGACAGACAGGATAAGACGATTATATATATAGATGTGCAACTTTACTTGGACGAATGCTCCTTGTTTGAATAAAGAAGGTAGGCTTTATTAATTTACTAAAATTAGCTTTAATAATTGACCGTTCTTCCAGCTACTTCTTAGTTCTGCACGATCGGAAATACTGGATTGCGCCTATGTCTATGATGTTTATGAAAGTGTGCAATATGATACCGTAAAAAAGCAAAGTCACGTAACTGCATTAAAATTTCATCCTGCAGTAGCAAATTCAATTAAATTGACAGTTGATCATATCTTCAGCAGGGAGCACTTGTCGACTTCTCAGTTGATTTAATTAGAATTAAAGGTGTGTTTTTAAATTTGAAAGATTATTTGAGAATATGGGAAAGTTAGGTGTTTAGAGATGAGTGAATGGATTTCATGCAAATTGAATATCTATTGCATTCCATGAAATTTGTAAGTCCTGGGGAATTCAAACAATTTGCTATTCAGTTCCCACAAATTGCCAAAAATAAAATCATTTTACATATTGTAGAAAACTGCATCAGCCACAAAAGGCTGACATAACCTTAGGCATAATAATGGAGTCACCTGTGTCACCAATTTCAGAGACCTGTAACATTTTCATTTTCCAAGTGATAGAGCTGTGCGAGGGCTTGATTTTTTTGTGGACATCTTGTTTCGATTGATACCGTATTGAGTTAGATATGACGATTTGACCACGTTTTTATTGTATTTTTCATACAATAATTTTTTATTTTTTTAAAGACATTTTTCTTTTTTTTATTTTTCTTTTCTGTGCATGTGTGCTTCACTTTTTGCTGCTGTAAATTGCATACACTGGCTTTACTTCTGGGTTATTGGCTCTCTGTGTTCTCCCGTCACATGCACATTGCAGGATTTTGATCTGCCTTGTGCAGGTTTATGCTTCAGCTACATTGGAAAGTGAAATTTGCAACATTGTGTGGATGATGTAAGCTGCAGCATCCATAACAATCAAGGAATGAGGACAGCAATTGTGGGGCTAGAGGAGGCGCCAAGCAAGACAATTCGCCAGCGAGCAGACTGTGTAGTATGATGGAATTACAAAAAGGTATTTGTTTTAGATATACAGGGGGAGTAGGGGACTTAGATAAAGTTGGCTGGACTATGGTAAGAAAGGTGGCTTACATGCAAGATAACAATCACAATTTTGTAGAATTGAGAACATTTTTCTTGTAAAGTGGGCTTCATACGTCTCAGCTTCTAATTCTGTGTATAGGTCAAAAATTCAAGGCTGTCCTAGGGTCTCGTAACCAGTGTTCAAAAACCTGATAGACCTATATTGAATTTGAGATAGGAGACTGAAATTCATGGCCCATGAAAATCAGATTTACGAAAACAAAGAAACTCTTGCAGTAGGATTTTTTTTTTCAAAGAGGGCCTAGAGTATTGCTACTTTAGAAAATCAGTTTAGTTTTTTTTTAATTACATATTTGCATCATTATCTTTCCATAATATATAATGAAATAATAGCTCAAAATACGTAAGAATAAATAAAAACTTTACACAAAGTAAACATACCTAACCCTGTTCTCTATCTGGCCAAATCACATCACAATCTGGCAACCCAAAATTACTCATCAAAACTTTCCATTCCGTCTTGAGCCCTAAAGTACAGGCCCCAGTCACCAATTTAACCGCTGACAATCTGGTCACTTATTTCCAAGAAAAGAATCAGCCACACCTGTCAGGACTGGGAGGAGTGAACCCGAACTGTAAAGTCCGGGATCCGTAATGAACACCTAGTGTCTGGTACCGAACCCCGAACATGGACATTTAACAGAATGTCCACATTACTGTTCAGGTTTGTATGCCTAATAAAGTGTATTGAAAGGCTGCACCCTTGCATATTTTGAATCTGGGAAATGTCTAGGCTAGATGGGCATTATTCTTCACCAGGTTTAACCTTTTCTTTTCACATATAGGCCGGGGAACAAAAACATTAAGGTAGATGCCTTATCTCATTTTCCTGGTTGATGAAATATTTGTGAACCAGTACCTATTCTACAAAAAGGGGTGGTTATAGCGTCTATTTGCTCTCATCTGGAAAAAAAGGCTGTTGACACTCAGCGAAAGCCCCTGCTGCCTGTCAGTTAGGTAAACTGTTTGTACCTGTAAATATTCGTCTACGAATCCTTAGTGACCATTTGGTCTTGGCCGGACATCCTGGTAATAAAGCCACCACTAATGTTCTTACTTGACATTTTCTAAGACCTCTCATACTCTTCTGTCGGGGTCTCTCAAACCATTGGAGATTCCCAGTAGACTTTGGACTCACTTGCCGGTCGATTTTATCATGGATCTACCTGTGTGGGTGGGAAATACTATTATTTTGGTGGTGGTGGATAGATTCTGTAAGATGTCCCATTTTATTACATTGCCAGCTTTCCCAAACGCCAAGTCTTTGGTGCAAATATTTGCAGGGAAATTGTAAAATTACATGGAATCCTGACCAATATTGTTTCTGGCCGGGGTACAGTTTGTTTCCAAGTTTTGAGGTCGTTTTGCGCCTGTCTGGAGATCCATCTGTCGTCCTTTTCTGCATGTCACCCACAGTCTATTGGGCAAACTGAATGGGTTAATCAGAATCTGGAGACTTATCTAAGTTATTTTGTGTCTGAGAAAAGTAGGATTTGGTTACCTACTTACCGCTAGCCGAATTCGCGGTAAATAATCAATGTTATGTGTCGACTGGTAAGTCCCCGATCTTCGGGTTGTACGGGTTTCATCCTCAGTTAAGCTCATTTAATAAGAATCGTTCTTCTGGATACCTGAAGAAGAACGGTTTTTCACCATCTATTATGTCCGTTGGCAGGTGGTTACTATTATTTTGAGGAAGATGGGGTTCAAATATAAGAGTGTGGCTTAACGGAAACATTTGATGGGTACGGAGCTGTGTGTTGGTGACTTGGTGTGGTTGTCCTCTAGGAACATTAAGTTGAAAGTTCCATCTTGGAAACTGCGTCCCAGGTTTATCGGTCACTATACTATTGTATAGTGAAAGGCCATACAGTCTCTGAAAATCAACAAAGAAATCATCATTAAACCTGCTGACAAGGGAGGTGCAATAGTCATGATGAACACATCAGACTATATGAAGGAAGCAAACAGACAACTTACGGACACACGCTACTACAGAAAACTGAAGTCGGACCCTACACAGGACTATTACAAGGAACTAAGCAAGTTGGTATCTTGTCTGTTTGACAAATCCATAAGAGCTGATGACCTGATACCAGAAAGTCCAAGAACAGGGACGTTTTACAGGCTTCCCAAAATCCACAAAGCTGGGAATCCAGGGAGGCCGATTATTTCATGTGTGGACACCCTTACTGAGCAGGTATCTGGATGGGTAGAGGGTATTCTTAAACCCCTGGTAAAGGATACACCCAGCTACATTCAGGACACAGCTGACCTACAGAATAAACTAGCAGCAATAGGTCCCCTACCAGAAGGAACCATCCTGGCCACCATGGATGTGGAATCTTTGTACTCTAATATCCCACACCAGGATGGATTAAATGCCTGCAAAGTCTTCATGGGAAACACCGGGAATGATGCTGATTCTGTGGTGAAACTCACAAAATTCATCCTCACCCACAATTACTTTGAATTTGACAACAAGATCTATCTGCAGGAGACTGGCACAGCTATGGGAAGTAAAATGGCTCCACAGTATGCAAATCTTTTCATGGCCAAGCTTGAAAGCGACTTTTTGTCCTCATGTCCCATCAGGCCTCGGGCCTACTACCGCTACATTGATGACATTTTAATCATCTGGACGGAGTCTGAGCAACAGCTAAAGGTGTTCCATGAACAGTTCAACCAATTTCATCCCACCATCAACTTAACACTTAACTACTCCAGCACTGAAATTAACTTTTTAGACACCACCATTAAGCTAAAGAACAATGAAATAGAGACATCCCTGTATCAGAAGCCAATCGACCGTCCAACATACCTTAAATGGGACAGTTTCCATCCAAAACACATAAAAAACTCTATTGTCTATAGCCAAGCCATCAGATACAATAGTATATGTTCCAACCCTATGGATAGAGATGAACACCTTATTCGCCTCAGAAAGACCTTTTTGAACCAGGGCTACCATCCAAGAACAATTGAAAACCAAATTACAAGAGCCACCAGAATATCAAGGAATCACCTGCTACATTACAAAGCTAAAGAAGAAAATAACCAGGTGCCTCTAGTGGTCACCTACAATCCAAATCTGGAGATGCTAAGGGGAGCTGCACGGAAACTTCAACCTTTACTACAAAAAGATGCCTGATTACAATCCATATTTCCAGATCCCCCACTACTGTGTTTTAGGCACCCCCCAAATCTAAGAAGCATCATTGTCAGAAGCTCCCTGTCCTCCCCAACAGCTGCAGGAACCTTTCCTTGCAACGAGAAGAAATGCAAAACCTGCCCATTTATAATGACCACGGACAAGATAAAGATCCCCAATTCACATCAGGACTACAAGATGCCAGGTACTTTCAGCTGCATCACATCTAATGTGGTGTACTTAATTATATGTACTAAATGTCCAACTAGGAGTCTGTATGTGGGAGAGACCGGGCAAAAACTGAGAACAAGGATGAATTCTCATCACCACACAATAAGAGAAAAAATAATGGATTTACCTGTGGCAAAACACTTTTGTATGCCCGGTCATAGCATGATGGACATGGAATTACTTGTATTAAAATCTAACTTTAAATCTGAGAGAGATAGAAAGGTTTGGGAATATAAACTCATGATGACCTTTGACACGCTTAGTGCTGGAATGAATATATCACATGGATTCATGTCTTTCTACATCAATTAAGGAATCTGCTTCTCTGACCTTCTAGTGGCATCAAAACACAATAGCAGACTTCAATCAGAGGGCAATAAAACTTTCACTCCTTATCTATGAACTGTTCCAATATTTATGTTCATCCCTCTGCCATAATGACAGTTCTGCGTCACGTCACTTGTCTTATCTTATTGCATTTTTTCTGTGCTGTGTTGTGTATAAATATGTGATTCTTCAGATGTTGTATTAGTCTTCGCCTGATGAAGAGACCTGAGTAGTCTCGAAAGCTTGCAATTTGTTACCATCTTTTCAGTTAGCCATTCAAAGGTATCAACCACTGAGGACTCTCAAGTCTTAATATTTTTCTATACTATTGTAGCCATCTTCAATTCCATAGCATTTTTCCTTGCTTTGCCACCTACCTTTAGGATCCATAATGTGTTTCATCTATCTCTTCTCAAAAATATGTTGCGTCTTCGGTACCATCATCACTACCACTATCTTCTGTCATTGTGTATGGAAACTTAGAATTTCAAATAGCAAAAATCATGGATTATTTTTTAGCTGGTTGGTTGCTTCAGTATCTGGTACATTGGAGGGGATATGGTGCTGAGAAAAGGATGTGGGTACCAGCATCTGACGTCCATGCAGCCACACTGATCTGGTCTTTTCATGCGGCACACCCCGATAAGCACGGTCTTAAGGTTGGGAGGTCATTTGTAGAAGGGGGGTAGTGTCATGGGGTTACCACAGCAGAGAGGAGCCAGAAGACTGCAATATCTGATTGCTCTTACTCCTGCACTGAAAAGATGCACTTCTCTTTATTTTTAAACAGTGTAAATTTTTTTTGGCAGTACAGGGTTTAATCGTACAGGTTGAGAGCTCTGGGAGTCTGTGCTCTCAGCTGAGCATGGTTAACCACTCCTATCCCCTATATAATCTGGGTCCTGACTGACACACATCGTGACAGCTAGTTTATGCTGCATGGCTGGGAGGATAGGAGTTAGTGGCATATGGTGGGTTTATTAGTGATTGTTGCTTGGGTTTGTAAGAGTGATAATTCCTTTTCTTTCTCCTATTTTCATTTTTCCCCATCCTCCACTCCCGGGTGCATTCCTCTGTTATATGTGAGTGAACATTTGTATACCTCGTGTTTTCAGTTGCTCCTGTTCGTTTTGCCTTGCTCATCTGGATGGTGTACTGCGGTGCACAATACTCCCCTCTTCCTTGGATGAGAGAAGGGTCTAGATGGAAGGCGGATATAGGAGGTAAGGCAAGGTACGTGGCCCTGGCATCTTCACCCTCAAAAGTAACCTGGGGAATAAGGCAAGCTAGGGGGCGACAAAGCATTACAGACAGGTAAGGAGCCCCTGGTCCTGGGTCACCCGACAACTAAGTCGTGACACTCTGTATCCCTCCAGCCACGCTCCAGTAATGCCTGTGAGCTGTTTTGAGTGCCACCCTGCTATGAATACGATTGTTCCTCATACTCCAAAACTGTCCAATACCTGGACATTTGTGTACCTGCCCTCTGTTGGTACAGAAACCCATGCTCCAATACATGTGTGGACGCCCAGCATGATAATGGTGGAAATGTTTCTTGTTCCTCCTAGTATGCCTCCCGTGCCACCTCCTCATCCATCATCATCTAATGCTTTTTTTTTCTAGGAGGCAAAAAAGTGAAATAGTAATGCTGATGATAGTGTCTTCAGCGCTGGCCATGTTCATGGAGTACTCGGAACAGCAAAACATGAAACACACGTCCCGCATTGATGCCCACTCATTGGCGATGAAGTTGTGTTGTTCTGCGGAGCGACTCACTCATGCATGCTGTAATTCAAACTCCAGTATCGCCTGCTGTTGCTCGCAAAGTTTCTCCAGCATGAACTTCCACCTTGTTTGTACGTTGCATATGAGGTGGGGAGCTGAAAGACAGAAATTTAGCAGCGCTGTCGAGCATCAGAAGGGTGAGAAACACCAAAAATGCACACAGATGGCCTGTATTTTCTGATTGGATTAGGAGATGGTAGAGAAATCGGAGTAGGGGGAGGAGGAAACATGGACAGAGAAAAGGTTCGAGGTCTTGCGCGGTGAACAGTATCAGCCAACTTAATGGCTATTGGCTGGCCGCTGCACTTTTGAACGCTGCTCCCTTGTTTGCTCTGCAGCTGGGACAGCATAAACACCACCTTTTCCTCCAAACTGTCTCGTCAATCGTATGGCCTTGACTCCATGTGGTGTCTAAGCTCTAAGCATCGCCCATCGCACCATCACATCTCTTCAGTCTTTCCGTAACTCTGTTGCATTACTAATCCACTTCTGTTCTTGCTAATCTGATTCTCTTCTCTGAAAATCCTTAACTTTCTCCCAATTTCATAATGTATCCTCTTCAAGCTGCTAACACTGACCTACAAAGCCATCCATAATCTGTCTCCCCCACATATCTACCAACCACGTAATCTCTTGTCCTCCCGAGACCTCCAACTCTCCTTCACAATAGTATGTTTCTCAAACAATCACCTGCAAGACTTCTCTCAAGTATTCCCCATCCTGTAGTATTCTGTGGTCCAACACATCCAATTATCTCCTACATTCGTACATTCGGAACTTTCAAGCAGGACTTGAAAACACATGTCATAAGAACAGCTAACAGCCTGCAATGACCCCACTACCACCTCACTAACACCAGAGCTGCTTCCACCCTCGAACCTACTGTCTAGATATGCTGTAGAATGTAATGCTGCAAGGGTAAGGTCGTCTCCTTTCTTTAACTGTCTGTCACTATTCGTTTGTTCATTGTAATTTATATTTGTGCCTTGTATGTAAGCTCTCCTCATATACAGCACCATGGAATCAATGGTGCACTAAAAAAAATATAATAATCCTCCACATGATGCTCCACCCATTCCTCACCACTACTCTTCTTGCAGGACTACACACAGCAGAAAGCTGTGGCCATTGGCACCTGTGTTTCATCATCATCATCATCATCATCATCATTATCATCAGAGATGTGCTGCGGTGGTCAGTTGACCGTTTGTCCTACCCCTCACACATATTCATACTCCAAAAATACAAGAGGTTGGGCATCAGTGCACTCAATATCTTCCATTTGTTGGCCAGTACCAGTTGGATGGCCCATGGCATTATAGCCAGCAGAGTCATGAAAAAGCAGAAGTGACGGCTGCATGACTTGGGACTTAGGGCCTTGTCACACATAGCGACACACCAGTGATCCTGACAACGATATGCACTTGTCAGGATCGCTGGTGTGTCGCTACATGATCGCTGCTGAGCTGCCATACAGGCAGCTCAGGCAGCGATCAGGACAGCGACACTGCGGGTAACGTCGCTTAGTTACCCGCAGTGTACGTTGGATACCATACCGCTGGTGCAGGGAGCTGGTAACCAAGGTACACATCGGGTTTCCAGGCGCTGCGCGGCACCTGGAAATCCAATGTGTACCTTGGTTACCAGCTACCCTGCTTCAGCGCGCTGGTATTCAACGTACACATCGAGTTTCCAGGCGCTGCGCGGCACCTGAAAACCCGATGTGTACCTTGATTACCAGCTGATCGCTGGTCTCCTGCCTGCCACACGCAGCAATGCGTGCTGGCTAGCAGGAGACCAACGAGCAAAAAAATGTCCAGGACATTCAGCGACGATCAGCGATACCCGGCAGGGGGCTGATCGTCGATGAATGTCACACACAGCGATATCGCTGGTGAGATCGCTGTTGCGTCACAAAACTCTGTGTGTGACTGGGGCTTTAGACTGCTTGTCTGCTTTGCAAGGGGGTGAGGTGGAAGACAGATGCCCATAGGCTACAGTTGCAAAATCTGCTCTTTCATCAAGGGACCAATTGGAAGACAAAGCGAAGAAACTTAAGGCACTCTCATTCAATTTAAAAACACCTTTACTTGTTCAGGCCTCACCATTCATCGAGCAGGACTCGGGTCTAAAAAATAACACAAACGACTTGTCGCCTGCTTGCACCAGAGGAACATGCTTTATTTGGAAGTGTAACTGGCACAGATCAACCATGGTCTCTCTCCACCTTCAGCAACATGTCCACATCCCCTATTTGATGCTCTTCTCCCTATTTGATGCTCTTCTCATTGTTCTCAACCTAAAAAGTGTAGCGTATTACTCGGCCTTTATATGGAGAGAGAGTGATGTGCATATTATTACACTGTCTGATTTCAAAGCACCCCCAAAAAACAGTAAAAAAAAATTCCACAGAAGCAGTGTTTGATACCTCCTCCTATGACTCTTCCATTTATACCACCACTTCCACCTGCTCCTCAACTTCCTCATCCACTTGGACCTTCACCTCATTTTTTTTTCTTTTTTTTATTCTATCTTATTTTAAGCAATTTCCCTATACAAATTTGTTGTAGGGCAATTGCCCTGCTCTTACCCCCATTAAGCTTCCTTTTGCTCTTACTGTTACCATTTTGCAGCTATTTTAAAGTGCTGATGTTTGGCTTCCCATTGACTTCTATTGGGTTTGTGCTCAAGGTCAAGTTCAGGGTCAAGTTCATATACCAAGCCAAACTTTTAACTCTATTTTGGCTGAACCTGATAAACCCAAACACCCACGGATCCGTTCATCCCTAGTCAGGACATTTTCACCCAATCCCCTGAGACCCTGGATCTCCTCCCCTCCTGCACCTCAAGTTCACTTTTCACCTTTGAGCCTGTCATAGAAGAAGTTACAAGGCACCTCGTTTCTTCTCGCCCTACAACCTGCACCAATGGCACTATTCACACTCATATTCTTCAGTCTGCTTTCCAAACTGTCACTGCTCAAATATAAAAACTAAAAAATATTTAACTTCTCTCTTTTTTTTCAGTATCTTTTCCTACAATTCATAACCCCTGTACTACAAAAAACATCCTTCGGCCAGAAATGCACTGCTAACTGCAAACCTGCCTCTAATCTCCCCTTCTTCTCTAAATTCCTGGAATTCTTGGTCCACTCTCATCTAATCTGCTGTCTCTCAGATTACTCTGTCCTTGACCCTTTACAATCTGCTTTTTACACTATACTGAAACTTCCCTTTCTAAAGTCTCTTTCAGTATGTTTTAGCTATGTAAACTGAGGACAGCATGAGATAGGTGTTAAAACACTGAATTCAATGATGTGTCCCTTATCAAGATGTGTACTGTTGTTTACTTACAATGAAGGTTTTATCACTATGACATTATCATTTTTGTGACTTGTTGACATGAGAGACCTGGTCCATCTCCACCCCCTCCTGTGATAAACAGCTCATTTTCAATAGACAATGTAAATACAGAGCCCGGTGTAGGCGGAATTAGTTGTCTGAGCTCGGCTTCATGCTAAATCTAAGAACTTATCAACAAAATCTAAAATTTTATCACCACTGCTGCACCCAGTAAACTAAGTGACACATCATTGGATTCAGAGTCTCTTTGCCTACATCATGCTGCTCCCAGATGAGGGAGCAAAAACCTGGTTACAGACTCCCTTTAACAGATGAATTAAATCGCCACAGCTCCTTGCTGATTCTCCTGGATCTCTGTACAGCATTTGAGACTGTAGATCCCCAGATCCTGTTCACTATGCTCCACTATATTGGCTTCATGGACACTGTTCTCTCTTGGTTCTCCTCCTGCCTTTCTAACTGCCCTTTCACTGGATCATTTGCCTGTTCTTCCTCTAATCTTCTCCTTACTGTCTGGGTTACTCAAAGTTCAGTCCTAGGCCCCTTCCTCTTCACTCTATACACTGCCCCAACTGGACAAATCATCAGCAGATTTGGTTTCCTGTGTTATCTCCTGACATCACATCCACCTTAATACAAAATACCAGGGATTGTCTGTTGTCTCTAACATCATGTCCTGTTATGAATGTGCTAGAGATGGTTTCTGAGCAAGGGCTCCCTCTGGTGGTTACAGACAGTACTGAACCTTTCAGCGAGGAATGGCAATCTGGGATCACGGACTGGTCTGATATAAGGGAGGTTCCCTCCCATGATGGTTGCCGGTGATCAATTGTTCTTGTCTCAATATTGGTTCCTGGTTCATTTGGAAGTTTGCTGAGTCTTGCCTGCATCTTCTGCTATCAGATAAGATATTTTCTGCTTTTATTTTTGTGCTTGCTTTTTGCATTGTTCCCTGCACTTCTGTGGAGGTCAGCCAGGTCCCCTCCGGGGGCTTGTGCTCCTCTCAGTTTATCTGGAGCCACTGTTGTTTATTCATTTGCTTTTTCCAGTTTTTTCAGTGGCTGCGGCTTAGTTTTGTTACACCAGAGATCTGATTAGGTGGTAGAGATCGTGTGATCTCAGGTGTTTTTGCAATCAGAAGAGTTGGTATTTTTTAGGTTTTTTTTTGGATTGCAGTGAGTATCCTTTACTGTACTTTTCTGTCTAAACAGATTGGGCCCCAGCATTTGCTCATTCTATTTTCTGTCTGTGTCCGTGATTCTTATTGTCTAACCGCCATTACATGTTTGGGGGCTTCCTATTTTCTTTGGGGATCTGCTCCGGGGCAGATAGCTTTCATCTTTCTGCCTTTAGGTGTAGTAATTTCTCAGGCTGTTTCGAGGCGTCTAGGATCAACGTAGGAACGCTCCACGGCTAACTCTAGTTGTGTGGTTAGTTCAGGTTACTGCAATCCAATAGCTTCCAGCCTCTCTGGTGTATTGCCGTTTTTGCTTAATCTCCTCAGCTACCAAAACATAACAGTATCACTGGACCAAACTGAAAATTTTATGGTACTCACAAAAGGGAAAAATAGTGTGGAAAGAGAAAAAAAAAAGTTGTCAGAGTTATCAGAGATTTTTTTTTCCCTGTTTGTTGCATTTTTTTCCCTCTTTTTCTCTGGGTGCTGAGGAGGATTTTTTTTTCTTTCAATGGAGCTTGCACAGTTGTCTGGCCGTGTGGATCAGCTTGCCACTTAGGTTCGGAGTATTGCTACCTATCTTGCTGGGTTGCCGGTTGTGGAACCTAGGATTCCCATGCCAGATTTGTTTTTGGGGGATCGGGCTAAATTTCTGAATTTCAAAAATAACTGTAAGTTGTTTTTTGCCTTAAAGCCTAAGTCCTCAGGGGACGCAGCACAGCAGGTTCAAATTGTCATCTCTCTCCTGCGCGGCGACCCTCAGGATTGGGCTTTTTCCCTGACACCTGGGGATCTTGTTTTGAATGATGTTGATGAATTTTTTCTGGCTTTGGGGTTATTGTACGATGAACCTAATGTCACTGATCAAGCTGAAAAAACCTTGTTGGCATTAAATCAGGGTCTTGAAGACGCTGAGTTGTACTGTCAGAAATTCCGAAAGTGGGCAGTCCTGACCAAATAGAATGATGATGCTTTGGCAGCCCTTTTTCGGAAGGGGCTGTCAGAGAATGTAAAGGATGTTATGGTGGGATTCCCTGCTCCCTCTGATCTCAATGATTCTATGTCATTGGCTATTCAAATTGACAGACGTTTGCGTGAGCGCAGAGGTGTGCGTGAGATAGTGTTGCCTTGTGAGCCAGCTTCTGAGCCCATGCAGTGTGATAGAGTGACTTCTGGGGCACAGCGTCATGAGTATCGAAAGCGCAATGGGTTATGTGTCTACTGTGGTGATGCCTCTCATGCTATTTCGGTCTGCACTAGGCGGGGAAGACGTTTTGCACGCTCAGTTGTCTTGGGTAGTGTTCAGACTAAATTTCTGTTGACTGTTACCCTGATTTGCTCCCTGTCCACATTTTCTGCTCAGGCTTTTGTTGATTCAGGAGCAGCTATAAACCTGATGGATTTTGACTTTGCCAAACGTTGTGGGTATCCCATGATACCCCTGCGGAAGTCTATTCCCTACTGGGGATTGATTCTACCCCTTTGGTGGAGAATAAACCCCAGTTTTCTACTCAGGTGATAATGAGGGTTGAACCAGATCATCAGGAGAGTTGCAAATTTCTGGTGTTGTATAATCTGCATGACATTATTGTACTAGGTTTCCCTTGGTTACAGTCTCATAATCCTATTTTGGATTGGAAATCTGTGTCTGTGACCAGTTGGGGCTGCCAATGTGTTAATGCCGACACTCCTGTTTTTTCTGCCTCTCCCCAGTCTCAGGATGTTCCTGACTTTTTGACTGATTTTTCGGATGTATTTAGTGAAAGTAAATCTGCATCCTTGCCCCCTCACAGGAGCTATGATTGCGCTATTGAATTAGTGCCTGGTGGTAAATTTCCTAAAGGTCAGCTTTTTAACTTGTCTGTACCTGAACACGATGCTATGCGATCTTATATCAATGAGTCATTGGAGAAGGGTCATATCAGACCATCCTCTTCACCCTTGGGTGCCGGTTTTTTCTTTGTGGCCAAAAAGGATGGTTCATTGAGGCCGTGTATTGATTATCGTCTCTTGAATAAAATCACTGTGAAGTATCAATATCCATTACTCTTGATTTCTGACCTGTTTTCCAGGGTGAAAAGTGCTAGTTGGTTTACCAAGCTTGACCTCAGGGGGGCGTATAACCTTATTCGCATTAAGCATGGGGATGAATGGAAGACGGCGTTTAATACCCCAGAGGGGCATTTTGAGTACCTAGTAATGCCCTTTGGGCTCACTAATGCTCCTTCATCTTCCAATCCTTCATGAATGATATTTTCAGGGATTTTGTGGATAAATTTCTGATTGTTTATTTGGATGATATCTTGATTTTTTCCAATGACTGGGACTCTCATGTGAAACATGTTCGGACTGTGTTCCAGATTTTGAGAGAGAATGCACTGTATGTGAAGGGATCAAAGTGTCTTTTTGGCGTACAGAAGGTCTCATTTCTGGGATTCATTTTGTCTCCGTCTGTTATTGAAATGGACCCGGTCAAGGTTCAGGCCATCTGTGATTGGGTCCAACCTACTTCATTAAAGGCTCTTCAGAGATTTTTGGGTTTTGCCAATTTTTATCGTAAATTTATTGGTAATTTCTCTGTTATTGTTAAACCATTGACTGATTTGACCAAAAAGGGTTCTGATGTGGTGAATTGGCCTCCTGAGGCAGTCTCTGCATTTCAGGAACTTAAGCAGAGATTCACTTCTGCTCCTGTTCTACGGCAGCCTTATGTTTCTCTACCGTTTCAGGTGGAGGTTGATGCCTCTGAAATTGGGGCAGGTGCCGTTTTGTCCCAAAGAGATCCAGAGACCTCTAAGAGTAACCCTTGTGCCTTTTTCTTTCGAAAATTTTCTCCAACTGAACTGAATTATGACGTGGGTAATCGGGAGTTATTGGCCATGAAGTGGGCCTTTGAAGAGTGGAGACATTGGCTAGAAGGAGCCAAACATCAAGTGGTGGTCCTCACAGACCATAAGAATCTGGTTTATCTCGAATCAGCCAAGCGACTTAATCCTAGACAGGCCAGGTGGGCCTTGTTTTTCACATGTTTTAATTTTGTGGTTTCTTTTCTTCCTGGCACTAAGAATGTTAAGGCGGATGCCCTCTCGAGGAGTTTCTTTGCGGACTCTCCTGAGTTATCTGATCCTACTGTTATTTTGAAAGAGGTTGTAGTTCTTTCCGCCATCTCGCCCAATTTGAGACTGGCTCTGGAAGGGTGTCAGGAGTAACATAGTTATTTAGGTTGAAGGAAGACTTTAAGTTCATCTAGTTCAACCCATATCCTATCCTAACCTGCCCTAACATGTTGATCCAGAGGAAGGCAAAAAAAAACCCAAGTGGCAAACAGTAAGCTTCACATTGGGGAAAAAAATTCCTTCCTGACTCCACATACGGCAATCAGACTAGCTCCCTGGATCAATGCAGTATCTAGGAAACTAGTGAATATGACCTGTAATATTATACTTTTCAAGAAAGGCATCCAGTCCCTTCTTAAATTTTAGTAAGGAATCACTCATTACAACATTAGACGGCAGAGAGTTCCATAGTCTCACTGCTCTTACAGTAAAGAATCTGCGTCTGTGATTATGGCTAAACCTTCTTTCCTCCAGACATAGAGGATGCCCCCTTGTCCCCATCACAGGTCTAAGAGTAAAAATATCATTAGAAAGGTCTTTGTACTGTCCCCTCATATATTTATACATTGTAATAAGATCACCACTAAGCCTTCGTTTTTCCAAACTAAATAACCCCAAGTGTAATAACCTGTCTGGGTACTGCAGACCCCCCAGTTCTCTAATAACCTTGGTCGCTCTTCTCTGCACCCGCTCCAGTTCAGCTATGTCTTTCTTATACACCGGAGACCAGAACTGTACACAGTATTCTAAGTGTGGTCGCACCAATGACTTGTATAGAGGTAAAATTATGTTCTCCTCATGAGCATCTATGCCTCTTTTAATGCATCCCATTATTTTATTTGCCTTGGCAGCAGCTGCCTGACATTGGCCACTAAACGTGAGTTTGTCGTCCACTCATACACCCAGGTCTTTTTCAGTGACAGTTTTGCCCAGTGTTTTACAATTAAGCACATAATTATACATCTTATTTGTTCTACGCAAGTGCATGACCTTACATTTATCCCCATTAAAGCTCATTTGCCATTTATCAGCCCAAGCTTCTAGTTTACATAAATCCTCCTGTAATATAAAATTATCCTCCTCAGTATTTATTACCTGCAGAGTTTAGTGTCATCTGCAAATATTGAAATACTACTCTGTATGCCCCCTACAAGGTCATTAAAAAATATGTTCAAGAGAAGCGGCCTCAATACTGACCCCTGTGGTACCCCACTGCTAACCGTGACCCAGTCCGAGTGTGCTCCATTAATAACCACCCTTTGTTTTCTATCCATGAGCCAGTTCTTAACCCACTTACACATATTTTCCCCTATCCCCATTCTCATTTTATGTATCAACCTTTTGTGTGGCACTGTATCAAAAGCTTTTGAGAAGTCCATGAACACTGCGTCCACTGCATTCCCTTGGTCCAGTCCTGAACTTACCCCTTCATAAAAGCTTATCAGATTAGTCTGACAAGAACGGTCCCTCGTAAACCCATGCTGATACTGTGTCATGAGGTTATTCAGCCTCAGATACTCCAATATAGTATCCCTTAAAAAACCCTCCAGGATTTTACCCACAGTAGATGTTAAGCTCACTGGCCTATAATTTCCTGGTTCAGGTTTTGCCCCCTTTTTGAATATTGTCACCACATTTGCTATACGCCAGTCCTGTGGTACAGACCCCGTTATTATGGAATCTTTAAAGATTAAAAATAATGGTCTATCTATAAAAGTATTTAATTCCTGCAGTACTCGGGGGTGTATCCCATCCGGGCCCGGGGATTTGTCAATTTTAGTGATTTTTAGACGCCGCCGTACTTCCTGCTGGGTTAAGCAGGTGACATTTAATGGAGAAATTTTTTTTATCACTGATCATGTTATCTGTCATGGGATTTTCTTGTGTAAATACAGTTGAAAAAAAGTAATTTTGCATATTGGCTTTTTCCTCATCCTCATCCACCATTTCACCCAGACTATTTTTAAGGGGACCAACACTATCATTTTTTAGTTTCTTGCTATTTATGTAGTTAAAGAATATTTTGGGATTATTTTTACTTTCTCTGGCAATGAGTCTCTCAGCCTCAATCTTTGCTGTCTTGATTTGCTTTTTACAGAATTTATTCAGTCTTCTGTATTTATTTAATGCCTCATCACTACCTACTTGCTTTAATTCCTTAAACGCTTTCTTTTTGTCCCTTATTGCGCCCCTTACAGCTCTATTTAGCCATAATGGTTTCCTCCTAATTCTACCATGTTTATTCCCATAGGGTATATACTGTGCACAAGTCCTATTCAGGATACTAATAAACGTCTCCCATTTTCTTTGTGTATTTTTATGTCTCAGGATATCATCCCAGTTTATTGCACCAAGATCATCTCTCATCCGTTGGAAATTTGCCTTCCTGAAGTTTAGTGTCCTTGTAACCCTCGACTACACATCTTATTAAAGGATACATGAAAGGTTATTATTTTGTGATCACTATTACCCAAGTGACCCCCAACCCTTATATTTGATATGCGGTCTGGCCTGTTGGATGATATTAGGTCTAGCAGTGCCCCCCTCTTGTTGGGTCCTGAACTAGTTGTGAAAGGTAATTGTCTCTCATAGTTGCCAAAAACTTATTACCTTTGCTGGAACTACAAGTTTCTGTTCCCCAATGTATTTCAGGGTAGTTGAAGTCCCCCATAATAATGACTTCTTGAGTTGCTGCTTCATCTATTTGCTTTACGAGGATATTCTCTGTTGCTTCCATTATTTTAGGAGACTTATAACAAACCCCTATCAGTAATTTATTATTTTTCCCCCCTCCCCTAATCTCCACCCACAGAGACTCTACATCTTCATTAGATTCACAGATATCACGTAGGATGGGTTTTAAGGATGATTTTACATATAAACACACACCCCCACCTCGCTTATTTTTACGGTCATTCCTGAACAGACTATAGCCCTGTAAATTAACCGCCCAGTCGTGGCTCTCATCCACCCAAGTCTCAGATATCCCCACCATGTCATAATTATGTTCCAACAAAATTAATTCTAATTCCGCCATTTTGTTGGTGAGGCTTCTGGCATTAGTATACATGCACTTTATGTATCTCTCTGAACCTCTATTCTTTCTTAAATTATTAACTGTTCAGGATAAACCTGAGCGCTGCCCTATTGGGAAATTATTTGTCCCAGACCAGTGGAAGAAGAGTGTGATGTCTGAGATTCATTGTTCCGCGTTGGCTGGTCATCCTGGGATTTTTGGTACCAGAGACTTGGTGAGTCAGTCCTTTTGGTGGCCTACTTTGTCTCGTGACGTCAGGGAATTTGTGCAGTCCTGTGGGACTTGCTCTCGCTCCAAGCCTTGCTCTCGCTCTAGTGGTTTGTTAATGCCATTACCTGTGCCCAAGAGGCCATGGACCCATATCTCTATGGATTTTATTTCCGACCTCTCTGTTTCTCAGAGAATGACCGTTACCTGGGTAATCTGTGATAGGTTTTCCAAAATGATACATCTTGTGCCATTACCTAAGTTGCCTTCCTCCTCCGAAATGGTGCCTTTGTTTCTTCAGCACGTGGTTCGGTTACATGGCATTCCGGAGAATATTGTGTCTGACAGAGGAGTCCAGTTTGTTTCCAGATTTTGGAGGACATTTTGTTCTAAACTTGGTGTTCAATTATCTTTCTCCTCTGCTTTTCATCCTCAGACCAATGGACAAACCGAGAGAACAAACCAGACCTTGGAGACTTATTTGAGATGTTTTGTGTCTGCTGATCAAAAGACTGGGTCTCTTTTTTGCCTTTGGCTGAGTTTGCTCTTAATAATAGGGCTAGCTCTGCCACAATGATGTCTACATTTTTCTGCAATTTTGGGTTTCACCCTCGATTTTCTTCAGGACAGACGGAGGCTTCTGTCTGTCCGAGTGTTGACTCTGTTGTGGAGCGAATGCAGCAGATTTGGGACCAGGTAGTGGAGAGGTTGTCGCTCTCTCAGGAGAAGGCCCAACGGTTTGCCAACCGGCATAGGACTGATGGTCCTCGGTTTAAAGTGAGGGACTTGGTTTGGTTGTCCTCAAGAAATATCCCTATGAGGGTTGCATCTCCAAAGTTTAAGCCTAGGTTCATTGGATCTTATAAGATCATGGAGATTCTTAATCCTGTTTCCTTCCGTTTGCTTCTTCCAGGGACATTTAAGATCCATAACGTGTTCCACAAGTCCTTATTGAAGAGGTTTGTCGAACCAGTGGTTCCTATGGCTACGCCTCCTGACCCTGTTTTGATTGAGGGCAATCTGGAGTATGTGGTTGAGAAAATATTGGACTCTCATTTTTCTAGACAGAAACTCCAGTATTTGGTTAAGTGGAGAGGTTATGGTAAAGGAGGACAATTCTTGGGTGTTTTCTTCGGACATCCATGCTAGGAGACTGATTCGTGCCTATCACCGAGCTCATCCTGATCGGCCTGGTTGCACAAGTGAGGGTTCGGTGACCCCTCCTCAAGGGGGGGGTACTATTATGAATGTGCTAGAGATGGTTTCTGAGCAGGGGCTCCCTCTGGTGGTTACAGACAGTACTGAACCTTTCAGCGAGGAATGGCAATCTGGGATCACGGACTGGTCTGATATAAGGGAGGTTACCTCCCATGATGGTTGCTGGTGATCAATTGTTCTTGTCTCAATTTTGGTTCCTGGTTCATTTGGAAGTTTGCTGAGTCTTGCCTGCATCTTCTGCTATCAGATACAATATTTTCTGCTTTTATTTTTGTGCTTGCTTTTTGCATTGTTCCCTGCACTTCTGTGGAGGTCAGCCAGGTCCCCTCCGGGGGCTTGTGCTCCTCTCAGTTTATCTGGAGCCACTGTTGTTTGTTCAATTGCTTTTTCCTGTTTTTTCAGTGGCTGCGGCTTAGTTTTGTTACACCAGAGATCTGATTAGGTGGCAGAGATCGTGTGATCTCAGGTGTTTTTGCAATCAGAAGAGTTGGTATTTTTAGGGTTTTTTTTGGATTGCAGTGAGTAACCTTTCCTGTACTTTTCTGTCTAGACGGATTGGGCCCCAGCGTTTGCTCATTCTATTTTCTGTCTGTGTCTGTGCTTCTTCTTGTCTAACCGCCATTACATGTTTGGGGGCTTCCTATTTTCTTTGGGGATCTGCACCGGGGCAGATAGCTTTCATCTTTCTGCCTTTAGGTGTAGTTATCTCTCAGGCTGTGACGAGGCATCTAGGATCAACGTAGGAACGCTCCACGGCTACCTTCAGTTGTGTGGTTAGTTCAGGTTACTGCAATCCAATAGGTTCCAGCCTCTCTGGTGTATTGCCGTTTTTGCTTATTCTCCTCAGCTACCAAATCATAACAATGTCCTCCCTGTATCAGAAACTGAATCTCTCCAAAACTGAACATCTTGTGTAACCTACCTATTCCTGATATTGCAATTGCCTTGGGTGGTTCAACCTTAACTCCCAAGCAGCATGCTCGTTGTCTTGGGGTCGTATTTGACACAGAACTTTCCTTTACTCCCTATATTTACATGATCATTCACTTATGTTACCAATATCGTAAAACATCTCAAGAATCCGATCTTTCTCATGTTTAAAACTGTAAAACCTCTTTTTGCTCTTATGTATTCTCATCTATGACTGCAACTCTCTACTGACATTCCTTACAAACTTCTCCTCTTATCTATCCTAGTGCGCAGCTGGGTCATATTTCGTCCATCACTTCAACAACCTTCACTTTATCCCAGTCATTGCACTGGTTACCTATCCGCTATAGAGTATGAGAGTACAATATAAACTTCTCTTACCAAAAAATCTCTCCGCAGTTCTGCTCCACCTTATATCTCCTCCTTCATCATTGTCTATCACCCTACTCATGCTCTCCATTCTCCAACTGACGTAGGCCTAATATCCTCCATAATATGAACCTCCCTCTTCTTCTGCAAGACTTATTTCATGCTGTTTCAGTTTTCTGGACTACAGTACCCCAGATGTTCAAGTTAATACCTAGAGCAAGATTTTTAAGCGTGCTTTAAAAACACATCTCTTTAGACAGGCATATCACCTCACTTCACTAATCTAACTCTTTCCTGTTCCCTTTTTATAAAATTTCCTCAGAATCTGGTAACTCCTACTGAACTGTCTTCATATCTTCCATGCATTCAATAGAATTTGGTAACTGTAACTCACTCCTCCTGTGACTGTTGAATTATGTGTGACTTTATAATGTCTTTATTGTCTGTACATGTCTGCACTTAATTATAAAGTGTCAAGGAATATGTTGGTGCTATATAGAATCATAGATTCACAGAATCATAGAATGGTAGAGTTGAAAGAGACCTCCTGGGTCATCTGGTTCAACCCCCTGCTCAAAGCAGGATTCACTAAATCATCCCGGACAGATGTCTTTCCAGCCTCTGTTTGAAGACTTCCATTGAAGGAGAATTCACCACCTCTCGTGGCAGCCTGTTCCACTCATTGATCACCTTAACTGTCAAAAAGTTTTTTCTAATATCTAATCTGTGTCTCCTCCCATTCAGTATCATCCCATTGCTTCTAGTCTTTTCTTGTGCAAATGAGAATAAAGATGATTCTTCTACAATGTAACAGCCCTTGAGATATTTGTGACAGCTATTAAGTCTCCTCTCAGTCTTCTTTTTTGCAAGCTAAACATTACCAAATCCTGTAACCATTCCTCATAGGACATGGTTTGCAGACCAGTCACCATTCTGGTCGCTCTTCTCTGAACTTGCTCCAGTTTGTTGATGTCTCTTTTAAATGTGTAACAGAAAACTGACTGGCACATCCAAACTAATGTAAATAGGTGCATACCAGGAGTAGCTACCTCCAGACACATTATACAAAAAAAGGTTGCACTCTATCGTGCCAAAGCATGTCATAAACCATCATCAAGGTGGTCTCATAACTTATGGGTCCCTGCCTATGTGAACATACCTCTATTAGGCTGATATCTGAATTCCTGGGTGAATGCGGACACCTCTGTCAGCAAAGCCTGCATTTATGGGTCCCTGCCTAATAGAGGTACAGTACAGACCAAAAGTTTGGACACACCTTCTCATTCAAAGATTTTTCTGTATTTTCATGACTATGAAAATTGTAGAATCACACTGAAAGCATCAATCACATGTGGAATTATACATTACACTTTACAAAAAGTGTGAAACAACTGAAAATATGTCTTATATTCTAGGTTCTTCAAAGTAGCCACCTTTTGCTTTGATAACTGCTTTGCACTCAGAAAAGGTGAGCGGCTGGACTCTACATGCCTAGTTCCCACCGTGAAACATGGAGGAGGTGGTGTGATGGTGTGGGGGTGCTTTGCTGGTGACACTGTTGGGGATTTATTCAAAATTGAAGCGGTGAGCGATCCAGCTCACCCCAAACCATCTCGATTGGGTTCAGGTCTGGTGACAGTGGAGGCCAGGTCATCTGGCGTAGCACCCCAACACTCTCCTTCTTGGTCTAATAGCCCTTACACAGTCTGGAGGTGTGTTTGGGGTCATTGTCCTGTTGAAAAAATAAATGAAGGTCCAACTAAAGGCAAACAGGATGGAATAGCATGCTGCTGCAAGATGCTGTAGTAGCCATGCTGGTTCAGTATGCCTTCAATTTTGAATAAATTCCCAACAGTGTCACCAGCAAAGCACCCCCACACCATCACACCTCCTCCTCCATGCTTCACGGTGGGAACCAGGCATGTAGAGTCCATCCGTTCACCTTTTCTGCGTGCAAAGCAGTAATCAAAGCAAAAGGTGGCTACTTTGAAGAACCTAGAATATAAGACATATTTTCAGTTGTTTCACACTTTTTTGTAAAGTGTAATGTCTAATTCCACATGAGTTAATTCATAGTTTTGATGCCTTCAGTGTGATTCTACAATTTTCATAGCCATGAAAATACAGAAAAATCTTTGAATGAGAAGGTGTGTCCAAACTTTTGGTCTGTACTGTATGTTCACATAGGCTGGGACCCATAACTTATGAGACCACTCCTTCTGTCATCCGACCGTATGAAAAGACATGCTGACAAAAAACGTCTGGATCCTCCTCAATTCCGTCCTGGGGATAAGGTCTGGCTCTCGTCCAAGTATGTCCGGCTCAAGATTCCTTCCTATAAGTTAGGGCCTCGATTAATCGGTCCTTTGGAGGTCATCAGTCAAATCAACCCAGTGGCCTATAAATTAAAACTGCCGGCCAACTTGCGGATCCCTAACTCCTTCCATGTATCTCTACTCAAACCGGTGGTACTTAACTCTTTTTCCAAGTCTACAGGTACGCCTCCTGCTCTGGTTTCAGCTGAAAACGAATTTGAGGTAGAGAACATTTTGGCCACCAAAAGGGTAAGAAGGAAGACCTATTTTTTGGTGGATTGGAAGGGGTTTGGTCCTGAGGAGAGAACATGGGAGCCTCGGGAGAACATCCATGCCCCTCTCATTCTAGCTAAATTTCTTTCTAGCCTAAAAAAGGGGGGGCCTAAAGGGGGGGGTACTGTAGCGTCGGCGTCGGCATCCCTGCCCTCTGCCAGGCTGGGACGCTGTTCCCCTCACCCCTCTGCTCCAGGTCCGGCGTCCTCCTGCCGCTCTGCTGGCGGTGCACGCTCCTTTCCTGCCTCTGTGCTTAGGGCGCGCGTGCGGGCGCTGCCCCCCCTCTTAAAGGGGCCGCGCACGTCGTCCTAAGAAGTCCCGGCCAATGGCCGGAGGACTTCACCTTATATAAGGCCCCTCCTCCAAAATGGAGGTGCCCGAGCAATGTTGTTGCACAGTTCACTACTCTGCTTCAGTCCTCAGGGTCCTTGCCAGATACCTGTCTGTCGCTATCTGTTACCTGCCTGCACGCTCACCTGGGAGCGCTCATCTGTTACCTGCCTGCACGCTCACCTGGGAGTGCTCATCTGTTACCTGCCTGCACGCTCACCTGGGAGCGCTCATCTGTTACCTGCCTGCACGCTACCTGGGAGCGCTCATCTGTTACCTGCCTGCACGCTCACCTGGGAGCGCTCACCTGTTACCTGTCTGCCCACTCACCTGGGAGTGCTCATCTGTTACCTGCCTGCCCGCTCACCTAGGAGCGCTCATCCGTTACCTGCCTGCTAGCCTACCTGGAGGCTCAGCCATCACAGGTCGTATCTACACTCCTCCAGAGACTACCCCGGTCACTTGCCGTGACCTCCTACCCACTCATCCAGAGACTGCCCCGGTCACTTGCCGTGACCTCCTACCCACTCATCCAGAGACTGCCCCGGTCACTTGCCGTGACCTCCTACCCACTCATCCAGAGACTGCCCCGGTCACTTGCCGTGACCTCCTACCCACTCATCCAGAGACTGCCCGGGTCACTTGCCGTGACCTCCTGCCCACTCTTCCAGAGACTGCCTCGGTCACTTGCCGCGACTTCCTGCCCGTTCATCCAGAGACTACCTCGCTTATCTGCTGTGACTACCTGCCCATCCACCCTGGTCGCCACCCGCTCTCTTACAAGGTCCGCCCCTTTGTATAGTAGCTCAGAGGTTCCGCCTCCCAGACCCGTTACACATTATTTGGCCAAATTTTGTACAAAGTGTCTCATTAATTTTTTCCTAATATTCAAAAGCCTTATTGCTATTCATGTTTCAGATTTCACATTGACATGCTTTGGCATGACAGAGTACAACCTTTTTTTGTATATTGTGTCTGGAGGTAGCTGCTCCTGGTATGCACCTATTCATATTTATTTGGATGTGCCAGTCAGTTTTCTGTTACTTCTATGTTAGCTTACTGACCGAGCACTCCGCCCTTTACCATGTGGTGATTTTAATTACAGCAGGTCCCTACTTACCCGTAAATGCAGACTTTGCTGACAGATGTGTCCACATTCACCCAGGAATTCAGATATCAGCCTAATAGAGGTATGTTCACATAGGCAGGGACCCATAAGTTTTGAGACCACCTTGATGATGGTTTAAGAGCAGACATTATTTGGCCAAATTTTGTGCAAGGCATCTCATTCATTTTTCCTAATATTCAAAAGCCATATTGCTATTCATGTTTCAGATTTCAAATTGACATGCTTTGGCACGATAGAGTGCAACCTTTTTTTGTATATTTTTTGAAATGTAGTCCCAAAACTTGACACAGTATTCCAGATGAGGTCTGACCAAAGAGAAGTCGAGGGCAATAATGACTTCACGTGATCTAGACTGTATGCTTCTGTTAATACATCTCAGAATTGTATTTGCCTTTTTTGCTGCTGCATCACAATGTTGACTCATGTTCAGTCTGTGATCTATTAGTATACCCATATATTTTCCACATGTGCTGTTGCTTAGCCCTATTCCTCCCATTCTGTATATGTTTTTTCATTTTTATTGCCCAGATGTAGTACTTTGCATTTTTCCCTATTAAACACCATTCTGTTAGTTGCTACCCACTGCTCCAGTTTATTTCTATCTTTTTGAATCCTCTCTCTCTTCTCTAGTATTAGCTATCCCTCCTAGCTTTGTGTCATCAGCAAATTTAATCAGTTTACCATCAATTCCTTCATCTAAATCATTGATAAAGATGTTGAACAAAACAGGGCCCAAGACTGAGCCCTGTGGTACCCCACTTGAGACATTCTTCCAACTGGATGTGCAGTCATTTACGACCACTCTTTGGGTCTAATCACTAAGCCAGTTATGAATCCACCTAACAGTTGCCTTGTCCATTCCATACTTAGTCATTTTTTCAATAAGAATTGTGTGAGATACTTTGTCAAATGCTTTGCTGAAGTCAAGATATACTATATCTACAGCATTTCCGTGATCCACCCAGTCAGTAATTCTGTCAAAGAAGGAAATTAAGTTAGTTTGACATGACTTATTAGTTACAAACCCATTCTGACTGGTTAATTACTTCATTTTTATCCAGGTACTTACATACAAGTTGTTTAAAATTTGTTCAAAGATCTTTCCTGATATAGAAGTCAGACTCACCAGCCTATAGTTCCCCCTGGGTCCACCTTCTTCCCCTTTTTGAAGATATGACCAATATTTGCTCTTCTCCAGTCTTCTTGGACTTCTCCTGTTCTCCAAGAATTTTCAAAGATTATGGAGAGTGGTTCAAAAATTTCTTCTGCTATCTCCTTCAGTACTCTGCGGTGTAATTCATCTGGACCTGGAGACTTGAATTCATTTGTGTTAGCTAAGTGTTTCCTCACTGTCTTTCTGTTTAACGATATCCTGGATTATCTTATTTCTTTAATAGGACAGTGAAGATCAGTTGATGTTACTTTTCCTTTCTAAGAGAAAAAAGATGCAAAATAGGAATTTAAAAGTTCGGGCTTCTCAACATCCATTCTTACCATTTCATCATTTTCATCCTGTAAAAATCCACTTTTATTTTACTTTTGACATATCTCCAAAATCCTTTTTTAATGGTTTTGACGTCTCTTGCAAGCCTTAATTCATTGTTAGCTTTAGATAATCTGATTAATGCCCTGCAGGTTCTGCAGACAGCATTATATTGTTCTTTAGATATGCCTCCCTCTTTCCATTTGATAAACTTTTCATTCTTCCTTTTTAGCATGTTTAAGTTCTGTGTTTATTCATCCTCGTTTCCTTAAATGCTTCCTATTCTTCCCTGTTTTCGAAATTGTTAATGATTGTGCTTTGAAAATCTCATTTTTCAAGATTTCCCATCCTTCCTGGACATTATTGTCCTTAAGGATATCTAGCCATGGGATCCATCCGATTCTCTTTCTGAGTCCCTTAAAATCTGCTTTTCTTAAATTTAACCTTGAAGTCTGAGTCTTCACGGGTCGTCCTCCTCTAGTTATCCAAAATTCTAAAATAGCATGGTCGCTACCTCCTAGGGTCCCAGCCACTCTTACCTCCTCAACCAATTCCTCCCTCTTTATAAGGATTAGATCCAATGTAGCAGATCCCCTTGTTTTCTCCACTACCTTTTGGAATATAAAGTTTTCAGCAAGAGAGGATAATAATTTGCTTGACCTGTTAGTTTTGCCTGATATTTTTTGGAGAACTTGGCCATTTGATGCATAAAGAGTTCATCCATATCTTCAGTTTGCACAGGTGGCCTACAATGGTGTCCTTTCCATTGTTCTCTCCTTTCCACAGAACTTCCAGTCTCCGAAGCTTCAATCTCTGTGTAGATATACGCTTTTCTAACATACAATGCGACACCTCCTCCTCGTTTATCAAGTCTGTTTAAATATATACTTAATATATATTTAAATATATTATAATTTTACTATAGCATTACTATGCTTATACTTTACTATATTTCTTGCATACATTGTAATTTTTGGTTAAAAACAAGATAGCCATTATGAATGCCAAATGAATCATATATGCAATTGTCGTGTCTGGCATTTACCCAGTTAGAATATAATCCAAATCTGGCAGTTATTGGTAACTGAGTCTAAAAATCAGAGCAGTGAAAGCTTTTTAACACAATTATGCTGTTACTCACACACAATACCTTTGTGACGTTAAGAAAAAGCGGTAATGTGAGTAAGGAGGATGTCTTACTGAACACTGGATTTTCCAATGTGTTTGTAAGGATTGAGAATGTAAAAGCGTTTGGATGCATGCCAGCTATAAATTGGCTGAGCATGTCTAACGTGGTATAATAATGACTTACTTGGAAATAAAACACTTGCTATGTAATTTATACAGAGCTAGAATTTTCTTTTTACTATTTTCACAGATTACTTAGTAGTTTAATGATCGTAAATATATTTAAAATAATAGATGATAGACAGCAAGCCAGTGACAGAAGAGAGAAACATAGAAAGGTAATTGATAGATAGATAACTAGATAGATAGATAGATAGATAGATAGATAGATATAGATAGATAGATAGATAGATAATCAGAAAAAAACAGACAGCACTCCAAAAATTAAATTGAAAAATCGTGGCTTTAATGATCCATTAGCAGCAACGTTTTAGTAGATTTCTTTGCCTTTCTCAAGCAGTGGACAGACATCAAGTGAACATTTAAATAGTGTTTCCACAGTATAACATTCATCAAATATGTAAAACATTGTTAATTAACCACATTCTGCCATCGGACGTACTATACCGTCCAGGTGACCCGGGCCCGTCTGACCATGGATGGGATAGTACGTCACATGCTTTCGGACGCGCTCCGGGGGAAGCGCGGCAGATCGCGGCCGGGTGTCAGCTGATTATCATAGCTGACACCCGGCACTATGTGCCAGGAGCAGTCACGGACCGCTCCAGGCACATTAACCCCTGGCACACTGCGATCAAACATGATCGCAGTGTACTGGCGCACAGGGAAGCATCGCTCAGGGAGGGGGCTCCCTGCGTGCTTCGCTGAGACCCTCAGAACAGCGTAATGTGATTGCGCTGTTCTGAGGGTTTCCTCCCTGCAGGACCCCGGATCCAAGATGGCCATGGGGTCCTTCGGGGTCTTTCAGGGAGGCGGATTCCTCACTGAAAGCAGGTGCTGAAAAAGGCTGCAGCAGTGCCAGTGAGATCACTGGTCTGACAGAGTGCTGTGCACACTGTCAGACCAGCGATCTGATGTTATACAGTGATGTCCAACCCTGTGAAAAAGTAAAAATGTAAGAAAAAATAAAATAAACATCTGTAAAAATAATTAAAAATACAATCCCCCCCAAAAAAATATATTCCCAAATAAATTCATTTCTTTATGTAAATAAAAAAATACACAATAAAAGTGCACATATTTGGTATTGCCGCATCCGTAACAACCTGCCCTATAAAACCGTCCCACTAGTTAACCCCTTTAGTGAACCCCTTAAAAAAAAAGCAAAAAACAATGCTTTATTATACCGCCGAACAAAAAGTGGAATAACATGCGATCAAAAAGACGGACAAAAATAAATCTTGTACCACTGAAAACGTCACCTTGTCCGGCAAAAAACAAGCCACCACACAGCATCATCAGCAAAAAAATTAAAAAGTTATAGCTCGCAGAATAAAGCGATGCAAAAATAATTAATTTTTAGATCAAATAGTTTTTATTGTATAAAAGCACCAAAACATAAAAAAGATATAAATGAGGTATCGCTGTAATCGTACTAACCCGAAGAATAAAACTGCGCTATCAATTTTACCATATGCGGAAAGCTATAAACGCCCCCCCAAAAGAAATTCATGAATTGCTGATTTTTGTTCATTCTAACCTCCCAAAAATCGTAATAAAAAGCGATCAAAAAATGTCATGTGCCCAAAAATGGTACCAATAAAACGTCAACTCGTCCCGCAAAAAATAAGACCTCACATGACTGTGGGCCAAAATATGCAAAAATTATAGCTCTCAAAATGTGGTGATGCAAAAACTATTTTTGCAATAAAAAGCTCTTTTAGCGTGTGACAGCTGTTAAACAAAAAACCCGCTATAAATAGTAAATCAAACCCCCCTTTAACACCCACTTAGTTAGGGAAAAATAATAAAATTAAAAAATGTATTTATTTCCATTTTCCTATTAGGGTTAGGGTTAGGGCTAAAGTTAGGGTGGGGGCTAAATTTAGGGTTAGGGTTGGGATTAGGGTTAGAGCTGTGTTAAGGCACATCAGGGGCTCTCCAAATTTGACATGGTGTCTGATCTCAATTCCAGCCAATTCTGCGTTGAAAAACTCAAATGCGCTTTTTCCTTTCTGAGCTCTGCCATGCGCCCAAACAGTAGTTTACCCTCACATATGGGGTATCAGTGTACTCAATACAAATTGCACAACACTCTGGGGTCCAATTTCATCTGTTACCCTTGGAAAAATAAAAAGTTGGGGGCGAAAATATAATTTTTGTGTTAAAAAATTATGATTTTTTATTTTTATGGCTTTACGTTATAAACTTCTGTGAAGCATTTGGGTTATCAAAGTTCTCCCCACACATCTAGATAAGTTCCTTGGGTGGTCTAGTTTCCCAAATTGGGTCACTTGTGGGGGTTTCCACTGTTTAGGCACATCAGGGGCTCTCCAAACGCGACATGATGCACGCAGACCATTCCATCAAAGTCTGCATCCAAAACGTCACTAATTTCCTTTCCGAGCCCCGACGTGTGCCCATACAGTAGTTTTCTCCCACATATAGGGTTTCAGCATACTCAGGACAAAATGGACAACAACTTTTGGGATCCAATTTCTCCTATTACTCTTGTGAAAATAAAATATTGGGGCAAAAAAATAATTTTTGTAAAAAAAAAATGATTTTTTTGTTTTTACGGCTGTACGTTATAAACTTCTGTGAAGCACTTGGAGGTTCATAGTAATCACCACAAATCAAGATAAGTTCCTTGGGGGATCTATTTTCCAAAATGGGGTCATTTATGGAAGGTTTCCACTGTTAGGCACATCAAGGGCTCTCCAAATGCGACATGACGCCCGCAGACCATTCCATCAAAGTCTGCAATCCAAAACGTCACTACTTCCCTTCCGAGCCCCGATGTGTGCCCATACAGTAGTTTTCTCCCACATATAGGGTATCATCATACTCAGGACAAATTGGACTACAACTTTTGGGGTGCAATTTCTCCTGTTACCCTTGGGAAAATAAAAAGTTGAGGACTAAAAGATCATGTTTGTGGAAAAAATATGATTTTATTATTTTCATGCTCGGGAGTTAAACTTAAACTTTAGTGAAACACCTGGGGGTTCAAAGTTCACACAACACATTGTTAGGGTTTGAGTTCCTGCTACTGCACAAGGGGAGTCTCAAACCAGTCCCGCTGCGGTCCCCCATTCATCTCCGTCCGCAGTGGAGCCTGCTCAGCTTAGACGTCGGTCCCAGCGTCTCGCCCAGTCTAACAGTGTGCAGAGGATTACTGCTGCTCCTCCAGGCTCTGCTATTGTGGCCAGTACTGGTTAGCGGCGAGCAGACGTCTTTAGGACAAAGTCCTTGTTTTCCCCTTCTGAGCATGCCCAGAGTGAGATCTCTCATTGGAGATCAGGGGTCACATGCTCAGCAGCTCCTATTGGTCTGCCAGGAAGGTCCTGTGACTACTGGTGTTCTGGAACAAGTTTCATTGGTCCTTGTTTCTGGCAGGTCCTGTAGCTGTTACTATAAAAGGGTAGCATGGCTGGGCCGCCATGCGCTAATATCAACCATTATATGCTTTGCGCCAGTGTGGTCATGCGTGTGTGTGCTTAGGGCCTGGCTGAAATAAGCCCCTAGAATACCGACTTAATCGGTGAGGAGTTTGGTATGCTAGCTAGTCAGGGTCGGTGTCCTAGATGCCCTAGATTACCGGCATAACCGGTGAGGAGTTTGATTGCCGTATTCAGGGCCTGGCGTTCAGACGCCATAGATTGCGGGTGACTCCCATGAGGACATTAGCGCATGATCACGTTCTATGTTCGCTTAGCACTTAACTGTGTACCTGGGTGCCTGACAGGACACAGAAATTTTTCTCAGCGGCCCTGTGACGTAACAGGGTTCGCTTTTAATGCTAGACAGCTAGCTTCTGGCTGCACGTTTCCCCACGGATCGGGCACAAGTGGGTTTTGTACTGTCTCTACTCTCGGGCAGAGCGTTGGAGTGGGCAACGCCGCTGTGGGAGCGCGACCATACGGCGCTACAACTCTGGCATTAGCACAGAGTTCGTCTGTGGTCAGTCAGTTTTCCGTCCAGTTTCGGACTCTGGCCTCTGAGCTAGACTGGTCGGATAAAGTTCTCATTCCAGTCTACTGGCGAGGACTGGCTGATCATGTTAAAGACGCTTTGGCTACCAGGGAGATTCCCGCCACACAGGAGAAGCTTATCTCCATATCTACCCGCATCGACCTCCGTTTTCACGAGTGGAGGTTGGAGCGGGACCAGTGTAGGCAGAGGATTCGGTTGGCTCCCACCTTTGCACAACCTCTCGAATCCCCCGATCTGTCGTCCGAATCCCAAAAGGCCACAGAGGTTCATCGTGCAGGACCTAAGTCTCGAGTCGTCCGAGTATCTGTGGTCTGTAACCTTTGTCAGCAGACAGGTAACTTTGCCAACAAATGTCCACAGAGATCGGGGAAGCGATCGCGTCTAGTGGCCCTGGGAGGAGGTTCACTAGAGACAGCGGCATTTTCCTCCAAGATGACATTTAAAGGGACAGTCACAGTGGACTCTTCCACACTTACAGTCAAGCTTTGTGTGGACTCAGGAGCAGGGGGAATTTCATGTCATCCACCTTTGCTCATCGCCACGCAATACATCTGGTAGCGCTCGACAAACCAGTGACTGTCCGGGTAGTGAATGGGTTGACATTGCCCTCGCCAATTACACATCAGATTGTCCCTCTTACTTTGTGTGTACCCCCTTCCCATCAGGAAATTATTTCCCTTCTCGTCCTTCCCGAGGGAATAGACGAAAACCTAGTGGGAGTACCCTGGCTCCGTTCCCACTCCCCTCATACTGACTGGACCTCCGGTAGGATACTGGGTTGGAGTGAGTCATGTAAGGACAGATGTGTCAGGGAGTGCATTTAGGTTACCACTACAGAGATACCAGCAGATCTTTCTCCTCTTCCCAAGTGTTATCAGTCATATGCAGACGTGTTCTCTAAAAAGGCTGCGGAGACTCTGCCGCCCCATCGTCCCTACGACTGTCCTATTGACCTCTTGCCTGGAGCAGAACCTCCTCGGGGAAGGGTCTATCCCCTCTCTCTTCATGAGATGGAGGCTATGTCTCAATATATCCAGGAGAATCTGGCAAGAGGGTTCATTAGGAAGTCGGTGTCACCAGCAGGAGCGGGGTTCTTCTTCGTGCAGAAGAAGAGTGGAGAATTACGTCCGTGTATAGATTACAGAGGTCTTAATGCCATCACCGTTAAGAATAAGTACCCGTTGCCCCTGATCTCTGAGCTCTTTGATAGGCTCCGGGGAGCAAGGGTATTTACTAAATTAGATCTGCGTGGTGCTTATAACCTGATCCGCATTCGTGAAGGGGACGAATGGAAGACGGCTTTTAATACCAGGGATGGGCATTATGAATACCTGGTGATGCCCTTTGGGCTCTGTAATGCCCCAGCCGTTTTTCAAGACTTTGTCAATGATATCTTCCGGGATATGCTTTCCACCTCTGTAGTAGTCTATCTGGATGATATTCTCATCTTTTCTCCAGATATTGACTCTCACCAGAGGGATGTCTGCAAAGTCTTCGACCTGTTACGGGCAAACTCCCTCTATGCAAAGTTGGAGAAATGCATGTTTGAGCAGGAGTCCTTACCTTTCCTGGGCTATATCATCTCCGCTCAGGGATTGGCTATGGATCCTGCCAAACTACAGGCTGTGATGGATTGGCAAGAACCCCATTCTCTTAAAGCGGTGCAGCGCTTAATGGGTTCATTAATTACTATCGCCAATTCATTCCCCACTTCTCCACTTTGGTAGCTCCCTTGGTAGCCCTCATCAAGAAGGGAGCCAATACCAAATTGTGGTCAGAAGAGGTCTCCAAGGCCTTTACTTCAATTAAGTCCCATTTTGCTAGCGCTCCCATCTTACATCGCCCCGAGGTTGATAAGCCTTTTTTATTGGAGGTCGATGCCCCGTCCGTTGGTGCTGGAGCAGTCCTTTTTCAAAAGGATGCTCAAGGTCGGAAACATCCTTGTTTCTTCTTTTCCAAGACCTTTACACCAGCGGAGAGGAATTATTCCATTGGGGATAGGGAGTTGCTAGCCATGAAGTTGGCCTTTTCCGAGTGGAGACATCTCCTGGAGGGGACTCGCTTTCCCTTTCAAGTTTTCACTGACCACAAAAATTTGGTCTATTTACAGACCGCCCAGCGGCTAAATTCTCGTCAGGCCAGATGGTCCCTGTTCTTCTCCCGGTTTCATTTCACCCTCCATTTCCTCTCCGGTGAGAAGAACATTCGGGCCGATGCGCTTTCTCGCTCCGTGGTGTCCTCTGAGGAGGTGGAGGAGGAGCCTCGGTTGATTGTCCCCACAGAGAGCCTAAAAACTGTGGCCCCGGTTTCACTTGAGTCTGTGCCTCCGGCCAAGACTTTTGTGCCCACCAATTTGCGACCGGAGGAACTCTCTTGGGCACATTCGTCCAGGGTGGGTGGACATTTTGGGGCAAAAAGGACATCTGAGTTGCTGGCGAGGACATACTGGTGGCCACATATGGTCCGTGACATCAGGGAATACGTTCAGGCGTGCGTCTCCTGCGCCAAGAATAAGTCCCCTCGACAACGGCCAGCTGGGCTACTTTTCCCTTTACCGGTGGCAGACAGGCCTTGGGAGATGGTTGGAATGGATTTTGTGGTGGGCTTACCCAAGTCTCGGGGCTGCATCATCATCTGGGTGATAACCGACCACTTCTCCAAAATGGTGCACTTAGTGCCATTACCACGGTTACCGTCTGCACGGGCCTTGGCAGCATTATTCATTAGGCATATTTTCCGCCTACACGGTATGCCAGACAAAATTGTCAGTGATCGAGATCCCCAGTTTGCGTCTCGGTCCTGGAGAGAGCTGTGTCGTTTACTCAGCATTGAGTTGAATCTCTCCTCTGCATACCATCCCGAGACGAATGGGTTGGTAAAGAGGGCCAACCAGACCTTGGTCACATATTTGCAACATTTTGTCTCTGCCAGGCAGGATGACTGGGCATCCTTGCTACCGTGGGCTGAGTTCGCTCTAAATAATGCTGTGGCTGACTCCACCAGACAGACCCCATTCCTCCTGAACTACGGTCAGCATCCACGGGTACCAGTGCCCATGCCCGTGTCTTCCGCCGATTCCAGGGTGGCAGACTGGGCTGTGGAGGCACGGGACATTTGGGACCGCACCCAGGATGCCATTCAGGCCTCCAAAGAGAGGATGAGGTCTTCGGCCGATGCCCATCGGCACCCCGCTCCTACATTTGCTCCGGGTGACCTAGTGTGGCTTTCTGCCCGAAACATCAGGCTACGTGTAGAGTCCACCAAGTTGGCACCTCGCTTTTTGGGCCCCTTTAAAGTTCTTGAGCAGGTGAACCCGGTGGTTTACCGCCTAGCCCTTCCGCCTTGCCTTGGTATCACCGACACCTTTCACGTGTCCCTCCTGAAACCCGTGGCCATTTCCCGGTTTTCTGAGTCATCTGCCGGGACGTCGGGTTCATCTACCGACGATCATGAGGTGAACGCCATTGTTGGGTGCAAGGTGGTACGAGGCAAAAAATTTTATTTGGTGGATTGGAGGGGTTATGGGCCTGAGGATAGGTCCTGGGAGCCTGCCGAGCATATTCACGCTCTGCAGCTCATCGCTGCCTTTGAGTGCAGCGAGGCACAAGAAGGGGGGGCCCTAGAAGGGGGGGTAATGTTAGGGTTCGAGTTCCTGCACAAGGGGAGTCTCGAACCAGTCCCGCTGCGGTCCCCCATTCATCTCCGTCCGCAGTGGAGCCTGCTCAGCTTAGACGTCGGTCCCAGCGTCTCGCCCAGTCTAACAGTGTGCAGAGGATTACTGCTGCTCCTCCAGGCTCTGCTATTGTGGCCAGTACTGGTTAGCGGCGAGCAGATGTCTTTAGGACAAAGTCCTTGTTTTCCCCTTCTGAGCATGCCCAGAGTGAGATCTCTCCTTGGAGATCAGGGGTCACATGCTCAGGTACTGCAGCAGCTCCTATTGGTCTGCCAGGAAGGTCCTGTGACTACTGGTGTTCTGGAACAAGTTTCATTGGTCCTTGTTTCTGGCAGGTCCTGTAGCTGTTACTATAAAAGGGTAGCATGGATGGGCCGCCATGCACTAATATCAACCATTATATGCTTTGCGCCAGTGTGGTCATGCATGTGTGTGGTTAGGGCCCGGCTGAAATAAGCCCCTAGAATACCGACTTAATCAGTGAGGAGTTTGGTATGCTAGCTGGTTAGGGTCGGTGTCCTAGATGTCCTAGATTACCGGCATAACCGGTGAGGAGTTTGATTGCCGTATTTAGGGCCTGGCGTTCAGACGCCATAGATTGACATTAGCGCATGATCACGTTCTATGTTCGCTTAGCACTTAACTGTGTACCTGGGTGCCTGACAGGACACAGAACTTTTTCTCAGCGGCCCTGTGACGTAACAGGGTTCTCTTTCAACGCTAGACAGCGCCCTAGCGTGTTTATTTTGCGACTCAGTTGTGTTTAGTGAGTTCGCACACATCGCCATATAGCGCTGCTGCACTCCTTCTAGCGGCTCTGTGAAATAACAGAGTTCGCACATATTGCCACAGCGCATTGCAGTGTTTATTTTGGCGACTCTGCGGGATAACAGAGTTTGCGTCTTGCGCCATTTTACTAGCAGCAGGTTCCCCTGCACGGTGGACCCAGGGCTGCGAAAGAACCTCTCTACCTCATATATTTGGTGCGTTCCACAGACCCTAACACACATCTACATAAGTTCCTTGAGTGGTCTAGTTTCCAAAATGGTTTCATTTGTGGGGGTTTGCCACTGTTTAGGCACATCAGGGGCTCTCCAAACATGACATGGCGTCCAGCCAATTCTGCATTGAAAAAGTCAAACGGCGCTCCTTCCCTTCCGATCTCTGCCATGAACCGAAACAGTGGTTTACCCCCACATATGGGGTATTAGCGTACTCAGGACAATTGCACAATAACTTTTGGGGTCTTGTTACCCTTGGGAAAATAAAAATTGGGGTGAAAGATCATTTTTGTGTTAAAAATATGATTTTTTCATTTTACGACTCTACGTTATAAACTTGTGTGAAGCACTTGGGGATTCAAATCTAGATATGTTCCTTAGGGGGTCTATTTTCCAAAATTGGGTCACTTGTGGGGAGTTTGCACTGTTTAGGCACATCTGGGGCTCTCCAAATGCAACATGGCGTCCAATCTCAATTCCAGCCAATTTTGGTTTGAAAAAGTCAAATGGCGCTCCTTCAATTCCAAGCTCTGCCGTGCCCCCAAACAGTGGTTCACCCCACATATGGGGTATCAGCATACTCAGGACAAAGTGGACAACAACTTTTGTGGTCCAATTTTTACTGTTACCCTTGGTAAAAAAAAATTGGTGGCTTAAATATCATTTTTGTGGGAAAAAAATAAGATTTTTTATTTTCATCCCCGGGCATTATAAACTTGTGTGAAGCACTTGGGGGTTCAAAGTGCTCACCCCAGATCTATATAAGTTCTTAAGGGGGTCTAGTTTTCCAAAATGGGGCCACTTGTGGGGGTTTTCACTGTTTAGACACATCTGGGGCTCTGCAAATAGAACATGACACCCATCAACGTCTGCATTCCAAAACGTTATTACTTCCTTCCCAAGCCCTGCCATGCGCCCAAACAGTTTCCCCCCCACATATGGGGTATCAGAGTAATCAGGACAAATTGGAAAACTTTTGGGGTCCAATTTCCTTGGGAAAAATCAAAAGTTGGGAACTAAAAAAATCATTTTTTTTTAAATTGTTTTTTTTCACACCCAGGCATTATAAACTTTTGTGAAACAGTTGGGGGTTCAAAGTGCTTGCAACAGATCTAGATAAGTTTCACAGGGGGTCTACTTTACAAAATGGTGTCACTTGTGGGGGGTTTCAACTGTTTAGGTGCATCAGGGGCTCTCCAAACGCGACATGGCGTCCAATCTCATTTCCAGTCGATTTTGGTTTGAAAAAGTCAAACAGCGCTCCTTCCCTTACGAGCTCTGCCATGCACCCAAACAGTGGTTTTCCCCTACATATGGAGTATTGGCGTACTCAGGAGAAATTGCACAGCAACTTTACTGTCCATTTTCTCCTTTTACCTTTGTGGAAATAAAAAAATTGTTTGTAAAAAATCATTTTTGTGACTAAAAAGTTAAATGTTCATTTTTTCCTTCCACATTGCTTCAGCTCATGTGAAGCACCTGAAGGGTTAATAAACTTCTTGAATGTGGTTTTGAGTACCTTGAGGGGTGGAGTTTTAAGAATGGTGTCACTTTTGGGTATTTTCTGCCATATAGACCCCTCAAAGTGACTTCAAATGTCATGCGATCCCTAAAAAAAAAATGGCTTTGTAAATTTTGTTGTAAAAATGAGAAATTGCTGGTCAAATTTTAACCATTATAATTTCCTAACAAATAAAAATTTTGGTTTCAAAATTGTGCTGATGTAAAGTAGACATGTGGGAAATGTTATTTATTAACTATTTTGTGAGACATATTTCTCTTTTTTAAGGGAATAAAAATTCAAAGGTTGAAAATTGCAAAATTTTCTAAATTTTCGTCATATTTTCCATTTTGTTACAAAATAAACGCAAGTTATATCGAATAAATTTTACCACTAACATGAAGTACAATATGTCACGAGAAAACATTCTCAGAATCGCGAAGATCCGTTGAAGCATTCCAGAGTTAAAACCTCATAAAGAGACAATGGTCATAATTGTAAAAAGTGGCCGGGTCATTAACGTGCAAACCACCCTTGGGGTAAAGGGGTTAATACATCAGGTGCTCATATCAACACATTCAGTGATACATGTGAACAATTCACACAGTTGATATACAGTATAGACCAAAAGTTTGGACACACCTTCTCATTTAAAGATTTTCTGTATTTTCATAACTATGAAAATTGTAAATTCACACTGAAGGCATCAAATCTATGAATTAACACATGAGGAATTATATACTTAACAAAAAAGTGTGTAACAACTGAAATTATGTCTTATATTCTAGGTTCTTCAAAGTAGCCACCTTTTGCTTTGATGACTGCTTTGCACACTCTTGGCATTCTCTTGATGAGCTTCAAGAGGTAGTCACAGGAAATGGTTTTCACTCCACAGGTGTGCCTTGTCAGGTTTAATAAGTGGGATTTCTGGCCTTATAAATGGGGTTGGGACCATCAGTTGTGTTGTGCAGAAGTATGGTGGATACACAGCTGATAATCCTACTGAATAGACTGTTAGAATTTGTATTATGGCAAGAAAAAAAGCAGCTAAGTAAAGAAAAACGAGTGGCCATCATTACTTTAAGAAATAAAGGTCAGTCAGTCCGAAAAATTGGGAAAACTTTGAAAGTGTCCCCAAGTGCAGTTGCAAAAACCATCAAGCGCTACAAAGAAACTGGCTCACATGAGGACCGCCCCAGGAAAGGAAGACCAAGAGTCACCTCTGCTTCTGAGGATAAGTTTATCCGAGTCACCAGCCTCAGAAATCGCAGGTTTACAGCAACTCAGATTGGAGGAGATGGTGTGGGGGTGCTTTGCTGGTGACACTATTGTGGATTTATTCAAAATTGAAAGCATACTGAATCAGCATGGCTACCACAGCATCTTGCAGCGGCATGCTATTCCGTCCTATTTGCGTTTAACTGGACCATCATTTGTTTTTCAACAGGACAATGACCCCAAACACACCTCCAGGCTGTGTAAGGGCTATTTGTCCATTAAGGAGAGTGATGGGGTGCTACGACAGATGACCTGGCCTCTACAGTCACCAGACCTGAACCCAATCGAGATGGTTTGGGGTGAGCTGGACCGCAGAGTGAAGGCAAAAGGGCCAACAAGTGCAAAGTATCTCTGGGAACTCCTTCAAGATTGTTGGAAGACCATTTCTGGGGACTACCTCTTGAAGCTCATCAAGAGAATACCAAGAGTGTGCAAAGCAGTCATCAAAGCAAAAGGTGGCTACTTTGAAGAATCTTGAATATAAGACATATTTTCAGTTGTTTCACACTTTTTTGTTAAGTATATAATTACACATGTGTTAATTCATAGTTTTGATGCCTTTAGTGTGAATGTACAATTTTCTTAGTCATGAAAATACAGAAAAATCTTTAAATGAGAAGGTGTGTCCAAACTTTTGGTCTGTACTGTACATCTGTTTCTAAAGTGAAGCAGTGTAATAATATGCCAATGAGCTCATATAAAGAAGGATACCATATTGATATGGGGGTACTAAAAACTGTCACATTACAGAAAAAATCTCACTCATGCTGTATTTGGCTTGTTCACTGATGCACTGAACATGTCTGTGACGTCTCCTCGGAACCAACCAATCGATACAGTGTGCGTGAGCATGCGCAGTGTTCATGCTCCTTGGCCACCATTTTGTTTAAGGGCAAGCTTGCCCACAACATTCAAGCTCAAAATACATGCATACGGAGACTAAAACATTTAAAATAAATATCGATATAGATCAATTAGACCACGTAGGTCATATTAAGAGTGCAACTAGCCCTTAGGAGAGCAGGATTGGACGTTATGGATGGATTACATCCACACTCCCTCCACGTCTCCCTGCAGCCATATGCACAATGTGATCATATGAGCAAAAGCCTCCAAAGCAAGAATACTCCACTCCATAGCGACGATAATGTGTGCAAACTGTAAAGCGCTGCGGAATATGTTAGCGCTATATAAAAATAAAAGTTATTATTTATTATTATAGGCTTCCATATATCATGGCCCTTTAGAGAACAAAACTGCAACCGCATAAGGCAGCCCGGGAGTGTCCAAAAAAATGTTTTCATTTCGCGTGAATGAGACCTTAATCTGCTGAACAAGTTACAAAAGAATTGACCTGCAGATTACTATTATGTCTGCTAGTAATTGTTTGTTTTTTGCTGAAATACTATGTTTATGACAGGTTATGGCTTTTTATGTTGTTGGTTGTGTTACTGTTTTTGGCCTTCTCTTATTTCTTATTATTAATTCAACTAATTTACGTTAAAGGGTACATAAAAGCTCTACCGTACATCTGACTACTAAAAAAACACTGAACATCAATAACTAAAGGGGATTGCTCCACTTTTTAGAAAAAACAGATAGTTAGAAATTAAATTGCGAAAAACAATATAAAACTGTACAATTTTACACAATAAGTTTTTGTGACCAATCAAATGTTTGACTATTGTTTGTAACAGCATGCCACACAGAGACAATGGAACATTGAGAAATTAAAATTAGGATTAGTTTAAGACTAATTAAGGGTATGCCACACTAAGCGAGATCGCAAGCGAGATCGCTAACGAGATCGCTACTGTGTCACCATTTATGACACGAGATCGCTACTGTGTCACCATTTATGACACAGCGATCTCGTTAGCGACTTAACTGTGTGTGACATGTAGCAGCAATGTGGCCCCTGCTGAGATGTCGCTGATCGCTTATGAACGTTCTAAACCGTTTTTGGTCGTTGGTGTCCCGCTGGTGAGCCTGAATCGCTGAGTGTGACACCCTTTATGAACGACTTCACCAGCGTCGCAGGTGGGACTAGGTTTTCCCAACGACCGCAGAGGTCGTTATACAGATCGCTGATGAGATGTGTTTTGAATCACAGATCGCTGATGAGTTGTGTTTGGAATCTAACTAGCGATCACATAGCGATCACACTAGCGATCTCGCCAGGTTAAGTCGTTGTCGTGATCGCTAGTGCGATCGCTAAGTGTGGCAGTGCATTTAGCCTCTAATAAGAGTTCTATATTTGTAATTGAGAATTATTTGCCTACATTTCTGAAAAGCATCAATTCCCAAGATGTGCTCAGGTTTATTAGTTTCCCTCATGTTTTGCTCTGCCACTCTGTGATTTCTTTATGCCACTAGCTATAGCATAATTATTTCCATTTGGAATGGAATGGATTTCAGTTAGAGATGAGCGACTTTCCCGTTTTTCGGGTCGAGTCGGGTTTCGTGAAACCAGACTTTCTCAAAAGTCGAATCGAGCGAAATCAGCCGACTAACGGAAATCGTCGGGTCGGAGTCGAAAATCCGACCCAATGCAAGTCAATGGGTATAAAAGGAGGAATATAATATAACATAATTGCCCCCTTATCACAGTCAGGCAGCCTACTAATCAAATCCTCCCCTCTCACTGCACAGTCACTGTACAGCTAATTGCTATCAGCAGAAAGTAATTTTTTTTTAAGGCCCTGCCTAACACTCTCCCTGCTCAGAAGCACCGCCTGCAACCTTCCCCTACACCGAGTTCGGCAGATGTAAAATGGCGGTCGACGCTGAGAGATTTTATATGCACTGTGACGCCACTGAAAGGCAGCCAATCGCTGCAATGCCCTTCTCTAAGATGGTGCTGGCCGCTGGCTATGTCATCCCGTTGCCCACAGCCTGCGTCCTTGCTCATTGGCTGAGAAAAGGCGCTTAAAGTATAGGGGAAAACCGACTCCAGCAAAATGGTCATCGAACACGTGACCGAACTTACTCCAAGGTCGGGGTTCGCTTCATGAAACCCGACTTTGGCGAAAATCGGCGACTTTTGAAAATTAACGACCTGTTTCGCTCAACTCTAACCTCAGTCCATCTTGCCAAATGATTATGTTGAGGTAGGATTTAAGTGACCCGTCACGGTTGACCTAGTGATTTCCAAATTAATTCACAGAACGTTGCTAGCAACATAAATAACCAAACGGACACGTGTTTCTGTCTGGGAGAATCGAAACAGATTCTACCCCATGTATTACATCATCATCTTTTATAGTATTTAGTGAGTTTGTACTTCAACCAATAGTATAAAACCACACCTACAACATTTAACCTATGAAAATACAGGAAGACTGGAAACTACGTATATGTTCATATCCACGTGACCATAGAAGGGAACAATAGTATCTTATATATTGTCCAAACTGGAGTGGTCTGGTTTTATTACAGCCCATAACCTTTACTCTACTTCTTTATAACGGCCAGGAACTATAGCCTTGTTAAGTAATGGAATTTATCTCATAAACCACAAGATGGAGTTACAAGCACAAAATGGAGCATTCAGTTTTGATCTTTCTTAATTTAGTCCTTCACATTCCCCCCTAGATAAATTTTGTTAACTTATGTCCAGCATCAGAGGTACTATCCCAAGCTATAAGCTCGAGGGGTACTGGTCTTCACATATCTGATGCCATGTTAACAGACATGGCTGTTGCGGCGTACCCAACCCCCTGTATACTACAATTTACAAATAACAATTTTTGATAACAGTGGTGGAGATCTTTTGAAGATAGCCATGCGCTTGGCTTCAACATCTTCATCAGATGACTTCTTAAAATCGATGTAGAGAAGAGCAGGGGTAACAACGCCTTTTGGTATCATTAGCTGTCCAAGTACAGAATTTCCTAATACATTCAGAAATACACCAAAAAAACAAGTTTTAGTATTACATACATAACAAGAATAAGGGCAGCGATGTGTAACAAACTTTGCAAGATTCCAGCTATCTAGCCCCCAATTCCTTTAAACCAATTGGCTGGATTAAAAAGAAAATATCTGCCAGAGACGGGGAATTATTCAACAAATCTCTCAGTAATTTTTCATAATATTATATAAACTCATTATTTAAGGACATTGGGGAATTTAGGCTAACCCTTGTGGTTACCAATAATAACATGGAAAATACGTAACCAAAACAATATGTCTGTCCACTTTATTTGCTATTGGCTTGTTTAATCAGCTTGCAGTGCGATACGTGGATCCAAGTCGGTCTTCCTTCCAGTTTCACTGACATAGGGGTGATGAGGAGGACTTAATAGGGACCGTCATGCAAGGGTTCTAGTCTGTGTTTTCTGACATGCCTTTTCACAACCTCAAAATCATCAGACTTCAAATTATAACAAATATCGGTTTCTGCTGAATCTGAAAAAGAAGAAGAAACTAGAGCATAGGTGTTAGCAAGATTTTTACTAATCTGAATAACATATTGAACAGTACGGTCAGTTTCTTCTGATAACTACTGAGACTGGAAATTTGCAACTGGGGTCCTAGCACCAAACAATATCTCATATAGGGACAGGCCATGTTTTGCAATAGGGGTAATACAAATGAAGTATAGTACAATGGGTAGGAGCTCTGGCCATAGAGCTGTAGTCTCCTGCATCATTTTGGTCAATTGTCCCTTCAGTGTGTCATTCAACCTCTCATTGTGGATGGTACGGAGTATGGAGGGCTACAGTGGATCCAAGCATTGTCAGAACCTCCTGATACACACGAGATGAAAAAGCCGGACCTTGATCACTTTCAACGACTTCCTGAACTCCATATCTGCAGATGACTTCCATCACCAGTTTCTTTGCTGTGGTCTTTGCAGTCATGTTGGTAACGGGGAATGCTGCCGGCCAACTGGAGAACGTATCGACAACCACCAGACAATATTCATACCTTCCAGACTTAGGCATTTATGGTCCACCTGGAGCCCAGTAGAATTTTTGTACCAGGGCTAGGGCCTGTTTTTTTTTTTTCTTGATATATAGGTCCATGTGCCCATATGGCAATAGCAGGGTACATCCGCTTAGGGAAACACACAAGTTGGTCCTTTTTCCAGAGACCATTGTCCATACGTGCCCCATCAGCCTTCCACTGCTTCACCTCTTCTTTTGGAGGCATTCTCTGCATCGTCATTAAACGGTCTCGCGGGGTCAGACAGAAAACCTCAGTCTGTTGTAGATCATTAGGTTCTTGTAGAGTCAGGATCTCTTGCAACTGTTTACGCTGAAAGCGTGTGATCACCATAGTTGGTATGGTTAGTTCAACGGGCAGAAGAGCAGCGGCCATTGCTTGCATATCGGCAAATACGTTGTCAATAGTCTGTGGACTGTTCCTAGGACCGTGTGCCTTGACTTTGATAATGGCCACCTGAGTAGGCAATTTGATCGAATCCATAAGGGATTTTAACAGCTTCAGCATTTTTCACTGGAGTTCCGGCAGTAGTAATAAACCTTCGATTGGCCCATAGAGCTCCAAAATCGTGAGCAACACCAAATGCATATCATGAGTCCGTGTATATATTAGCCCGTCTTTGGCCAAAGTACATGCAGTAGACAGAGCCTGAAGTTCTGCTTCTTGTGCTGACTGTGATGGTGGGAGCGCAGCTGCGTGCACTACAGTGTCCTCTGTGGTAACAGCATATCTCGTGTGGAATCTTCCAAACTCATCAGCATATCTTGAACCATCCGTGTATAACACCAGATCGGGATTTGAAAGTGGATTCTCACTGACATTTGGCGGAGTAGCTGTTTCTTCAGTCAGAAGTTGGGAACAATCATGTTGACGATAATCCTCATCACTGCCATCTTTCTTGGGGACCGGCAGTAAAGTAGCGGGGTTGATTGTAGCACAGCGATGCAACTTGATATAGTAAGGCAAAAGGAGTGAACACTGCAGCCGTAAACGTCGTTCTACAGTCAAATGTCTTGGCTGTTGGAGTGTTAGTATTGCTGCAATATCATGCGGGGCAAAAATATGTGTTTCATGTCCAAGAAAACGCTGGAGTTCAGTTTCATCTTTTGGGAAAGGAAGGGAGCTGACAGCTATTTTTCTTTCTTCTGTGAGGTATCTGACACCCTGAAGGAGACAGTGACCCAAAAATATCACTTGACCAAGACAGAACTGAAGTTTCGAGGCTGAAACCCCATAGTTCAGATCTGTGAGATACTTGCGAAGACTAACAATAGCAACATGGCTTCCTGCTCCGTCCATACACACAACAAAAATCATCCACATACTGAAGCAGCGTGACATGGGGGTGATCAATTACCAGGGTAAAAGACACTTGCCCATATTTTTTACAAACTGATTGGGACTGTTTTGGGCCCCTTGTGACAGAACTGTCCACATCAATTGTCCTCCCTGATAAATAAATGCAAACAGAAATTGACAATCTTGGTGTAATAGAATACTAAAAAAAACACATTGGCAAAATCGATAACTGTGAACCAAGCAGCATCCTGAGATATCTGGAACAAAGAGTATATATATTAGACACCACAAGAGTTTCTAGATCAGTAACTGCATTAACTGCCCGTAGTTCTTGTACCAGCCGGTACACAGGGGTTTAAGGGGGGCCTGAAACTTGTTGTGAAGAACACTGATAAGGAACCAGCTGCATGCTTGCAGAGAAGGTGGGGGCTAGAACTACTCCTGGCAGGCTTTTTTTTTTGCTGATTAGAACAAACTGAATTCTTCTTTTTTTTACTTTTAATACATTGTCCGGAGTGGAATTCTCGACATCAGGTCTAACTGACATTATCGCCTCCTTCAATTCGGGACATCAAAGCTGCCATAAAAAAAACGTGAGTGGGCTTTATTATACAATGAGAATCCCAGATCTTTAAATACTACCATAAGACTGACCGGGTGAATAAAGTAGGAGGGGGTGGATAGCAGGGACTGGTACTGGTGGTGGTTAATAATAAGTGCCGTCAGTGTTTACCAAGGGAAAAGTTGGGACTACAACTCCGGGTCTCCTAGCTCCACAACTGTAACAGGTCTCTCTCCACTGAGGATTAGTAACCCCGCATACATCACAAATCCACCAAACAGGATCATAGGATGGGGCGCACTGACTTTTGGCAACTCAAGATATATTGGTGCCCTGGGGTTGAGGGGCACAGAGCTTACAATCGGAAGGAGAGACTTAATTTCCTGGGAAGGGACCTTATTATCTAGCAGAGAGACCCCTTGTTCCAAATCATCATTTTTAATTATTTGTTTTTCTAGCATATTACCCTGTCACTTTCTCAGTTCCTTCCACAAAACATCCAATCTCTGTTATAGTAATAGACAGCTTTCAACATAACCATAAGCAATCAGAATTCACTTTTTCTACCTCCATATCAACCTTCATCACACAATTCATGTGCCAAGCCACAGAATTTTCAGCGTCTTTAAACAAACCACCATCAACCTGCCTTTGTTCTTTCTAATACCTTCGTCCCATAGCGTAGGCTTTATCCTCCCGCCCTCAAGAATTCCTCTACATTTCTCACAGATTTTTTTTTTTTCTGAACCATAAGACAGACAGTATCCAATCCATTACACAAATTCAGATTGTTCTTTTTCTTCTTCTACGGAAACATTCTCCTTTAATAAAATATCTTTACTTAAATTGTGCCCAGTCCTAGAGCGGCCGTATAGTCTGTTGCACCGGGCCTATCTATCCCCCACAGGGATGGCCCCACAACACGATACTCTGTGAAAGGAGGAGGGCGTCTTAGACTATCCCTCCGAACAAAATTATATGGGCGCACTAAATGATTAAAGCATAATGTCGGGAGGTGCAGATGGTAGTAAAAATGAATGAAATAAAACAGAAAAAGAACTACCAAAAAAACGCACTCTCAACCAAATAAATAATGAAAATATACAAATAATTTTATTGACATGTAACCACAAGTGAAAATAAAAACATCTAAAAAACACGGGTAATGATTAGACACCTGCCTGCACACAAAAGTAATAACATACATATACATGTAAAATAAACAACCAATCCTAATAGGCTGGAATCAAAATGACCATACATGTATGATGACCAAATTTAGAGGGCCCTCAATATACACTATATACCAATACACTATATACTCAGGAATAAGGGACCATTAAAGTGAAGGAATCCCTGGAGAGATGTCTAGAGCCTCTCATGAAGCAGACCAACCTGCTCAATAATGAGGCTCTGAATTGGACCCAAACAAGAAACCTGTATGGACAAAATAAGCAAAGAACGTTACCCAGCCAGAAAGTCCTCATAATAAAGGAACCGCATGCGGCAGAGATCAAACCCACGACCCGGGAGGACACCCACGCGTTCCGCCGTAACTAGTACGGCTTCATCAGGGAAGTGAAGGACAAATGTCCCAGAGCAACCTTAAATACCTTGTTGATGAGAAGAACATTCAACACATGTGGAGCAGGAAGTTAGAGTTTACTGATGGAGCAATCAGGCAACAAGCTGCGGTGTGCAGACGTCTCTGACACACCAAAGTGAATGCGCATGCGTGCAGTGGAACGCATATGAAGTGCATATATAGACCTAATATAAAACAAAACTGCGCTTGCGCAATGCCCGTAATAAAGAAGTCAGCCTCCCGAGAAGCGAATATATGATATCGCACAGGGGTAAGAGACACAAAAGGGGAGGCAAGCATAACCATACATCATTCGTATCCACATATATACCCAATCATGCATGGAGAATAGAGAGGGAGAATCTCAAAAGAATTTTATTGCATATTTCAAAAAGGACTACATCGAAAAATAAAAAACACAACGATCAAAAATATCATCAATCCCACTGGTTGGTAAACAAGAAGCTTTTTTAATCCATCCTGAAAAATAAGGATAATAAAAATACCACATCTTGATAGAAGATAATCTCTTTTATAGAGGATGTTATATCCCTTTCCAGGAGAACAAATATATATATATATTCATAATATGGATTCCCAAGAATTTATATGGGGGACAACAATCAATAATTTGTCATCCTAAATAGAACCATTTAGGGACATTTATAAATGGTAAAAAAACTCTGTATGAAAAAATCCAAAGGATCCATCATTATATAGAAATTGTACCACATCTTTATTATTATTAAACAAAAAATGGGAACCATTTAGAATAATGAAAGTATATCAATAGATGTTGAGAACATGACCTGCGTGAGACAAATCCAAGGATCCAAAAGTGTAAAGCCATGAGATTGGAATAATATGGCCTAACAATCACCCAATATCCCCAAATCTTTTTTCCAAACCAGATCGAGCCATGAAAAAGAATATGAATGCTTGACCCCCCTAGAGGCAAGCCCCTCCATGTGAGTGCATGACCCAAAATAAAAAAGGATGGCAACTAGAGGTCAAATATCAAAATAGATCAATAAGGTCAAGGCACCAAGGCCTATCAATGACCTAATATTGCTGAATTTTGTCCATACAGGTGAAGCCACAAGGAAGATTATAAGCCCCTATAGGGGTAAAGGACCCCAGACTCATCAGAGTAATGTCTTCCCACAAAAGAAGGTTGTGTAGAAAATAACCCTAGAAACAGCATACCACATGAACAATCCCTCCCTAGACATGCAAACAAGCCCCAACCATAAGCAAAAATGATGGAATCCAATAAAAATATGTACATATTTGACCAGTGGCAATCCAGTCCCAGTAATTTGAATCCATGGCGTCCGTCTTTATATATGTCTTTCACAGATCCAGATAACGATGTCCATCAACCCAAGAATCCAGTATAGAGGAGTTCCTCATTGATACCTGTTGGAGCAGTAGAGCCAAGATTAAAAATCCATCGCGACTCAGCCTGTAGAAGGAGTCTCTTGCAGTCACCCCCCCTATTAGACATCATGATCTTCTCTAAACCCACAACCCGAGTATTCCCCACCCTACCCAAATGGAAGGTGAGGAAGTGGGCTGCCACAGAGGAAAGGGTCTTACCATTGGCTAAATCCGTCGATGCAAGATTAATAGTTGAAAAATGTTTCTGGATTCTCCTCCGTAATTCTTGGGATGTTTGACCGACATAGACCTGAGGACAGGGGCACACCAGAGCATAAATCACACAGTTAGATTTGCAATTAATGTAGTCCCTTAATAGGTGCCTTGAATTGTTCAAGGGATTAATAAAATATTGATTGATTGGACGCATGTGTGAACATATACAACAATTCCCACATGGGAACGAACCTCTGATGGAAACCCCACAATTTAAATGGACCTTCTGCCTAGTATAATGACTTCTGGTGAGTAAGTACTTCAAGTTAGACGCCCTTCTAGCAGTCAAAAGCGGACGTTCACTGATGATTTTTGAAGTTTGTACATCCATGGCCAGGATGTCCCAACGTTTCTGCAAAATACATTTAATCTGATCCCAATGGGTATTAAACCCAGTGATGAATCTGGGTCTATCATCCCTAGTCCTAGTTTTGGGTACCAAAAGGGAATCCTGTGTGCTATTTTTAGCCCGCTGGAAGACCGTTGAAATAACCCTGCGCGGATATCCTCTATCCCTGAACCGACTAGTCAAGTTAAGAGCTTCATTGCGGAAATCCGCATCAGAAGAACAATTTTTCCTAGCTCTGAGGAATTGTCCCATGGGAACTCCTCTTTTAGTATGTCCAGGATGAAATCTCCCATAGTCTAAAAGACTATTGGTAGCCGTGGGTTTGCGAAAAAGTCTCGTTTGCACAACGCCTTCACCAATGTCTACCTTCAAATCCAAAAAAGTGGCTGAGGAAGCCGACATTTGATAAGTAAGGATAATATTCAGATTATTGTTATTCAGACCATCCAAGAAAATCCGACATTCTTCCATGGTGCCCAACCAAACGAAAAACACATCATCAATAAATCGTGACCAATGCCGGACATGGGACTTGAAACCATCTGATGGAAAAACCACTGTAGCTTCCCACCAACCAAGAAACAGGTTCGCAAATGCCGGTGCACATCTCGCCCCCATGGCCACTCCGGATGTTTGTAAATAGAACGACCGGTCGAAAAGAAAAAGTTGTGTCTCAAGACAAAATCCAGTAGGTCAATAGTCATGCATACGGTCCGTCCCAGAGAACAGATCAAAAAAATACATGATGACAGCAATACCCTCTGAATGACCAATATTGGAATACAGGGATTCCACATCACAGGTGACCAGAATAGCTTGGGGAGGCAATTGGATGTCTCGGCTAATTCTCAAAAAATGAGATGTGTCTTGAATAAAGGAGGGTAAATCCCTAACCATGGGCTGTAGAAAATAATCAACATATATACACGCCTTTTCACGTAGACTGCCGATACTAGCCACAATTGGGCGCCCCGGGGGTTTTTTCAAGTTCTTATGCACCTTAGGTAGCATATAAAAAGTGGGTGTTACTGGGTGCTCAACCCACAGGAACTTATATTCATGATTGGTGATGATGCCCAAATCCTTGGCTCTATCCAGAAGCCTCCTAAATTTTGTGGAAAAAACACCTGTAGGAACTGAGGGCAATTTCCGATAAAATCTTTCATTATCTAGTTGACGATGCGCCTCCTCCAAATATAGATCATGTGGCCACAGCACTACGTTCCCTCCCTTATCGGCCTCCTTTATTACGAAAGCCTGATTGGATCTAAGTCCGGCAATAGCCGATCTCTCGTCAGAATTTAAATTATGACCAAGGGGGCATATGTCTGGCAAGGAGAGAATGTCCTTTTTGACAAGTTCGAAAAAAATACGTACTGCAGGGACTAAAGTAAAAGGAGGAGCCGTACATGATTTACTTCTATGTGGAAAGCGATGTTTACCCACCGATGCCTGATCCTCTTGCAATAGGTCCATCAAATCACGTAGAACCTGACGATCCGTAGCATCCATATTTTCCCCATTATCAAACGACTGAGAGCGTGAATGTAGCACTTTTAGAACCAAATTCCTGCAAAAGAGATACAGATCTTTAATTAGAGTAAACCTATCCAATGTATGAACAGGTGAGAATGTTAAACCTCTCCTTAATACAGAGTTTTCCACAGGAGTCAACTGATAACTAGATAGATTCAACACTTGTAGTGTATCACTTGGTACCTGTAATTCTGGTGGTGCATTCTCCAATGGATATAAAGGGTTCATCTGCGTGCATTCCTGTTCTGATGCTGAGATGGAAACCTCCGTCCCCTGTACCTGGTGGTCCTTACAAAATTTCGATTTGCCTCTCCTGCCCCTTCTGGGCCTGGATCTGGTTCGCTGTCTGCTGACGATAAAAAATCGCTCCCAGAGGTCCCTTTTGTGTCTCTTACCCCTGTGTGATATCATATATTCGCTTCTCGGGAGGCTGACTTCTTTATTACGGACATTGCGCAAGTGCAGTTTTGTTTTATATTAGGTCTATATATGCGCTTCATATGCGTTCCACTGCACGCATGCGCATTCACTTTGGTGTGTTAGAGACGTCTGCACACCGCAGCTTGTTGCCTGATTGCTCCATCAGTAAACTCTAACTTCCTGCTCCACATGTGTTGAATGTTCTTCTCATAAACAAGGTATTTAAGGTTGCTCTGGGACATTTGTCTTTCACTTCCCTGATGAAGCCGTACTGGTTACGGCGGAACGTGTGGGTTTACTCCCCGGGTCGTGGGTTTGATCTCTGCCGCATGCGGTTCCTTTATTATGAGGACTTTCTGGCTGGTAACGTTCTTTGCTTATTTTGTCCATACAGGTTTCTTGTTTGGGTCCAATTCAGAGCCTCATTATTGAGCAGGTTGGTCTGCTTCATGAGAGGCTCTAGACATCTCTCCAGGGATTCCTTCACTTTAATGGTCCCTTATTCCTGAGTATAGATATTGGTATATAGTGTATATTGAGGGCCCTCTGAATTTGGTCATCATACATGTATGGTCATTTTGATTCCAGCCTATTAGGATTGGTTGTTATTTTACATGTATATGTATGTTATTACTTTTGTGTGCAGGCAGGTGTCTAATCATTACCCGTGTTTTTTAGATGTTTTTATTTTCATTTGTGGTTACATGTTAATAAAATTATTTGTATATTTTCATTATTTATTTGGTTGAGTGTGCGTTTTTTTGGTATTTCTTTTCCTGTTTTATTTTAGACTATCCCTCCGGGCACCTCTGGTTATATATATATAAATATAAATATATTTCCGGTACCCTTCCCATCTTCGATCACTTCATTGTGCCCGATTCTAACAGTGATCAGGATTTCAGGATATTTTGACTAAAAATAGAGTTACTTATGAGGTACGGTTCGAACACTGGGCCCCCAACGGAACTACACCTCTATATGATTCCACCCAAGAATCACCCCACCATCGGGGACAAACCTCAGATCCTCTTTCCAGCAACAAACACAGGAAAACCACACCAAACGGTCAGTCTGAACAGTATAACTGCCAACTTACCGTGGTTGTGGGGGGTGATCAGTCCCAATTTTCCAGTGTCTGTGTCCGGTTCGAGGGTCCTTTGTCTTGTTGTCCTCGGGGCAGAGGCGTCCCTATATGGGGGCCCCACGTTTGGCGCCATCTGTTGAGGTAGGATCTAAGTGACTCTTCACGGTTGACCTAGTGATTTCCAAATTAATTCACAGAACGTTGCTAGCAACATAAATAACCAAACGGACACGTGTTTCTGTCTGGGAGAATCGAAACAGATTCTACCCCATGTATTACATCATCATCTTTTATAGTATTTAGTGAGTTTGTACTTCAACCAATAGTATAAAACCACACCTACAACATTTAACCTATGAAAATACAGGAAGACTGGAAACTACATATATGGTCATATCCACGTGACCATAGAAGGGAACAATAGTATCTTATATATTGTCCAAACTGGAGCGGTCTGGTTTTATTACAGCCCATAACCTTTACTCTACTTCTTTATAACGGCCAGGAACTATAGCCTTGTTAAGTAACGGAATTTATCTCATAAACCACAAGATGGAGTTACAAGCACAAAATGGAGCATTCAGTTTTGATCTTTCTTAATTTAGTCCTTCACAATTAGTGCTTTGGTGAGATATTTCGATAGTATCATTTTGACTTCTCTGTATTTCCTCTTCAGGTATCCAATGTAGGCATTGTTTTTGGTAGCCTAGTAGATCTTAAGAGTGCTTCCTTGGATAGACTTAGTGCTAGCCATTTCATCTACCAGATCTCAGGGGTTGTTCTGGCCTTCACCCTTTAACACATGTGCAATAATTTGGGCTTTAACAGTTAAAGGTGTATCTGGGAGGAGGCAGCCTGTATATGTGCCTCTGGTGCAGTCAGTAGGGGGGCACAGTCAGGCAGCCTTATGCGGCTGTTCAAAGCATCTCCCCCGGTATCTGCGGTAGTCTGAGTTGACTGTCAAGCTAAAAGCTGGCTCACAGACTGTGCAGGATGACCAACTATACTCACATTTTTCAGGCATGAGTATAATTGAAGCCCTGTGTAATGTATGTAGTACAGTTCATATAGCGTCTTGTGCTTGGGTGCGATGAAAACACAGGAGTCACAGGTTTGATATAGAAAAGTCCTGTATTACTTCATACAAGTTGGCAGAAATAGTCACACAGTTTGCAGACACAGAAACAGGAGACACAGCAGGCCAGAGTAATCCAAGCTCAGCAATCACTCTCCAATACAGATTCAGGATCTTCTTCTCTGTTACCGTAAGTCCATGCAAACGTGGGTCTTTCAAAGAGCAGGGTTCAGAGTCCACAAGTGCTTCAGAGTTCCTCAGTAGGAATAGCTGGAGTACAAGGTCCAAGGCTTACAGGAGTCAAGTCACAGGTTCACTGCAGGCTAGATTCTGAAGCACTGATTGCTCAGCTGTGGCTGCTTAAGAAGCAAAGGAGAGAATCAGGGCGGGAACATGCAAGCTGGAAACTCCATTTTGACTGAGGGCAAGATAGCTGCAGCAAGACAGAAAGTAAAATGGCTGACGAACAAACTGAGTTTCAGGAATATATACATAGAACCTTACATTACTCCCCCCTTAAGGACAACCTCCGGATGACCTCAGACCAGGCTTGTGTGGGTACCTCTGATGAAACTGACGGAGCAAGCGAGGAGCATTAACGTTATTGACCGGTTCCCATGAGTTGTCCTCCACTGGGTAGCCCTGCCATTTAATCAGATATTGTAACTGATTTCTATACAACCTGGAATCTAAAATCCTTTCCACCACAAATTCTTCCTGACCATCGACTAGCACTGGGTCAGGGCAAGGAGAGGAACGTCCAGGAAACGTATTGGGTGTCGCAGCCTTTAGTAGGGATACATGAAAGACAGGGTGGATTCTCATAGTTCTGGGCAGTTGAAGACGACAAGCAACGGCACTTATAATTTTACTGATTTTATAGGGTCCAATGTACTTATGTCCCAACTTAGACGATGGAATCCTTAACTTAAGAATTCTGGTTGACAGCCAGACCAAGTCTCCTACCTTGAAAGCTGGTGCAGGTTTACGAAATTTATCTGCTGCTTTCTTGTACCTTTCTTGAGCCGATTCCAGATTTTCCTTTAGAAGATCCATATTCTTCTGTAAAGACGTGATTCTTTCAGCCACTGCTGGTAAAGGCGTTTCTATGGGAAATCGTGGTAGAATGTTAGGATGATAACCTAGATTAGAGTAAAAAGGAGACAGTTTAGTGGAGGCACTCTGAGAGTTGTTATACGAGAACTCAGCTAATGGAAGTAGATCCACCCAATCATCCTGTAGGTGGCAGATAAAGCAGCGGAGATACTGCTCCAGGGTTTGATTGGTTCGTTCGGTCTGTCCATTAGTCTGGGGATGAAAAGCAGAAGAAAGGTTTACTTTAATGTCCAATGCTGCACAGAAATTTTGCCAAAACCTAGAAGTGAATTGCACCCCTCGATCCGAAATAACCTCATCCGGTACTCCATGTAAGCGAAACACATCTTTAATCATCAAATCTGATGTCTGTTTTGCAGTGGGTAAGCCGACACAAGGGATAAAATGAGCTGCCTTTGTTAGACGGTCAACCACCACTAGAATGGTGTTCTTCCCCTGAGAGGTTGGTAACTCCACAATGAAGTCCATAGAAATGGATCCCCACGGGCGGGACGGGGTGGGAAGAGGCTGTAACAGACCAGTTGGTGAGGAGCGAGGTGTTTTGCATCTTGCACAGACCTCACATGAAGTGACATAATTCAAAACATCCTTCCTGCAAGTGGGCCACCAAAAGAACGAGAAAGAAATTCCTGTGTCTTTAGAATTCCTCTATGCCCAGCTATCTTGGAATCGTGAATGAGTTGCAATACTCTTAATCTGACTGTTTCAGGAATATACAGACGTTGTCCCTGAATCCACACACCATTCTTAAAGACAAGACTTACGTCCCTTGGGGGTTGTGCCAAAAAGGAATCCGCATGGTATGCTTCCTTGATGTCCTTAAGTAGGTCTTGATTATGAATTACTCCTAGGAATCTAGAGTCAGGAAGAATAGTCTTAGGAGGAGTAATTGGACGTGTCTCTGCTGAGTAAATCCTAGAGAGTGCATCAGCCTTTCCATTGCGCGATCCTGGTCTATAAGAGATGATAAAATTAAATTGGTTTAAGAAAAGATTCCAGCGAGCCTGGCGACCTGATAAACTCAAGGTTACGATGGTCTGTCAGGACGACTATTTGCTGTGCAGCTCCCTGAAGAAGGTGTCTCCATTCTTTGAAGGCGGCAATAATGGCCAACAACTCTCTATTGCCCACATCGTAGTTCCTCTCAGCCGAAGACAACTGCTGGGAAAAGAAGGCACAGGGATGCAAGACATTCTTCTCACCTGTTCTCTGAGAGAGTATAGCTCCAACGGCACAGTCTGAAGCATCCACCTCTATTATGAAGGCAAGCTCGGGGTTGGGATGTACTAGGATAGGTGCAGTGGTAAATTTATCTTTTAGACGGGAAAATGCTTCCTGGGCTTGGGGAGTCCAGGAAAACCTAGACTCTTTCCGGGTAAGTTGAGTGATAGGTGACACTACCTCAGAGAAATTTCTAATGAAACGTCTATAGAAGTTGGCAAACCCGATGAAGCGCTGTACCTCCTTCACATTTCTAGGACTTGGCCAATCCTTGATGGCTTGGGTTTTGCTTCCATCCATACTAATTCCTTGTGTAGACAGTACATACCCCAGAAATTGAATTTCGGTCCTATGGAATTCACACTTTTCAAGTTTGATGTAAAGATGATTTTGTCTTAGAAGTTCCAAGACCATTCTCACATGTCCATGATGTTCCTCTGTGGAGTTAGAAAAAATTAGAATATCATCCAAATAAATTACCACGAATGTATCTAGGAGATCCCTGAAGATGTCATTCACCAAGTGTTGGAAAGTGGCTGGGGCGGTACTCAGACCAAAAGGCATAACTAGATATTCAAAGTGTCCATAGTGTGACCTGAATGCAGTCTTCCATTCATCCCCAGGTCTAATACGGACTAAGTTATAGGCCCCACGAAGATCTAGTTTAGAAAAAATTTTGGCATGTCGCACTCTCTCCAATAACTCAGGGATTAAAGGCAATGGATAACGGTTTCTAATAGTAACCTTATTGAGTTCCCTATAGTCTACGCATGGTCTCAGAGATCCATCTTTCTTCTTTACAAAGAAGATGGGTGCACCTGCAGGAGATGAAGAGGGGCGTATGAAGCCCTTGGCTAGATTTTCATCTATGTAATCCTTTAAAGCCTTTAGCTCGGGCCCGCCAGGGGTAGATCTTACCAAAAGGTATCTCTGCTCCAGGCAATAATTCAATTGGACAATCATATGGACGGTGAGGAGGAAGCTGGTCAGCGTTCTTCTTGTCACATAAATCCACATAGTCCTGGTATACAGCTGGTAGTTCAGGGACTGACATGATTCCTTTAGGAACAGAGCAAGCTGAAAACTTTTGGACTCATCTGTTTCCTGGAAAGTGTAATTCCTTGGTCTCCCAGTTAATGGTAGGATTCTGAGCCTGCAGCCATGGTAGCCCTAGAATAATGGGAAAGTGGGGAGAAGAGATAAGCATAAAGGACAGTTTCTCTTGATGATCTTTACCCATAAGAACCCTCAAAGGCTCTGTTTCCTGATCCACTGGTCCAGAGGTCAGCAGGGAGCCATCCACAGTTTCCATCTGTACTGGAGTAGCCTTCTTCACTGAACGTATTCCCTATTTCAGAGCAAAGGAGACATCCATAAAATTTCCACTTGCCCCTGAGTCGATCATAGCAGAGCTAGACACCCAAGCTGAGTCAACCCAGAGTTTGATGGAAAGAAAGCAATGAGAATTGTTTTTCTTACAACTCAGCTGGGACACCGCTGAGGAAACTTGAAAAATGGCAGCGTTTACACAGTCAACGTCCTCAGAGGTAACGGAGTTTAAGTCCGAGAAATCAAGATCTGTTGCTGCAGATCTCTCTGGAGCCTGAGGCTCGGACCTGACAGATCCCCTCTCGCAACACTCACAATGAATGAGTGCTGCAGTAGTCTTACGAGAACGGCTGGGGCAGTTTATAATGAAGTGCCCTGACTTACCACAGTAGAAAGATAGATTCTCCTTAAAACGATGTTCCTTGAGTGCATCACTAACCCGTCGTTGTAAAGAGTCTACCTGCATGGATTCAGGTTCAGGTTCCCGTGTAATCCTACTCAAAGGTTCCTTAGCTGGAGAGGAAGGTAGGAAAAGGTTAGTACGATTGCTTTCGAACCATCTCTCTTGCCTGCGTTCAGTCAGACGAGTATCAATACGGATGCAGTAGTTAATAAAGTCACCTAACGCAGTGGGAGGGTCGGCACGAGCAAGTTCATCCTTAATCAGTGGAGATAACCCCTTTCGAAAAATAGATTTTTTGGCGGAACTGTCCCAGGTGGTATCAAGGGCCCATCTCCTGAAATCCAAGGCATATTCAGCTACCGAGTGCTTACCTTGGCGCAAAGCTAACATGGCTGCTTCAGCTGTTGCACCTCGATTGGGGTCATCAAACACCTGCCCCATGGCTGAAATAAAATCATCAAGGTGATTCAAACAATCATCCTCAGTCTCAATCAGAGGGTTTGCCCACATTAAAGCCTTGTTGGTAAGCAACATAATTATAGTAAGCACCTTAGATCGTTCAGTGGGAAATTGTGAAGCATGTGCAAAAAAAAAAAAGATTGCATTGATTAATAAATCCCCTGAATTTCTCACGTTCACCGCCAAAACGAAAAGGGGGCAACTTGGGAATCCCAGCACTCGGGGCTACGGCAGGAGCCTGGACTCGCCCCTCTAGAACCTCAATCCTGGCTCGCAAATCCTGGGTAGTCTGTACAACCACTTGCAAATTGTGATTATTGAGGTCCTGTAGATTTGTAAAACGGGTCTTTATATTCTGCAAATCTGCAAGGATATTATCAGTCACTCCGCAAAGTTCCTTTATGCGGGCCTCCATTTTCCAGATCTTTTAAGACAGGATTACTGGAAGAAGAGGAGAGAAAAAAAACAATAGTGTTCACCTGTGGCAACACTGCAGAGAGAAAAAAAAAATTAAGGGAACTGCTCACCTGGAATGGTTGTGAGAAGTCACAACCACTATCATCACAGAAAGTTTCAACCAGACATCCGATATCCAGAGTTACAGCAACAAAAAAGAGAAAAGAAGGAAAAAAAAAAAAAAACAATAGTGTTTACCTGTGGTAACACTGCAAAAAGAAAAAACTTAAGGGAATTGCTCACCTGGAATGGTTGTGAGAAGTCACAACCACTGTCATCACAGAAAGCACAACCGGACGTCTGATATCCACAGTACAGCAGACACAGCCTTCCAGACCCAGCAGACACTAACGTTTTGGCTTCAGAATCTTGTAATGTATGTAGTACAGTTCATATAGCGTCTTGTGCTTGGGTGCGATGAAAACACAGGAGTCACAGGTTTGATATAGAAAAGTCCTGTATTACTTCATACAAGTTGGCAGAAATATTCACACAGTTTGCAGACACAGAAACAGGAGACACAGCAGGCCAGAGTAATCCAAGCTCAGCAATCACTCTCCAATACAGATTCAGGATCTTCTTCTCTGTTACCGTAAGTCCTTTGCAAACGTGGGTCTTTCAAAGAGCAGGGTCAGAGTCCACAAGTGCTTCAGAGTTCCTCAGTAGGAATAGCTGGAGTACAAGGTCCAAGGCTTACAGGAGTCAAGTCACAGGTTCACTGCAGGCAGTTCTGAAGCACTGATTGCTCAGCTGTGGCTGCTTAAGAAGTAAAGGAGAGAATCAGCCCTGTGTGGGGGCAGAAGTGGTAACAAGCAGGCCTGAGGCTGCTAGGGACAGCGTGAGCTAATATTTGGGGAAAGTGGATAGCTGCAAATACCCTTCCATTTTATTCCATCTAATGGCATGGGGCAATCCAAGATGGACTTCGGGGGTCAGAGGCACACTCAGTTGTGAAACGACAGGGCAACATGGACTCAAATTACATGAGGGGGAAGGTATTGCAATCCGGATATGCTACTAGAGGTGAAGAAGATACCCTACTGCTAGGAAAGCAAGGGAGAAGACATGCCACCTTTACCAAGAACCAGGCTGAAAGTTGTGTACTATTCCTGAGGGGAGATGACAATCTTCTGAGCCTTATCCTTTGTATCTGCTTGTAAATACTGTATTCACAAAGTAAAAGTTAGCTTTTTAAAAACCACGTGTCTCCTGGATTAATTGCTGCCCTGGTTCTAGAAGCAAGATTCCTGGAATCAGAATAGGCCTGCAGGCCACAACTAAGTGGGAAACCCACATACACAGCAGCATACCAGGATTGGGACACATCTTGTCAGTAGGATGCCAGAGCGAGTGGAGACCAAAGTTTGCCCACAACTACATTGCTTGGGCATCTTATATAATGACATGCTATCTTTTAGGGCATCGTGACGGGGTGTGCTGCACAAGAGCAGACAAAAATGGAAGTCTGCAGAGACGAGCTGTGGGTGAGAAAACTAATAGTAAATAAGCGAACGTGCTCGCCACTATTCCTTACTCGCCTGAGTATCCTTTACTCATGTACTCGGCAAGCATTGAGCATTTTGGATTACTCTGCGGGAACTTGTGTCTCCACCCTGCATTTTTGGCGGTCTTAGAGACCCAATTAACATGCGGGATTGTCTGCCAGGCACTGTAATGCCGCAGCCATCTTTGTTGTGGTTTTGCAGTGATTGACTGGCCGCACAGCATCATCGGGGTATAAGAGACCGACGCCGCCCTGCTCGGCACATTCTTTCCCGGGTTTTGAGTTAGTGTGGGGATAGCTGCTGCCGAGATAGGGTCAGTTTTTCGGGATTTCTTAGTCATGTTGGGTCTACCATCCTAAACTACTTAAATCCAGCTAAAACCAACAGTCCTTCTAAGGACTAATTCTGGAGTATATAGGTTGCTGTGTTAGGTAGGCAGGGGAGTGTACGTCGCTCTATACACATTAGTGCAAGCCTGAAGGCACTGTATGTGTGTATAAAACATATCATTTGCATACATCAAGAGGGTTATTCCATTATTGTCTGCTGCTGCAGCTGCTACCTATAGCATATATTGACCGTTTATACCTACCCCAGGTATAATTGGCTAGGAAATATTTTTTTTGCTAGGTTAATAGAGATTTTTTTTTTTCCAAAGATTCCAGAGCCCTTTTTTTCTCCATTTGCTTTTTGACGCAGCACAATACAGTCAGATCCTTTTCTTAGCACAGTGTGAAAATCCAGCAATTTTAACCCCTTCCCGACCCATGACGCCTACGTCGGCGTCATGAAAACCAGTGGCATCCCGACCCATGACGCCTACGTAGGCATCATGCTATAAATCATGTTCCTGCAGGTCGGGTGACCGGGTCACTGAAAGGTCACCCGACTCGCAGTTACAAGACCCTTGTGCATCACCACAGTGGGGTGGCTTAACCCACACGTGGCTACGATCGCTCTGATTGGCTGTTAAAAGTGAAACAGCCAATCACAGCGATTTGTAATATTTCACCAATGAAATTTGGTGAAATATTACAATCCAGCCATGGCCTGATGCTGCAATAGGGGGGGGCTGTCACCTAGTGCCTTCCCCGCCTTCTCCTTGCCTCCGCTACCCCCACCTTCCGATCCCCCCCTTACCTTCTGACCCCCCCAACTCACCTCTCCTGATCCTATGATGTCCCTGGGACCGTCCCGGCGTCGGTCCAGGATTCTTCATGGGCGCCGCCATCTTGGAAAATGGCGGGCGCATGCGCAGTGCACACTCCAGTGTCAAAAATTTATTTTGATCACTGTGATACTCTCTCACGTGATCAAAATAAAAAAAACAGTAAATAAACGCCCCATTTATCACCCCCATAGGTAGGGACAAATAATAAAATAAAGAAATTTTTTTTTTTTCCTGTGCACATGTTGCGGATTTGCTGCCGGATCCGCAGCAGATTTGGCGCAAACAGATCCGCAGCAGATCCGGAAACCAGTACAGTACAATGTAAATAAATGGAAAAAAAAAACCGCTGTGCACATGCTGCAAATTTTTCCACGCAGATTTGGTCGGTTTAAAAATCCCCAGCATATCAATTCTTTGTGCAGATTCCGCAGCGTTTTTTACACCTATTCCATTATAGGTGTAAAACCGCAGGGCAAATCCACACAAAAACCGCAGCAAAACCGCAGCAAATCCGCAACGTGTGCACATGCCCTTAATCCGCGCTAAATCGCAGGTAAAACGCAGGTAATTTTACCTGCGGATTTAGCAAAATCCGCACGGAAAAATGGGCAAGTGAATCCACAATGTTTGCACGGGACCAATAGGGTTAGGGTTTAGGGTGGGTTCATATTGCGTTTATGGCAGTCCGTTAACGCTGCCCTTCACCCCCATTGTCGGGCGCATCGCGACGCATGCAATAAAGCGGCATGCGTTCGCTAAGAGCCGTCATTCAGTGACGGGGCCTCGGGGCGGGCTGCAGCGTCTGGGGTCCGTCACAGCTAGCACGATGAATCATCTGCTGATTCATCTGCGCTAGCGGGTATAGCATAACGCGATCGCGTAATGCATACCGTTACCAGCCCGTCAACGCTATGGTTGAACGGGCTGGTTAAAACACAATATAACTACCTTAGGGTAGAGTTAGAATAAGGTTAGGGTTAGCCTAGGGTTAGCATTAGGGTTAGAATTAGGGTTACGGTTAGAATTTGGGTTTGGGTTAGAATTAGGGTTAAGGTTGGAATTAGGGTTAGGGTTTGGAATTAGGGTTGGGATTAGGTTAGGTTTGTGGTTAGGTTAGAGTTAGGATAAGTTTTAGGGTGTTTTGGGGTTAGGGTTGGAATCAGGGTTAGCTTGTGATTAGGGTTATGGTTAGAGTTGGGATTAGGGTTAGGGTTATTGTTAGGGTTTGGATTAGGGTTAGGGGTGTGTTGGTTAGGTTTGGGGTAGGGGTGTGATGGGGTTAGGGTTGGAGTTAGAATTGAGGGATTTCCACTATTTAGGCACATCAGGGGGTCTCCATACGCGACATAGCACCACCATTGATTGCTGCAAATTTTGCGTTCAAAAAGTCAAACAGTGCTCCCCTTATTCCGAGCCCCGACGTGTGCCCAAACAGTGGTTTTACCCCCACATATGGGGTTCAGAATACTCAGGAAAAAATTTCACAA
>JARQOD010000001.1:84492556-84525472 GCA_033576555.1 Oophaga sylvatica
TTAGTAACCGTGTCCCAGTAACGTCAGCTGGTCCTCGGTTGTGCCATTGGCTCTTTTCCTTCTGCTGCCCCTCCGGGTTCCAGCACAGTCAGCTGGTACTTGTTACTTGCATTGACTCTTGTACCTTCTGCTACATTTACAAATTGAAGATTTTTTCAATGCTTTTTTGGGTAATCACTCTGGATCTCCAACAATTAAGACGACGACCCTGATGACCACCCCGAAGAAGATGACGACCACAAGGACGACGAGCATCAAGCCAACCAGCCTAAACACCATCACAAAGAAGAAATAAAAGATTACCAAACAGGACTAAGAAGGTTAAGACAAACTACAAGATACAGAACAAGAGACTTAAGAACAATAAGCAGAAGATCAAAAAAGCAGAAGAACATGAAGTATAAGACCAAAATGAAGAGCAAAATATATGCTCTAAATTATAAGCAGAAGAAGACTAAGCAGTGTATGGGGGTGAGTCCGTTCCTCCTCGTGGTGCCCTGGAAAATGCCTGCTGCTGCAGGCTAAACTGAACACGGACAAATACTGTTGTAATTTAAATCTTTTGTGACAGCAAGAACGGAAGGATGAAAAATTCATACTTTGACAGATTACAAGTACAGGATTCTCTGTCACAATTAAGAATATGATGAAGAAGATGAAGTACAATATGAATAAGAATAATAGTTTAATAAGAAGAATATGAGTAATGTTAACAAAAAGATGAATAGCAAGAAGTTTAAGAAGAAGATAAAGAAGGTGAAGATGAAGAATAATTTGATGAAAAAGATGATGCTGCTGAAGATTATGAAGGAGAAAGTGTGTCAAAAGTTAAAAAGGTGAAGAGCATGGAAGTTGTGAAATATACATATTTGTCAAATATAGAAAAACGTTAACAACATTGTCAATTTCATCGTCAATCCGAACATCTTTAAAAAAAAAATATTTATGCTATTCCATTTGATTGGGTTAAACATCTATGCCTTTAATGTCTCCTCAACCTTCCCCAATACATTGTACATTACTCTTTGTTGTTTTCCTTCATGTACAATTAACCAACAAGGCAAGAATGGGGTTTTTTTAATTCCGATATTTTGTTCCCATAGACTTACATTGGATTTCCGGTATCGGTATCGGGTATCGCCGATATTTTTTGGGTATCGGCGATACCATTCCGATTCCGATACTTTTGGATATCGGAAAGTATCGCTCAACTCTACTGATGAGAGAACTACTCTCATCATGGTATGCCAGCTTTTGCTGATAGCAGAAAGAGCAGTGGTACAATAATGAGATTAATTCACCAGCCAAATCCCGTGCAATAGATGAAAAAATAGAATAAAAAATGGAGCTTGGCCCCCTGCATTCTTGATAACCAGTGCAGGTAAAGCTTCCAGCTGTGGGCTGCAGCCCCAGCTGTCAGCATTATCTTAGCTTCATACCAAAATAGGGGGATCCCCATGTCTTTTTTTTATTTTTAATAAATCATTTAAAAAATGGCATGGAGTCACCCCCATTTTTGACAACTAGCCAAGCTAAAGCAGACGACTGGGAGCTTTTATTCTCAGACTACTCTCATTGTTATCACTTGAATACAACTCTTATCATTCTCTCCTGCTCGCACAGAACAGGGGAGAATGATGAGTGCGGTCTTCAGCATCTGGTCACTGAGGAACTGCAATAACTGTACCGCTGCTTCTAAGACACCTGTACATGTCACATTGATGGCATCCCTTGTGTCATCCATGTGCATTTGTGCTGGATGTTTTGAGGCCCATGCTGCTGTTAAAAAAACGGACATATCAGCATATTTTGCCCACGGACACATGGTCCGTGGAAACACTCTTATATGTGCACAGACCCATTGACTTCAATGGGTTTATGTGTGTAAGTGTCTCCAGTATGTGTGAAAACTGTCACCACACATCCCGGAGACATGTATATGTGAAAGAGGCCTAAGCCTGTTTGACAAATTTGATAAATTTTAGACTATGGTGATTATTGCAAAAAGTAAAGGGTATGCCACACTAAGCGAGATCGCTAACGAGATCACTACTGCGTCACCATTTATGATGCAGTAGCGATCTCGTTAGTGACTTAGCTGTGAGATTCCAAACACAACTCATCAGCTATCTGTGATTCCAAACACATCTCATCAGCGATCTGTATAACGACCTCTGCGGTCATTGGTCAAACAGTCCCACCTGCGATGGTGGTGAAGTCGTTCATAAAGGGTGTCACACTCAGCGATTCAGGCTCACCAGCGGGACACCAACGACCAAAAAAAGGCTCAGAACGTTTATAAGCGATCAACGACATCTCAGCAGGGGCTACATCGCTGCTACATGTCATACACAGCTAAGTCGCTAACGAGATCGCTACTGCATCATAAATGGTGATGCAGTAGTGATCTCGTTAGCGATCTCGTTAGTGATCTCGCTTAGTGTGGCATACCCTTTAGTTCTTTGTTAAAGAAACAGTTTAAGGAAAAGATCCTAGATAGTGCTTCTATAGAAAACGATTATTTTGGTTTTTTTTCAATAGTGCAGCTTTTTTTTTAAGCCATAAAGCAAAATATCAATTACTTTTTTTCTAACTGATAAAGTGATGTTGATGGAACAAAGGCCCAGTTGGAAAACTGCAGCAATAATTTTGAATTTAGATTTCAAATAATTTACATCTACTAGAAGTTCTCTATAAAAAGTCTTTAGAGTACAAATGACATTTACAAATCATTTTCATTATGTTAATCTTATAGTTGATATGATTTTTTTAGACTTACAAGTACAAAGGCATGAGAAGAGGTTCTGATGTCGGCATGTTCTCTTCAGATTTTTGTTAGATGCACTGTTGCCATGGAGAACTTGCGTGAATCAAAGTCACCAAAAATAACAAAATATATCCTATATGGATAATTTTACTTGTTTGTTGATGCCATGGAAGAAGTCTATTAGACTGCAATGCGCACTTTGAGAGAGGGGCCTTTTTATGGTTTTCTAAAGCCCTTTTTTAACTTGTGGGGATGGTCTGCTCTGTGACCTGGTCTCCAGGTTCTCCAACCTTAGACAGCAAAAGCAAGTAGAGTGGTGGGGGCAGTGAAATTTTTTATCTTAGGTGGTTTGGAGATTGGGGTCTGGTGTTGTGTTTTGATGCCCTAGAAGGTCAGAGACGCAGATTCCTTAATTGATATAGAATGACATGAATCCGTGTGATATATTCATTCCAGCACTAAGAGTGTCAAAGGTCATCATAAGTTTGTATTCCCAAACCTTTCTATCTTTCTCAGATTTGAAGTTAGATTTTAATACCAGTAATTCCATATCCATCATGCTATGACCGGGCATTCAGTTAGCCATTAAAAGGTATCAACCACTGAGGACTCTCAAGTCTAAATATTTTTCTACTGTTAAAAGTAAATTCATGGCACCAAGAAATTTCCCATGATAGTTACAAAAAAATTGCTGCAGCATCATCTACTTACAATACCATTACAATGTCACCTGATATACAATGTTTTATATTTTCCCCGTTGCCAACCTTTGATAGCTCAATATATACCACTCCACCTTGGGAAGATATGCATGAGACAGTAGCCAGTCACTTAAACTACAGGTATACTATCCACGAGACAGCAGATATTCTGCAAATTTCCACACATGAGCTCACCATAACACAGACAATCAATGATACAATATCTGTCAATTGCTCCATGATAATGGAAAATTTACTTGCAGGCAAAAAAATGCCCTATAATTAGGAACGAGCGAACCTGAACTGTAAAATTCGAGGTTTGTACCTGCCTAACTCGAAACATGGAGTTTCACTGTTTTACTGTTTGAGTTCAGTGACGAATAAAGTACGTTGAAAGTCTGCAGCGCAGCCAGGCAACAAACTTTTAGGCTGTGAGCACTTCCTGTATGACCGACTGATCACTGATTGTGCCACCATTTTACTCTGATTAGTGTAGGGACAGGACGCAGCTCAAGTGAGGAACAGTATTAGGTTTTGTGTGTGTGCTCTGCACCCGTCTCTGTGGGAGTACTCTTTCAAAAAGCCTGTATGGGTTTATTCAGCAAAAAAGCCTCTGTGAGGGTACTCTGCAAAACAGCTTATTTTTTCTTTTAATTTGGGGAGGCCTCAAAACATTGGGAATGGCAAATATAATGAACAATCTGTTTTGGAGTATAACAATGGGTGAGTGCTGCTGTTATACTTCTCTATTCAGACAAAGTAACCAACAGGTCTTATGGGAACCAAGTCTGGTTAATGTTAATGAACGTTAACTTGTCACATTGGCTGTGGACAGGCCGATGCACCTGTCTGTGATCACACCCACTTCAGTTCTTAACAGAAGTTCTGACTGTACACTTGCCACAGTGCAGTCTGGCACCTCAAAGGGTTAAAGGGCAAGCTCAGGTCATGTGTCCAATTTGGAGACCAAGAAGTTAAATTGAGCCACATACTCTTCTACCCTGTTATTGAAATGCTGCCTCCAGCTAAAATGGACCATATCATATGGTGGTGCTGAATATTGTGGCATGCAGAGGAAGGTTTCCACATTTCAACCATGCTAAACCTCCCTTCCTAATTGGTGCTGGTGCAACTTCCTCCCCCTCCTCTGCCTTGTTCTTCCACTGAATCCCTGCTGTCAGGTGGTAACGGCGTCACTAGTGCATCTACCAGTGTGCACTTGTATCCCTATATTTTCCTAACCCTCTTCAGTGACGGAAGTAAGGATGTTTTTTGTTGTCCTTGTAGCTGGGATCCAGCAGGGTGGCCACCCACTAATCAGTACTGGTAACAATGCTGTCAACTTGGAGGTTGTTGAGCAGGCACAGCTGCATGCATTTACTCATGTGTGGCAGGCTGCCCAGAGGCAATGGTAAGCTGCTATTGGTTGGAGGTGTATAACCGGTGTTCTCTGTATCGTCTATGCCTTCTGTATCCCCCCACCCACACTTAAGTGATGCCTGTAAGCTGCTTTGAGTACAATCCTGCTGTGAACATGGTTCTTCCTCCTCCTCATCCTCCAAAACTGTCCCCTGGCTGGACAGATGTGTAAGTGGCCACTATTGGTACAGGAACCCACCATCAGATCCATGTGTGGACGACTGACCTTATAATGGTATGAATTGTCCCTATTCTTCCTCCTCTTTCTCCTGTGCAGATGGTGCAGATGTTACTGTGAGAGGATGAGGAGTTGGTGGAGGAAGTTGAATAGGAGGAGGAGGCAACATAGACAGAAAAGCATCCAAAAAACATCCATCAATCCTCGGTGGTGGTAGGACATGCACCAAAACACATTGTAAGGTTCTTTGTCTCTGTTGACATGTTCCTTGAAACTCAGTTTTCCGTCGGCCATTTTGCTTTCTGTCTTTCTGCAGCTCTTGCCCTCAGTTAATATGGAGTTTCAGTTTTCATGTTCCCGCCCTGATTCTTCCCTCTTGCTTCTTAAGCAGCCTCAGCTGAACAATCAGTGCTCCTGAATCAAGCCTCAGTCAGTCTGTGACCTGACTCCTGGAAGCCTTGGACTTGTACTCCAGCTATTCCCTACTGAGGAACCTTGGAACACTTTTGGACTCTGGAAACCTGCTGTTTGGTGAATCCATGTTTGCAGAGGAATTACGGTACAGAGAAGAGATCCTGAACCTGCTTTGGAGATTTATTGTAGTGCTTGAAGTTACTCTGGCCTGCTGTGTCTCCTGTCGCTGTTCCTGCAAACTGTGTGAACTTTTCAGCATGCTTGTATGAAGTAATACAAGTAAATTCATTTCAACCTATGTCTCCTGTGTTTTCCTCGCACCCAAGCACAAGACGCTATAGGAACTGTACACTATACATGACAAGATTCAGGAGCCAATGTTTAGTGTCTGCTGGGTCTGGGAAAGCCGTGTCTGCTGTGACTGTGGATATCAGATGTCCATTTAATACCTTATGTGATGACAGTGTTTGTGACTTCTCACAACCATTCCAGGTGAGCGCATTCCCTTAAAATTTTACTCTGGAGTGTTACCACAGGTAAACACTATTGTTTTTTTTTTTTTTTCCTTTCCTCTTCTCCTTCCAGCACTTCTGCCTTAAAAGATCTGGAAGATGGAGGCCCGCATAAAGGAACTTTGCGGAGTGACTGATACAATCCTTTCAGATGTACAGACTTTAAAAACCCGTTTTGCAAGCCTACAGGACCTCACTAATCATAATTTGCAAGTGTTTGGACAGACTACCCAGGAATTGCGAGCCAGGATTGAGGCTCTAGAGGAACGAGCCCAGGCTCCTGCCATAACCCCAAGTTCTGGGATCCCCAAATTACCTCCTTTTCGTTTTGGCGGTGAACGTGAGAAATTCAGGGGATTTATTAATCAATGCAATTTATTTTTCTCTGCACATGCTTCACAATTTCCCACTGAACGATCCAAAGTGCTTACTATAATCATGTTGCTTACCAATAAGGCTTTGATGTGGGCAAACCCTCTGATTGAGACTGAGGATGATTGTTTGAATCACCTTGATGCTTTTATTTCAGCCATGGAGCAGGTGTTTGATGACCCCAATCGAGGTGCAACAGCTGAAGCAGCCATGTTAACTTTGCGCCAAGGTAAGCGTTCAGTAGCCGAATATGCCCTGGATTTCTGGAGATGGGCTCTTGATACCACTTGGGACACTTCCGCTAAAAATCTATTTTTCGGAAAGGGTTGTCTCCACTGATTAAGGATGAACTTGCTCGTGCCGACCCTCCCACTGCGTTAGGTGACTTTATTAACTATTTTATCCGTATTGATGCTCGTCTGACTGAACGCAGACAAGAGAGATGGTTCGAAAATAATCGCACTAACCTTTTACTACCTCCCTCCTCAGCTAAGGAACCTTTGAGTAGGATCACAAGGGAACCAGAACCTGAACCCATGCAGGTGGACTCTTTACAAAGACGGGTTAGTGATGCACGCAAAGAACATCGTATAAAGGAAAATCTATGTTTCTACTGTGGTAAGTCAGGGCACTTCATTATAAACTGCCCCAGCCGTTCTCGTAAGACTACTGCAGCAGTCATTCACTGTGAGTGTTGCGAGAGGAGCTCTGTCATGTCCGAGCCTCAGGCTCCAGAGAGATCTGCTGCAAGAGATCTTGATTTCTCGGACTTAAACTCTGTTAGTTCTGGGGACGATGACGGTATAAACGCTGCAATTTTTCAAGTTTCCTCAGCGGTGTCCCAGCTGAGTTGTAAAAGAAACAATTCTCATTGCTTCCTTTCCATCAAACTCTGGGTTGACTCAGTCTGGGTGTCTAGCTCTGCTATGATCGACTCAGGAGCAAGTGGAAATTTTATGGATATCTCCTTTGCTCTGAAACAGGGGATACGTTCAGTGAAGAAGGCTACTCCAGTACAGATGGAGACTGTGGATGGCTCTCTACTGACTTCTGGACCAGTGGATCAAGAAACAGAGCCTTTGAGGGTCCTTATGGGTAAAGATCATCAGGAGAAAATGTCTTTTATGCTTATCTCTTCTCCCCACTTTCCCATTATTCTAGGGCTACCATGGCTGCAGGCGCAGAATCCTACGATTAACTGGGAGACCAAGGAATTACACTTTCCGGAGAAACAGATGAGTCAAGGAGTTTCAGCTTGCTCTGTTCCTAAAGGAACCATGTCAGTCCCTGAACTACCAGCTGTATACCAGGACTATGTGGATTTATGTGACAAGAAGAACGCTGATCAGCTTTCTCCTCACCGTCCATATGATTGTCCAATTGAATTATTGCCTGGAGCCGAGATACCTTTTGGTAAGATCTACCCCCTAGCGGGGCCTGAGCTAAAAGCTTTGAAGGATTATATAGACGAAAATTTAGCCAAGGGCTTCATACGCCCCTCTTCATCTCCCGCAGGTGCACCCATCTTCTTTGTGAAGAAGAAAGATGGATCTCTGAGACCCTGCATAGACTATAGGGAACTCAATAAGGTTACTATTAGAAACTGTTATCCATTGCCTTTAATCCCTGAGTTGTTGGAGAGAGTGCGGCATGCCAAAATTTTCTCTAAACTGGATCTCCGTGGGGCCTATAACTTGGTCCGTATTAGACCTGGGGATGAATGGAAGACTGCTTTCAGGTCACGCTATGGACACTTTGAATATCTAGTTATGCCTTTTGGTCTGAGTACCGCCCCAGCCACTTTCCAACACTTCGTGAATGATATCTTCAGGGATCTCCTAGATACATTTGTGGTGATTTATCTGGATGATATTCTAATTTTTTCTAACTCCACAGAGGAACATCATGGACATGTGAGAATGGTCTTAGAACGCCTAAGACAAAACCATCTCTACATCAAACTTGAAAAGTGTGAATTCCATAGGACAGAAATTCAATTTCTGGGGTATGTACTATCTACGCAAGGGATTAGTATGGATGGAAGCAAGACCCAAGCCATCAAGGATTGGCCAATTCCTAGAAATGTGAAGGAGGTGCAGCGTTTCATCGGGTTTGCCAACTTCTATAGACGTTTCATTAAGAATTTTTCTGAGGTAGTGTCACCTATCACCCAACTTACCCAGAAACAGTCTAGGTTCTCCTGGACCCCGCAAGCTCAGGAAGCATTTTCCTGTTTAAAGGATAAATTTACCACCGCACCTATCTTAGTACATCCCAACCCCGAGCTTGCCTTCATAATAGAGGTGGATGCTTCAGACTGTGCCGTTGGAGCTATACTCTCTCAGAGAACAGGTGAGAAGAATGTCTTGCATCCCTGTGCCTTCTTTTCCCAGCAGTTGTCTTCGGCTGAGAGGAACTACGATGTGGGCAATAGAGAATTGTTGGCCATTATTGCCGCCTTCAAGGAATGGAGACACCTTCTTCAGGGAGCTGCACAGCAAATAGTCGTCCTGACAGACCATCGTAACCTTGAATTTATCAGGTCGGCTAAGTGCCTGACTCCTCGCCAGGCTCGCTGGAATCTTTTCCTAAACCAATTTAATTTTGTCATTTCTTATAGACCAGGATCGCGCAATGGAAAGGCTGATGCACTCTCTAGGATTCATTCAGCAGAGACATGTCCACTTACTCCCACTAAGACTATTCTTCCTGACTCTAGATTCCTGGGAGTGATTCATAATCAAGACCTACTTAAGGACATCAAGGAAGCATACCATGCGGATTCTTTGTTGGCTCAACCCCCAAGGGACGTAAGTCTTGTCTTTAAGAATGGTGTGTGGATTCAGGGACAACGTCTGTATATACCTGAAACAGTCAGATTGAGAGTATTGCAACTCATCCACGATTCAAAGATAGCCGGGCATAGGGGAATTCTAAAGACACAAGAATTTCTTTCTCGTTTCTTTTGGTGGCCCACTTACAGGAAAGATGTTTTAAACTATGTCACTTCATGTGAAGTCTGTGCAAGATGCAAAACACCTCGCTCCTCACCAACTGGTCTGTTGCAACCTCTTCCCACCCCGTCCCGCCCGTGGGGATCCATTTCTATGGACTTCATTGTGGAGTTACCAACCTCTGAAGGGAAGAACACCATTCTAGTGGTTGTTGACCGTCTAACAAAGGCAGCTCATTTTATCCCTTGTGTCGGCTTACCCACTGCAAAACAGACATCAGACTTGATGATTAAGAATGTGTTTCGCTTACATGGAGTACCGGATGAGGTCATTTCGGATCGAGGGGTGCAATTCACTTCAAGGTTTTGGCAAAATTTCTGTGCAGCATTGGACATTAAAGTAAACCTTTCTTCTGCTTTTCATCCCCAGACTAATGGACAGACAGAATGAACCAATCAGACCCTGGAGCAGTATCTCTGCTGTTTTATCTGCCACCTACAGGATGATTGGGTGGATCTACTTCCACTGGCTGAGTTCTCTTATAACAACTCTCAGAGCGCCTCCACTAAGCAGTCTCCTTTTTACTCCAATCTAGGTTATCATCCTAACATTCTTCCTCGATTTCCCATAGATACGCCCTTGCCGGCAGTGGCTGAAAGAATCACTTCTTTACAAAAGAATATGGATCTTCTAAAGGAAAATCTAGAATTGGCTCAGGAAAGGTACAAGAAAGCAGCAGATAAATTTCGTAAACCTGCACCAGCTTTCAAGGTAGGAGATTTGGTCTGGCTGTCAACCAGAAATCTTAAATTAAAGATTCCATCGTCTAAATTGGGACATAAGTACATTGGACCTTATAAGATCAGTAAGATTATAAGTGCTATTGCTTGTCGTCTTCAACTGCCCAGAACTATGAGAATCCACCCTGTCTTACATGTATCCCTACTAAAGGCTGCAACACCCAATACGTTTCCTGGACGTTCTTCTCCTTGCCCTGACCCAGTGCTGGTCGATGGTCAGGAAGAATTTATGGTGGAAAGGATTCTAGATTCCAGGTTGTACAGAAATCAGTTGCAATATTTGATTAAATGGCAGGGCTACCCAGTGGAGGACAACTCATGGGAACCAGTCAATAATGTAAATGCTCCTCGCCTGCTCCGCCAGTTTCATCAGAGGTACCCTGACAAGCCTGGTCTGAGGTCATCCGGAGGTTGTCCCTAAGGGGGGAGTAATGTAAGGTTCTTTGTCTCTGTTGACATGTTCCTTGAAACTCAGTTTTCCGTCGGCCATTTTACTTTCTGTCTTTCTGCAGCTCTTGCCCTCAGTTAATATGGAGTTTCAGTTTTCATGTTCCCGCCCTGATTCTTCCCTCTTGCTTCTTAAGCAGCCTCAGCTGAACAATCAGTGCTCCTGAATCAAGCCTCAGTCAGTCTGTGACCTGACTCCTGGAAGCCTTGGACTTGTACTCCAGCTATTCCCTACTGAGGAACCTTGGAACACTTTTGGACTCTGGAAACCTGCTGTTTGGTGAAGCCATGTTTGCAGAGGAATTACGGTACAGAGAAGAGATCCTGAACCTGCTTTGGAGATTTATTGTAGTGCTTGAAGTTACTCTGGCCTGCTGTGTCTCCTGTCGCTGTTCCTGCAAACTGTGTGAACTTTTCAGCATGCTTGTATGAAGTAATACAAGTCATTTCATTTCAACCTATGTCTCCTGTGTTTTCCTCGCACCCAAGCACAAGACGCTATAGGAACTGTACACTATACATGACACACATTCTGCTTCAGGCCCAGCCACCACTACATTTATCAAATGGGCTGTTAGGGAGATATATTGTCCCTGCCTGTGCTTACTGGTCTTTGTATTGGTGGTTATGTGGACTTTGACACTGCTGGCATTGCCCAGTGCACACTAGATTTTCTCAGCATGTTTGTGCAGGGCAGGGATGGTCCACTTGCAAAAGTAGTGGTGGGTTGGAACCACATACTGTAGTTCCTGTATCTCTAACATATTGTTTGTTACCCATTTATAAATAACTTGTGAACAGGAGGAGGAGGCTGAAACCACAGCAGAAGAGGGAGCAGGCTCAGATCTTTCCCAGTTTTTCATATGTCTACTCTAATGCAGCTCATGCTTTGCATTCAGATGCGTCATCATGCAGGTGGTGAGCAAGTTAAGAACATTTATGCCTCACTTTAGTCTCAGATGACACAGCATGAGACTACCCTTGTCTTGTCAGGGAGCTACTTTGAGCTGGCTTTGGTGTGCTTAGTTTGTCGGCATGATCGGCAGTAGCTGCCGACATACTTGTAGTGGATCGGTCCTTGTGCTTTTGCACCCTTTTCCCTCTACTGCTGTGCAGCTGAGGAAGCCAGACCACGACCTTTTCCTCCAAACTGTCCATGTCATTGGCCTTGACTCCATGTGGGGATTGGGACCTCATCATCCTCCATCACATCTTCACACCTTTCTAGTCTTTATTAACTCTGCTGCCCTATTATTCCACCTCTCTTCTCTCTACTCCTCCACTCTGCAAGTATAGGTTTTCCCCCTCTGTACCTGTCTGTCAGTATTAGTTTGTTCATTATAATTTCTATTTGTGTTTTGTATGTAACCCCTCCTCATGTACAGCACCATGGAGTCAATGGTGCTCTAGAAACACATATTAATAATACTACTACTAATAATAATAATAATAATAATTATAAAAATCAGCTGCATGATCTTCCAACTAGTTATCACTCTTCCCCTCCTTGCTGGTCTGCACAGAGCAGAAATCCGGAGCAGTTGGCTCCCATGTTGCATCATCATCATCATCATGTGAGATGTGTTGTGGTTGTCCACTAATCATTGGCACTCAAACAGATAAGTAATTGGACATCAGTGCACTCAATCTCTTCCACTTATAGGGCATGGCCAGGTGGATAGCCCACAGAACTACTGACAGATGACTCATCAAATTTCAAAAGTAACTGCTTCATAACTTGGTGCTTAGACTGATTGCCTGATTTGCAAGGGGGTGAAGTGTTAGACAGATGCCCATGTGCCGCAGGTGCAAACTCTGCGGTTTCAGTAGGGGACTGGGTGGAAGACAAAGTGAATGAACACGAGACACTTTAAGCAATCCAATCTAAAACCGCCTCTACTTGTTCTGGCATCACCATTCATCTAGCGGTTTGTCAAGAGTGCATACAAAGATAAATTGATCTTAATCAAGATGGCCACCTCAATCCAAAACCCAATCCATCTGAGAATTGTACTGCTATTAGGAGCTCTTTATATTATGGCCAGAGACCTCATTCTAGGTCCTATTTTCTCTAGAAGACAGCAACTCACATTCAGAATAGCCCCAACATTCCACCTAGTACAGTAAATCAAGAACACCATCCATGTAGGTTTCCAAAATGCCAAAAAGATAGGGAGTTTTAGATGCAACAGGAAGGAATGTTTAGGTTGCAAAACCATTAAAAATTAAATTTCTACATTTTATTCACGTACTAAGAAGAGAAAATTTAACCTCACCCATCATTTATACTGCCAATCCAAATATGTACAGCAGTTTATCTAATTTAATGTGTCTGTAAAACAACATAATACAATGGGAAAATAAGTATTTCATACACTGACAATTTTACAAGTTTTTTCACCTACAAAGAATGGAGAGGTCTGTAATTTTTATCGTAGGTAAAATTCAACTGCGAGAGAAAGAATATAAAATTAAAAATAAAAAAACAGAAAATTACATTGTATAAATTTTAAATAATTAAATTGCATGAAATAGTATTTGATCACCTACTAACAAGCAAGAATTCTGGCTCTCACAGATCTGTTAGCTTTTCTTTAAGAAGTCCTCCTACTCTACACTCATTACCTGTTTTAATTGCACCTGTTTGAACTTGTTACCTGTATAAAAGACACTTGTCCACACACTCAATCAATCAATCAATCACACTCCAACCTCTACACAATGGCCAAGACCAAGGAGCTGTCTAAGGACACCAGGTAAAAAATTGCAGACCTGCACAAGGCTGGGATGGGCTTCAGGACAATACACAAGCAGTTTGGTGAGAAGTCAACAGGTGTTATTAGGCAACACAATTATTAGTAAATGGAAAAAACACAAAATGACTGTCAATCTCCCTGAGTCTTGGGCTCCATGCAAGATCTTGCCTCATAGGGTAAGGATGATTCTGAAAAAAGATCAGGAATCAGCACAGAACTACATGGGAGGACCTTGTCAAAGACAAGAAGAGGGCTGGGACCACTGTCTCAAACATTACCGTTAGTTACACACAACACTGTCATGGATCAAAATCCTGAAGGGCACGCAAGGCTCACACCACATATCCAGGCCTGTTTGAAGTTGACCATCAGGATAATCCAGAGGAGGCATGGCAAAAGGTCATGTAGTCAGATGAGACCAAAATAGAACTTTTTGGTATCAACTTCACTCGCCTTGTTTGGTGAAAGAAAAAGGGTAAGTTCAGCCCCAAGAATGCTGGGAGAATGTATAACTTATGGTCATGTATTGCAAGATTTTGGCCAACACCCTCCTCCTTCCCTCAGTAAGAGCAATGAAAATGGATCATGGCTGGGCCTTCCAAGATGACAATGACCGGAAACACACAGCCAGGGCAGCTAAGAAGTGGCCCCATAAGAAACATTTCAAGGTCATGGAGTGGCCTAGCTAGTCTCCAGACCTGAACCCAATAGAAATACTTTGGAAGGAGCTGAAACTCAATGTTGTCCAGCCACAGCCCCGAAACCTCAAAGATCTGGAGACGGTTTGTATTGAGGATTGGGCCAAAATCCCTGCTGCAGTGTGTGCAAACTTGATCAAGAACTACAGGAAATGTCTGACCACTGTAGTTGCAAGAAAAAGTTTCTGCACCAAATATTGAGTTCTGTTTTTCTATTGTATTAAATAATTATTTCATGCAATAAAATGCAAATTGTTATGTAAAAATCATACAATGTGATTTTTTGTTTTTTTTAAGATTGTGTCTCTCACAGTTGATGTTTCCCTATGATAAAAATTACAGACGTCTCCATTCTTTGGGAAAACTTGCAAAATTGGCAGTGTATCAAATGCTAACAGTATTTTCCCCACTGTATAGTTGGTAGGTAGCACAATCCAACTGCAGTAGAATACATTAAACAAGTATAGGTCTAACATAAAAAATGGTTCTCTAAAACATGGTCTGTCCCAACACTGTACCTTGGAACATAATAAAAGCCATAACACTGTTAGCATCATCCCAATTGATTGTGTCGCTGAGAACATCCCTAATAGATGTGAAAAGATCAGAAGGAAAGAAATGTTCTAGATTTATTGTTTATAATCATTGACGCCAGAAGGTCTGAATGATACATCTGAACTAGTGATGAGCGAGCATGCTTGGAAGTACTCGGTGCTCGCCCGAGCATCTCACTGCTCGAGATGCTCGGACGTCACCAAGTATTTTTGTGGTTGCTCGGCGGGAGCTCGGGTCCACGCCCTGCATGTTTGCCGCTCTTTACATAGCCAATCAACAGGCATGGATTGTCTGCCACATACTGTAATGTTGCAGCCATGTTGGTTGTGGCATTACAGAGATTGGCTGGCCGCACAGTGTCATTATGTCTATAGCCGCCGTGCTCGTTACAGTCTACTCTGGACTCAGGCAATGTAGGACGAGTTGCTGCTGATCTAGGGAGAGATTGGTGGTTTATTAGTTAGTGTGGGTATACCATCTATAATAGGCAAATCCATCTCAACCAACAGTCCTTCTGAAGACTAATAAAAGTGCATAGATATCAGAGCTAGTCAGGCAGTGTATGTGGCAGACTTCATTTCATATAGCAAGAGCGTCCATTCCAGTACTGTCTGCTGCAGCTGCCTTTTACAGATATTTATATACAGGTATCAGGGGAAAGGAATAATTTTTTGGGGATCTTAATCCTGATTATTTTCTTCAAAAGCAATCCAGAGCACACCGTTTTTCTGCTCCATTCGCTTGTTGGCACTGCAGAATAAAGCCACATCCATTCCATATTACAGCGTAAAAATCTAAACATTTTAAACAGGGGTTTGGCCATCACACGGATCACATCTCAGTGTGCTGAGAATTCTGCCATTTGTGGCCTACTGTTAAATTTTGTTGTAGTGTCTTAGATAAGACACCAGTTAGCTAAAAAAAAATAGTTACTTACAGGCCAGCTATTTTAAACAGGAGATTGGCCGTCACACGGATCACTTCTCATTGTGCAGAAAATTCTGCCATCTGTGACCTACTATTACATTTCGTTGCAGTGTCTTAGATAAGACACCAGTTTGCTGGAAAAAAAATAGTAACCTACAGGCCAGGTATTTTAAACAGAGGTTTGTCTGTCACGCGGATCACATATAAGCTCGCTCCAAATTCAGTCATTTGTAGTGATCGTGTAAAATATCATCCTATATTTAATATGGGCAAGGCGCTTGGCAAGGGACTGGAAACTGGATGCGATGGTGATGGTACATGTAGAGGCCGAGGTCGAGGCCGTGGACAAGCTGAAATTGTGCCACAACAAACACACACATCTAATCGCATTTCTATCCCAATTACTAGGGGACCCCAGTAGCACCCTATATTGAACCCAGAGCTGTGTCAAAAGGTTGTTGGTTGCATAGCAGATAATGCTTCCAGTCAATTTGCCAATATCACCACCCCCCTGTCTTCCACACGGTCAAGTCTCAGTAGCCGTGAGTATGGACCGCATATTTCTCACCCTGATCCTCCTACCTCCCACCATGCTGAATGCCTGGAGACAACTGATCCCACACTTGGACACTGCGAAGAGCTGTTCACTTTTCCATTCATATATTCGGGCCTCTTGCCTGGTCTACTTGAAAAAGGGCAAGAGGAGATCACATGTAGCGATGCCCAAATATTTTAGCAGCCACGGTCACACGAAGGCGAAGATGGCAACGTGTCACAAGAGGTGTATGATGATGAAACACAATTGCCAGAAAGTCAGGAGAAGGACCAGGGTGTGGAAGTGGAAGACAAGGTGGTGTATAATATAGTAACTGACCCAACCTGGCAGGAGGACATGCAGAGCGAGGACAGCAGCACACTCGGGGAGGGAGGCATAGAACCCCAACAAGCAGGAAGAAGCAGTGTGGTGGCCACTAGAGATGAGCGACTTTGCCTTTTTTAGGGTCGAGTCGGGTTTCATGAAACCCGACTTTCGTAAAAGTCAAGTCGAACGAAATCGGCCGACTATCGGGAAAAGTCGGGGGTCCGACTGAAACATGAAACCCAATACAAGTCAATGGGGAAGCAAAGTCGGCATGGAGTGGAGGACAGTAAACACACCTAAAGTGCCCATTTCAATGCCAATGACATCAATTATTATTACTTAAGCTTGGCAACCTTAATTAACTTTCTAATAATAGTTACGCATTGAAAACTGGGGGTTATTTGGCTAAACTTGTGGGGGGGTTGGGCTGGCTCCTGGTTTTCGTGTGCCTCGGGCTAAAGAGTCTCAGTGGGCCCCTTTAACACATACCACAAATTCATGATGCTCCGATACGGCACAGAAATATAGGTATAGTACAATGAAAAATACTTCACTTCTTACATGACATGACTGATATCTATGTTAAAATCTACAATAGCTCAAAAACCGGACAGTATATTCCTCCATACAGTATTATGACCACCACAAAGTGCACCATACAGAATAATGAGCCCATATTTTGCTCCATACATAATTTGTCCCATATAATGCTCCATACAGTATATGATAAGCTCCACATACTGCTCTAGTATATGATAGTCCCCATATAATGTGCCATAAAGTACAGGACGGTTCCCATAGAGTACAATGAGTCCCACATATTGCTCCATACAGTATAATGAGTCATATATAAAGCTCCATACAGTATATGATGGGCCCCATATATTGCTACATACAGAATGGGCTCCATATAATGCTCCATACAGAATAGGCCCCATATGTGCCCCATATGATGCTCCATACTCTATATGATGCCCCATAAATAATGAACCCATATGATTCTCCAGTACATGATGGGTCCCATGGATGATGCTCCAATGTCTTATGGGCCAAATAATGCTCCATATATAACGGGCCCCATTTATAATGCTTCATTGTATAATAAGGTTCCCCGTAAATGCTGCTCCAGTGTCTGTTTTCCCCCTTTTAGAATGCTCCAGTATATGATGGGCAACATGGATGCTGCTTCAGTGTCTGATCTGCCCCATTTAGAATGCTCCAGTATATGATGGGCCCCATGGATGATGCTCCAGTGTCTTATGGGCTAAAATAATGCTCAATATATAATGGGCCCCATTTATAATGCTCCATTGTATAATGATCCTGGTAAATGCTGCTCCAGTGTCTGTTTTCCCACTTTTAGAATGCTCCAGTATATGATGGGCCCCATGGATGCTGCTCCAGTGTCTGATCTGCCCCATTTAGAATGCTCCAGTATATGATGGGCCCCATGGATGATGCTCCAGTGTCTTATGGGCCAAAATCATGCTCCATATATAATGGGCCCCATTATTAATGATCCAGTGTATAATGGGCCCCGTAAATGCTGCTCCTGTGTCAGATGTCCCCCATTTAGAATGCTTCAGTATATCATGGACCCCATGGATGATGCTCCAGTGTCTTATGGGCCAAAATAATGCTCCATATATAATAGGCCCCATTTATAATGCTCCAGGGTATAATGGGCCCCGTAGATGCTGCTCCAGTGTCTGATGTCCCCCATTTAGAATGCTCTAGTGTATGATGGGCCCTGTAGATGCTGCTCCAGTGTCTTATGTCCCCCATTTAGAATGCTCCAGTGTATGATAGGCCCTATAGATGCTGCTCCAGTGTCTGATGTTCCCCATGTAGAATGCTCCAGTGTATCATGGGCCCTATCTATGATGCTCAAGTGTATGCTGGGCCCCATATATAATTCTGCAGTGTATAATGCTCCCCATATATTGCACCAAACATTAAAAATAATGAAATACCTTTCCTCGCGGTGCCTGCTCTTCTCTGGACTCCTCAGCGTCACCAACTTACAGCTCTCTGCACTTGGACTGTTTAGACAGAGGGCGTACAGACGTGACGTCATCGCGCTCTCTAACCTGAATGTCACTGTCAGGAAACGTGGAAGATGTCACAGCGGTGGAGCATGGAGAGGTAAGTATTACAAGTGCTGGGGCCCTGAGCAAGCAGGGGGGGCCGACTCGTGGGCGACAGCACTGGCACAGGGACCCTCACAGTACGCCGATGTGTCTGACGGCGAGTTGGCCCTCCCACCATCAGAGGCACTTTTCTGTACTTTGAGGTGCCCTGTGCCAGTGCTGTCGCCCACTAGTCGGCCCTTCCCACCTGCTCAGGGAACCGGCCCTTGCCCGGGTGCGCCAGGTGTTGACGCCGGCCCTGGGGGGGGATTTGTAGGTTTTGTAGTCCGTCCACGCTTGCAAGTGCATGTTCATTAAATGTCTAAGCATGCAACTGGTATTCAAATTTGTGAGATTTTTCCCTCGTCTAAAGGTCCTTCCGCACTTCTTACTGATAACCTTTGCCTCATCAATAGGATTTTGGTCAAAAAAGTGCCACACTGGACTCTTCCTACTATGGTATAAATTTTCAGGACTTGCACGCTGTGCTAATTTGACCGTCTGGCCAAGCTGTCCTGCAACTCTTTTTGTTTTTTTAAGACGTTTTTGTACTGCTACGGGCCTGCCAGATAACCGCTACTGCGATGTCGATGCCTGCTGCGGATCCTTCTCCTCTTCTGAGCTATTGCCAGCAGCACCCTCTTCCCCCAATGGATGCCAATCTGGGTCAACAACTGGGTCATCCATCACCTACTCTTCAATTTCATCTGCACCTTCCTCTGTGTCACCGTGTAAGGTGGTATAGTAGGCAGGAAGGGGCACCTGAGTTTCATTAGGGTCAGATTCTGGCTCAGTAGACTGCGGGGGAAATGTAGTGCTCTCGGTGAATTTACCAGCAGAATCATCTAGCAGTTGCTGTGCATCAGTGCACTCCATCTCTGATTCATGTTGGACTGGGGAATTCAAGATTTGACTTGATAAGCCAGGCATGGTATGTGAAAAGAGCTCCATGGAGTAATCTGAAGTGTGGGCTGCTGCATCCTTCAGTTTTGGTGGGGCTGAAGCACAGAAGGAAAGGTGTTGTTCCTGACCAGGAGCCTGCACTGACGACTCATTTTTGAAACTTCAGAAGAGGAGGCGATAGAGCTGGACGCAGTTTCGGCAATGTAAGCCAAAACCTGTTCCTGATGCTCCGGCTTTAAAAGCAGTTTACCCACTCCCAATAAAGGGAGCCTTCCAGGCCTTCTTGAGCCAGATGATGATGCCGGCTCAACACCTCCTGCCTTAGGTGCTATTGTGCTTATGGCACTTCCAGCAGATGCACCACCACCACCATCAGTACCAGCTGGCCCCCCCCCACGCCCACGTCCGCGGCTTCTTCCACCATACTTCCTCATTTTTGTGAAAATGTACCCAAAATACCAGCAGATATATGTTACTGTATCATAAGTGTACAGCTGTAAACAGTCAAGGGATAATTGTAAATCACCGTATATATTTAAGGAGTCATACACAGACGCTCTCAGGCTCAGTATAGATTACACCAGAATATAAAAAGTAGAAAAAGGGTAATGTATTACAAGCATACAGCTGTATACAGTGTTGGGGTAATTTTTAAATCTCCGTATATATTTCCGTAGTAACAGACAGACTCTCACAGGCACAGTATGGATCACACCAGAATATAAAAAGCAGATCCGCAAGAAATAATCACACATGTGGGCCAATATTCCAGGTGTCAATGATGCACTTAGAGTGATGGGTGGAGGAGTACTTTCTGGCAAAAAGGGTACTGTATCACCAGATACCAGGTATATATCCTGTAGTATTGTGAAAATATTCTAAATCTCCTATATATTTCAGGAGGCAGACACTGACGCTCTCAGGCTCAGTATGGATTACACAAGAATATAAAAAGATGAAAAAGGGGTACTGTATCACCAGATACCAGGTATATATAGTATAGTGAAATTATTGGAAATCTCCATATATATTTCAGGAGGCAGACAAAGACGCTTTGAGGCTCAGTATGGATTACACAATAATATAAAAAGATGAAAAAGGGGCACTGTATCACCAGATACCAGGTATATATAGTATAGTGAAAATATTGGAAATCTCTGTATATATTTCAGGAGGCAGACAATGATGCTCACAGGCTCAGTATGGATTACACAAGAATATAATAAGAAGAAAAAGGGGTACAGATCACCAGATACCATGTATATATAGTATAGTGAAACTATTGGAAATCTCCGTATATATTTCAGGAGACAGACAAAGACGCTTTGAGGCTCAGTATGATTATGCAATAATATAAAAAGATGAAAAAGGGGTACTGTATCACCAGATACCAGGTATATATAGTATAGTGAAAATATTGGAAAACTCTGCATATATTTCATGAGGCAGACATAGATGCTCTCAGGCTCAGTATGGATTACACAAGAATATAATAAGAAAATGGGTACTGTATCAGCAGATACCAGGTATATATAGTATAGTGAAAATATTCTAAATCTCACTATATATTTCAGGAGGCAGACACTGACGCTCTCAGGCTCAGTATGGATTACACAATAATATAAAAAGATGTAAAACGGGTACTGTATCACCAGATACCAGGTATGTATAGTATAGTGAAATTATTGGAAATCTCCGTATATATTTCAGGAGGCCGACAAAGACGCTTTGAGGCTCAGTATGGATTACACAATAATATAAAAAGATGAAAAAGGGGCACTGTATCACCAGATACCACGTATATATAGTATAGTGAAAATATTGTAAATCTCTGTATATATTTCAGGAGGCAGACAATGATGCTCACAGGCTCAGTATGGATTACACAAGAATATAATAAGAAGAAAAAGGGGTACTGTATCACCAGATAGCACGTATATATAGTATAGTGAAATTATTGGAAATCTCCGTATATATTTCAAGAGGCAGACAAAGACGCTTTGAGGCTCAGTATGTTAGGGTTCGATTTCCCGCTGCTGCACAAGGGGAGTCTCGAACCCGTCCCGCTGCGGTCTCCCATTCATCTCCGGCCGCAGTGGAGCCTGCTCAGCAAAGACGTCTGTCCAGGCGTCTTGCCCACTCCACTACTGGGCAATGACTTGCTGTTGCCTTTCCTGGATCTGCTATTATAGCAGTGCTGGAGCAGACGTCTTTGGGACAAAGTCCTGCATTTTCCTTTCTGAGCATGCCCAGAGTGAGATCTCTCATTGGAGATCAGGGGTCACATGCTCAGGTACTGCAGCAGCTCCTATTGGCCCGCCAGGAAGGCCCTGTTACTACTAGTCTTCTGGAACAGGTTTCTCATTGGTCCTTGTTCCTGGAAGGTCCTGTAGCTGTTGCTATAAAAGGGTAGCATGGCTGGGCCGCCATGCGCTAATATCAAACATTGTATGCTATGCGCCAGTGTGGTCATGCGTGTGTGTGGTTAGGGACCCGGCTGAAATAAGCCACTAGAATACCGACTTAATCGGTGAGGAGTTTGGTGTGCTAGCTGGTCAGGGTCGGTGTCCTAGATGCCCTAGATTACCGGCATAACCGGTGAGGAGTTTGATTGCCGTACTCAGGATCTGGCGTTCAGACGCCATAGATTGCGGGTGACTCCCGTGAGGACATTAGCGCATGACCACGTATTATGCTCGCTTAGCAATTTACCGTGTTACCTGAGAGCCTTACAGGACACGGTACCTTTTCTCAGCAACTCTGTGACGTAACAGGGTTCACTTTAGACGCTAGACAGCGCCCTAGCGTTTTACTTTGCGGCTCACTAAAGCTAAGTGAGTTCGCACCTATCGCCATATAGCGCTGTGGCATCCCGTTAGCGGCTCTGGGGATGAACAGAGTTCGCATTTACTGCCACAACGCGCTACGGCGTTTATTTTAGCGACTTGCGGGATAACAGAGTTCGCTACTTTCGCCATCTTATTAGCAGCGGGCTTCGCCTGCACGGTGGACCCCGGGCTGCGAACGCACCTCTATATTATATCTATTAGGTGCGTTCCGCAGACCCTAACATAATATTAGCGCCAGGGTCTGGCTAGTAAAATGGCGGATGACCAGCGTCTAAGGCAGTACATCCAGCAGCTGGAGGGTAGGTTGGCGGCTCTTGAGCGCACAACCTCAGCTGTGGATGTTACCGCAGTCGCTGTTCAGGCTGCTAGCGTGGCTGCAGCCAGGTTGTCCTCTGCCACCCCTGCTCCGACTATTTCCCGCCTCCCACTTCCAGACAAGTTTACCGGTGACAGTAAATAATGTCGGGGTTTCATCAGTCAGTGCTCCATACATCTAGAGCTTCTGGCTGCACGTTATCCCACGGAGCGGGCGAAAGTGGGTTTTATCATATCCCTTTTGTCGAGCAGGGCGTTGGAGTGGGCAACGCCGTTTTGGGAGCGCGATGATCGTGTGGTGCAGAGTGCTCCTCTCTTCTTGGACACTCTTAAACAGGTCTTTTTAGGACCTTGTGTCACCCACGATACGGCTCTTCAACTGTTGACTATCACCCAGGGTTCATCCATGGTCAGCCAGTTTGCCGTCCAATTTCGGACTCTGGTCTCTGAGCTGGATTGGCCAGATAAAGTCCTTATACCCATGTACTGGAAGGGACTGGCAGACCATGTGAAGGATGCCTTGTCCACCAGGGAGATTCCTGCCACACTGGAGGAGCTCATTACCATATCTACCCGCATCGACCTTCGTTTTAACGAGCGGAGGTTGGAGCGGGCCCAGTGTAGGCAGAGGTTCCGGCTGGCGCCCACCTTCGCCAGACCTCTGGAATCTTCCATTCAGGCGTCCGATTCCCCTGAGGCCATGGAGATTTCTCGAGTGAGATCTAAGTCTCGGACCACTCGAGTATCCGTGGTCTGTAAAGTGTGCCAGCAGACAGGACATTATGCCAACAAATGTCCACAGCGATCGGGGAAGCGATCGCGTCTAGTGGTCCTGGGAGGAGGTTCACTAGAGACAGCAGCATTTTCCTCCAAGTTGACACTTAAAGGGACAATCACTGTAGGCACTTCCACTATCGCCGCCGACCTTTGCGTGGACTCAGGAGCAGAGGGGAACTTCATGTCCTCTGACTTTGCTCGCCGTCATGCAATACCTCTGGTGGCTCTTGACAAATCAGTGACTGTCCGGGTAGTGAATGGGTCGACATTGCCCTCACAAATTACACACCAGACTGTTCCACTTGCATTGTTGGTATCTCCTTCCCATCAGGAACTTATTTCCCTACTCGTCCTTCCCGAGGGATTAGACGAGATCCTACTAGGTATACCTTGGCTCCGTTTCCACTCCCCATATATAGAGTGGACTTCGGGTAGGATACTGGGTTGGAGTGATGCATGTAGAGGCAGATGTGTCAGAAAGTTGTGTTCAGGTTGCCACTACTGAGTTACCCGCAGATCTTACTCCACTCCCCAAGCTACTGGTCATATGCAGATGTATTCTCCAAGAAGGCTGCGGAGACTCTTCCACCTCATCGCCCTATGACTGTCCTATCGACCTCTTGCCTGGCGCAGAACCTCCTGGGGAAGGGTCTATCCCCTCTCTCTTCCTGAGACAGAGGCCATGTCGCAATATATTCAGGAGAACCTGGCAAGAGGGTTTATTAGGAAGTCGGTGTCACCGGCTGGGGCGGGATTTTTTTTCGTACAGAAGAAAAATGGAGAGTTGCGTCCGTGTATTGCTTACCGGGGTCTTAACGCCATCACCGTTAAAAACAAGTACCCGTTGCCCTTGATTTCTGAGCTATTTGATAGGCTTCAGGGAGCAAGGGTATTCACTAAGTTAGATCTGCGTGGTGCTTATAACCTGATTCGCATCCGTGAGGGGGACGAATGGAAGAGGCTTTCAATACCAGGGACGGGCATTACGAATATCTGGTGATGCCCTTTGGGCTCTGTAATGCTCCAGCCGTTTTCCAAGACTTTGTCAATGACATCTTCCGGGATATGCTCTCCACCTCGGTCGTAGTCTATCTGGATGATATACTCATCTTCTCTCCAGATATTGACTCCCACCGGAAAGATGTCTGCAGAGTCTTCGACCTCTTACGGGCTAATTCCCTTTATGCTAAGTTGGAGAAATGTATGTTTGAGCTGGAGTCTTTACCTTTCCTTGGTTATATCATCTCAACCCAGGGATTGGCTATGGATCCGGTCAAACTACAGGCTGTGATGGACTGGCAGGAACCTCACTCTCTTAAAGCGGTGCAGCGCTTTATGGGGTTCATTAATTACTATCGCCAGTTCATTCCGCATTTCTCTACCTTGGTAGCTCCCTTGGTAGCCCTCACCAAGAAGGGAGCAAATCCCAAATTGTGGTCGGAAGAGGTCTCCACGGCTTTCTCTTCTGTTAAGTCTCATTTTGCTAGCGCTCCTATCCTACATCGCCCCGATGTTGATAAGCCATTTTTATTGGAGGTGGATGCCTCATCCGTTGGTGCTGGAGCAGTCCTCTACCAAAAGGATGCTCAAGGTCGGAAGCATCCTTGCTTCTTCTTCTCTAAGACCTTCACATCAGCGGAGAGGAATTATTCCATCGGGGATAGGGAGTTGCCAGCCATGAAGTTGGCCTTCTCTGAGTGGAGACATCTGTTGGAGGGGGTCCGCTTTCCCTTCCAAGTTTTCACCGACCACAAGAATTTGGTGTATCTACAGACAGCCCAGCGGCTTAATTCTCGCCAGGCCAGATGGTCCTTGTTCTTCTCCCGGTTTAATTTCACCCTCCATTTCCTCTCGGGAGAGAAGAACATTCGTGCCGACGCTCTCTCTCGCTCTGTGGTGTCCTCTGAGGAGGAGGTGGAGGAGCCTCGGCTTATTGTCCCCACAGAGAGCCTGAGAACAGTGGCCCCGGTTTCACTAGAGACTGTGCCCCCGGGCAAGACTTTTGTACCTACCAATTTACGACCGGAGGTACTCTCTTGGGCACATTCGTCCAGGGTTGGTGGACACTTTGGGGCAAAGAGGACATCAGAATTGCTGGCGAGGACTTATTGGTGGCCGCATATGGTCCGTGATGTTGGGAACTATGTTCGGGCGTGTGTCACCTGCGCCAAGAATAAGTCTCCACGACAACGGCCAGCTGGGTTACTTTACCCTTTGCCGGTGGCAGACAGGCCCTGGGAGATGGTTGGGATGGACTTTGTGGTGGGATTACCCAAGTCTCGGGGTTGCACCATCATTTGGGTAATCACCGACCATTTCTCCAAAATGGTGCATCTGGTGCCGCTACCACGGTTACCTTCTGCACGGGCTCTGGCAGCGTTGTTCGTTAGGCATGTCTTCCGTCTACATGGCATGCCGGACAAAATTGTCAGTGACCGAGGTCCCCAGTTTGCGTCTCGGTTCTGGAGAGAGCTTTGTCGTCTACTCAGCATTGAGTTAAATCTCTCTTCAGCGTACCATCCTGAGACAAATGGGTTGGTAGAGAGGGCCAACCAGACCTTGGTCACCTATCTAGACATTTTGTCTCAGCCAGGCAGGATGACTGGGCATCCTTGCTACCATGGGCTGAGTTTGCATTAAACAATGCTGTGGCTGATTCCACCGGACAGACCCCATTCCTCCTGAACTACGGTCAGCATCCGCGGGTACCAGTGCCTATGTCCGTGTCTTCCACCGATTCCAGGGTGGCAGCCTGGGCTGTGGAGGCACGGGACATTTGGGACCGCACTCAGGATGCCATTCAGGCCTCCAAAGAGAGGATGAGGTCTTCGGCCGATGCCCATCGGCGCCCCGCTCCTACGTTTGCTCCGGGTGACCTAGTGTGGCTTTCTGCCCGAAACATCAGGCTACGGGTAGAGTCCACCAAGTTGGCATCTCGCTTTTGGGCCCCTTTAAAGTTCTTGAGCAGGTGAACCCGGTAGTTTACCGCCTAGCCCTTCCGCCTCGCCTTGGTATCACTGACACCTTTCACGTGTCCCTCTTGAAACCCGTGGCCATTTCCCGGTTTTCCGAGTCATCTGCCGGGACGTCGGGTTCATCTACCGACGATCATGAGGTGAACGCCATTGTTGGGTGCAAGGTGGTACGAGGCAAAAAATTTTATTTGGTGGATTGGAGGGGTTATGGGCCTGAGGATAGATCCTGGGAGCCTGCCGAGCATGTTCACGCTCCGCAGCTCATCGCTGCCTTTGAGCGCAGCGAGGCCCAAGGAAGGGAGGGCCCTAGGAGGGGGGGTAATGTTAGGGTTCGATTTCCCGCTGCTGCACAAGGGGAGTCTCGAACCCGTCCCGCTGCGGTCTCCCATTCATCTCCGGCCGCAGTGGAGCCTGCTCAGCAGAGACGTTGGTCCAGGCGTCTTGCCCACTCCACTACTGGGCAATGACTTGCTGTTGCCTTTCCTGGATCTGCTATTATAGCCAGTGCTGGAGCAGACGTCTTTGGGACAAAGTCCTGCATTTTCCCTTCTGAGCATGCCCAGAGTGAGATCTCTCATTGGAGATCAGGGTCACATGCTCAGGTACTGCAGCAGCTCCTATTGGCCCGCCAGGAAGGCCCTGTTACTACTAGTCTTCTGGAACAGGTTTCTCATTGGTCCTTGTTCCTGGAAGGTCCTGTAGCTGTTGCTATAAAAGGGTAGCATGGCTGGGCCGCCATGCGCTAATATCAACCCTTGTATGCTATGCGCCAGTGTGGTCATGCGTGTGTGTGGTTAGGGACCCGGCTGAAATAAGCCACTAGAATACCGACTTAATCGGTGAGGAGTTTGGTGTGCTAGCTGGTCAGGGTCGGTGTCCTAGATGCCCTAGATTACCGGCATAACCGGTGAGGAGTTTGATTGCCGACTCAGGATCTGGCGTTCAGACGCCATAGATTGCGGGTGACTCCCGCGAGGACATTAGCGCATGACCACGTATTATGCTCGCTTAGCAATTTACCGTGTACCTGAGAGCCTTACAGGACACGGTACCTTTTCTCAGCGACTCTGTGACGTAACAGGGTTCGCTTTAGATGCTAGACAGCGCCCTAGCGTTTTACTTTGCGGCTCACTAAAGCTAAGTGAGTTCGCACCTATCGCCATATAGCGCTGTGGCATCCCGTTAGCGGCTCTGGGGATTAAGAGTTCGCATTTACTGCCAAACGCGCTACGGCGTTTATTTTAGCGACTCTGCGGGATAACAGAGTTCGCTACTTTCGCCATCTTATTAGCAGCGGGCTTCGCCTGCACGGTGGACCCCGGGCTGCGAACGCACCTCTATATTATATCTATTAGGTGCGTTCCGCAGACCCTAACACAGTATGGATTACCCAATAATATAAAAAGATGAAAAAGGGGCACGGTATCACCAGATACCAGATATATATAGTATAGTGAAAATATTAGAAATCTCTGTATATATTTCAGGAGGCAGACAATGATGCTCATAGGCTCAGTATGGATTACACAAGAATATAATAAGAAGAAAAAGGGGTACTGTATCACAAGATACCACATATATATAGTATAGTGAAATTATTGGAAATGTCCATATATATTTCAGGAGGAAGACACAGACGCTCTCAGGCTCAGTGTGGATTACACAATTATATAAAAAGATGAAAAAGGGGTACTGCATCACCAGGTACCAGATATATATATATATAGTATGGTGAAAATATTGGAAATCTCCGTATGTATTCAGGAGGCAGACACAGACGCTCTCAGGCTCAGTATGGATTACACAAGAATATAATAAGAAGAAAAAGGGGTACTGTATCACCAGATACTAGGCATAAATAGTATAGTGAAAATATTCTAAATTTCCGTATATATTTCAGGAGGCAGACACAGACACTCACAGACTCAGTATGGATTAGACAAGAATATAAAAAGCAGATCCGCAAGAAATAATCACACATTGTTAGGGCTGGCGGAACGCACCAAATAAATATAAATAATAGGTGTGTTCGCAACCCGGGGTCCACCGTGCAGGCAGAGCCTGCTGCTAGTAAGATGGCGGTATAAGCAAACTCTGTTACTTCACAAAGTCGCAAACATAGATGCTGTGGCACTATATGGCGGTATAAGCGAACTCTGTTACACCACACAGTCGCTGAGGCAGAGACGCAGAGATAGAGACTGTTAACACCACAGGGGTACACAGATAACTGCTGTGCAGATAGCAGTCCGTGGTCATGCAGTCAAGAACGTAAACAAGCAACTCCTCACCGGAGTAGCCGGTATTCTAGAGGCTATTTCAGCCAAGCCCTGAACACGTGCATACAAATCTCCTCACCGGAGGTGCCGGTATTCTAGGGGCTTATTTCAGCCGAGCCCTAACCACATGCGTGCATGAGCACACTGGCGCAAAGCACATAACAAAATTGATACCAGCGAGTGGCCATGCGCACCTTTTATAGTAGCAGCTACAGGACATTCCAGAAAAGGACCAATGAGAAACTGTTCCAGAACACAAGCAGTTTCAGGACCTTCCTGGCGGACCAATGGGAGCCGCTGCTGCAACCGAGCATGTGACCCCTGATCTCCAATGGGAGATCTTGCCCTGGGCATGCTCAGATGGAGAAACGCAGGACTTAGTCCCAAAGACATCTGCTCGCCGCTGACCAGTACTGGCTACAATAGCAGAACCTGGAGAGGCAGCAGTAATCCTCTGCACAGTGTTAGACTGGGTGAGACGCTAGGACCGACGTCTCTGCTGAGCAGAGTACACTGCGTCCGGAGACGGATGGGAGACCGCAGCATGGATGGTTCGAGATTCCCCTTGTGCAGAAGCGGGAACTCGACCCCTAATACACATGTGGGCCAATGTTCCAGGTGTCAATGATGCACTCAGAGTGGTGGGTGGAGGACTGTTATGTTACGGTAGCTGAGGAGTGCAGGCAAAAAAGGAAATACACCAGAGCAGTTGGAGTCTATGAGATTGCAGTACCCTGACTAACCACCGCAACTAGAGGCAGCCGTGGAGCGTTCCTACGTTGGTCCTAGACGCCTCGTCACAGCCTGAGAAACTAACTACACCTAAAGATAGAAATAGGAAAGCTATCTGCCCCGTAGCAGAACCCCCAAAGATAATAGAAAGCCCCCAAACAAGTAATGGCGGTTAGACAAGAGGAAATACTGACACAGAAAGAAAATAGTATGAGCAAACGCTGGGGCCCAAACTATCTAAATAGAAAAGGATAGGAAGGGTACTTACTGCAATCCCAGAAAACCCTGAAAAACACCAACTCTACTAATTTCAAAATCACCTGAGATCACACGACCTCTACCACCTAAATTAGTTCTCTGGTGTAACAAAAACAGCAGCCACTGAAAAAACTGGAAAAAGCAAAAGTACAAAACACAGTGGCTGAACTAAACTGAGAGGGCAAAAGCCCCCGGAGGGGACCCAGAAGGCCCCCACAGAAGTGCAGGACAAAATGCAAAAATATAGCAAAAACACAAAATAAGAAATTGTCTTATCTGATAGCAGGAGATGCAGACACGACACAGCAGGCTACAAGGGAAACTGGAAAGAAGGATTCAGACCAGAACAATTGATCACCGGCAACCCTGATGGGAAAATGATTCCCTTAAATAAGACCCAATCAGTAACACCTGATTCCCAGTCCTCACAATCCTCACTAGTACCGCTTGTAACCACCAGAGGGATCCTCTGCTCAGAACTCATCTCAAACCCATTCACAACAGTACCCCCCCCTTGAGGAGGGGTCACCGAACCCTCATTTGAGCAACCAGGTCGGTCAGGATGAGTTCTATGATACGCACGGATAAGTCTCCTAGCATGGATGTCCGAAGCAAACACCCAAGAATTATCTTCCTGACCATAACCTCTCCATTTAACCAAATACTGGAGTCTTCGTCTAGAAAAACGAGAATCCAATATTTTCTCAACCACATACTCCAGATTGCCCTCAACCAAAACAGGGTCAGGAGGCACAGCAGCAGGAACCACTGGCTCAACAAACCATTTCAACAAGGACTTGTGGAACACGTTATGGATCTTAAATGTCCCTGGAAGAAGCAAACGAAAAGAAACAGGATTAATAATCTCAATGATCTTATAAGGTCCAATGAACCTAGGCTTAAATTTAGGAGATGCTACTCTCATAGGAATATTCTTTGAGGACAACCAGACCAAGTCCCCCACTTTAAACCGAGGACCATCAGTCCTATGCCGGTTAGCAAACCGCTGGGCCTTCTCCTGAGAGAGGGACAACCTCTCCACTACCTGGTCCCAAATCTGCTGCATACGCTCAACAACAGAGTCAACACCTGGACAGACAGAAGCCTCCGTCTGTCCTGAAGAAAATCGAGGGTGAAACCCAGAATTACAGAAAAACGGAGACATCAAAGTGGCAGAGCTAGCCCTATTATTAAGAGCAAACTCAGCCAAAGGCAAAAAAGAGACCCAGTCATCCTGATCAGCAGACACAAAGCATCTTAGATAAGTCTCCAATGTCTGGTTTGTTCTCTCAGTTTGACCATTGGTCTGAGGATGAAATGCCGAGGAGAAAGACAATTGAACACCCAGTTTAGAACAAAAAGTCCTCCAAAATCTGGAAACAAACTGGACTCCTCTGTCAGACACAATGTTCTCAGGAATGCCGTGTAAACGAACCACGTGCTGAAGGAACAACGGCACCAATTCAGAGGAGGAAGGCAACTTAGGTAATGGCACAAGATGTATCATTTTGGAAAACCTATCACAAATTACCCAGATGGTGGTCATTCTCTGAGAAACAGGAAGATCGGAAATGAAATCCATAGAGATATGGGTCCATAGTCTCTTGGGCACAGACAATGGCATCAACAAACCACTAGAGCGAGAGCAAGGCTTGGAGCGAGAGCAAGTTCCGCAGGACTGCACAAATTCCCTGACATCGCGAGACAAGGTAGGCCACCAAAATGACCGACTAACCAAGTCTCTGGTACCAAAAATTCCGGGATGCCCAGCCAATGCGGAACAATGAATCTCAGACATCACACTCTTTTTCCATTGGTCCGGGACAAACAATTTTCCAACAGGGCAGCGCTCGGGCCTATCCTCCTGACACCCCTCCAGAGCAAGTCTCAAATTGGGCGAGATGGCGGAAAGAACTACACCCTCCTTCAAAATAACAGAGGGATCAGATAGCTCAGGAGAGTCCGCAAGGAAACTCCTCGAGAGGGCATCCGCCTTAACATTCTTAGTGCCAGGAAGAAAGGAAACCACAAAATTAAAACGTGTGAAAAACAAGGCCCACCTGGCCTGTCTAGGATTGAGTCGCTTGGCAGATTCCAGATAGACCAGATTCTTATGGTCCGTAAGGACCACCACCTGATGTTTGGCTCCCTCCAGCCAATGTCTCCACTCTTCAAAAGCCCACTTCATGGCCAATAACTCCCGATTACCCACGTCATAATTACGTTCAGTAGGAGAAAATTTTCGAGAGAAAAAGGCACAAGGGTTACTTTTAGAGGTCTCTGGATCTTTTTGGGACAAAACGGCACCTGCCCCAATTTCAGAGGCATCAACCTCCACCTGAAATGGCAGAGAAACATCAGGCTGCCGTAGAACAGGAGCAGAAGTGAATCTCTGCTTAAGTTCCTGAAACGCAGAGACTGCCTCAGGAGGCCAATTCACCACATCAGAACCCTTTCTGGTCAAATCAGTTAATGGTTTAACAATAACAGAGAAATTACCAATAAATTTACGATAAAAATTGGCAAAACCCAAAAATCTCTGAAGAGCCTTTAATGAAGTAGGTTGGACCCAATCACAGATGGCCTGAACCTTGACCGGGTCCATTTCAATAACAGATGGGGACAAAATGAATCCCAGAAATGAGATCTTCTGTACGCCAAAAAGACACTTTGATCCCTTCACATACAGAGCATTCTCTCTCAAAATCTGGAATACAGTTCGAACATGTTTCACATGAGAGTCCCAGTCATTAGAAAAAATCAAGATATCATCCAAATAAACAATCAGAAACTTGTCCACAAAATCCCTGAAAATGTCATTCATGAAGGACTGGAAGACGGAAGGAGCATTAGTGAGCCCAAAGGGCATCACAAGGTACTCAAAATGCCCTTCAGGGGTGTTAAATGCCGTCTTCCATTCATCCCCGTGCTTAATGCGAATAAGGTTATACGCCCCCCTGAGGTCAAGCTTGGTAAACCAAGTAGCGTTTTTCACCCTGGAAAACAGGTCAGAAATCAAGGGTAACGGGTATTGATATTTCACAGTAATATTGTTCAAGAGACGATAATCAATACACGGCCTTAATGAACCATCTTTTTTGGCCACAAAGAAAAAACCGGCACCTAAGGGTGAAGAGGATGGTCTGATATGACCCTTCTCCAATGATTCCTTGATATAAGACCGCATAGCGTCATGTTCAGGTACAGACAAGTTAAAAAGGCGACCCTTAGGGAATTTACTACCTGGCACTAATTCAATAGCGCAGTCATAGCTCCTATGGGGAGGTAAGGATGCAGATTTACTTTCGCTAAACACATCAGAAAAATCAAACAAAAA
>JARQOD010000001.1:84525572-84712917 GCA_033576555.1 Oophaga sylvatica
TACAGAGCCCCCACACCACCGCACCACAGAGCACAGGGAGGCTGCATTGGACCACCGCCATGGGACCACCGCCACGGGATTTGTAAGTATATTGCCACCCCACAGAACACAGCCACCCCACGGACATAGCCACCCCACAGAGCACAGCCACCCCACAAAGAACGGCCACCCACAGAGCACAGCCACCCCATGGACACAGCCACCCCACAGAGCACAGCCACCCACAGAGCACCACCATGGCACTAGCCTGGACCACTGAACGACCCCTGTGACCACTCCTCTACCTGTGCTGATTCCTTCGCTGGTAAGCTGAATTCGGACTGTAAGATGGACCCCTATTTGACACATTTTTTTTTTTCCCTATTTTCCTTCTGAAACTTCGGGGTGCGTCTTATGGTCTGGTGCGTCTTATAGTCCTAAAAATATGGTATTTCCAGAGTAACACACAGACGCTCACAGGCACAGTATGGAGTAGACCAGAATATAAAAAGTAAAAAAGGCTAATGTATCAGAGATACCAGGCGTATACAGTATAGGGGTAATTGTAAATCTCCGTATATATTTCCGAAGTCACACACAGACGCTCTCTCAGTATGGATTTGACCGTAATACAGAAGGCAGAAAAATGTTACAGTATCAGAAGATACCAGCTGTATACGGTTTTGGGGAAAATTGAAATCTCCGTATATATTTCTGGAGTCACACACAGATAGTCAGCATGTATTTGTCCGTGATACCAGCCGGTACACGGTAGTGTAGGTCTATACGGTGTGGGAAAAAATGAACGATCGGTAACTGTGCAGAAAAAAAAGAATAAAAGTATTAGTGCTGTGTAGGTGCTGTGTAAAAAGCACTCTGCACAGCAGTGTACACACAGCAATACAGCTAGCAGGCAGCCTAATAATCAGCTCTGCTGCTGCACACAAGAAATTCCTCCCCTGTCCCTGGCAGGCAGCCTAATAACCAGCGCTGCTGCACACAACAAAATCCTCCCCTGTCACTGCACACTAACTGTACAGCACAATCGCTATCAGCACAAGCACAGAATCACTTTTCTTTCCTGCCTAACTGTCTCCCTACTGAGAAACAGCGGCAGCAAACCTTTACGCTAAGATCGGCAGAAGTAAAATGGCAGTCGGCGGTCAGGACTTTTATAGCCACTGTGACGCCACACAAAGCAAGCCAATTACTGAAATGTCCTTCTTTGGCGAAAGTCGGTGATTTTTGAATCTGACCGACCTGTTTCGCTCAACTCTATTTATAATATTTATGTCTTTTAATTTGGCAGAAGGGGGCCAAGGGCTATAATATATACCAATGTTTATCACTTATCTATTCTTAAATTTTGTTAAGTAGTCCAATTTTTCAAGAAACACATTTAAGACAATGGGGAAAATGTATCAATCTAAATGTGCCATTATTCTGGAATACTTTGCAACCTAAACAAACTGCATTCCATAACTTGCACCCTAAAAGAACTGCATTCCATAACTTGCACCCTAAAATATCTACATTCCATAAATGGCACCATAAATCAAATTTGGAACAAAATGTCACTTGAAGCAGAAATCACTAAACTCTGATTTGCCTACTTTGGACCCATTGTACGAGAGAGCATTCAATGGAGAAGGATATCATGGTCGAAAGAATAAAAGCAACAAGGCAAAGAGGATAACTAGCAACTTGGTGCTTGATGCAATCAAAATAATGATGGAGAAGAGCCTAGGAGACCTATTTAGACTTGCACAAAATTGATCTTCCTGCAGATCGTTCATCCATAAAGTCGACAAACATGGCTTAATACTGAGTTGACGGATAATAAAAAAAAAAGCTTGCAACCTATTTATCATGTATTTTAGGCCCTTCTTTTACCCTATTTAACAAGGAAGGTGAGGCTTCAAAGAAAAGGGAGGTGAAGTAATAGAAAAAAGGCGTAGCTTAGCAAGTTACATCAGTGAGCAAAATAGCACCAAATTCATGCAAAATTGAACATTTCTAGCACAAAGTAATTCAACAAATAGGTAGTGTAAACTTAGACAAGACAGTGTTACAAAATGCCATATTTATCAAACAGCCATAACCAGTATGATAAATTTGATATATTTTTAGACTGACAAGACTAAGTTTGCTTTGTCTACAAATTATACATTATTTAAAAATATTCTCTATTATCATTTCATGCTTTCAAAGCCCATGAATGATTGGATGTAATACATGTGACAACTACTGAGTAGCCACACATAGACACATATAGCATAAACAACTCCCAACAGAGTATTATAAAATCATGTTTTTTTAAAAAACTGGTAAGCTTGTGGCACGTATAGATTAGTCCATATTTAATTTTTTTTTACTTTAAATTGACTTTTACAAGTTGTATCTATGAATATACCTTTGAATTCAAATCATTAATGGATACTGGATAATGAATAATGGATACCTTCACTTTCTACAATGCCACTCTCACATCAGCTATTGACACCGTCACCCCTCTCGTTCATGGCAGAGTGCGACGTATCAATAGACAACCCTGGCATAATAACATCACTACAAAGCTCCGGCAAGTGTCCGGGTTGCATAGCAGCGTTGGAAGAAAACAAATTTGCAAGACAATTTCACTGCATTCAAACAGGCAACACTCACTTTCAAATCTGCCATCACCACTGCTAAACAGGTCTACTTAACAACCCTCGTGTCTTCTCTATCGTACAACCCAAAACAGTTATTCAAAACTTTTACCTCCCTCCTCTGCCCAACACTGCCCCCTCCAACCTCCCTCATCTCTGCTGAGGACTTCGCCACACACTTCAAAAATAAGATCAACCAAACAAGGCAAGTCTTTATTGTTCAACCACCACAACCCCTTTGTATACCAGACCAATGTCCAAACCCCATAACCTCCCTTTCCAACATCACTGAAGGGGCGCTTAATTGTCTGCTCTCCAAATCACACCCCATCACCTGTGCACTCGACCCCATCCCATCCCACTTCCTCCCCAACCTCACCACCACTCTTATCCCACCCCTAACCCACCTCTTCAACCTATCACTAACTTCTGGTACCTTCCCTTCTGCTTTCAAACATGCCACTATTACGCATATCCTTAAAAAGTCAACATTCGACCCAACCGCTATGTCCAGCTATTATCCAATATTGCTGCTCCCATTCGCTTCCAAATTCCTGGAGCAGCACGTCCACACTGAACTTTCCTCCACCTCTCATCTAACTTGCTCTTTGGCAATCTACAATCTGGTTTACGCCCCCATCACTCCACTGAGACAGCACAGACCAAAATTACTAACGAGCTACTTACAGCCAAAGCTAATGGACAATACTCCATGCTCCTCCTTCTAGACCTGTCCTGTGCTTTTGACACAGTTGACCACTGCTCCTACTACAGATCCTTTCCTCTGGCATCAAAGTCCTCCCCTATCCTAGAGCTCATACTTTTCCAACCACATACTCAGCGTCTCCCACACTACCTCCTCATCCCACCCTCTCTCTGTTGGAGTCCCCCAAGGCTCTGTTCTTCAACCCTTACTCTTCTCAATCTATACCCTTGGCCTGGATCTGCTCATAACATCCCATGAATTCCAGTGCCACCTTTATGCTGATGACAATCAGATCTATCTCTCTGGCCCAGATGTCACCTCTCTGCTGTCCAGAATCTCAGAGTGTCTATTAGCCATATCGTCCGTCTTCTCCTCTCACTTCCTCAAACTCAATGTGGACAAATCTGAACTCATCATTTTTCCTCCATCTCACAGATCTTCCTTATATGATCTATCTATCTATCACAATTAATGACATCACGCTTTCCCCCGTGCCAGAAATCTGCTGCCTCGGAATAACCCATGACTCTGCCCTGTCCTTCAAACTGCACATCCAAGCTCTTTCCACCTCCTGTCGCCTCCAGCTCAAAAATATTTCCAGAATCCGTCCTTTACTCAACCCTCAATCTACTAAAATGCTTGTGCATGCCCTCATCATCTCCCACCTTGACTACTGCAACATCCTTTTCTGTTGCCTCCCTGCTAACACCCTCGCACCTCTCCAGTCCGTCCTTAACTCTGCTGCCTGACTAATTCATCCCCTCTGCAAATCTCTTCACTGGCTCCCATTCCCTCAGCGTATCCAGTTCAAATTACTAATACTGACCTACAAAGCCATCTATAACCTGTCTCCTCCATATGGCTCTGAACTATTCTCCCAATATCTTCCCTCACGTAATCTCTGGTCCTCCCAAGACCTTCTTCTCTCCTCCACATTTATTCGCTCCTCACCTAACCGCCTCCAAGGCTTCTCTCGAATATCCCCCATCCTCTGGAATTCTGTGCCCCAACACGTCCGACTATCAACCACATTCGGATCCTTCAGACGAAACCTGAAAACCCACCTCTTCCAGATAGCTTACAGCCTATAATGACCCCGCTGCCTCCTCACCACTACAAGAGCTACCGCTTCATCATCACTGGAGCTGCTGCAACCCCCCAATCTACTGTCTCCATCCCCACCATCCTGTAGAATGTAAGCCAGCAAGGTCAGGGTCCTCTCCCCCTCTGTATCAGTCTGTCATTGTTAGTTTTTTACTCTAAGTATTATCTGTAATGTATGTAACGTATGAACACTCATTACTAACTTCATAAATGAGACAATAGGGTATTTAACCAGTAGGTCAATCATAATCCCAATGCTGTAAAATAAAAAGTCACAGTAGAGGCATTTGTTTGTGAGCGGTATGTTAATAATAAGGAGAGCAAAAAAAAAGTTGAAAAGAAAACATAATCATGTTTAATGATTTGCCAACAGATATAAATGCAAAATAAAACAGCCCAGTAATGAGACTAAGGAAAATGCTTTCATTGCTCTGTACATTTGAATCACTTATTAATAAAAGAAAATTGCATCAATTACTTTACATAGCCTAATTATGCCAACTTCTGACTAGATTATTTTTGTTTATTCTTCAAAATTGTAAGGTTCATTAATGTCCTTAATATGAAAAAAAAAACAGAATTAAAAGGACATGTAGTACATTAGCAAGACAGGGTAATTGTGAGATATTAAAGCAAATAATTAGGAAACATTGAAATACAAGCTATAAAAACACAGGTAGAATTAAAATCTATTCCAAAAAAATTCCAGCCGGAATAAATCATATACATATGTGTACATGTATTCCCTTAAAAAATTAGTCTTTATTATGATATCTTAAAATACACCAAACCCAGTGAAGGTACAACAAAACGTTTGCACCAATAAAAAACTGCACTATAAGATACCCTATAGTAGTCCTTATCTGTAACCTACCTTGCCGTGGAGGTTGGCACCCTAAAAGTTGCAATATGGCGCCCCCACTCAACGTAGGCTCTCCCTAGCTCCCCTATCTGTCCCTCCAATAAAGGTGGGAAAACAATTATCAAATAGTAAGAAATGAAGGGAGTCTTGGAGCTTATACAGTATCTGGCAGAAAAACAGATAATATAATACCCATATCATGCATCAATAAATCCACACTGATGTATTATACCAATGCCCAGGAATATTTTCTATTTGTCAAAGAAAAATGAATTTCTATCATAATGCAGATGTGATTAAATCAGAAAGGCCACCTTCATATATTGATATAGCAGATAAGGCAAATTAAAGGCCTGTGATTCCATAAAGAGCATAAAGTTGGCACTTAGCATGAGATGAGTGACCCCGACGCGTTTCCCCGTTAATGGAACGGTTCCTCAGGAGGTATGCATGATGTCTGATGCCATAGAGATGATGACATACAGCGCACCATAAAGTATGGACTTAAATAGTCACTGCAGATATGCGCCTAAAGTAGGCTCCACCCTCTATAATCAGGGCGGATTCATGACCGGGTGAGAATACCACTCATAATAATAATATATTACCTCATAGATAACGCTGAAAACGGCGTGTTCCCCTTCATCTTTCCCGCTGGACCGGAAGTGCCCACAATGCATTGCGGGATGACGACTTCCGCCCTCCCGTTCAGAGGTCATGTGAGCGTTCCAGTCATGGAACGCAACAAATGGAGAAGGAAGTGAATGCCATTTGACTCTGATTTTTTGAGCGCTTCAAGAGAATATATATAAATAAATGGATGCAGATCAAAATGAGACATTATTTATTTGGCACAACAACTTTAGGTGCTTAATATTAACATGTTACTAAATAAAAAGCGATGGTATGTAATAGACCAATCGCTATAATTAACATCAAGGCATATGTCCGCAATATTAATATTCAGAGGTAAGCTAGCAGCATCATAAAATAAGAAATATATAAAAGATAGATAGTTAGAAACAAATAATGCTTCTTAAATATCCAAATAGTTGCGCCCGTCAATGGGGTCATGCAGATTATGCACCTCTGGAATGACCAAAAAAGTCAACTATAGCCACAATAATGTAACAGACAAATAGAACGCAATAGGTTTAATCAAATAAATGGAACATATGATAGGGCCTCATTTAACTCCCTCGGACTAAAGGGTATGCCACACTAAACAAGATCGTTAACGAGATAACTAAAATACGTCACTATTTAGCGATCTCGTTAGCGACGTCGTTGTGTGTGGCATGTAGCAACGACGTGGCCCCTGCTGTGATCTCGTTGATCGTTCACTAGAGTTCTGGACCGTATTTTGATCGTTGGCGTCCCGCTGGTGAGCCTGAATTACTGTGTTTGGCACCTTTTGTGAATGATGTGCGACCTCGTTGACGACGCATTAGTCAGCGGCGCAGGCGGGACTTTGTTTTGTTTCGTTAACGCCCTTCAGCTCCGATGGTGACCACACAACATCACCTCAGCTATAATAACTGCGCCCCCATCCATTGTTTCCAGAGCACTTTATGGGTCTCTTTGTGCGTTGTTGCGAGGATAGTATCATGTGGCGGAGTTTTGCGTTCCTGTTTGTGGCGCAGTGGTGGGTTTTTGCGATCCTGTCTGAGTCGCTAGAGCACCATCCATCCCCATTTGGATTAGGATCTTCAGGATATTTGGATTCAAGGTAAATATTGTTTGTGATGTTGTTTGATAATGGTTTTTAACCTTTTCTTTTTTTTTCGTCTGCTTTATTTATTTTACACCCCTGACCTTATTTTTTTTTATTTTTTCGTCTGCTTTATTTATTTTACACCCCCCCCACCATTTTAGACATTTGTAAACTGTATATTAAATGTTAACTGAAAAGTTTAATTTATTTTTTTTTATATATATTTTATTTTATTCTTTATTTTATTTTGTTTAAACACTTTATTAATAGTAATTAATTAGTAATTAACTTTTCTCTTCTTTACCGTACAGGTTGCACATAATGAACCTGTCCACCGCGGAGCATATGATTGTGGCAGTTGCACTGTCAATGGAGGCAGATCGTCAGGAAGAGGCGCGGGTGGAAGATAGGCGCTCCAAGCGAAAGCGTCGCATGGACCAGGGAATGGCTGGAGCAGAGGTCCAAATTCTCCCACATGCATCTAGTGAGGGAGTTGCAGGAGAAGAATCCGCAGGATTTCCGGAATTATCTACGGATGTCGGAGGATTCATTCAAGCTCCTACTGGAAGCTGTGAGGCCACTCATTGAACGGCAGGATACCCGATGCGTGCAGCTGTTTCAGCAGAGGAACGTTTGGCAGTAACGCTGCGATTTCTGGCAACCGGATGTTCAATGAAGGATTTGCAATATTCTGCTGCAATTTCTCGGTCGCTGCTTGGAGAACTAATTCCGGAGACATGCAACGCCATCGTCCGCAGTTTATGGAGCTACATGCCTTTTCCCAAATCAGTGGCGGAATGGCAAATTATTGCCTCTGATTTTGAAAGGATTTGGCAGTTCCCAAACTGTGGTGGTGCCTTGGATGGCAAACATGTGCGGATCACGCAACCAGCCAACAGCGGATCCTTTTTTCATAATTACAAGGGCTACTTCAGCGTGACCCTCATGGCCCTTGTTAATGCCAATTATGAATTTATTGACGTTGATGTTGGCATGAACGGAAGGGTTTCTGACGGTGGCGTTTTGGAGCACACAAGTTTTGGTGAACGGTTGTTTAATAATAAACTTAACTTGCCAACCAACATGGACACCACCGCCAACCTAAACTTTGTGTTTGTGGGCGATGAAGCCTTCCCCCTTCATGCGCATCTTGTGAAACCATATCCACAAAAGACTTTGACAGGGGAAAGGCGGATTTTTAATTACAGACTGTCTAGGGCACGGCACGTTGTGGAGAATGCCTTCGGCATAATGGCCAACCGCTTCAGGGTTTTCCACACTCCAATCAACATGAAGCTGGAATCCATTGACTCTGTGGTGTTGGCCTGTTTTGTGCTGCACAATTTTCTACGCAAACGCGATGCTGGTACTTACAGTCCGCCAGGCTTCATGGACTCGGACAGCAATGGTGACGTGGTGCTCGGAGAATGGCGTGACAATGATCCCGCTATTGCAGGCCTTCAACCTGTCAATCAAGGCAGGAGCAAGGACGATGCGAAGGCTGGCAGAGACAAGTACTGCCAATACTTTAATGGGCCTGGTGCAGTGAGTTGGCAGCATCAGGTCTAGTTTGATTTTGATTATGTTTGACTTTTGCCTTTTTTTAACAATGTCTTTATAATAAAAAAAATTTATTTTAAAAATGCATTTGTGTTTTTTTTTCAATTATTTTACCTATATGGGAGAAAGGCTAATGATGGGTGAGATGTGGGGAGGGAGTAATGGGGATGGCAAAGAGACATGTTACCAGCAGCTGCAGTTTTTAAAATCTTTTCAAAGGCTTTTTTGTTGTCTATTTTTTGTTTTACATTGTATCTACTTGTCACACACGGGGTCATGGGAGTACCTCAGTCATGGGAGTTAATTGTTAAAAAAATAAATAAAAAAGTTTCAAATATTTTCAATTATTTTAAGGGCCTATGGTCTCACTAGCGTTCAAACATTATAATTAAATATAACAGATAATACATCACTGCTGCATATATAAAGTTTAAATATATAATATATATTATATATTATAGTCATATATGAAAGGTTAAAAAATTGTTATAAATGTATTTGAAAATTCTTGGGAGGTAAAGGTCAACATTCACCAGGGAATCACAGCTATTTACAGATATGCGACGACATTGTGATCGCTATGTGAGTATTGTCACGAGCTCCAGCTATACAGATATGCATACAGATATGCAAAAAGCTATTGTGATTGCAAAGGTGAAGATTATCAAGCCCCAACCATACAGATATGCGACGCCATTGTGATCGCTATGTGACTATTGTCATGAACTCCAGCTATACAGATATGCATACAGATATGCAAACAGCCATTGTGATTGCAAAGGTGAAGATTATCGAGCCCCAACCATACAGATATGCGACGCCATTGTGATCGCTATGTGAGTATTGTCACGAGCTCCAGCTATACAGATATGCATACAGATATGCAAACAGCCATTGTGATTGCAAAGGTGAAGATTATCGAGCCCCAACCATACAGATATGCAAAGCCATTGTGATTGCAAGGTGAAGATTCTAGAGCCCCAAGCCATACAGATATGAGACGCCATTGTGATCGCCTAGCTTGGAAGTTGTTTTGCGATCGCAAAAGCATCTCATATCTGTGCTTGGCTGGGCGCATGGCTGCTGCGGTCACTTTGCAATCGCAATACTGTTTTGCGTCGCGAGTGCGGCCGCACGTAACGTGCGCACGCTGTGACGTCATGACGCTGGCGTTGCCCAATGCGCTGTTGTTTGTAATGGCGGCAATGGCGGCGATGAGACAGCGCGGGCCTAAATGGTCTGATGAGGAGGTCCGTTATCTGATTAAGAAAACGGACCTCTGGGATTACCACTGCAGGCAACCTGTGGCGCATCCAATGCGCCACAAAAGGGTATGCCTGCAGAGAATCCGGCGGGGCCTGCAGAGACGATTTAATGTGCGGCGCACAAGAGCACAGATCCGCAAGAAGCTGGCGGACCTGCGATACCGCTCACGTGATAGGGTCGCTCTAGCGACTCAGACAGGATCGCAAAAACCCACCACTGCGCCACAAACAGGAACGCAAAACTCCGCCACACGATACTATCCTCGCAACAACGCACAAAGATACCCATAAAGTGCTCTGGAAACAATGGATGGGGGCGCAGTTATTATAGCTGAGGTGATGTTGTGTGGTCACCAATCGGAGCTGAAGGGCGTTAACGAAACAAAACAAAGTCCCGCCTGCGCCGCTGACTAATGCGTCGTCAACGAGGTCGCACATCGTTCACAAAAGGTGCCAAACACAGCGATTCAGGCTCACCAGCGGGACGCCAACGATCAAAATACGGTCCAGAACTCTAGTGAACGATCAACGAGATCACAGCAGGGGCCACGTCGTTGCTTCATGCCACACACAAACGACGTCGCTAACGAGATCGCTAAATAGTGACGTATTTTAGCGATCTCGTTAACGATCTTGTTTAGTGTGGCATACCCTTTAGTCCGAGGGGGTTAAATGAGGCCCTATCATAAGTTCCATTTATTTGATTAAACCTATTGCGTTCTATTTGTCTGTTACATTATTGTGGCTATAGTTGACTTTTTTGGTCATTCCAGAGGTGCATAATCTGCATGACCCCATTGACGGGCGCAACTATTTGGATATTTAAGAAGCATTATTTGTTTCTAACTATCTATCTTTTATATATTTCTTATTTTATGATGCTGCTAGCTTACCTCTGAATATTAATATTGCGGACATATGCCTTGATGTTAATTATAGCGATTGGTCTATTACATACCATTGCTTTTTATTTAGTAACATGTTAATATTAAGCACCTAAAGTTGTTGTGCCAAATAAATAATGTCGCATTTTGATCTGCATCCATTTATTTATATATATTCTCTTGAAGCGCTCAAAAAATCAGAGTCAAATGGCATTCACTTCCTTCTCCATTTGTTTGCGTTCCATGATCTGGAATGCTCACATGACCTCTGAACGGGAGGGCGGAAGTCGTCATCCGCAATGCATTGTGGGCACTTCCGGTCCAGCGGGAAAGATGAAGGGGAACACGCCGTTTTCAGCGTTATCTATGAGGTAATATATTATTATTATGAGCGGTATTCTCACCCGGTCATGAATCTGCCCTGATTATAGAGGGTGGAGCCTACTTTAGGCGCATATCTGCAGTGACTATTTAAGTCCATACTTTATGGTGCGCTGTATGTCATCATCTCTGTGGCATCAGACATCATGCATACCTCCTGAGGAACCGTTCCATTAACGGGGAAACGCGTCGGGGTCACTCATCTCATGCTAAGTGCCAACTTTATGCTCTTTATGGAATCACAGGCCTTTAATTTGCCATATCTGCTATATCAATATATGAAGGTGGCCTTTCTGATTTAATCACATCTGCATTTTGATAGAAATTCATTTTTCTTTGACAAATAGAAAATATTCCTGGGCATTGGTATAATACATCAGTGTGGATTTATTGATGCATGATATGGGTATTATATTATCTGTTTTTCTGCCAGATACTGTATAAGCTCCAAGACTCCCTTCCTTTTTACTATTTGATAATTGTTTTCCCACCTTTATTGGAGGGACAGATAGGGAAGCTAGGGAGAGCCTACGTTGAGTGGGGGCGCCATATCGCAACTTTTAGGGTGCCAACCTCCACGGCAAGGTAGGTTACAGATAAGGACTACTATAGGGTATCTTATAGTGCAGTTTTTTATTGGTGCAAACGTTTTGTTGTACCTTCACTGGGTTTGGTGTATTTTAAGATATAATAAAGACTAATTTTTTAAGGGAATACATGTACACATAGAATTAAAATCTGTTCCTTTTAACATTTTTAGTTGGAAGTTGGCCTTATGCTTTAATTGCTTTGCCAGTTACTCACTTTACCTTCATTGGTTAACTTACTGACTAAGTGATACATGAACAGGTTGGGTCGACATAGAGAATATCTGATAATTGTCTACTCTTTGATTCATAGAGAAAGTGGGGGACATTTTTAATTGGAATAAGGCAATGAATTGTATAGATGAGAGTAAGTACAATTTCTGTAGACATCATAGTACACTGGTAGCAGCAAGGAAACTACTTAAAGAATTATTGTAAACTCATACCTTTATAGCATATACAAATACACACAAAAATCCACATCTACTGTATCTCAAGAGGAGGGACTTGTCACATGCTGCTATGACGGATTGTGAAACACAACACCTAAGTGCAAAAGGAACAGGGGGAATAGAAGAAAAAGAAACTTCACCCAGGCAGTGGGAGTAAAAATGTAGAATTTTATTAAATATTCATATAAAACTGTAGCACAAGCATCAATTATAAAATAAAAAGGAAGCCAGGGCACCACACATTAAAATCCAATACCCTGGTATTAGTATAAGTAAATCAGGTAAATGTATGGATATTACATGGAATATGCTGAGCAAAGTAAAAGGTAGTCCGTCATAATATATGTATTGGTGCACACATAAAAAAATTTTTTTATATATATACACAGGAAATAGTGCAGTATATGATAAAGTGTACACAGAACTATGTATATGTGCTATATAGTGCACACAAAATATATATGTGCCACTATTAAAGTGTAAAAAAGTGTGGTAAAAAAGAAATATAATATCCTATCAAAAAACACAGTGCACAAAAGAATGCAATATTACCCACTTAAGACAAACAAAATAAGCACCACTAATAAGCCAAAATGTGTTTACATAAACACCAACACCATGACTGCCGTGACTACCAAATCGCTATAAACTACCAGCATAATACCTGAAAATACCAGGGGAGGAGACACCTAGTGGTGATCGGGCTACCTAGAACGCGCCCCTAGGGTGTGTTGTGTTTCACAATCCGGCTGGTTCTGCCATCCACTTGTTTGATTTGAGATTCATTTGTCATGTGTAGATTTATCTTTTAGCATTATTATTTAATTTATTTTATTATATATTTTCTACACTGTATTGCATCTCATTTCTGCTCGGTTTTAACATGCTGCTATGAGTGGACAGTTAGCCGTGCATATAGGTTTTCTCCATTTTGGTTCATAGTTCATAGTTCATAGTTTTAAGGGTGAAAAAAGACACAAGTCCATCAAGCTCAACTAATAATCCCAGCCTGCTGATCCAGAAGAATGCAAAACCCTATGAGGCAGATGCTAAATTTGTCATAATGGGCTAGAAATTCCTTCCCGGCTCTCAATATGAAACTACAAAAACACTAGTGCATGCCCTCATCATCTCCAGCCTCGACTACTGCAACTTCCTGCTCTTTGGCCTTCCCTCTAGCACTCTGGCACCACTCCAATCCATCCTGCACTCTGCTGTCCGACTAATACTATTCACAGCCTCTCCTCTCTGCCAAGCCCTTCATTGGCTTCCTATCATCCAGAGTCTCCAGTTCAAAACCCTAACCATGACCTACAAAAGCCATCCACAATCTGTCTCCTCCATACATCTGTGACATGGTCTCCCGGTACATACCCACACTGTTGTGAATGTGTTAGAAATGAATTCTGAGCAGAAGCTCCCTCTGGTGGTTACAAACAGTACTGAACCATTCAATGAAGATTGGCAATCAGGATTACAGACTGGTCTTATATAAGGGAGGTTCCCTCCAATCATGGTTGCCGGTGATCAATTGTTCTCGTCTAAACTGTGGTTCCTGGTTCACTTGGAAGCTTGCCGAGTCTTGCCTGCATCTTCTGCTATCAGATAAGATATTTTCTGCTTTTATTTTTGTGCTTGCTTTTTGCATTGTTCCCTGCACTTCTGTGGAGGTCAGCCAGGTCCCCTCCGGAGGCTTGTGCTCCTCTCAGTTTATCTGAGCCATTGTTATTTGTTCATTTGCCTTTTACAGTTTTTTCAGTGGCTGCGGCTTAGTTTTGTGACACCAGAGAACTAATTTAGGTGATAGAGGTCGTGTGATCTCAGGTTTTTTGCAATTAGTGGAGTTGGTATTTTTTAGGGTTTTTTGGATTGCAGTAAGTGTCCTTCCTATCCTTTTCTGTCCAGGTAGATTGGACCCCAACGTTTGCGCATTCTATTTTCTGTCTGTGTCTGTATTTCCTCTTGTCTAACCGCCATTACATGTTTGGGGGATTCCTATGTTCTTTGGGGATCTGCTCTGGGCAGATAGCTTTCCTCTTTCTATCTTTAGGTGTAGTTAACCTCTCAGGCTGTGACGAGGCGTCTAAGACCAACGTAGGAATGCTCCATGGCTGCCTTTAGTTGTGGTGGTTAGTCAGGGTACTGCAATCCAGTAGATTCTAACCTCTCTGGTGTATTGCCGTTTTTGCCTGCTCTCCTCAGCTACCAAATCATAACAGTATCACCGGCCAAACTGAAAATTATATGGTACTCAACATAAGGGAAAAATAGTAAAAGGAAAAAAAAAAAGGAAGTTGTCAGAATTTTTTTTTTCTCTGTTTGTTGCATTTTTTCCCTCTTTCTCTGGGTGCTGAGGAGGATTTTTTTTTTCTCTCAATGGAGATTGTACAGTTGTCTGGCCGTGTGGATCAGCTTGCCACTGAAGTTCGGAGTATTGCTACCTATCTTGCTAGGTTGCCGGTTGTGGAACCTAGGATCCCCATGCCAGATTTATTTTTGGGGGATCGAGCTAAATTTCTGAATTTCAAAAATAACTGTAAGTTGTTTTTTGCCTTAAAAAGTCCTCAGGGAAGCAGCACAGCAGGTTCAAATTGTCATCTCTCTCCTGCGCGGCGATCCTCAGGATTGGGCTTTTTCCCTGACACCTGGGGACCCTGTTTTGAGTAATGTTGATGCATTTTTTCTGGCTCTGGGGTTATTGTACGATGAACCTAATGTCACTGATCAAGCTGAAAAAAAACTTGGTGGCATTAAATCAGGGGCTTGAGGACGCTGAGTTGTACTGTCAGAAATTCCAAAAGTGGGCAGTCCTAACCAAATGGAATGATGATGCTTTGGCAGCACCTTTTTCGGAAGGGTCTGTCAGAGAATGTAAAAGATGTTATGGTGGGTTTCCCTGCTCCCTCTGGTCTCAATGATTCTATGTCATTAGCGATTCAAATTGACAGACGTTTGAATGAGCGTAGAGGTATGCGTGGAATAGTGTTGCCTTGTGAACCAGCTTCTGAGTCCATGCAGTGTGATAGAGTGGCTTCTTGGGCACAGCGTCATGAGTTTCGAAAACGCAAAGGGTTATGTTTCTACTGTGGTGACGCCTCTCATGCTATTTCAGTCTGCCCTAAGCGGGAAAGACGTTTTGCATGCTCAGTTGTCTTGGGTAGTGTTCAGACTAAATTTCTGTTGACTGTTACCCTGATTTGCTCCCTGTCTACATTTTCTGCTCAGGCTTTTGTTGATTCGGAACAGCTATTAACCTGATGGATTTTGATTTTGCTAAACGTTGTGGGTTTCCCTTGATACCCCTACGGAAGTCTATTCCCCTACTGGGGATTGATTCTACCCCTTTGGCTGAGAATAAACCCAGTTCTCTACTCAGGTGATAATGAGGGTTGAACCTGATCATCAGGAGAGTTGCAAATTTTTGGTGCTGTATAATCTGCATGACATTATTGTACTGGGTTTCCCTTGGTTACAGTCTCAAAATCCTGTTTTGGATTGGAAATCTGTCTGTGACCAGTTGGGGCTGCCAATGTGTTAATGCTAACACTCCTGTTTTTTCTGCCTCTCCCAGGCTCAGGATGTTCCTGACTTTTTGACTGATTTTTCTGATGTGTTTAGCGAAAGTAAATCTGCATCCTTGCCCCCCCATAGAAGCTATGACTGCGCTATTGAATTAGTGCCTGGTAGTAAATTCCCTAAAGGTCGCCTTTTTAACTTGTCTGTACCTGAATCATGACGCTATGCGGTCTTATATCAAGGAGTCATTGGAGAAGGTCATATCAGACCATCCTCTTCACCCTTGGGTGCCGGTTTTTTCTTTGTGGCCAAAAAGGATGGTTCATTAAGGACGTGTATTGATTATCGTCTCTTGAACAATATCACTGTGAAATATCAATATCCGTTACCCTTGATTTCTGACCTGTTTTCCAGGGTGAAAAGTGCTACTTGGTTTACCAAGCTTGACCTCAGGGGGGTGTATAACCTTATTCGCATTAAGCACGGGATGAATGGAAGACGGCGTTTAATACCCCAGAGGGGCATTTTGAGTACCTAGTGATGCCCTTTGGGCTCACTAATGCTCCTTCCGTCTTCCAGTCCTTCATGAATGACATTTTCAGGGATTTTGTGGATAAATTTCTGATTGTTTATTTGGATGATATCTTGATTTTTTTCCAATGACTGGGACTCTCATGTGAAACATGTTCGGACTGTGTTCCAGATTTTGAGAGAGAATGCTCTGTATGTCAAGGGATTAAAGTGTCTTTTTGGCGTACAGAGGATCTAATTTCGGGATTCATTTTGTCTCCGTCTGTTATTGAAATGGACCGGTCAAGGTTCAGGCCATCTGTGATTGGGTCCAACCTACTTCATTAAAGGCTCTTCAGAGATTCTTGGGTTTTGCCAATTTTTATCGTAAATTTATTGGTAATTTCTCTGTTATTGTTAAACCATTGACTGATTTGACCAAAAAGGGTTCTGATGTGGTGAATTAACCTTCTGAGGCAGTCTCTGCGTTTCAGGAACTTAAGCAGAGATTCACTTCTGCTCCTGTTCTACGGCAGCCTGATGTTTCTCTGCCATTTCAGGTGGAGGTTGATGCCTCTGAAATTGGGGCAGGTGCCATTTTGTCCCAAAGAGATCCAGAGACCTCTAAAAGTAACCCTTGTGCCTTTTTCTCTCGAAAATTTTCTCCAACTGAACGTAATTATGACGTGGGTAATCTGTAGTTATTGGCCATGAAGTGGGCTTTTGAAGAGTGGAGACATTGGCTGGAGGGAGCCAAACATTAGGTGGTGGTCCTCACGGACCATAAGAATCTGGTTTATCTGGAATCAGCCAAGCGACTTAATCCTAGACAGGCCAGGTGGGCCTTGTTTTTCACACGTTTTAATTTTGTGGTTTCCTTTCTTCCTGGCACTAAGAATGTTAAGGCGGATGCCCTCTCGAGGAGTTTCTTGCGGACTCTCCTGAGTTATCTGATCCTGCTGTTATTTTGAAAGAGGGTGTAGTTCTTTCCTCCATCTCGCCCAATTTGAGACTGGCTCTGGAAGGGTGTCAGGAGGATAAACCTGAGCGCTGCCCTATTGGGAAATTGTTTGTCCCAGACCGTTGGAAAAATGTGTGATGTCTGAGATTCATTGTTCCGCGTTGGCCGGTCATCCCGGAATTTTTAACAGACGGAGGCTTCTGTCTGTCCAGGTGTTAACCTGTTGTGGAGCGTATGCAGCAGATTTGGGACCAGGTACTGGAGAGGTTGTACCTCTCTCAGGAGAGGGCCCAGCGGTTTGCCAACGGCATAGGACTGATGGTTCTCGGTTTGAAGTGGGGGACTTAGTCTGGTTGTCCTCAAGAAATATCCCTATGAGAGTTGCATCTCCTAAGTTTAAGCCTAGGTTCATTGGACCTTATAAGATCTTGGAGATTCTTAATCCTGTTTCCTTTCGTTTACTTCTTCCAGGGACATTTAAGATCCATAACGTGTTCCACAAGTCCTTATTGAAGAGGTTTGTCGAACCAGTGGTTCCTATGGCTGCGCCTCCTGACCCTGTTTTGGTTGAGGGCAATCTGGAGTATGTGGTTGAGAAAATATTAGATTCTCGTTTTTCTAGACGGAAACTCCAGTATTTGGTTAAGTGGAGAGGTTATGGTCAGGAGGACAATTCTTGGGTGTTTGCTTCGGACATCCATGCTAGGAGACTGATCCGTGCGTATCACAGAGCTCATCCTGACCGACCTGGTTGCCCAAATGAGGGTTCGGTGACCCCTCCTCAAGGGGGGGGGTACTGTTGTGAATGTGTTAGAAATGAATTCTGAGCAGAAGCTCCCTCTGGTGGTTACAAACAGTACTGAACCATTCAATGAAGATTGGCAATCAGGAGTTACAGACTGGTCTTATATAAGGGAGGTTTCCTCCCATCATGGTTGCCGGTGATCAATTGTTCTTGTCTAAACTGTGGTTCCTGGTTCACTTGGAAGCTTGCCGAGTCTTGCCTGCATCTTCTGCTATCAGATAACATATTTTCTGCTTTTATTTTTGTGCTTGCTTTTTGCATTGTTCCCTGCACTTCTGTGGAGGTCAGCCAGGTCCCCTCCCCTCCTTTATCTGAGCCACTGTTGTTTGTTCATTTGCCTTTTCCAGTTTTTTCAGTGGCTGCAGCTTAGTTTTGTGACACCAGAGAAATAATTTAGGTGGTAGAGGTCATGTGATCTCAGGTGTTTTTGCAATTAGTGGAGTTGGTATTTTTTAGGGTTTTTTGGATTGCAGTAAGTGTCCTTCCTATCCTTTTCTGTCCAGATAGATTGGGCCCCAACGTTTGCTTATTCTATTTTCTGTCTGTGTCTGTATTTCCTCTTGTCTAACCGCCATTACATGTTTGGGGGCTTCCTATGTTCTTTGGGGATCTGCTCCGGGGCAGATAGCTTTCCTCTTTCTATCTTTAGGTGTAGTTAACCTCTCAGGCTGTGACGAGGTGTCTAGGACCAACGTAGGAATGCTCCACGGCTGCCTTTAGTTGTAGTGGTTAGTCAGGGTACTGCAATCCAGTAGATTCTAACCTCTCTGGTGTATTGCCGTTTTTGCCTGCTCTCCTCAGCTACCAAATCATAACACCACACGCAACCTTCGATCCTCTCAAGATCTCCTCCTCTACTCCCCTCTTATCTCTTCTTCCCACAACCGCATACAAAACTTCTCCCGTGCCTCTCCCATACTCTGGAGCTCTCTACCCTAACACATCAGACTCGCACCTACCATGGAAACCTTCAAAAAGAACCTGAAGACCCACCTCTTCCGATAAGCCTACAACCTGCAGTGATCATCAGTCTACTGAACCACCGCACGACCAGCTCTACCCTCTCCTAGTGTATCCTCACCCATCCCTGTAGACTGTGCGCCCTTGCAGGCAGGGTCCTCTCTCCTTCTGTACTTTTGTGTGCCTTGTATTGCTCACGTTTACTGTACTTGTCTATATTCGCCCCTTTTCACATGTAAAGCGCCATGGAATAAATGGCGCTACAAAAATGTATAATAATAATAATATGACAAGTGCACTAGTTCAGTCTACTTCACAGTGCCAATATTCCATTGCAGTGACATAACTAGTAATATTACATTTTTTAAGAAAGACATGTAGTCCTTCCTTAAACTTATTTAGCAATAAAAATCAGTAAAGAATCACAATCTGGGATGTTGATTCTAGATGTATAGCATGCCCCCTCGTCACTGTTGCAGACCAAGGTTGTATGAAGATCTTTGTATTGTCTGTTTATATATTTGAACATTGTTATTAGCCTTCACGTTTTTCAAAATTGAATGCTTCCAAGTTTGATAGCTTTTCTTGGTCATGCAGTCCATTTACTCCCCTTAGAACCTATCTTAGTTGCTCTTCTCTGCACCTCCTCTTGTTCATCTATGTCCTTATTGAACATTTTCTATAGCATTCTAAGTGCTACCACAATAGTAACTTGTATAGAGGCAAAAATATGTTCTTGTCATGACATCTATGCCTCTTTTAAAGCATCCCTAAATTTAATTTTGCTTTTGCTGCAGCTGTCTGACACTGGTCATTAAAAGGGAGTTTGTTTTCCATTAATATGCCAGAGTCGTTTTCATTGGCATATTTATGAAGTGTTTTTACATGTAGTACCTAATTGTATAATTTGTATCCTCAACCAAAGCGCATTCCTTTCAATTGCCTTTTTCTTAGTCCAAGTCTCCATCTTCTTCAAATCTTTCTGCAATATTAAATTATCCTCGTTTCTGTTGACTGCCTTTCAGAGATTAGAAAAATATTTAGACTTGAGAGTCCTCAGTGGTTGATACCTTTTAATGGCTAACTGAAAAGATGGTAACAAATTGCAAGCTTTCGAGACTACTCAGGTCTCTTCATCAGGCATAGACTAATACAACATCTGAAGAATCACATATTTATACACAAAATAGCACAGAAAAAATGCAATAGGTAGGACAAGTGACATGAAGCAGAACTGTCATTATGGCAGAAGGATTAACATAAATATGACTAGTTCATAGATAAGGAGTGAAGGTTTTATTACCCTCTGATTGGGGTCTGGTATTGTGTTGTGATGACCCTAAAGGTCAGGGAGGCAGATTCCTTAATTGTTGTAGAACGACATAAAACTCTGGGATATATTCATCCCAGCACTAAGAGTGTCAAAGGTCATCATAAGTTTATATTCCCAGACTTTTCTATCCTTCTCAGATTTGAAGTTAGATTTTAATACAAGTAATTCCATATCTGTCATGCTATGACCGGGCATACAAAAGTGTTTGGCCACAGGTAAATCCATTCTTTTTTCTCTTATTGTGTGGCGATGAGAATTCATCCTTGTTCTCAGTTTTTGCCCGGTCTCCCCCACATACAGACCCCCAGTTGGACATTTAGTACATATAATTAGGTACACCACATTAGATGTGATGCAGCTGAAAGTACCTGGTATCTTGTAGTCCTGATGGGAGTTGGGGAACCATCCTGGCCACCATGGATGTGGAATCTTTGTACTCTAATATCCCACACCAGGATGGATTAAATGCCTGCAAAGTCTTCATGGGAAACACCGGGAATGATGCTGATTCTGTGGTGAAACTCACAAAATTCATCCTCACCCACAATTACTTCGAATTTGACAACAAGATCTATCTTCAGGAGACTGGCACAGCTATGGGAAGTAAAATGGCTCCACAGTATGCAAATCTTTTCATGGCCAAGCTTGAAAGCGAATTTTTGTCCTCCTGCCCCATCAGGCCTCGGGCCTACTACCGCTACATTGATGACATTTTAATCATCTGGACGGAGTCTGAACAACAGCTAAAGACGTTCCATGAACAGTTCAATCAATTTCATCCCACCATCAACTTAACACTTAACTACTCCAGCACTGAAATTAACTTTTTAGACACCACCATTAAGCTAAAGAACAATGAAATAGAGACATCCCTGTATCAGAAGCCAATCGACCGTCCAACATATCTTAAATGGGACAGTTTCCATCCTAAACACATAAAAAACTCTATTGTCTACAGCCAAGCCATCAGATACAACCGTATATGTTCCAACCCCATGGATAGAGATGAACACCTTGGTCGCCTCAGAAAGACTTTTTTGAACCAGGGCTACCATCCAAGAACAATTGAAAACCAAATTACAAGAGCCACCAGAATATCAAGGAATCACCTGCTACATTACAAAGCTAAAGAAGAAAATAACCGGGTGCCTCTAGTGGTCACCTACAATCCAAGTCTGGAGATGCTAAGGGGAGCTGCACGGAAACTACAACCTTTACTACAAAAAGATGCCGATTACAATCCATATTTCCAGACCCCCCACTACTATGTTTTAGGCAGCCCCCAAATCTAAGAAGCATCATTGTCAGAAGCTCCCTGTCCTCCCCAACAGCTGCAGGAACCTTTCCTTGCAAACAAAAGAAATGCAAAACCTGTACATCTATAATGACCACGGACAGGATAAAGATCCCCAACTCCCATCAGGACTACAAGATACCAGGTACTTTCAGCTGCATCACATCTAATGTGGTGTACCTAATTATATGTACTAAATGTCCAACTGGGGGTCTGTATGTGGGGGAGAACGGGCAAAAACTGAGAACAAGGATGAATTCTCATCGCCACACAATAAGAGAAAAAAGAATGGATTTACCTGTGGCCAAACACTTTTGTATGCCCGGTCATAGCATGACAGATATGGAATTACTTGTATTAAAATCTAACTTCAAATCTGAGAAGGATAGAAAAGTCTGGGAATATAAACTTATGATGACCTTTGACACTCTTAGTGCTGGGATGAATATATCCCAGAGTTTTATGTCGTTCTACAACAATTAAGGAATCTGCCTCCCTGACCTTTTAGGGTCATCACAACACAATACCAGACCCCAATCAGAGGGTAATAAAACCTTCACTCCTTATCTATGAACTAGTCATATTTATGTTAATCCTTCTGCCATAATGACAGTTCTGCTTCATGTCACTTGTCCTACCTATTGCATTTTTTCTGTGCTATTTTGTGTATAAATATGTGATTCTTCAGATGTTGTATTAGTCTATGCCTGATGAAGAGACCTGAGTAGTCTCGAAAGCTTGCAATTTGTTACCATCTTTTCAGTTAGCCATTAAAAGGTATCAACCACTGAGGACTCTCAAGTCTAAATATTTTTCTATCTACTGGCTAACACGGTACGAAGATACACATCTTTCCTATTTCAGAGATTAGTATCATATGAGAACATTGAAATTCTACTCTGTATGCCCTCTACAAAGTCATTCACATTTTCTGTTTTGGTGTCTTCGTTTTACCCCTCCACTTCTTCCAATGAACATAACTTTTTTTTTTCTGTGAACGTACTAGCCATATAAGAATGAGAAACACTGGCGGCTCTAAATGGCGATAAGATTATTACCACCGGTCAGAGATAGGCGTTTCCCACACTGTCAGATGACAGTGTGAGCCAGCAGCTGTGATCAACAGTAAAATGTTTACCTGTAACATTTCTCCAGGTTCACTGCGTGAGTGGACTAGACAAATCATATTGAAAAAATGTTTCTCTCTTTCTCTCTCTTTTTCCCTCTCTCTTTCTCCTGTTTCTGCTCCCCTCCATTGAACATTGAACACTTTATGTCCATTACCAAAAATCATGCAAATTAATTCACCACAAATCAAATTTTTGGGAAGAATTTAGCAAAGCCAGTGAATTTGACTCTGAAAAGCTCATATATTCTGCAGATATACAGTCATGGCCAAAAGTTTTGAGAATGACACAAATGTTATGTTTTCACATGATCTGCTGCCCTCTGGTTTTTATGTGTGTTTGACAGATGTTTTTATCACAGACAGAAATATAATAATTGCAAACATATGAGTAACAAAAGCTTATATTGACAGTTAGAATGAGTTAATGCAGCAAGTCAATATTTGCAGTGTTGACCCTTCTTCTTCAGGACTTCTGCAATTCTCCATGGCATGCTCTCAATCAACTTCTGGACCAAATCCTGACTGATAGCAGTCCATTCTTGCACAATCAATGCTTTCATTTTGTCAGAACTTTTAGGTTTTTGTTTGTCCACCCATCTCTTGATGATTGACCACAAGTTCTCAATGGGATTAAGATCTGGGGAGTTTCCAGGCTATGGACCAAAATCTCTATGTTTTATTCCCTGAGCCATTTAGTTATCACCTTTGCTTTATGGCAAGGTGCTCCATCATGCTGGAAAAGGCATTGTTGATCGCCAAACTGCTCTTGGAGGGTTGGGAGAAGTTGCTCTTGGAGGACATTCTGGTACCATTCCTTATTCATGGCTGTGTTTTTAGGCAAGACTGTGAGAGAGCCGATTCCCTTGGCTGAGAAGCAACCCCAAAAGGGGATTCATCAGAGAAAATAACTTTACCCCAGTCCTCAGCAGTCCACTGCCTGTACCTTTTGCAGAATATCAGTCTGTCCATGATGTTTTTTCTGGAGAGAAGTGGCTTCTTTGCTGCCCTCCTTGAGACCAGGCCTTGCTCCAAGAGTCTCCGCCTCACAGTGCGTGCAGATGTACTCACACCTGCCTGCTGCCATTCCTGAGCAAGCTCTGCACTGCTGGTAGCCCGATCCCGCAGCTGAAACACTTTTAAGAGACGGTCCTGGCGCTTGCTGGTCTTTCTTGGGCACCCTAGAGCCTTTTTGGCAACAATGGAACCTCTCTCCTTGAAGTTCTTGATGATGCGATAGATTGTTGACTGAGGTGCAATCTTTCTAGCTGCGATACTCTTCCCTGTTAGGCCATTTTTGTGCATTGCAATGATGACTGCACGTGTTTCTTTAGAGATAACCATGGTTAACAGAAGAGAAACAATGATGCCAAGCACCAGTCTCCTTTTAAAGTGTCCAGTGGTGTCATTCTTACTTAATCATGACAGATTGATCTCCAGCCATGTCCTCATCAACACCCACACCTGTGTTAATGGAGCAATCACTGAAAAGAGGTTAGCTGGTCCTTTTAAGGCAGGGCTGCAATGATGTTGAAATGTGTTTTGGGGGATAAAGTTAATTTTCTAGCCAAATATTGACTTTGCAAGTAATTGCTGTTAAGCTGATCACTCTTTATAACATTCTGGAGTATATGCAAATTGCCATTAGAAAAAGTGAAGCAGTAGACTTTGTAAAAATTAATATTTGTGTCATTCTCAAAACTTTTGGCCATGACTGTATAAGATGGAACATCTTCTTTAATGAATGAAAATAAGCACCAGAGTGCTACAAGTACACAAGAACACAATATAGGCCTTTTTTAATAAATGTATTAAATGTGTCAAATTTATTCCATGTAGAAATAATTCTATATGTCTCTATGAAATTCCATGCTTAACTATTAAAATGGTTTCTACTATATTATGTTAGTTACTAGTGATGAGAGAACATGCTCGCCACTACTTGTTACTCGCCCGAGTATCACGGTACTCGGTGTACTCGGCAAGCACCGAGCATATCCGGGATTACTCGGCAGGAACTTGGGTCTCCACCCTGCGTTTTTGGCGGACTTTAGAGACCCAATCATGCTACAGGGATTGTCTTCCAGGCAATGAAACGCCGCATCCATCTTTGTTGTGGTCTTGCAGTGATTGGCTGGCCGCACAGCATCATAAGTGGTATAAGAGACCGGACGCCGCCCTGATTCCGCATTCAGATCCGGATTGAGATAGTGTAGGGAGAGCTGCTGCCGATATAGGGTCAGATTTGGTGATTTCTTAGTCAGTGTGGGGTCTACTATCCTAAACTACTCAAATCCAGATAAACCAACAGTCCATCTAAGGACTAATTCTGAAGTATATAGGTTCCAGTGTTAGGTAGGCAGGGGAGTGTACTTCTCTCTATACACAAATGTGTGTATATAGATCATTGCATACATCAAGAGGGTCCATTCCCTTCCTGTGTTCTGGTGCTGCTGCTGCTACCTGTATGATATATTGGCTGTATATAGCTAGCCCCAGGTGTAATTGGAATATAGGTCACACATTTTACGGTGTGGTATCTCCGTGCGAGCTCATATCAGTGTGTTCGCTGAAAGTTTGGCCAGTGTACGCCAGTTTTATTTTTCATGCCAGGGTGTGACTGTACTTACATATACCAGTATTTAGCCAAAAAAAAACCAGGCCACACATGTTTCGTTGTGGCATCTCCATGCCAGCTCATATCTGTGCATGCTGAAAATTTGGCCTGTGTATGCCAGTGTTATTTTTTTGGCCTGGGTGTCACTGTACTTATATACAGCACTATGTTGCATTATTTTAAAAAACAGGCCACATTTTACAGTGGGGTCTATCTGTGACACGCCTCATACATCCGTGTGCCAAAAATTGAGGCATTTTAGGCCTAACTTTTTTTTGGGGGGGCAGTCTGTCACTCTTGTTATATCCAGCAGTCATTTTTATCCAGAAAAAAACAAGAAACAAATTTATACAGTCTGTTATATCAGGCTGAAACCTGGTGTATCTGTGGTGGAAAAATCTTTTCTTTGCAGGCATACATTGCATAGTTCTTTCTGCTAGCCTTGTTCTACTCATTATTTTGTGTTTTCAAAAATTAACACAAAGCCTAAAAAAAAATTAATACAGTTTGTTATCTCAGGCTGAGGTCTGATGTATCTGTTGTGGAAAAATCTTCGCTTTGCAGGCATACTGATCACATATAATTTTTCTCCAAATAAATTCATTTGTATTGAGCTTTTCAAATATTTCATTAGTCCATTTAAAATGGGCAAGGCAAGGGGCAAGGGACGGGGAAGTGGACGTGATGCTGATGGTGCATGCAGAGGACGAGGCCATGGCCAAGCTGAAAGTGGGCCACCGCAAAGACCCTTATCTTCGCACCCGACCTTTCTGTCCCAGTTTCTAGGGGACCGCAGAACACCACTATTGAAGCCAGAGCAGTGTGAAACAGTTGTTAGTTGGATAGCGGATAATGCTTCCAGTCACTTAGCCACCACCACCACCATGTCTTCCACACGGTCAAGTCTGAGTAGCCGTGAGTGTGGACCAGATATTACTCACCCTGATCCTCCTTTCTCCCACCATGCCGAGTGCCCTGAGACAACTGATCCCAGGGTGCAGATGTGGAAGACGAGGTGGTGGATGACATAGTAACTGACCCAACCTGGCAGGAGGACATGCAGAGCGAGGACCGCAGCACACAAGGGGAAGGAGGCATATCACCCAAACAGGCAGGAAAAAGCAGTGTGTTGGCCGCAGATAGAAGGCGTGCATCCGTTCCCCGTAAAACCAACAGGACCGAAGTTGCCATTCCAACTATTAGATCTTCCCGAGTCTGGTTATTTTTTAAGACTCTGACTGATAACCCCAAACAGGCCATTTGCAGCACTTGTCATGCCCGCATCTTCCGGGGGAGCAAAACTACCAGCCTGACCACCACCAGCATGATTAGGCACATGGCAGCAAAGCACCCAACTTTGTGGGCCGAACCCCAGGCTCCAGGAACACTGTCTGCAGGTGACAACACTGCTTCTTCCACTGTTTTCTGTACAAGCCAATCCCCAGTTCACCATGCCTGTGAAGATGTCTCGGGCCCTGCACCTGTTGTTAGCCACAGTCAACCAACACCATCATCAAGCCCATCCACATCCTTGTCCCAGCCCAGCCTTCAGTTGTCTATACCCCAGGCATTGGAACGCAAGCAGAAATACCCAGCCAATGCCCCACAGGCAACAGTACTTAATTCACATATTTCTCATCTGCTTGTGCTTGAAATGTTGCCTTTTAGGCTCATTGAGACGGAAGCTTTCCGCAACCTGATGGCGGCATCTGTTACAAGGTACTCGGTTCCCAATCGCCACTATTTCTCCCATTGTGCCGTACCTGCATTACACCAGCATGTGTCCCAAAACATTACCCGTGCCCTCAACAATGCTGTTACTGGGAAAGTCCACCTAACCACGGACACGTAGACAAGTGCCTGTGGGCAGGGACGGTACATCTCACTGATGGCACACTGGGTTAACATAGTGGAAGCCGGGACTCAGTCGGACCTTTGGATGGAACACATCCTCCACACGCCGAGGATTGCGGGCCCTACATCAATCAGGGTTTCCCCCACAGTCTACAGCTCCTGCACCTCTCCTCCTCCTCTTCTTCAGCATCTATCTCTGAAATTAACACATCAGTCAGAAGCTGGAAGCACTGCAGCACTGCCTCAGCCAAGTGGCAACAGGCTGTGCTGAAGCTAATCTGCATAGGTGACAAACCACATAATGCAGAAGAGTTGTGGACAGCGCTGAATAAGCAGTCAGGCATGGTCATGTGTGACAAAGGCCGAACCTGGTGGTGGCTCTGATGCAAGGTGAGCTCACACACGTACCTTGCCTGGCCCATGTGCTTAACCTCATGATTCAACGTTTTCTCAAAAGCTACCCGGAGCTGCTGGATCTGCTAGTGAAAGTACGTCGTCTGTCTGCCCATTTTAGAAAGTCAGGTACAGCTTCAGCCACCCTTGCAGTGCTTCAGCAGCAATTGCAGCTTCCGGCTCACCGACTGGTGTGTGATGTCCCCACGCGTTGGAACTCTACACTACATATGTTGGAAAGGATTTGTGAGCAGAAGTGGGCAGTTGTTGACTACCAGCATCAACAAGGCTGTCAATATTCAGTTCAGACTCCACACATAAGACCTCATGAGTGGACATGGATGTCAGACATATGTACCATCCTCCAGTACATTGAGGACTGTACCAAGATGGTGAGTAGCGATGACGCCTTAATTAGTGTCACCATCCCGCTTCTCAGCATTCTGAAAACCCCTCTACTCACAATTAAAGATGATGCATTGCAGGCAGAGCATGAGGACATGGAGCAAGGAACCATACAGGTTGATTACACTCAACGCAGCCTCATGTCATCGCAACGTGCATTAGTAGACAATGAGGAGGAGGAGGAAGAACAGGAGCTACTTTCATGCACTACAGATGGTACTACAAGCACAGCTGTCATAGCGTCTATTCAGCGGGGATGGCCTGAGGACAGGGGAGAGGAGGAGGATGAGGAGGAGGACAGCATGGTCAATCGTCCTGTTGGTGAGGACACGGAAGTCTTGCCTGTCAGTAGTCTGGCACGCATGGCTGACTTTATGTTGCTCTGCGTTTCCCGTGACAATCGCATTATAAAAATTTTCGGTGAAACTCATTACTGGTTGGTGACACTTCTAGACCGATGCTACAAGGAAAACTTTCAATCTCTTCTTCCAGAGGCAGACAGGTGTACAAAAATGTTGCTGTACCAGAGGGCCCTTGTAGCGGAATTACTGAAAAAATTCTCATGTGAGAATGCTGGCAGCAGACTTCAGAGTTTGTTGTACAGCCAAGGAGTCCAAGCGAGAGAGACAGAAGTATAATCCATATCAGGCAGGGGAACAATGGCAAAGTTCTGGGACAGTTTTCTCAGACCCTCCCAACGTGCCGCCACAGAGGCAAGAGGTGCTGGCACAAGAAGTGGAATGTTTGGGAAGATGGTGAGGGAGTACCTTGCGGATTGTACAAACATCCTCCGGGATTCCTCTTTGCCTTTTAATTATTGGGTATCTAAGCTGGACACTTGGCATGAACTGCCTCTCTGTTCCTTGGAGGTCCTGGCCTGCCCTGCTGCTAGCATTCTGTCAGAGCAGGTTTTTAGTGCCACTGGTGGAATTATAACAGATAAGCGCATCCGCCTGTCAACTGACAATGCTGACAGGCTGACTCTTATGAAAAAATGAACAAGGGCTGGATCGGGCAAGACTTCTGTACACCACCGAAAGAAAACAGCGAAACATAACCACCAAAAACATTGTCTTTTTTCTGGAGGTGTATTCTCATGCACCCCTTCACAACCACACATGGGTATGCTCATCCTGATTTGGTCTGTTTGGTGTTTGCCTCCTCCTTATACTCATTCTCATCATCCACAACCAGTACAACACCAGGGTGAATGTATTCAGTGATGCAAAAGTCACTCAATTTTTGGCAAGGGTGTTTTTATTATGCCTGTTACTAATTTGAGAATATAGCGTGGCACAGCTGTGTGTGGTGCACAAGTAGGAGCCCAACCACATTCAAGAATAAGAAAAAACTTGGCACTCAACTTAAATGATAAAGATAAATTTTATTGCAGTCACCAGAGACAACGTTTCGGTCATCTATCGACCTTTTTCAAAGCACTGCAACAGATATACAGAATATATACATCATGCTATGGATAAACATTGAATGAGTCTTCAAAGTACCCAAGTGTGGACATGAAAGAAAATATGTATAAAGAAAATAAAATAAAAAAATCAATAAGATCACAGTGTATTGTGAATATATGATACGATAAAAGAAAAGGAAAAAAAAAAAAAATGAATAAAGAGAAAGGGGGGAATGAGAAACCTACCCGACTGCTTTGAGGGGTTTTCAAATGAATGACGATGACTCACATAGGAGTTATGAACTTTGTCTTGTGAGGATATTAAGACTGCACCAAATAAAATACAAATCAAATATGCTATAAAGAAATAAGTAGATAGAGAACTACAAAGAGTGTATGTAGTAAGCATACCTTATGGAAATGGTAAAATACCTGTGGCATATACTCAATGTGTCTTAATAAGAGCTCATAGCCTATAGATGAGAAATACATCAAATTAAGTCAAGAAAAATTATATATTCATCCTATGGGATGTATCGGATCACGGTAAGTACGGATACTGCACCGTAGTGTAGTAAATGGAACAAGTGCACCCACTAGCTTAGAAACCCCATGAGATGCTATAACCCAGTGTAAATTAAATCTGGGACCCAAATAATAAGAATGCTGAGAATGCATAGTATATTCCTAATGGTGACCAACCGGCACTATGGTGAGGGTAGCATAGATATATAGGAACAGGTCAGACGAAAGTAAATACGTCTGAGTAGTGTGCATTAGCTGAAGATATGTGATGTGGTTTCAAAGGTGTAATTATATACACTGCGATGGTACAAAAATATAATACGGTGGTGGTGAAACAGAGATGAAAGCGCCATGGTAAACTTACATATAAGTAGTGGTATGATCTTTAAGATGGAAGACACTGTGGTGATAATGGAATAGTCAGATTGAGAAAAGTCAATTGTTATAGTGCCGCTACATAGTGCGATAATAGCGGTGCAATCTTACCAGTGATGGTGAGGTATAAGGTGCAGTCTTTTTCCAACGCGGCATCCACCGCTTGTTGGTATGTGCAGCGCCATATTGCGTCCCTATTTATGCCTCAAAGGCGGGATTAGGAGTGAGGATCTAAAGCGGAAATCAGGGACCGGAAGTAGGCGGTATACCTGCGTTCCACTATGTGGAGTCATGCGTTCCAGCAGCCATATTGGGGTTGTCCTGAGGCGGAGACTATTAAGATGCTGTGCGCATCATTAGGGAGAGAAAGGGAAACGCTGGCTCAGAGTTCAACAAGGGAGGGGAGAAGATAATGTGGCTTCATATTGTTATAGCAGTCGAGTAGGGAGGTGAAGATGAGAGGAATCCAGAGAGGGACGAGGAACTTTTTCACATATTGATTCAATAAAGTCGACTCTGGAAAGAGAAAAGAGTGTTAAAACCTGTACTAAGGTAACACAGAATTATGTACATTGAACATAATGATAGGGACCCGTTTATAAGATATTAGATGACAGTAAAAAGGTACAATCAAAATATATATATAATACAATCGACGTAATGGACACTTCAAATGAATGAATAAAGATCATAATCTCTATTTAAACCTTTTGGGGCAAGAGTTTGTAACTCGTGTATCCAAAAGGATTCTCTCTTTTTGAGGTATTTAATGCGGTCGCCACCTCGTCTTTGTGGTGTGACGAGTTCGATAATTTGGAACCTCAATTGTGCTATAGAATGCCCCATAGTGATGAAGTGATGTGGAACTGGTAATAGCATATTTTTGCACCTGATTGTGGATTTGTGTTTGGAAATCCGATCTTTAATGGGTTGAGTGGTTTCTCCCACGTACATCAAACCACAAGGGCATTTAATGAGATAAATAGCATATGAGGAATTGCATGTGGAGTAGTCCTTAATATGATATTTTTTGCCTGAATGTGGGTGGAAGAAATTTTCCCCTTTCAGGACATTGTTGCACTGATTGCAGTGCAGGCAAGGGTATGTCCCTACTTTTGGCTTGGATAAAAACCTTTGTGAGGTAATACGTGGTTGTATGCTCGTATCAGCTTTAACTAGAGAGTCACGGATATTGTGCGGACGTTTATAACAGGGTAGAAATGGGTTTTGGAATTCTTCAATGTTCGGGTGGGCTGTTTTGAGAATATTCCAGTGTTTCCTTATTGTATGGTGCAGGATATGGACATATGGATGGTATTCATGCACCAAAGGTATGCGTTTAGTTACTGGTTTGCGCATCCTCATTGGAGGTTTTATGGCTTCAGTTAATAAGGCAGAGGGATAGCCCCTTTCTTGAAATTTAGCATGCATTTCCTTAATCCTAATTTCACTTTGTGTGGGGTCAGACACAATTTGACGGACTCTTTGAAATTGTGATCGCGGGATAGCTCTTTTAGTGGAAAGAGGATGTAAACTGCTGTAGTGTAGAATGCTATTGCGATCAGTTGGTTTTCTATAGAGATCCATTGAAAGTGTTCCATTGCTATCTTTGGTGACCATGGTGTCCAAAAAACTCACTTGATTTTGGCTGTGAGTAATAGTAAAGGTTTTTATCCAAGCCAAAAGTAGGGACATGCCCTTGCCTGCACTGCAATCAGTGCAACAATGTCCTGAAAGGGGAAAATTTCTTCACCCACATTCAGGCAAAAAATATCATATTAAGGACTACTCCACATGCAATTCCTCATATGCTATTTATCTCATTAAATGCCCTTGTGGTTTGATGTACGTGGGAGAAACCACTCAACCCATTAAAGATCGGATTTCCAAACACAAATCCACAATCAGGTGCAAAAATATGCTATTACCAGTTCCACATCACTTCATCACTATGGGGCATTCTATAGCACAATTGAGGTTCCAAATTATCGAACTCGTCACACCACAAAGACGAGGTGGCGACCGCATTAAATACCTCAAAAAGAGAGAATCCTTTTGGATACACGAGTTACAAACTCTTGCCCCAAAAGGTTTAAATAGAGATTATGATCTTTATTCATTCATTTGAAGTGTCCATTACGTCGATTGTATTATATATATATTTTGATTGTACCTTTTTACTGTCATCTAATATCTTATAAACGGGTCCCTGTCATTATGTTCAATGTACATAATTCTGTGTTACCTTAGTACAGGTTTTAACACTCTTTTCTCTTTCCAGAGTCGACTTTATTGAATCAATATGTGAAAAAGTTCCTCGTCCCTCTCTGGATTCCTCTCATCTTCACCTCCCTACTCGACTGCTATAACAATATGAAGCCACATTATCTTCTCCCCTCCCTTGTTGAACTCTGAGCCAGCGTTTCCCTTTCTCTCCCTAATGATGCGCACAGCATCTTAATAGTCTCCACCTCAGGACAACCCCAATATGGCTGCTGGAACGCATGACTCCACATAGTGGAACGCAGGTATACCGCCTACTTCCGGTCCCTGATTTCCGCTTTAGATCCTCACTCCTAATCCCGCCTTTGAGGCATAAATAGGGACGCAATATGGCGCTACACATACCAACAAGCGGTGGATGCCGCGTTGGAAAAAGACTGCACCTTATACCTCACTATCACTGGTAAGATTGCACCGCTATTATCGCACTATATAGCGGCACTATAACAATTGACTTTTCTCAATCTGACTATTCCGTTATCACCACAGTGTCTTCCATCTTAAAGATCATACCACTACTTATATGTAAGTTTACCATGGCGCTTTCATCTCTGTTTCACCACCACCGTATTATATTTTTGTACCATCGCAGTGTATATAATTACACCTTTGAAACCACATCACATATCTTCAGCTAATGCACACTACTCAGACGTATTTACTTTCGTCTGACCTGTTCCTATATATCTATGCTACCCTCACCATAGTGCCGGTTGGTCACCATTAGGAATATACCATGCATTCTCAGCATTCTTATTATTTGGGTCCCAGCCTTAATTTACACTGGGTTATAGCATATCATGGGGTTTCTAAGCTAGTGGGTGCACTTGTTCCATTTACTACACTACGGTGCAGTATCCGTACTTACCGTGATCCGATACATCCCATAGGATGAATATATAATTTTTCTTGACTTAATTTGATGTATTTCTCATCTATAGGCTATGAGCTCTTATTAAGACACATTGAGTATATGCCACAGGTATTTTACCATTTCCATAAGGTATGCTTACTACATACACTCTTTGTAGTTCTCTATCTACTTATTTCTTTATAGCATATTTGATTTGTATTTTATTTGGTGCAGTCTTAATATCCTCACAAGACAAAGTTCATAACTCCTATGTGAGTCATCGTCATTCATTTGAAAACCCCTCAAAGCAGTCGGGTAGGTTTCTCATTCCCCCCTTTCTCTTTATTCATTTTTTTTTTTTTTTCCTTTTCTTTTATCGTATCATATATTCACAATACACTGTGATCTTATTGATTTTTTTATTTTATTTTCTTTATACATATTTTCTTTCATGTCCACACTTGGGTACTTTGAAGACTCATTCAATGTTTATCCATAGCATGATGTATATATTCTGTATATCTGTTGCAGTGCTTTGAAAAAGGTCGATAGATGACCGAAACGTTGTCTCTGGTGACTGCAATAAAATTTACCTTTATCATTTAAGTTGAGTGCCAAGTTTTTTCTTATTCTTGAATGTGGTTGGGCTCCTACTTGTGCACCACACACAGCTGTGCCACGCTATATTCTAACATTATACGCACCCTTTCGTGAGCACGCTGTCATCATGACTTCCAATGTCTTTTCGTACAATATTGATGAAAGAAGTAATATTTTGTACAAGTTGCATCTTTCTAGTGATTTCCTTAAGACTCCACCACGAGAAGCCAGAGGAAGAGACTTGGAACGAGAATTACGTCACCAAGTCAATTATGAGTTACACTATGCAACTTTATCTGAATACCTCCGTGTCAACATGATCCCTCGGGATTACGAGTTTCCCTTCGTCCAACTTTATTCAGCGACTCCACAGAATACTGCACCAAATTTGAGCAGATTTTGAACAAATGTTCACTCGACATCATGACTCTAACTGCCGAACATTTACAAGGAGCGATCACCATGACCAAAGATAAAATCGCCAATATAGAAACCCAACTATCAACAGCAGGTACGACAGAAGAACTCACCAGCATGAAGGAACGTATTAAGACCAACATCGAACAACACAAACGAGACACAGAAAACAGAAAACGTCTGAAGTTCCGCAGAGATACTGAGGACTATGACAATAATAGAGTTTACCAATGATTGAGCAAATCAGGTCCTAGACAGTTCAATACACAATTTGACTTTCACTCTTCTAATGACCCTTCCACCTCAGGTTCTGAACCCGATAGACGCGATTACCAAACCAGATCCAGTCGTTTTTTAGGCCAGAGAAGGCGTCAAAGAAGAAGAGGACCCGCAGATGGCGCAGACAGAAGAGATATGGACTTCACTCGGACCACACGCTCACAGGTACTTACCCCCTGGTAGTCAATATATCATCACGTACCCTCAGTATTGCCGAGTACAATTTGCTACAGAAGGGACTTTCCTTCTGTCCCTCCTACAAATTCGATACCTTCATCATGGACATGGATCTCCATCGATTTTATCGATGATTAAGATTATCCGCTCATTTTGCATTGACACCTGAATTACCAACACCGGCGATGACTATACCGAAATGTATGATTTCAGTGACAGATTTTGGTCTTAAGGGTATGCCACACTGAACAATATCGCTAATGGGATCGCTAAAAAACGTCACTATTTAGCGATCCCGTTAGCGATGTTGTTCAGTGCGGCATCTGCCAGCGACGAGCTTCCTGCTGTGATCTCGCTCGTCGCTGGAATCGTTCCGGACCCTATTTTCTCGTCGGCGCTCCCGCTGGGTAAGTATATATCGCTAGTGTGGCACCTTTTCTTAGCGATTTAGCGGTACTTTTGTACCGCTAAAGTCGTTAAGAAGATCGCTAACGGCGATAGCGTCGTTAACTATATCGCTAAATGTGGCCGCATTTAGCGATATAGAAACAATCCCGCTAGCGATCGCATTAGTATGCGTCGTTATCGTGATCGCTAGCGGGATTGTTTAGTGTGGCAGTACCTTTAGAAATAAGAGTACTTTTCAACCACCACGTAATTCACGTGCAGTTGAAACCTTTATCAATTTCATTAACACAGCCTTTCTTAAGCTAAGACATGATATGGAGATAGGCCAACTCCACTGCCAATCAAATTTATCACCATTAGATTTTCAGGCACTACAATCCCTTAGACAGGATGATAAGATCATTATTAAACCAGCCGACAAAGGGGGTGCCATAGTGATAATGGACAAAACAGCCTATGTCGCTGAAGTCACACGACAATTGAACGATGATAAAATTTACACTAAGTTAAATGTGAATCCCACAAGTGAACTCAAACTACTCATTCAACAGACTTGGACTAATTTCATAGCCCAGGGTGTCATCGACTCTAAAACACAGGAGTTTCTCACCACCCGAGACCCAATAACTCCTGTATTTTACATCTTACCTAAGATTCACAAGATTTTAGAGAATCCCCCAGGGAGACCGATAGTGGCCTCCACTGAGTCCTTACTATCGCCACTATCTATCTTCTTGGAGAAAATACTAACACCATTGACACGGAAGGCTCCGTCTTATCTCCTTGACACGGGACACTTTTTACAGATTATAAGCAATCTAGGTACAATACCAGCCAATGCCATTCTCGTCTCATTGGACTTTAAAGATTTATTTCACTTCTATTCCCCATCAGAAGGGTATATCATGCACGAGACATCTTCTTCACTTATCTGAAAAGCCCTCTGAAATTATAGATTTGTGTACACAACTATTGACAATAGTTCTTACTAAGAATTTCTTTATGTTTGGGGACACTTTCTATTTGCAGACCAAAGGGACCGCAATGGGCTCGAATGTAGCCCCGCCTTATGCAAATAGCTATATGGCGGCCTTTGAGGAGGAAGTGGTTTACCCTAATCCAACATACAAACAATATTGTATAGTTTGGAAAAGATTCATTGACGACATTTTTTGCATTTGGACTGGCACTGAAGATACACTGATGGATTTCTTCAGCACGCTTAATGCAGCGTGGCCAGAACTAACCTTTACTATTACTCACAGCCAAAATGTGACTCCCATCCCACCCTGCATTTCCCCTGGCTCAATTTCCACATTTGATCCCATCACAGAAGAAGAAGTCTCCAGACTCCTCTCTTCCTCTCGTCCGACTACATGCACTACCGACCCCATCCCCTCACATCTCCTCCAGTCTCTTTCTCCTGTTGTCACAACTCACCTAACTACAATCTTCAATCTCTCACTCTCCTCTGGCATTTTCCCATCCTCCTTCAAACACTCCATCATTACTCCACTACTAAAGAAACCCGCTCTTGACCCTTCCTGCACAAACAACTACAGACCGGTCTCCAATCTCCCCTTCATCTCCAAACTTTTGGAGCGCCTAGTCTACTCCCGCCTCACCCGTTACCTCTCCACTCACTCCCTCCTAGACCCTTCACAGTCCGGCTTCCGACCCCTACATTCGACTGAAACTGCACTCATCAAAGTGACCAATGACCTTCTGACAGCAAAACGTAACGGCGACCACTCTCTGCTCATTCTACTCGACCTTTCTGCAGCTTTCGACACGGTTGACCACCGTCTCCTACTGTCCAGGCTCCACTCTCTAGGTATTAAGGACACTGTTCTCTCCTGGTTCTCCTCCTATCTTTCTGACCGCTCCTTCAGTGTTTCGTTCTCTGGCTCCACTTCATCTCCTCTCCCTCTCACTGTCGGTGTACCCCAGGGCTCAGTCCTTGGCCCCCTTCTCTTCTCTCTCTACACCGCCCCAATTGGACAGACCATCAGCAGATTTGGCTTTCAGTACCATCTTTATGCTGATGACACACAATTATACACGTCATCCCCCGACCTTACCCCCGCTGTACTACAGAACGCCACCGACTGTCTGTCCGCAGTCTCCAACATCATGTCTGCTCTCTATCTGAAACTCAACCTCTCCAAAACTGAACTTCTTCTGCTCCCGCCGTCTACTAACCTTCCTATATCTGACATATCCCTCTCAGTGGGCGGCACCATAATAACACCCCGGCAGCAGGCTCGCTGTCTGGGTGTTATGTTTGATACCAATCTCTCCTTCACCTCCCATATACAATCTCTTGCCCGCTCTTGCCGCCTACACCTAAAGAACATCTCTAGAATCCGCCCTTTTCTCACCATGGAAACAACAAAAACCCTCACTGTAGCATTGATCCACTCCCGCCTGGACTACTGTAACGCTCTATTACTTGGCCTCCCCATTACTCGACTATCCCCTCTCCAGTCCATCCTTAATGCAGCAGCCAGGGTTATCCATCTGGCTAATCGGTACTCGGATGCGTCCGCTCTTCGCCAGTCCTTACACTGGCTGCCCATTCATTATAGGATCCAATTCAAAGTACTTGTTCTCACCCACAAAGCTCTCCACACTGCAGCACCCCCTACATCTCCTCCCTCATTTCTATCTATCGGCCTAACCGACTGCTGCGCTCTGCAAACGACTTTCGACTAACCTCTGCACTAATCCGTACCTCCCACTCCCGACTCCAAGACTTCTCCCGCGCTGCGCCAATCCTCTGGAATGCTTTACCCCAAGAAATTAGGACTATCCACAATTTGCATGGTTTCAGGCGCTCCCTCAAAACACATCTGTTCAGAGCGGCCTATCACATTCACTAATCAAAGTCATTCTATGTGTAAGTGTGTGTGTGTGTAGCCCATTCACTATCTCCATCCATCCCTCACTCCCTTAAGATGGCTGGACCATCATTGTAAATGCACCATTGTATATACACACCTGTACTTTGTATCTCCCCCACCTCATTGTAGATTGTAAGCTCTCACGAGCAGGGCCGTCTTATTTTGCTTTAATTACTGTATTGTTAACGTTGTTACTTATGACTTGTGTCTTGAAACTGTTAAACTGTAAAGCGCTGCGGAATATGATGGCGCTATATAAATAAAGATTATTATTATTATTATTATTAAAATCAAGTGAGTTTTTTGGACACCATGGTCACCAAAGATAGCAATGGAACACTTTCAACGGATCTCTATAGAAAACCAACTGATCGCAATAGCATTCTACACTACAGCAGTTTACATCCTCTTTCCACTAAAAGAGCTATCCCGCGATCACAATTTCAAAGAGTCCGTCAAATTGTGTCTGACCCCACACAAAGTGAAATTAGGATTAAGGAAATGCATGCTAAATTTCAAGAAAGGGGGTATCCCTCTGCCTTATTAACTGAAGCCATAAAACCTCCAATGAGGATGCGCAAACGAGTAACTAAACGCATACCTTTGGTGCATGAATACCATCCATATGTCCATATCCTGCACCATACAATAAGGAAACACTGGAATATTCTCAAAACAGCCCACCCGAACATTGAAGAATTCCAAAACCCATTTCTACCCTGTTATAAACGTCCGCACAATATCCGTGACTCTCTAGTTAAAGCTGATACGAGCATATAACCACGTATTACCTCACAAAGGTTTTTATCCAAGCCAAAAGTAGGGACATACCCTTGCCTGCACTGCAATCAGTGCAACAATGTCCTGAAAGGGGAAAATTTCTTCCACCCACATTCAGGCAAAAAATATCATATTAAGGACTACTCCACATGCAATTCCTCATATGCTATTTATCTCATTAAATGCCCTTGTGGTTTGATGTACGTGGGAGAAACCACTCAACCCATTAAAGATCGGATTTCCAAACACAAATCCACAATCAGGTGCAAAAATATGCTATTACCAGTTCCACATCACTTCATCACTATGGGGCATTCTATAGCACAATTGAGGTTCCAAATTATCGAACTCGTCACACCACAAAGACGAGGTGGCGACCGCATTAAATACCTCAAAAAGAGAGAATCCTTTTGGATACACGAGTTACAAACTCTTGCCCCAAAAGGTTTAAATAGAGATTATGATCTTTATTCATTCATTTGAAGTGTCCATTACGTCGATTGTATTATATATATATTTTGATTGTACCTTTTTACTGTCATCTAATATCTTATAAACGGGTCCCTGTCATTATGTTCAATGTACATAATTCTGTGTTACCTTAGTACAGGTTTTAACACTCTTTTCTCTTTCCAGAGTCGACTTTATTGAATCAATATGTGAAAAAGTTCCTCGTCCCTCTCTGGATTCCTCTCATCTTCACCTCCCTACTCGACTGCTATAACAATATGAAGCCACATTATCTTCTCCCCTCCCTTGTTGAACTCTGAGCCAGCGTTTCCCTTTCTCTCCCTAATGATGCGCACAGCATCTTAATAGTCTCCACCTCAGGACAACCCCAATATGGCTGCTGGAACGCATGACTCCACATAGTGGAACGCAGGTATACCGCCTACTTCCGGTCCCTGATTTCCGCTTTAGATCCTCACTCCTAATCCCGCCTTTGAGGCATAAATAGGGACGCAATATGGCGCTACACATACCAACAAGCGGTGGATGCCGCGTTGGAAAAAGACTGCACCTTATACCTCACTATCACTGGTAAGATTGCACCGCTATTATCGCACTATATAGCGGCACTATAACAATTGACTTTTCTCAATCTGACTATTCCGTTATCACCACAGTGTCTTCCATCTTAAAGATCATACCACTACTTATATGTAAGTTTACCATGGCGCTTTCATCTCTGTTTCACCACCACCGTATTATATTTTTGTACCATCGCAGTGTATATAATTACACCTTTGAAACCACATCACATATCTTCAGCTAATGCACACTACTCAGACGTATTTACTTTCGTCTGACCTGTTCCTATATATCTATGCTACCCTCACCATAGTGCCGGTTGGTCACCATTAGGAATATACCATGCATTCTCAGCATTCTTATTATTTGGGTCCCAGCCTTAATTTACACTGGGTTATAGCATATCATGGGGTTTCTAAGCTAGTGGGTGCACTTGTTCCATTTACTACACTACGGTGCAGTATCCGTACTTACCGTGATCCGATACATCCCATAGGATGAATATATAATTTTTCTTGACTTAATTTGATGTATTTCTCATCTATAGGCTATGAGCTCTTATTAAGACACATTGAGTATATGCCACAGGTATTTTACCATTTCCATAAGGTATGCTTACTACATACACTCTTTGTAGTTCTCTATCTACTTATTTCTTTATAGCATATTTGATTTGTATTTTATTTGGTGCAGTCTTAATATCCTCACAAGACAAAGTTCATAACTCCTATGTGAGTCATCGTCATTCATTTGAAAACCCCTCAAAGCAGTCGGGTAGGTTTCTCATTCCCCCCTTTCTCTTTATTCATTTTTTTTTTTTTTTTCCTTTTCTTTTATCGTATCATATATTCACAATACACTGTGATCTTATTGATTTTTTTATTTTATTTTCTTTATACATATTTTCTTTCATGTCCACACTTGGGTACTTTGAAGACTCATTCAATGTTTATCCATAGCATGATGTATATATTCTGTATATCTGTTGCAGTGCTTTGAAAAAGGTCGATAGATGACCGAAACGTTGTCTCTGGTGACTGCAATAAAATTTACCTTTATCATTTAAGTTGAGTGCCAAGTTTTTTCTTATTCCTGTTACTAATTTGAAACCAAAACAAATGTTACTCCCCCAGGTCGAAATCTCATTAAAAAGTATGTATATTCTTCCCATTTATTCTTATATTTTCAATTTTTTTCTATCTGTGGAACATTGTCTTATTACCTAGTTTATAGCTCTCCAATATAAAAATAGTGAAATACTACTATATTATATTTTTATATATATCCCTGTCTCTTAGCTTTTGCTAGGGACAAACAAATCTTGTTGAACACATTCTGGCTTCATATCTATGAACCTGTGTTCGCCCCTCCCATTTGTAATTTTCTTTCATAGGTGGATTCACATTTTTTATTTATTTGTTTGATTTTAGCATGATTTATCATTTTGTCTCCTCATTCTCCACAGCTAGATGACCAGGGTTAACGCGTACTGTGCTGCTACAGCCAGTCCAATTTTTGGCAAGGGTGTCTATGATGCCAATAAAATATTTTGAACAATTGTACTCCCCCAGAGGGAAATGTTTGTCAGCCCATGCACTTAGTGTATGGGCATTATGAGTCTAGGAGACCCACTCATTTAAATTGGGCCTAGTTTTTAATGAGGCCTTCCTCCATGTCTCATCATCCGCCACCACTATATCACCAGCGTTAACTTGTTCCATGCTGCAAAAGCCAGTGTCAAATTCCCAATAAGGGTGGGTGGTTTTGCTGGGCGTAAAATACTTGTTATGGAAAAGGTTGAGGTGTACCCCACAGGGGAAAATGTTTGACAGTCAACACACTTAGTGTATGGGCATTCCTATTCTAGGAGACCCAGTCCTTTAAATTGGGCATAGTTTTTAATCAGGCCTTCCTCCACGTCTCATTATCCGCCACTACTAGATCACCAGCGTTAACATGTTCCGTGCTGCAACAGCCAATGTCGAATTCCGAACTGTTACCGTGTACCTCCGGAACTGTTGCTCGCTGCCCGACTTCTTCACTTCCGGTCCCACGGCCGGCGCTGAGGTTCCGCAGGCTGCACTCTGCGGCTGCACGCCTGGTCCCAGGTCCCATTGGGCGCGCTTGTGCACAACCCACAGCCCTGACTGAGCCCGCATTGATTCTGACATCTCTATGGTCCTGGAAGACCTGACCCGGAAGCCCCGGTGCATATTCCCTCTTCCTGTAGGCGTCACCTGATTATCACTTTTGCTTTCTTGCTAGGCCTTCTTGGTGCCTGTATGGTTGCTCTCTGTACTCAGGTCCACTACCTTGTACTCTGGCGTGCTTCCCAGCACACTCTCTGCTTTGTCTTTTACTCAGGCGTGCTTCCCAGCACGTGCTCTGCTCTGTCTTGTACCCAAACATGCTTCCCAGCATGCGGTCTGCTCTGTCTTGTACCCAGGCGTGCTTCCCAGTACGCGTCCTGCACCATCCTGTACCCTGCGTAGCCCCATGTACATGCTCTACGCACTTCCATACCCTGCGTGCCCCGAGTACATGCTTTACATATACCTGTACTCTGCAAGCCCCCTGTCTTCACCCTGCTAAACAAGGTCTCTTGTGCCTCCTTCGAGCCGGCCACTTGGTTCCAGCAGTCATAGTACTATATTCCCCTGGGTCTTCCCCTGACGCTCCCTGTATAGGGGGTGGTCCTCACTAGGTCAGCTCGCCCGGGGTGGGTTGGTATCATGACTCAGAGGGTCCACTCTAGGAGTCGTCACACGAACAAAGGTGGGTTTTTTTGCTGGGCGTAAAAGACTTGTTATGGAAAAGGTTGAGGTGTACCCCACAGTTGAAAATGTTTGACAGCCAACACACAGAGTGTATGGGCATTTCAAGTCTAGGAGACTCGCTCCTTTAAATTGGGCAGAGTTTTTAATCAGGTCTTCCTCCACATCTCATCTTCCGCCGCCACTAGATCACCAGTGTTAACATGTTCCATGCTGCAACAGCCAGTGTCGCATTCCTAATAAGTTCGGGTGGTTATGCTGGGCGTAAAATACTTGCTATGGAAAAGGTTGAGGTGTACCCTACAGGGGACATTTTTTGTTAAGAGGCCCTCCTCCATGTTTCTTCCAAGGGGGGATTTGGCTTATTGAGGTGCATATGACTTAGTAGCAGGGCAGATCTTGCAGTCAATGCATAAGAAAAGGGAATGGGAGTACAAAATCAATAATGTGAATTGGACTTTCCTGGGCCCATCCAGTATGTGGGTTCTTGGGATTATTGGGGTGCAAATGACTTGGTAGCAGGGCAGGCCTTGCAGTCAATGCATAAGAAAACAGAATGGGAGGACAAAATGAATAATGTGAAGGGGATTTTCCTGGGCCCATCCAGTACCTGAGTCCAAAGGCTTATTGGGGTGCAGGTGACTTGGTATCCGGGCAGGCCTTGTAGTCAATGCAAAAAAAACAGAATTGGAGGACAAAATGAATATTGTGAAGTGGATTTTCCTGGTCCATCCATTACATGGGTTCAAAGGCTTATTGGGGTGCATATGACTTGGTAGAAGGACAGGTCTTGCAGTCAATGCATAAGAAAACAGAATGGGAGGACAAAACGAATGATGCGAAGTGGATTTTCCTGGGTCCATCCAGTATGTGGGTTCAAAGACTTATTGGGGTGCATATGACTTGGTAGCAGGGCATGCTTTGCAGTCAATACATAAGAAAACAGAATGAGAGTACAAAATTAATAATGTGAAGTGGATTTTCCTATGCCCATCCAGTATGTGGGTTCAAAGTCTTATTGGGGTGCATATGACTTGGCAGCAGGGCAGGCCTTGCAGTCAATGCAAAAAAAACTGAATTGGAGGACAAAATGAATAATGTGAAGGGGATTTTCCTGGCCCCATCCAGTACCTGGGTTCAAAGGCTTATTGGGGTGCACATGACTTGGTATCAGGGCAGGCCTTGCAGTCAATGCAAGAAAAAACAGAATTGGAGGACAAAATTAATAATGTGAAGTGGATTTTCCTGGGCCCATTCAGTACCTGGGTTCAAAGGCTTATTGGGGTGCATAGGACTTGGTAGCAGGGCAGGCCTTGCATTCAATGCAACATTTTTTAAGGAAGCCATCCTGGACATCTCATGAAAGGGGTATTGGGGTGCGTCGTAGTTCTTGGCAGCCCATCCACTCACTGCATAGGCTATAACAGTTTAGGAGACCCACTTTTTAATAATGGCCCTTTAAGCAGATTAATGCTGACTGATGCCCCTGTAAAAATAGGCACTGTGACTTTAAGAGTCCCTCCTTCATAAATGAAACAAGATATGTCTGCTTATGTGTCCCACACCACATGGCCAGCTAGGATTGTTAAATGTGACAATGGCAATTCCCAGTGAATGCATTTGGTTTGGTTGAAAGCAATGTTAAAGTTGAAAAACGCTTCAAAAACGCTGCTTCTGAATATAGCCCAAGTGGTGGAGGAACATTTTGGTCTGGGGTTAATTATTTTGACTTATATACAAGTCATTAACCTAGATAGGATGTACTTTGACATATTTCCCTGCAAAATCAATTTTAGTTTCATTTTGGTATGTTTTTTGGTGCACAGGTAAAAATGGCATGAAACTCTAACAACATTGTAGCTGTGAACTAGGAGTCAGGAATGCTTCCAGGGGCAATCCCCATGATATACCCAGTGTCATTTGAGCAGTGTTTCCATCATTTTCAGACGCATTTAGACCTTAAAAGGACACCCGGGGGGATTGTGGCAAAAATACTCGGGTCTCCCATTGACTTACATTGGGCTCGTTGTTCTGTCTGTGTACCCGAGTATTCCAATTTGCTCAACCCGAGCATTTTAGTGCTCACCCATCATAGCCACCAACAAGAGACAAGCCTCCAACATCAGTGCCCAGGAGAGAAAGGCCATACAGTCTCTGAAAACCAACAAAGAAATCATCATTAAACCTGCTGACAAGGGAGGTGCAATAGTCATGATGAACACATCAGACTATATGAAGGAAGCAAACAGACAACTTACGGACACACGCTACTACAGAAAACTGGAGTCGGACCCTACACAGGACTATTACAAGGAACTAAGCAAGTTGGTATCTTGTCTGTCTGACAAATCCATAAGAGCTGATGACCTGATACCAGAAAGTCCAAGAACAGGGACATTCTACATGCTTCCCAAAATCCACAAAGCCGGAAATCCAGGGAGGCCGATTATTTCATGTGTGGACACCCTTACTGAGCAAGTATCTGGATGGGTAGAGGGTGTTCTTAAACCCCTGGTAAAGGATACACCCAGCTACATTCAGGACACAACTGACCTACTGAATAAACTAGCAGCAATAGGTTCTCTACCAGAAGGAACCATCCTGGCCACCATGGATGTGGAATCTTTGTACTCTAATATCCCACACCAGGATGGATTAAATGCCTGCGAAGTCTTCATGGGAAACACCGGGAATGATGCTGATTCTGTGGTGAAACTCACAAAATTCATCCTCACCCACAATTACTTCGAATTTGACAACAAGATCTATCTTCAGGAGACTGGCACAGCTATGGGAAGTAAAATGGCTCCACAGTATGCAAATCTTTTCATGGCCAAGCTTGAAAGCGAATTTTTGTCCTCCTGCCCCATCAGGCCTCGGGCCTACTACCGCTACATTGATGACATTTTAATCATCTGGACGGAGTCTGAACAACAGCTAAAGACGTTCCATGAACAGTTCAATCAATTTCATCCCACCATCAACTTAACACTTAACTACTCCAGCACTGAAATTAACTTTTTAGACACCACCATTAAGCTAAAGAACAATGAAATAGAGACATCCCTGTATCAGAAGCCAATCGACCGTCCAACATATCTTAAATGGGACAGTTTCCATCCTAAACACATAAAAAACTCTATTGTCTACAGCCAAGCCATCAGATACAACCGTATATGTTCCAACCCCATGGATAGAGATGAACACCTTGGTCGCCTCAGAAAGACTTTTTTGAACCAGGGCTACCATCCAAGAACAATTGAAAACCAAATTACAAGAGCCACCAGAATATCAAGGAATCACCTGCTACATTACAAAGCTAAAGAAGAAAATAACCGGGTGCCTCTAGTGGTCACCTACAATCCAAGTCTGGAGATGCTAAGGGGAGCTGCACGGAAACTACAACCTTTACTACAAAAAGATGCCCGATTACAATCCATATTTCCAGACCCCCCACTACTATGTTTTAGGCAGCCCCCAAATCTAAGAAGCATCATTGTCAGAAGCTCCCTGTCCTCCCCAACAGCTGCAGGTACCTTTCCTTGCAAACAAAAGAAATGCAAAACCTGTACATCTATAATGACCACGGACAGGATAAAGATCCCCAACTCCCATCAGGACTACAAGATACCAGGTACTTTCAGCTGCATCACATCTAATGTGGTGTACCTAATTATATGTACTAAATGTCCAACTGGGGGTCTGTATGTGGGGGAGAACGGGCAAAAACTGAGAACAAGGATGAATTCTCATCGCCACACAATAAGAGAAAAAAGAATGCATTTACCTGTGGCCAAACACTTTTGTATGCCCGGTCATAGCATGACAGATATGGAATTACTTGTATTAAAATCTAACTTCAAATCTGAGAAGGATAGAAAAGTCTGGGAATATAAACTTATGATGACCTTTGACACTCTTAGTGCTGGGATGAATATATCCCAGAGTTTTATGTCGTTCTACAACAATTAAGGAATCTGCCTCCCTGACCTTTTAGGGTCATCACAACACAATACCAGACCCCAATCAGAGGGTAATAAAACCTTCACTCCTTATCTATGAACTAGTCATATTTATGTTAATCCCTCTGCCATAATGACAGTTCTGCTTCATGTCACTTGTCCTACCTATTGCATTTTTTCTGTGCTATTTTGTGTATAAATATGTGATTCTTCAGATGTTGTATTAGTCTATGCCTGATGAAGAGACCTGAGTAGTCTCGAAAGCTTGCAATTTGTTACCATCTTTTCAGTTAGCCATTAAAAGGTATCAACCACTGAGGACTCTCAAGTCTAAATATTTTTCCACCCATCACTATTAATTATCAATCCTTAGAATATATCATCAATAGCAGATCAGAGAATGAGCGACACTTGGCACCCTTAGCAATCAGCTGTTACCAGCTTCAGCAGGTGTCAGACTCCCACTGATCTGATATTGATGACCTATTCGAAGGATAGATCATCAATATCATAGCAGTGGACAATCCATTAAAATTCCAAACAGACTGTGGGAAATAGATTTTATAGTGACAGTTTCTAGGCCATTATATTGGCTGGACAGTAACATCTGCATATTTTGCGCATGTGGCATGTACACCCATTTCATGTAAAGAATGGATTCTTTCTATTTATTAGGCTTAAACTATATTAACGTACATAAACTAAGCAAAATGAAGAAACAAACCTCAAGCAGTCAGATAAAGAGTGAGACAAGGGCATTCAACTGAACTCATCAACGGAAGGAGAGCGGTGGGCAGAAAACTGATGAAAGGAATGTCACAAAGACAGAAATAGTCACACTATTCATATTTCAGACAGTGACTCATCCAGATCCATATTTAGTAATTCTTCTGCTTGTCAAATACAATTATTATTCTAAACTGAAAGGTTTTCTTTTCTTGGGCGTTTTTAAAGTTTTTCCTTGGCTTCAAACTTGTCAATCAATTTTTTATTATTTTTCTGAACTTTTCAGCAAAAAATTATATAAAGACATGACTTGTAAAGCAATTCGGATACATAATTTGTAAAAAAAATAATGAGTAACATAGCTCATAACATTTTTAAAGACATTACTAGCATTTACAGTAAAATTATTTTAAGGTACTGTTTTTACTTTATCGGCTTAAATAGCACCATTGATTTCCACAGCGCTTTACAGACAAAATCATCATTGTCACTATTGAGGCTGACAATCTATATTTCCTATGAATTTGTCTTTGGAGAAAATCAGAGCAACCGGTCGAATTCCACATAAACACTGGGAGAAGATACAAACTGCTTGCAGATGTTGTCCTTGGTGGGAGTTGAGCCCAGGACCTCATTGCTGCAAAGCAACAGTCTAAAGGGTATGCCACACTAAACAATATCGCTAACGGGATCGCTAAAAAACGTCACTATTTAGCGATCCCGTTAGCGATATTGTTCAGTGCGGCAGCTTCCAGCGACGAGCTTCCTGCTGTGATCTCGCTCGTCGCTGGAATCGCTCCGGACCCTATTTTCTCGTCGGCGCTCCCGCTGGGTAAGTATTTAATCGCTGTGTGGCACCTTTTCTTAGCGATTTAGCGGTACTTTTGTACCGCTAAAGTCGTTAAGAAGATCGCTAACGGCGATAGCGTCGTTAACTATATCGCTAAATGTGGCAGCATTTAGCGATATAGAAACAATCCCGCTAGCGATCGCATTAGTATGCGTCGTTATCGTGATCGCTAGCGGGATTGTTTAGTGTGGCAGTACCTTAACCCCTGAGTAACTTTGATGTATAAGCTAAATAACCTGTATAAGCTCCTCCAGCGTAAAAAGAAGCCCCTCACTTCATGTATCCTAACTATATTGCCATGCTAGGTTCCACCATATAATGAACAAGTTTTGAAAAAAGTAAGTTCCACGGATATTAAATCATATTGTAATAAAATGGTTTCATAAATATTACTAGGATATTCTTGTTCTTACTAAAAAAAATAACACTGTTGCTAAGTACTTAGAAATTCCTAATCAGTCTGTAACATAAGTTCAATTTTTTGCTGCTGTTAAAAGTTTGAAAAATACAAATTTTAGTTTTGTGGGATAAATAATCTGAAAAGCCACTACAAATTTTAAGTAGATCATCTATCACCAATAGAGATGAGAGAATAGAATTCTCCCTGAATCTTACAAAAAAGAATACAAGTTTTTGCAGTTTGCTCCTTATGAATTCAAGCAAAGTGACTGCCTGCTGGATGACATTTTGCTGGACTGATGACTGTCAGCAAACGGAAAAAAAAAGCGAATAACTCACTGCTCATCTGTTAAGAATGATAATAATAATAATCACCTCATCTTAAATGTAGCATTACAGAGGAGAAAGATTATGGAAGGCTTTGTAGGTCAATGTTAGCAGTTTGAACTGAATACGTTGGGAAATTGAGAGCCAACAAAAGAATTTGCAGGAAGAGTGAGGCTAGAGGCGGATTGGTTGTGCATCAGAGTTAAAGATGGACTGGAGAAGAGCAAGAGTGTTATCAGGTATTTTACAGAGGAGGTTTTTGCAGTAGTGGGTGGTGGGAGATGATGAGGGCATGCACTAGCATTTTAGCAGATTCAGGGTTTTGGAAAGGACAGATTATGGAAATATTTTTGAGTTGGAGGAGGATGGAGGTGGCAAGAGCTTGAATGTGTGGTTTGAAGGAGAGGGCAGATTAGGGAGTTACTCCAAGGCAGGGGACTTGCAGCGCAGTGGAGAAAGTAATTGCAATTCTTGTGATAGATAGATTCGTCAGGGGAGTTAGGTAAGATGGAGAAATAATGATGAGTTCAGTGTTGTCTGCATTGAACTTTAGGAAGCTTGATGAGAAAAAGGAGGCTATGGCTGATAGACAGTCGTGCATTATGGACAGCAGAGAGGTGATGTCTGGGCCAGAAAGGTAGATCTGAGTGTCATCAGTATATAGATGGTAAAGGAACGTTTTAGACGTTCACCAAACATGTTCTCTAAACCCCTTCATAACCCACCCTATTTTGACCTTAAAGACCTGGCCATTTTTTGCAATTCTGACCAGTGTCCCTTCATGAGGTAATAACTCAGGAATGCTTCAATGGATCATAGGGATTCTGAGAATGTTTTTTCGTGACATATTGGGCTTCATGTTAGTGGTAAATTTAGGTCGATAATTTTTGTGTTTATTTGTGAAAAAAATGGAAATTTAGTGAAAATTTAGAAAATTTTGCAATTTTCACATTTTTAATTATTATTTTGTTAAACCAGAGAATTATGTGACACAAATAGTTAATAAATAACATTTTCCACATGTCTACTTTACAACAGCACAATTTTGGAAACAAAACTTTTTTTTGTTAGGAAGTTATAAGGGTTAAAAGTTGACCAGCGATTTCTCATTTTTACAACAAAATTTACAAAACCATTTTTTTTAGGGACCACCTCACATTTGAAGTCACTTTGAGGGGTCTATATGGCAGAAAATACCCAAAAGTGACACCATTCTAAAAACTGCACCCCTCATTCTACTCAAAACTACATTCAAGAAGATTATTAACCCTTCAGGTGCATAACTGGAACTAAAGCAACGTGGAAGGAAAAAATGGACATTTTAATTTTTCCTACAAAAATTTTCTTTTAGCCTCAGTTTTTTCATTTTCACATGGGCAACAGGATAAAATGGATCCTAAAATTTTTTGGGCAATTTCTCCTGAGTACAACGATACCTCATATGTGGTCATAAATCACTGTTTGGGTGCACAGCAGGGCTTATAAGCTCCAATCGTTAGCAGACACCATGATGCATTTGGAGAGCCCCTGTGTGCCTAAACAGTGAAACCCCCCACAAGTGACACCATTTTGGAAACTAGACCCCTTATGGAACTTATATAGATGTGTTGTGAGCACTCTGAACCCCCAAGTGCTTCACAGAAGTTTATAACGCAGAGCAGTGAAGATAAAAAAAACATTTTTTTTCCTCAAAAATAATTTTTAGCCCGCTATTTTTATTTTTTTCAAGGGTAACAGGAGAAATTGGACCACAAATGTTGTTCTGTAATTTGTCCTGAGTACACCGATACCCCATATGTGGAGGGGGAAACAACTGTTTTGGCGCATGGGAGAGCTCAGAAGGGAAGGAGCGCCATTTTGGAATGCAGACTTGATGGAATGCTCTGGGGACATCATGTTGTGTTTGCAGAGCCCCTGATGTGCCTAAACAGTAGAAACCCCCACAAGTGACCCCATTTTAGCAACTAGACCCCCAAAGGAACTTATCTAGATGTGTGGTGAGCACCTTGAACCCCCACGTGCTTCTCAGAAGTTTATAATGCAGAGCCGTGAAAATAAAAAAATATTTTTTCCTCAAAAAATTATTTTTTAGCCCTCAATTTTTTATTTTCACAAGGGTAACAGGAGAAATTGGACCCCAAAAGTTGTTGTACAGTTTGTCCTGAGTATGCTGGTAACCCATATGTGGGGGGGAACCACTGTTTGGGCACACGTCAGAGCTCGGAAGGGAAGTAGTGACATTTTGAAATGCCGACTTTGATGGAATGGTCTGCTGACATCATGTTACGTTTGCAGAGCCCCTGATGTGCCTAAACTGTGTAACCCCCCCAAGTGACCCCATTTTGGAAACTAGACCACCCAAGGAACTTATTTAGATGTGTAGTGAGCACTTTGAATCCCCAAGTGCTTCACAGAAGTTTATAACCCAGAGCCATGAAAATAAAAAATCATTTTTTTTCTCAAAAAATGATTTTTAGCCCGCAATTTTTTATTTTTGCAAGGGTAACAGGATAAATTGGACCCCAAAAGTTGTTGTCCTGTTTGTCCTGTTTGGGCACATGTCAGGGCTCGGAAGGGAAGTAGTGACGTTTTGAAATGCCGACTTTGATGGAATGGTCTGCGGGCTTCATGTTACATTTGCAGAGCCCCTGATGTGCCTAAACAGTAGAAACTCCCCACAAGTGACCCGATTTTGGAAACTAGACCCCCAAGGAACATATCTAGATGTGTGGTGAGTACTTTGAACCCCCAAGGGCTTCACAAAAGTTTATAACGCCCGGGCATGAAAATAAAAAGATCACATTTTTCCACAAACATGATCATTTAGTCGACAATTTTTTTATTTTCCCAAGGTTAAGAGGAGAAATTATACCCCAAAAGCTGTTGTCCAGTTTGTCCTGAGTACGCTGATATCCCATATGTGGAAGAAAACTATTGTATGGGCACAGGTCGGGGCTCGGAAGGGAAGTAGTGACGTTTTGAAATGCCGACTTGATGGAATAGTCTGGGGGCGTCATGTTATGTTTGCAGAGCCCCTGATGTGCCTAAACTGTGTAAACCCCCCAAGTGACCCCATTTTGGAATTTAGACCACCCAAGGAACTTATGTAGATGTGTAGTGATCACTTTGAACCCCCAAGTGCTTCACAGAAGTTTATAACCCAGAGCCATGAAAATAAAAAATAATTTTTTAATGTTTTAGCCCGCAATTTTTTATTTTCATAAGGGTAACAGGAGAAATTGGACCCCAAAAGTTGTCCTGTTTGTCCTGAGTACGCTGGTACCCCATATGTGGGGGAACCACTGTTTGGGAACACGTCTGGGCTCGGAGGGGAAGTAGTGACGTTTTGAAATGCCAACTTCATGGAATGGTCTGAGGGAGTCATGTTACGTTTCCAGAGCCAATGATGTGCCTAAACAGTAGAAACCCCGACAAGTGACCCCATTTTGGAAACTAGATCCCTCAAGAAACTCATCTAGATATGTGGTGAGCATTTTGAATCTCAAAGTTCTTCACAGAAGTTTATAACGCAGAGCCGTGAAAATAAAAAATCATTTATTTCCACGAAAATCATTTTTTTAGTCCCCAATTTTTTATTTTCCCAGGGTAACAGGAAAAATTAGACCCCAAAAGTTGTTGTGCAATTTTTCCTGAGTACGCTGATACCCCATATGTGGGGCTAAACTACTGTTTGGGCACATGTCAGGGCTCGGAATGGAGGGAGCACTGTCTGACTTTTTGAACGCAGAATTGGCTGGAATAAATGGTGGCGCCATGTCGCGTTTGGAGACCCCTTGATGTGCCTAAATAGTGGAAACCCCTCAATTCTAACTCCAACCATAACTCCAACACACCCCTAACCCTAATCTTAACCATAACCAAAACCCTAACCCCAACACACCCCTAACCCTAATCCCAACCCTAACCAAAACCCTAACCCCAGCACACCCCTAACCCTAATCTCAACCCTAACCATAACTCTAACCATAAATCTAACCCTAATCCCAACCCTAACCCCAACACACCCCTAACCCTAATCCCAACTCTAACCCTAACCACAAGTCTAACCTAATTCCAACCCTAACACTAATTCCAACCCTAACTCTAATTCCAACCCTAACCCTAATTCCAACCCTAACCCTAATTCTAACCCTAACCCTAATGCTAAACCTAACCCTAATTCTAACCCTAATGCTAACCCTAATGGAAAAATAAAAAATATTTTCTTTATTTTATTATTTGTCCCTACCTATGGAGGTGATAAAGGGGGCTTTTATTTACTTTTTTTTATTTTGATCACTAAGAGAGTTTATCACAGTGATCAAAATAAATGAATGGAATTTGCTGGACGGCGGGTGCACTGTGCATGCACCCGCCATTTTGCAAGATGGCGGTGCCCATGAAGTATCCCGGAGGGACACCGGGACCGACATAGGGACATCGCAGGTCCCGGGGAAGTGAGGGGGGATCGTATGGCGGGGGGAGCGGAGGGAAGGCAGAGGGGAGCAGACGTGATGGCAGAGACCGATCGCCGCCATCAATCGGTGGCGGGGGCCGATCGCCATGTCACTCGGTGTGGGGAGGGTCGGGTCTCGGTCTCAGCTATGGCAGATGCTATTGCAGCATCGGCCATGGCTGGATTGTAATATTTCACCTGATTTCATTGGTGAAATATTACAAATCGCTCTAATTGGCTGTTTCAGAGTAATCCTAGCCACAGGGGGTTAAGCCACCCCCCCTTGTGGTGAAGTACAAAGGGTCTTGTGCCTGCGGGTCGGGCGACCTTTCAGTGACCCTGGTCACCCGACCAGCAGGAACGGGATTTATACCATGACGCCTACCTAGGCGTCACAGGTCGGGAAGGCACAGGTTTTCATGACGCCTACAAAGGCATCATAGGTCAGGAAGTGGTTAAATGGAGTGTGAGGCGAAACCAAACGTATACACAACACCATAGAGGGTAATAAAAAGCTTCCCAAACAGCTAAAATTACGGGCAGACACCATGAAAAGTGGCATCAATTGACCCACAGTAGAAATTTGAAAAAGGAAAGCAGCAGTCAGCAATGGGCCATGCATGAGTTATCAGGGTCTGGGTCAGCATTTAAAGCTTGGAATTGAAATTTCAATGCGGACCAGGTGGTTAAGGGAGAAATGTAAGCCTTTTCAGCTGGACGTCCTGGTACCTCATGCAACACCTGCAAAAAAATGTTTCCAGCCACAGTCAGATGGTACAAACATCAGTTTCATACAGTACTATTTGTAGAAAAATGTAAGGAAAGCACCACTGATTAATTTACCCAGAGTAGGACCTGTTATAATGGCACACAAGCAGTCAGCCATGGGCCATGCATGAGGTACCAAAATCTGGCCCAGCATTTGCAGCTTGGAATTGAAGATTTAATGAGGACCTTGTGGTTAAGAGAGTGTTGTAAGCTTTCTTGGCTGGAAGACCTCACACCTCATGCAACACCTCCAATTTTTTTTCCAGCCGCAATCAGATGGCACAAACATCAGTATCATACAGTACTATTGGTAGAAAAATGTAACGAAAGTAACACAGGTAGTTGAGTGAAAGTAAATGCAAGCCTGCCTGTCTGGGAGCCTTTCTTACACCGGCAACCCACCAGATGCAGACCCAACTTGGAGTCTCCACATTTAAAAAAATATTGTCACAATCACTAAAATGGTATCAATTTCCACAGAGTAGAAACAGTGTATTAGGCTTCTGACACAGCTTCCACTACAGGCAACCCACCAGATGGATACCAACTTGGAGTTTCCACATTTTAAAAAAAAAATTGCACACACCACTAAAGTGGCATTAATTTCCACAGAGTAGAAACAGTATAATAGGCCTATGACACACCTTCTACTACAGGCAACTTACCAGATTGAGACCCAACTTGGAGTCTCCACATTTCAAAATATTATTGTCACACACCACTATAGTGGCAGCAATTTCCACAGAGTAGAAACAGTATAATAGGCCTGTGACACACCTTCTACTACAGGCAAACCACCAGATGGTGACTCAACTTGGAGTCTCCAAGTGTAAAAAAATTATTCTCACACACCACTAAACTGACCTCAACTTCCACAGAGAAGAAACAGAATGATAGGCCTCTGACACACCTTCCACTACAGACAATCCATCCAATGGAGACTCAACTTGGAGTCTCCACATTTCAAAAAATTGTATACAACATCAGCAGCAGTAGCAACAGCAGACACAGTAGCCATGAAAAAAATGTCACCGAATGCAAAAACGCCAGGTCAATGAATGACACTAAAACAAACACCATCTCATATTCTGCTTAGTCAGCAACTGGGTTGCAAAAGTTATTGGAAGTCCATGACTTGTTCATTTTGATGAAAGTTAGGTGGTCTACACTTTCAAGTGACAGATGGATGCATTTGCCCATCAGGACACCACCAGCAGCGCTGAAGACACTTTCTGAAACAACACTGGGTGCCGGACATGACAAAACCTCCAAGATGTTACAGGCAAGCTAATTCCATTCTTCCATTTTTGAAGACAAAAATGAAAAAGGGTCCAAGCCCCCCTGATATTAATATTGAGATCCAGCTACTCCTGCACCATCCTCACCAGTCATTCACAACGTGTCAGATTTGTACTCTGTTCTGCTAGAGCTCTGGCTGGTCTAAAAATTGTGTGAAAGAACTTACAGAAATTGGTTATGCCACTTTTCACTCCTGCTGCTGCTAATGTTTTTACATAGTAACATAGTTATTAAGGTTGAAGGAAGACTTTAAGTCCATCTAGTTCAACCCATATCCTATCCTAACGTGCCCTAACATGTTGATCCAGAGGAAGGCAAAAAAAAACCCAAGTGGCAAACAGTAAGCTTTACATTGCGGAAAAAAAATTCCTTCCCGACTCCACATACGACAATCAGGCTAACTCCCTGGATCAACGCAGTATCTAGGAAACTAGTGAATATAGCCTGTAATATTATACTTTTCAAGAAAGGCATCCAGTCCCTTCTTAAATTTTAGTATGGAATCACTCATTACAACATTAGACGGCAGAGAGTTCCATAGTCTCACTGCTCTTACAGTAAAGAATCTGCGTCTGTGATTATGGCTAAACCTTCTTTCCTCCAGACGTAGAGGATGCCCCCTTGTCCCCGTCACAGGTCTAAGAGTAAAAAGATCATTAGAAAGGTCTCTGTACTGTCCCCTCATATATTTATACATTGTAATAAGATCACCCCTAAGCCTTCATTTTTCCAAACTAAATAACCCCAAGTGTAATAACCTGTCTTGGTATTGCAGACCCCCCAGTTCTCTAATAACCTTGGTCGCTCTTCTCTGCACCTGCTCCAGTTCAGCTATGTCTTTCTTATACCCCGGAGACCAGAACTGCACACAGTATTCTAAGTGTGGTCGCACCAGTGACTTGTATAGAGTTAAAATTATGTTCTCCTCATGAGCATCTATGCCTCTTTTAATGCATCCCATTATTTTATTTGCCTTGGCAGCAGCTGCCTGACATTGGCCACTAAATGTGAGTTTGTCGTCCACCCATACACCCAGGTCTTTTTCAGTGACAGTTTTGCCCAGTGTTTTATAATTAAGCATATAATTATACATCTTGTTTGTTCTACCTAAGTGCATGACCTTACATTTATCCCCATTAAAGCTCATTTGCCATTTATCAGCCCAAGCTTCTAGTTTACATAAATCCTCTTGTAATATAAAATTGTCCTCCTCTGTATTTATTACCTGCAGAGTTTAGTGTCATCTGCAAATATTGAAATACTACTCTGTATGCCCCCTACAAGGTAATTAATAAATATGTTAAAGAGAAGCGGCCCCAATACTGACCCCTGTGGTACCCCACTGCTAACCGTGACCCAGTCCGAGTGTGCTCCATTAATAACCACCCTTTGTTTTCTATCCATGAGCCAGTTCTTAACCCACTTACACATATTTTCCCCTATCCCCATTGTTCTCATTTTATGTATCAACCTTTTGTGTGGCACTGTATGAAAAGCTTTTGAGAAGTCCATGAACACCATATCCACTGCATTCCCTTGGTCCAGTCCTGAACTTACCCCTTCATAAAAGCTTATTAGATTAGTCTGACAAGAACGGTCCCTCGTAAACCCATGCTGATACTGTGTCATGAGGTTATTCAGCCTCAGATACTCCAATATAGTATCCCTTAAAAAACCCTCCAGGATTTTACCCACAGTAGATGTTAAGCTCACTGGCCTATAATTTCGAGGTTCAGTTTTTGCCCCCTTTTTGAATATTGGCACCACATTTGTCCTGTGGTACAGACCCCGTTATTATGGAATCTTTAAAGATTAAAAATAATGGTCTATCTATGACTGTACTTAATTCCTGCAGTACTCGGGGTGTATCCCATCCGGGCCCAGGGATTTGTCAACTTTAGTGATTTTTAGACGCCGCCGTAATTCCTGCTGGGTTAAGCAGGTGACATTTAATGGAGATATTTTTTTATCACTGATCATGTTATCTGTCATGGGATTTTCTTGTGTAAATACATTTGAAAAAAAATCATTTAGCATATTGGCTTTTTCCTCATCCTCATCCACCATTTCACCCAGACTATTTTTAAGGGGACCAACACTATCATTTTTTAGTTTCTTGCTATTTATGTAGTTAAAGAATATTTTGGGATTATTTTTACTTTCTCTGGCAATGAGTCTCTCTGCCTCAATCTTTGCTGTCTTGATTTGCTTTTTACAGAATTTATTCAGTCTTCTGTATTTATTTAATGCCTCATCACTACCTACTTGCTTTAATTCCCTAAACGCTTTCTTTTTGTCCCTTATTGCGCCCCTTACAGCTCTATTTAGCCATAGTGGTTTCCTCCTAATTCTACCATGTTTATTCCCATAGGGTATATACTGTGCACAAGTCCTATTCAGGATACTAATAAACGTCTCCCATTTTCTTTGTGTATTTTTATTCAGTCTTCTGTATTTATTTAACCCCTTCATGACCCAGCCTATTTTGACCTTAACCCCTTCACCCCCAAGGGTGGTTTGCACGTTAATGACCGGGCCAATTTTTACAATTCTGACCACTGTCTCTTTATGAGGTTATAACTCTGGAACGCTTCAACGGATCTTCGCGATTCTGAGACTGTTTTCTCGTGACATATTGTACTTCACGTTAGTGGTAAAATTTCTTCGATATACCTTGCGTTTATTTTTGAAAAAAATGCAAATATGGCGAAAATTTAGAAAATTTTGCAATTTTCAAACTTTGAATTTTTTCTCCCTTAAAACAGAGAAATATGTCACACAAAATAGTTAAGAAATAACATTTCCCACATGTCTACTTTACATCAGCACAATTTTGGAACCAAAATTTATTTTTTTGTTAGGAAATTATAAGGGTTAAAAGTTGACCAGTGATTTCTCATTTTTACAACAAAATTTACAAAGCCATTTTTTTAGGGACCACCTCACATTTGAAGTACTTTTGACGGGTCTATATAGCAGAAAATACCCAAAAGTGACACCATTCTAAAGACTGCACCCCTTAAGGCACTCAAAACCACATTCAAGAAGTTTAATAACCCTTCAGGTGCTTCACAGGAGCTGAAGCAACGTGGAAGGAAAAAATTAATATTTAACTTTTTAGCCACAAAAATGATCTTTTACAAACTTTTTTTTATTTTCACAAGGGTTAAAGGAGAAAATGGGCAGATAAAGTTGTTGTGCAATTTCTCCTGAGTACACCAATACCCCATATGTGGGGGAAAACCACTGTTTGGGCACACGGCAGAGCTCGTAAGGGAAGGAGCGCCGTTTGACTTTTTCAAACTAAAATTGACTGGAGTTGAGATTGGACGCCATGTCGTGTTTGGAGAGCCCCTGATACGCCTAAACAGTGGAAACCCCCCACAAGTGACACCATTTTGGAAACTAGACCACCTAAGGAACTTATCTAGATCTGTTGTGAGCACTTTGAACCCCAAAGTGTTTCACAAAAGTTTATAATGCCTGGGTGTGAAAAAAAAAAAACAATTTTCCACAAAAATGATTTTTTATTCACAAATTTTTGATTTTTCCCAAGGAAATTGGACCCCAAAAGTTGTTGTCCAATTTGTCCTGAGTACGCTGATACCCAATATGTAGGAGAAAACTACTGTATGGGTGCACGTCTGGGCTCGGAAGGGAAGTAGTGATGTTTTGGATTGCAGACTTTGATGGAATGGTCTGGGGGAGTCATGTCGCATTTGGAGAGCCCCTGATGCGCCTAAACAGTGGAAACCCCCCACAAGTGACCCCATTTTGGAAAATAGACCCCACAAGGAACTTATCTAGAAGTGTGGTGAGCGCTATGAAGCCCCAAGTGCTTCACAGAAGTTTTATAACATACAGCCGTAAAAACAAAAAAATCATTCTTTTTTTTACAAAAATGATTTTGTCGCCCCCAGTTTTTTATTTTCCCAAGGGTAACAGGAGAAATAGGACAAATTGCACAATAACTCTTGTGGTCCAGAGTACGCTGATACCCCATATGCGGGGATAAACTACTGTTTGTGCGCATGGCAGAGCTCAGAAGTGAAGGAGCACCGTTTGACTTTTGACCCTAACCCTAACTTTAGACGCAACCCTAACCCTAACGGGAAAATGGAAATAAATACATTTTTTTTATTTTATTATTTTTCCCTAACTAAGGGGGTGATAAAGGGGGGTTTGATTTACTATTTATAGCGGGTTTTTATGATTGGCAGCTGTCACGCTAAAAGACGCTTTTTATTGCAAAAAATAGTTTTTTGCATCACCACATTTTGAGAGCTATAATTTTTGCATATTTTGGCCCACAGAGTCATGTTAGGTCTTATTTTTTGCGGTACGAGTTGACGTTTTTATGGGTACCATTTTTGAGCACGTGACATTTTTTGATCGCTTTTTATTTCGATTTTTGGGAGGTTAGAATGAACAAAAATCAGCAATTCATGAATTTCTTTTGGGGGAGGCGTTTATACCGTTCCGCGTGTGGTAAAATTGATAAAGCAGTTTTATTCTTCGGGTCAGTTAGATTACGGCGATACCTCATTTATATCATTTTTTTATGTTTTGGCGCTTTTATAGAATGAAAACAATTTTATATAAAAAATTATTATTTTTGCATCGCTTTATTCTGCGAGCTATAACTTTTTTATGTTTTCACTGATGATGCTGTATGATGGCTCGTTTTTTGCGGGACAAGATGATGTTTTCAGCGGTACCATGTTTATTTATATAGGTCTTTTTGATCGCGTGTTATTCCACTTTTTGTTTGGCAGTATGATGATAAAGCATTGATTTTTTGCTTTGTTTTTTTTTTTTTAAGGGGTTCACTAAAGGGGTTAACTAGTGGGACAGTTTTATAGGGGGGTCGTTACGGATGCGGCAATACCAAATATGTGTACTTTTATTGTTTTTTTTTATTTACAGGAAAAAATGAATTTATTGGGGAATATTTTTTTTTTTTTTTATGATTTTTTTACCACTTTTCATTTTTATTTTTTTTACTTTTTTACTTTGTCCCAGGGTGGGACATCACAGTATTTTAGCAGATCGCTGGTGTGACAGTGTGCACAGCACTCTGTCACACCAGCGATCGCTCTGGCATCGCTGCAGGCTTCTCAGTGCCTGCTCTCAGCAGGCACTGAGGAAGCCGCCTCCCTGCAGGACCCCGGCGCCATCTTGGATCCGGGGACCTGGAGGGAGGACGGACCCTCGGAACAGCGCGACACATCGCGCTGCTCTGAGGGTCTCAGTGGAGCGCGCAGGGAGCCCCCACCCTGCGCGATCCTCCCCTGTGCCCTCAGTACACCTAGGGGTTAATGTGCCGGGAGCGGTCCGTGACCGCTCCTGACACATAGTGCTGGGTGTCAGCTGTGATAAACAGCTGACACCTGGCCGCGATCAGCTGCGCTCCCCCCAGGAGCGCAGCTGATCGCCCATGACGTACTATTCCGTCCATGGGAATTAGGTCCAGGGTCACATGGACGGAATAGTACGTCTGATGGAATAAAGGGGTTACAGACCTTGCCATTTTTTGCAATTCTGACCAGTGTCCCTTTATGAGGTAATAACTCAGGAACGCTTCAACGGATCCTAGCGATTCTGAGATTGTTTTTTCGTGACATATTGGGCTTCATGTTAGTGGTAAATTTAGGTCGATAATTTTTGCGTTTATTTGTGAAAAAAATGGAAATTTGGCGAAAATTCTGAAAATTTTGTAATTTTCAAATTTTTAATTTTTATTCTGTTAAACCAGAGAGTTATGTGGCACAAAATAGTTAATAAATAACATTTCCCACATGTCTACTTTACATCAGCACAATTTTGGGAACAACATTTTTTTTTGTAGGAAGTTATAAGGGTTAAAAGTTGACCAGCGATTTCTCATTTTTACAGCAAAATTTACAAAACCATTTTTTTTAGGGACCACCTCACATTTGAAGTCACTTTGAGGGGTCTATATGGCAGAAAATACCCAAAAGTGACACCTTTATAAAAACTGCACCCCTCAAGCTACTCAAAACTACATTCAAGAAGATTATTAACCCTTCAGGTGCTTCACAGGAACTAAAGCAACGTGGAAGGAAAAAATGGACATTTTAATTTTTCCAACAAAAATTTTCTTTTAGCATCAATTTTTTCATTTTACATGGGCATCAGGATAAAATGGATCCTAAAATTTGTTGGGCAATTTCTCCTGAGTACACAGATACCTCATATGTGGTCATAAACCACTGTATGGGCGCACGGCAGGGCTCAGAAGGGAAGGAGCGCCATTTGACTTTTTGAATGGAAAATATGCTGGAATACTTAGCGGTTGCCATGTCGCATTTGGAGAGTTCCTGTGTGCCTAAACATTGGAGCTCCCCCACAAGTGACCCCATTTTGGAAACTAGACCCCTTAAGGAACTTATCTAGATGCATAGTGATCACTTTGAACCCCCAGATGCTTCACAAATTGATCTGTAAAAAAAATGAAAGTACTTTTTTTTCACAAAAATTTTCTTTTAGCCTCAGTTTTTTCATTTTCACATGGGCAACAGTATAAATTGGATCCTAAAATTTGTTGGGCAATTTCTCCTGAGTACACAGATACCTCATATGTGGTCATAAACCACTGTTTGGGCGCACGGCAGGGCTCAGAAGGGAAGGAGCGCCATTTGACTTTTTGAATAGAAAATATGCTGGAATATTTAGCGGTTGCCATGTCGCATTTGGAGAGTCCCTGTGTGCCTAAACATTGGAGCTCCCCCACAAGTGACCCCATTTTGGAAACTAGACCCCCTAAGGAACTTATCTAGATGCATAGTGAGCACTTTGAACTCCCAGGTGCTTCACAAATTGATCCGTAAATAAAAGAAGGTACTTTTTTTTCACAAAAATTTTCTTTTAGCCTCAGTTATTTTCATTTTCACATGGGCAACAGTATAAATTGGATCCTAAAATTTGTTGGGCAATTTCTCCTGAGTACACAGATACCTCATATGTGGTCATAAACCACTGTTTGGGCGCACGGCAGGGCTCAGAAGGGAAGGAGCGCCATTTGACTTTTTGAATGGAAAATATGCTGGAATATTTAGCGGTTGCTATGTCGCATTTGGAGAGTCCCTGTGTGCCTAAACATTGGAGCTCCCCCACAAGTGACAACATTTTGGAAACTAGACCCCCTAAGGAACTTATCTAGATGCATAGTGAGCACTTTGAACCCCCAGGTGCTTCACAAATTGATCCGTAAATAAAAGAAAGTACTTTTTTTTCACAAAAATTTTCTTTTAGCCTCAGTTATTTTCATTTTCACATGGGCAACAGTATAAATTGGATCCTAAAATTTGTTGGGCAATTTCTCCTGAGTACACAGATACCTCATATGTGTCATAAACCACTGTTTGGGCGCACTGCAGGGCTCAGAAGGGAAGGAGCGCCATTTGACTTTTTGAATGGAAAATATGCTGGAATATTTAGCAGTTGTCATGTCGCATTTGGAGAGTTCCTGTGTGCCTAAACATTGGAGCTCCCCCACAAGTGACCCCATTTTGGAAACTAGATGCCCTAAGGAACTTATCTAGATGCATAGTGAGCACTTTGAACCCTCAGGTGCTTCACAGAAGTTTATAACGCAGAGCCGTGAAAATAAAAAATCATTTTTTTTTCTCAAAAAATGATTTTTTAGCCCACTGTTTTTTATTTTCACAATGGTTACAGGAGAAATTGGACCCCAAAAGTTGTTGTCCAGTTTCTCCTGAGTACGCTAGTACCCCATATGTGGGGGGAACCACTGTTTGGGCACACGTCAGGGCTCGGAAGGGATGTAGTGACGCTTTGAAATGCCGACTTGATGGAATGGTCTGCGGGCATCTTGTTACGTTTGCAGAGCCCCTGATGTGCCTAAACAGTAGAAACTCCCCACAAGTGACCCCATTTTGGAAACTAGACCCCGCAAAGAACTTATCTAGATGTGTGGTGAGCACTTTGAACCCCCAAGGGCTACACAGAAGTTTATAACGCCCGGGCATGAAAATAAAAAAATCATATTTTTCCACAATCAGGATCTTTTAGTCCCCAATTTTTTTATTTTCCCAAGGGTAACATGAGAAATTAGACCCCAAAAGTTGTTGTCCAATTTGTCCTGAGTATGCTGATATCCCATATGTGGGAGAAAACTACTGTATGGGCACACGTCGGGGCTCGGATGGGAAGTAGTGACGTTTTGAAATGCCCACTTGATGGAATGGTCTTCGGGCGTCATGTTACGTTTGCAGAGTCCCTGATGTGCCTAAACAGTAGAAACTCCCCACAAGTGACCCCATTTTGGAAACTAGATCCCCCAGGAACTCCTATAGATGTATGATAAGCAATTTGAATCTCCAAGTCCTTCACAGAAGTTTATAACGCAGAGCCGTGAAAATAATAAAATCATTTTTTTTCCACAAAAATAATTTTTAGTCCCCAATTTTTTTTCCCAATGTTAACAGGAGAAATTAGAACCCCCAAAGTTGTTGTGCAATTTTTCCCGAGTACGCTGATACCCCATATGTGGGGATAAACCACTGTTTGGGCACACGTCGGGGCTTGGAATAAAGGGAGCACTGTTTGACTTTTTGAACGCAAAATTTGCAGGAATCAATGGTGGCGCCATGTCGCGTATGGAGACCCCCTGATGTGCCTAAATAGTGGAAACCCCTCAATTCTAACTCCAACCCTAACCCCAACACACCCCTAACCCCAACCCTAACCCCTACACACACCTAACCCTAATACAAACCCTAATCATAACCCTAACCCCAACACACCCCTAACCCTAATCCCAACTCTAACCATAAACCTAACTACAAGCCTAACCCTAATTCCAACCCTAACCCTAATTCCAACCCTAACCCTAATTCCAACCCTAACCCAAATTCCAACCCTAACCGTAATTCTAACCTTAACCCTAATGCTAACCCTAACCCTAGTTCTAACCCTAAGGCTGGGTTCATATTGCGTTTTACCAGCCCGTTCAACACGTAGCGGTGACCGGCTGGTAACGGTATAGCATAACGCGATTGCGTTATGCTATACCCGCTAGCGCAGATGAATCAGCAGATAATCAGCCGCGGATCCGCAGCAAAATCCGCCGCGGATCTGCAGCGAATCAGCAGCGAAATCCGCCGCGGATCAGCAGCGAAATCAGCCGCGGATCAGCAGCGAAATCAGCCGCGGAACAGCAGCGAAATCAGCCGCGGATCAGTAGAGAAATCAGCCGCGGATCAGCAGCGAAATCCGCTGCGGATCGCAGCGAATCAGCAGCAAAATCATGTCGCGGATCAGCAGCGAAATCCGCCGCGGATCAGCAGCAAAATCAGCTGCGCATCCGCAGCGAATCAGCAGCGAACTCCGCCGCGGATCAGCAGCGAAATCCGCCGCGGATCAGCAGCGAAATCCGCCGCGGATCAGCAGCGAAATCAACCGCGGATCAGCAGCGAAATCAGCCGTGGATCAGCAGCGAAATCAGCCGCGGAATCAGCAGCGAAATCAGCCGCGGATCAGCAGCGGATCAGCAGCGAAATCAGCCGCGGATCAGCAGCAAAATCAGCTGCGGATCACGCAGCGAATCAGCAGCAAAATCAGTCGTGGATCAGCAGCGAAATCCGCCGCGGATCAGCAGCGAAATCAGCCGCGGATCAGTAGAGAAATCAGCCGGGATCAGCAGCGAAATCCGCTGCGGATCCGCAGCGAATCAGCAGCAAAATCAGTCGCGGATCAGCAGCGAAATCCGCCGCGGATCAGCAGCAAAATCAGCCGCGGATCCGCAGCGAATCAGCAGCGAAATCCGCCGCGGATCAGCAGCGAAATCCGCCCGGATCAGCAGCGAAATCCACCGCTGATAAGCAGCGAAATCAGCCACGGATCAGCAGCGAAATTAGCCGCGGATCCGCAGCGAAATCCGCTGCGGATCCGCAGCGAATCAGCAGCAAAATCAGTCGTGGATCAGCAGCGAAATCCGCCGCAAATCAGCAGCGAAATCAGCCGCGGATCCGCCGCGGACTGCAGCGAAATCCGCCGCAGATCAGCAGCGAAATCCGCCGCAGATCAGCAGCGAAATCCGCCGCGGATCAGCAGCGAAATCAGCCGCGGATCAGCAGCGAAATCAGCCGCGGATCAGCAGCGAAATCAGCCGCGGATCAGCAGCGAAATCAGCCGCGGATCAGCAGCGAAATCCGCTGCGGATCCGTAGCGAATCAGCAGCAAAATCAGTCGTGGATCAGCAGCGAAATCCGCCGCGAATCAGCAGCGAAATCAGCCGCGGATCCGCCGCGGATCTGCAGCGAAATCCGCCGCAGATCAGCAGCGAAATCCGCCGAGGATCAGCAGCGAAATCCGCCGCGGATCAGCAGCGAAATCCGCCGCAGATCAGCAGCGAAATCCACCGCGGATCAGCAGCGAAATCCGCCGCGGATCAGCAGCGAAATCCGCCGCGGATCAGCAGCGAAATCCGCCGCGAATCAGCAGCGAAATCCGCCGCGGATCAGCAGCGAAATCCGCCGCGGATCAGCAGCGAAATCCGCCGCGCATCCGCAGCGAAATCCGCCGCGGATCAGCAGCGAAATCCGCCACGGATCAGCAGCGAAATCAGCCGCGGATCAGCAGCGAAATCCGCTGCGAATCCGCAGCGAATCAGCAGCAAAATCAGTCGCGGATCAGCAGCGAAATCCGCCGCGGATCAGCAGCAAAATCAGCCGCGGATCAGCAGCGAAATCAGCCGCGGATCAGCAGCGAAATCAGCCGCGGATCAGCAGCGCAGCGAATCAGCAGCAAAATCAGTCGTGGATCAGCAGCGAAATCCGCAGCGGATCAGCAGCGAAATCCGCAGCGGATCAGCAGCGAAATCCGCCGCGAATCAGCAGCGAAATCCGCCGCGAATCAGCAGCGAAATCAGCCGCGGATCCGCCGCGGATCAGCAGCGAATCCGCCGTGGATCAGCAGCGAAATCCGCTGCGGATTTGCAGCGAAATCAGTCGCGGATCTGCAGCGAAATCAGTCGCGGATCCGCAGCGAAATCAGTCGTGGATCCGCAGCGAAATCAGTCGCGGATCAGCAGCGAAATCCGCCGCGGATCCGCAGCGAAATCCGCGGCGGATCAGCAGCGAAATCCGCCGCGGATCCGCAGCTAAATCCGCGGCGGATCAGGAGCTAAATCAGCCGCGGATCAGCAGCGAAATCAGCCGCGGATCAGCAGCGAAATCCGCCGCGGATCTGCAGCGAAATTCGCCGCGGATCCGCAGCGAAATCCGCCACACGTTGCGGATTTTGCTGCGGATCCGCGGCGTATTTTGCTGCGGATCCGCGGCGGATTTCGCTGCTGATCTGCGGCGGATATCGCTGCGCTTCCGCGGCTGATTTCGCTGCTGATCCGCCGCGGATCAGCAGCGAAATCCGCCGCGGATCCGCAGCAAAATACGCCGCGGATCCGCAGCAAAATCCGCAACGTGTGCACAGGGCCTAATAGGAAAAAAAAAAGAAAAAAAAAATCTTTATTTTTTTTTTATTTGTCCCTACCTATGATAAAGGGGGGGTTCATTTACTTTTTTTTATTTTGATCACTGTGACAGTTTATCACAGTGATCAAAATAAATTTTTGGACACTGGGGGGCGCACTGCGCATGCGTCGGCCGGCGGGCGCACTGCGCATGCGCCCGCCATTTTCCAAGATGGCGGCGCCCATGAAGAGGCCCGGGCGGACGCCGGGACCGATCCAGGGACATCGGTGGATCGGGAGAGGTGAGTAGGGTGGTCGGAAGGTTAGGGGGGGGGATCGTAAGGTGGGGCACCGGAGCAAAGGAGGAGGGGAGCTGTTAGTGACGGCGGTGACCGATCGCTGCCATCTTTCGGTGGCGGCGGCCGATCGCCGCCGTGACTACGTGTGGGGGGGTCAGGTCTCGGTGTCCAGCCATGGCAGATGCTATTGCAGCATCGGCCATGGCTGGATTGTAATATTTCACCAATTAAATTGGTGAAATATTACAGATTGCTCTGATTGGCTGTTTCACTTTTAACAGCCAATCAGAGCGATCGTGGACACGGGGGGGTTAAGCCAACCCCCCTGTGGTGAAGCACAAAGGGTCCTGTAACTGCGGGTCGGGTGACCTTTGAATGACCCCGGTCTCCCGGCCCGCAGGAACGCGATCCTTTCATGACGCAGGGTATGCGTCATAGGTCGGATTGGCACCGACTTTCATGACGCATACGCTGTGTCAAAGGTCGGGAAGGGGTTAAATTATTCTGAACCCCTTCGAAAACAGATGAGAGCAAAGAAGAAAATTGTTTCTCTCTAGGAACTCCTAAAGACTCATCTTTCTTGAAGGTACGGAATTGTGGATGGAGCCATATGCTCCAAAAAATGGTGACTTATCAGTGGAGCCGCTTGACAATTGATTAATTAAAACTCAGATAGTGGTAAAAAAGAATACCAATCCTCCTGATTATCTGACACAAAACATCTGAGGTGTTTCTACAAATTTTAGTTTAGGCGTTTTGTCCTACCATTAGTTTGAGGATGGATCGCCGAGGAAAAGGAAAATATTTAGACTTGAGAGTCCTCAGTGGTTGATACCTTTTAATGGCTATCTACTGGCTAACACGGTACGAAGATACACATCTTTCCTACGAGGAAAAGGATACATGCATCCCTAAACGGGAACAAAATGCCCTCCAAAATTTAAATACAAACTGATTACCCCAATCTGACACCACATCAGTGAGAACCCCGTGAAGCTTCATGATTTTAGTGACACCTGAACCAGTGTCTTGGTGTTAGCGAGAGCAAGTAAAGCAATAGTGCATAATATTACTGAATCTATCCAAAACAACTAAGATAACTGTTTTACCAGATGACAAAGGAAGATCTGTATTATAATCAATAGATAAATGAGTCAATGGTTGGTCAGGAATGGTAAAAGGTCTTGGAACACGCACAACAACAACCTTGTCCACCAAAAACGATGGGTATGGAAAGTATTCAGACCCCTTTAAATTTTTCACTCTTTATTTTATTGCAGCCATTTGGTAAATTCAAAAAAGTTCATTTCTCTCATTAATGTATAATCTGCACCCCATCTTGGCTGAAAAAAACAGAAATATAGAAATTTTTGCAAATTTATAAAAAAAAGAAAAACTGAAATATCACATGGTCATAAGTATTCAGACCCTTTGCTCAGACACTCATATTTAAGTCACATGCTGTCCATTTTCTTGTGATCCTCCTTGAGATGGTTTTACTCCTTCATTGGAGTCAAGCTGTGTTTAATTAAACTGATAGAACTTGATTTGTAAAGGCACACACGTGCCTATATAAGACCTCACAGCTCACAGTGCATGTCAGACCAAATCAGAATCATGAGGTCAAAGACCTGGCCAAGGAGCTCAGAGACAGAATTGTGGCAAGGTAGAGATCTGTCCAAGGTTAGAGAAGAATTTCTGCTGTACTCAAGGTTACTAAGAGCACCATGGCCTCTATAATGCTTAAATGGAAGAAGTTTAGGACCACCAGAAGTCTTCCTAGACCTGGCTGTCCAGACAAACTGAGCATTCGTGGGAGAAGAGCCTTGTGAGAGAGGTAAAGATGAACCATGAGATCACTGTGGCTGAGCTCCACAGAAGCAGTAGGGAAACGGGAGAAAGTTCCACAAAGTCAACTATCACTGCAGCCCTACACCAGTCGGGTCTTTATGGCAGAGTGGCCCAACAGAAGCCTCTCCTCAGTGCAAGACATATGAAAGCCCGCATAGAGTTTTCTAAAAAAAAAACACATAAAGGGTTCCCAGACTATGAGAAATAAGATTCTCTGGTCTGATGAGATGAAGATAGAACATTTTGGTGATAATTCTAAGTGGTATGCGTGGAGAAAACCAGGCACTGCTCATCACCTGCCCAATACAATCCCAACAGTGAAACATGGTGGTTGCAGCATCATGGTATGGGGGTGTTTTTCAGCTGCAGGGACAGGATGACTGGTTGAAATTGAAGGAAACATGAATGCGGCCAAGTACAGAGATATCCTGGATGAAAACATCTTCCAGAGTGCTGTGGACCTCAGACTTGGCCAAAGGTTAACCTTCCAACAAGACAATGCCAAGCCAGAGCCCTGACCTAAACCCAATTGAGCATTTCTGGAGAGACCTGAAAATGGCTGTCCACCAACGATCACCATCCAACCTGACGGAACAGGAGAGGATCTGCAAGGAAGAATGGCAGAGGATCCCCAAATCCAGGTGTGAAAAACTTGTTGCATCATTCCCAAGAAGACTCATGGCTGTACTAGCTCAAAATAGTGCTTCTACTCAATACTGAGCAAAGGGTGTGAATACTTATGACCATGTGATATTTCCGCTTTTCTTTTTTAATAAATTTGCAAAAATGTCTACATTTCTGCTTTTTTCAGTCAAGATGGGGTGCATAGTGGACATTAATGAGAAAAAATGAACTTTTTTGAATTTACCAAAAGGCTGCAATGAAACAGAGTGAAAAATGTAAATGGGTCTGAATACTTTCCGTACCTACTGTACTACAGCAAAGCATCATGCTTTTCTTGTCCTGATGAAGAAGTCTGTAATACTTCAAAATGTTTTGAATGAAGAAAAACCACATATATTTGCTATCTGGATTTCAATTTAATTTATGGGATATCAGCAGCGCAGATCTAATATATAAAGCTGAATGTATGTATGTGTGTATGTATGTGGGTATGTTTGTCCGGGATTGGAATCCGCACCGTCGCACTTACGGGCATGAAATTTTGCACGCCCGCACGTCTCGACCCCGAAAGCGTCCTAGGCTATGTTTTGAATCGAAATTTTAACCCCGCGCGTTCCAAATCGCCAAACAATTTTGGCCCTATCTACATAATGGGGAGAAAGCTGAATGCTTGTGTGTATGTCCGGCATAGGAATCTGCATTTACGGGCATGAAATTTTGCACACCCGCACATCTCGACCCCGGGAGCGTCATAGGCTAGGTTTTGAGTCGAAATTTTAACCCCGCGCATTCCAAATTGGCAAATAATTTTGGCCCGGGATAGGAACCTGCACCGTTGTACTTACGGGCATGAAATTTTGCATGCCCGCACATCTCAACCCCAGGAGCATCATAGGCTATGTGTTGAATGGAAATTTTAACCCCCGCACGTTCCAAATCGCCAAACAATTTTGGCCCTATCTACATAATGGGGAGAAAGCTGAATGCTTGTGTGTATGTCCGGCATAGGAATCTGCATTTACGGGCATGAAATTTTGCACACCCGCACGTCTCGACCCCGGGAGCGTCATAGGCTAGGTTTTGAGTAGAAATTTTAACCCCGCGCATTCCAAATCGGCAAATAATTTTGGCTCGGGATAGGAATCTGCACCGTTGTACTTACGGGCATGAAATTTTGCATGCCCGCACATCTCAACCCCAGGAGCATTATAGGCTATGTGTTGAATGGAAATTTTAACCCCCGCACGTTCCAAATCGCCAAACAATTTTGGCCTTATCTACATAATGGGGAGAAAGCTGAATGCTTGTGTGTATGTCCGGCATAGGAATCTGCATTTACGGGCATGAAATTTTGCACACCCGCACGTCTCGACCCCGGGAGCGTCATAGGCTAGGTTTTGAGTCGAAATTTTAACCCCACGCATTCCAAATCGGCAAATAATTTTGGCCCGGGATAGGAATCTGCACCGTTGTACTTACGGGCATGAAATTTTGCATGCCCGCACATCTCAACCCCAGGAGCATCATAGGCTATGTGTTGAATGGAAATTTTAACCCCCGCACATTCCAAATCGCCAAACAATTTTGGCACTATCTACATAATGGGGAGAAAGCTGAATGCTTGTGTGTATGTCCGGCATAGGAATCTGCATTTACGGGCATGAAATTTTGCACACCCGCACGTCTCGACCCCGGGAGCGTCATAGGCTAGGTTTTGAGTCGAAATTTTAACGCCACGCATTCCAAATCGGCAAATAATTTTGGCCCGGGATAGGAATCTGCACCGTTGTACTTACGGGCATGAAATTTTGCATACCCGCACATCTCAACCCCAGGAGCATCATAGGCTATGTGTTGAATGGAAATTTTAACCCCCGCACGTTTTGGTTTGTGATTTTTATGTGCAGAATAAATTTTTGTTAAGATAGTCTATTTTGTTACAGCTAACAGCAGTTATTAATTAACCCGGGCGAAGCCGGGTACTACAGCTAGTTATTCATAAAACCAAACTTTTACATGACATTGTAGAACAGATTAGACAATGATAGGCATTGTAAGTGTAATATTCTTAGTGCATACTGTTAGACGAGAGTGACTGTTGTTAGTAGTTATAATGCTAAAGTTTGACCAGCAACAGATCACTGGGGCAGAGTAAAGAGGTAGGCAATGATTGATCCAACCCAAAGTGGGTGGGGTTAGGGCAAGTAAAAAGCAACCACTTCCTGGTTTAGTCAGCGAAGGAATTCATTGGTGACAGTTGATAGTAGAATTTCAATGTACAGTGAGCTGCTAGCAGAAGCAAGTACAATTTATGCTCGGCGATATGAGGTCTTTCAAAACTATCTGCAGATATTTCTGCAATGTCCAGAGCTCAAGGCTTAAGCCAGTGGTTATCGAGAGCACTGACACTCCTTCTATACAGAGGAGGCTGAACGCGGAACCAAGTCAGGGAAAGGTTATGGATGTCGGCAATACCGCGTGGCCGTAGAGAAAATCTCTGGGGCTGACAGGAACTGTTGCAGCAAGGATAGTTCAGGTGGACAGTAAAGCAGAAAATATACTGTGTTTCTGAAAAAAGAAAAGGAGCGTGCTGTGCTAGATACTGCAACTGTTAAGTAAACTGTTGAATGAAGACAGCGGAGTGCTACGGCCGGCAAGTAAGTGTAATGCACCCTACATGAGATGGCACACTGGGACACGATTTATCTGTGGTGTATAAGGTTGTGGGATCTCAGTCCCTTGACCATGACTACTGCAATGTGCAGCTTACAGTGGTACTCTCATACAGGTTTCTTAGTTTCTTTTACTTGAGACAAGCCACACGGACAGGAACTCAAGCTAAAGCTTCTTATATGCTTTTGTGTGGCCCCTTCTAACCCTGGGGATGTGTACCTTAAGAGGTTGTCCACTACTTTTACATTGATGACATAACCTTATGATAGGTCAACAATATCTAATATCTGACCAGAAGTACTCACTTGACTAGCTGCTCCATCTTCTTATAGTAGCCGCCGCAGGGTACTACACATCCACCTTATATTAATTTGAATAGGTGACGGATGTGGAGTGCCAAGCCCCGGTCACTACCAGAAGACGGAGCAGCTCGGAAAGTGAGCACTTCCGACCGCCGGCAGACGCCGCCGACACTGATAATAGCTGATTTGCGGGGTGTCGGTTGTCGGACCCAGGCCGATCAGACATTGATGACCTATCCTAAGGATAAGTCATCAATGTAGAAGTAGTGGAAAACTTATTTAAAGCAATGCTACTAGTTTCTGTCAAATATGGTGCAGGCAATTTTTGTGCTAATAACTACACCTCCTAGCAAACTACCATATGCCTCTTTTTTTTATTACCAGAGACCATGCTTATGGCTTGCAGTGAACCCTTAAACGCTAGTTACTACAGAATGTATAATATAATAATTGTCATAAACTTCTAACTGACTTTCAGTACATCAAAGACTTTATTCAGTATCACATCCATGATAATGAGATTTAAAAAGTGTATCTACATAATCATCATGTACATTCCATATTAATTAACTCACTATTAATGCATGATTATCTCAATCGTGTTTTTACCATACCATACGTGTTCTCTTCATATTTATTTATTTTTAATATTGTTACACTCTGCTACACACTGTTAATGATCTGTTCTTAGATTATTACAAAAGACTGAAAAAGGGGGCGTGTCCTAGCTCTTGTGGCATGAAGACGCAGGAGCTGTGAGCTCCCATAGAGTTCCCTACTAAAGCGACTTTAAGCTACTTTAGAGGCACAAAAACAGCTTCCTGAGGTTCCTGATCAACAGATCTCTGAAAAAGGAACAAAATAAGACCAAGATCAGGTCCCTAGGACAACAGGGACTGAAGATATCACACATAGAAGCCAGCAGTATTACTGCCCAGCCTCCCCTGAACAAAGCAACAGGACTGCCCTCGTCAAGAAGCCAGAAACTACTCACTGTGGTCTGCATTAGTGTCCAGTGATTGGCTCACCAAGGAGAATTCAGGGTCCGAGGCTGGTGTCCGTCAGGCCCCTGGATCGACTACTGGGGAGACACCCGTGAGGCCCCGGGCTGAAGAAAAGTTTACAGATGCTTCCTGCTTCTGACAGAGAAACCTCGTGCTGAGGAGGAGGTGTCAGCCATCTTGCAAGGACTTAGGAGCTGCAGAAGAACCGTCCCTGTCAGCCAGCGCTGAGGAGAAGATTCATTGGGGGAGAGTGTAGCCCCTTCTGGGAGATAGAGGGGAGGACAAACATCGGTGAACAGTCGGGACAAGCACAGCGACACCACTGAGAGGAGAACCCCTGCAGAGCTTCGGTGACAGAGGAGTGGAGCTGCAGCATTCGGTTCAACTTATCTCAGCTCACACCAATCCAGTAGCTGCAGAGGACCCGTCCCTGTCCACCAGTGCTGAGGAATAGATCTGTCGGTGGAGAGTGAAGCCCCTTCCAGGAGAACCTGTAGATGCCCTGCTTCAGAGAACCATCAAGCATCGGTGAATGGTGGAGACTAGCTGCTGAGAAAAGAACCCCTGCAGAGCTCCAGTGACAGTGGAGGGAAGCCTCAGAGGAGAAGAGCTGCAGCATTTAGTTCATCTTGCCTCAGCACACACCAATCCAGGTGATCATCTGTTTGCTACACATATAAGCTGGTGATTACTGCTACTCCCCACACATAAACTGTTCACAAACAGGAGTACTGCCATATTTTTAATAAATCTGTAAATACTGTAATCTGTGCCCTCAGTGCATTGCCCTGGGGCGCTGTACTCGCACATATAACTCACACATATTAAGCCACCTATTCTCTGTTTTGCCCTTGAGCCGGAGGGGCCCTGATCTCCTCTTCATAAAGCTAGATTCTGTTCTGCTTGATGTTGGATATCTTAAAGGATGAGGAGATATTAGACAACACCTGCATAAAGCTTTGCGCATACAACTTGTACTTAGGCATTATTAAGCATTCAAACTCATTGTTCATAGAGGTATATGTTTTTCTACAGCTACTGAAACAATTTTGGGTCATTCTGGGGCTTACCCTCGAAATTATACATTTAAAGGGGTCACCAGAAATTCTCCCAAACTTGCAGCCATAACCAAGAAACTCACTCTGGGTCTCTCTTGCATTTTATGACCATTCTCTTGCTTGTATAACTTCTGATAGAGGTAAATCTAAAGTAACATATACCAGTTCCTAACCCATAATTGGTATCTGAAACCTCAAGAACCACCCAAGTTTTATATCCATTTGGTTACATAGCATTTTAAATCCATTGAAACAATTTTGAAGTTTTTTGGGGCTCACCCTCGAAATTAAAAATTTAAAGAGGTTGTCAGAAAACTGCCCAGATACGCAGTGTTAACAAACAATACATAATAAGTTTTTTTTCTTATTTTCAAATCCTTTTTCTTGCATAACTCCTGACAGAGGTAAATCTAAGAAGACAAATATCTTTATCTTTTTTTTTTTTTTTTTTTTTCCCATAGTTAGTATTTAAAACCTTGATTAGTATTCTTCTCTTGCTTAATTCAAAAGAGACACTAAGAACACTGGGGATCACTACCAAGTAAAAATTTAAAGAGGCTGCTAAGAGATCACCCAATTTTGTAACAACAATAAAGAGACATATCCAGGGGATACTTCCATTGTATTTTGCTTTGAAACTCTACCTGCATCATAAGAAAAATGGATCAACGAAAAGACAACAGAAAATCTACCCTAAAATCTCATCAATCTACAGACCACCGCTTCTCTAAATCAACTGAAGACCTCACAAATGCACTTAGTCCAGTCAAATCGAGGTCACCTCTTAAGAGGGATGAACCCACAACTAACAAAGTTAAACAGCTACCCTTAACTTCTCATAGTGGGGCCATCAAGTCGAATCTACAGAAAAAACTACCCCCCCAAGTAACTAAAACAAATGCTCCCCCCACTCAAATAAACACAGAGGATAAGAAAGCTTCTTCTGTAGCTCTAAACACTGCTTTTGTAGAGGTCATGGACATATCTGAGTCAAACAAAAGGAGAAAGCCAGACAAAGACTCTCTAGCAGCTGATTCTGACTCTGACACTTTTTCCGAGGACACTTCCCCAAACGGAAGCCCTGCCTCATCCAGCAGGAAAAGAGACCATCATACGCCACAACATCAAGTAGAGAATACAAGCGCTAGCGAGGATTTTCTACTTAAAATCACCGACCTCATTGATAAAAGACTTAAAGCGGGTTTTGAACAATACCAAAATTCGTTTATTGAAGTCTGCCAGGGCATTACCCAAAAACTAGAATTGAACGAAAAAAGAATCACCAAGGTTGAAAACAAAACAGATAATCTTACAAAACAGAACATTGAACTAAAAATCGAAATTAATAGCCTAAAGTCTAAGTTAGCAGATCTTGAGGACAGGAGTAGGAGAAACAACTTGAAAATTCGAGGCATTCCAGAAGACATTCCACAATCGGACTTATCTGATTACGCCAAAAGCCTGTTCAAGAAAGCCATTCCCTCTCTGACGAATATGGAACTCAGCATCGATAGAATCCACAGACTTCCGCGGCCCGCAGGTGTCCCCCTGATAAACCAAGGGACACAATTGTAAGGATTCACTTTTTCAGTACGAAAGAAAGAATCCAAAATTTTGTGAGAGATAGGGGCACCTTTCCAGATCCATTCAACCATGTAAAGATCTTCGCGGATTTCTCCAAACACACAATTGATACCCGCAGGTCTTTCAGGGAAGCAATCTCCTCCCTGAGGGAGAGGGGGATCCAGTACAGATGGGGCTTCCCAACTAAATTGTTGATTCTTTATAAAGGAAAAACCATCCCCTTAAACAGTTCAAGAGAAGCATTAGATTTTCTTAGCTCTCTCCCGGGAGGGAAAAACTCTTAAGAGATAGGGAGTGAGGCATTGACTCTGGTTTCATGTCTCTCTCTTTTCTGTTTAATACTTATTTTACAGGCAGTTCTCCCTGCTATAATTCATAACCAATCTTCGCAGTTATGTATACCCTTCTGTTCCTGTTACAGTCTCTAGTAACTGTTAGAAAGGGAAATTTGTGGGCTCAAATCACACGAACTTTACCCACAACAGGAGAGATCTCACCGAGGGTGTTGATCCTCCAGGAGAACTCCTTAACCTGAAGTTATATTGCTAATATTTTGAATTCTTGTTTCTGAACTTGTAATTGAATTCTGTTACTGTTATTTGAATTTTGCTGTTTAATTATATATACCTGTATTTGTAATTCTACTTCTCTTTCTTTGTCCTGGTTCTACCCACAACTTTGTACTCATTTAAACCAATGAACCTAAAAATCTTGTCTTATAACGTCAGAGGTCTTAATAGTCCTTGGAAGAGATATACCATTTGGAAAGAGGTTAGACAAAGCCATGCCGACATTATATGCCTCCAAGAAGTCAAATTCGCTAGTGGTAATCACCCCGGATTCTCTCACAGAAATTTCCCCAATGTTTTTATGTCTCTAAATTCAAGGAAGAAAGCCGGGGTTATTACCGCTATTAGAGACAATGTCTCGTTTCAATTGATAGAGGAGATTGATGACCCCGAAGGCAGATTCCATATTCTAATCTGCCTCCTTAATAATAAAATTTGTACTATTGCAAATCTATATACCCCTAACCAGAGACACTTGATCTTCCTAGGAAAGCTACTGAAAACAATTCAAACCCACAGGAAAGGAGAGTTGTTTCTGGTGGGGGATTTCAACATTGTCCCAGACGGACGTATGGATTCAACATCATCCACCCGCCATTTAGCCACATCACTAAATGACTGGCTCCTTAAAAATGAGCTTTATGACGCATTCCGATGTCTAAATTCCTCTTCCAGGGAATACACCCATTATTCGTGTGTACACAAAACTTTCTCGCGAATTGATTTATTTTTGACTGACGTTTTCTCCCTCTCCAGAGTTAAATCTGTTTCTATTCTTGATAGGTCCATCTCAGACCACTCACCGGTCCTGATAGAAATCGCACTGGGACCCCCCAATAGGGATGTATTTCTGTGGAAATGCAACTCTATTCTCATAAAAATACCAGAATACAAAACGGAACTAGAAGAGGCCATTAAACAATACTTCACTGAAAATAAATCAGATGAAATAGACCCCTTCACAATTTGGAACGCCCACAAGGCAGTCATTAGAGGAAAACTAATACAAATTTCCTCAAGATACAACCGGGAAAAAAGAGAAAAAATAAAAAACATCCAGCTACATATCAAATCCAAAGAGGACCTCTTGGCTAATCTCCCTTCACCTTCCCCAACTATCAATTTAGAAATTCTTGAGCTCAGACAAAAACTCAAAACAGCCATACTTGCTGAATATGATTCAGCAATTAAAACTTCAAAGTTTAAGGCTTACTCTTCGCTTAATAAACCAACAAAATTCATGTTGGGGAGGTTGAAACAAGATAGGATCAAGAAAAGGGTCAATAAAATAAGAAACCATTTAGGTGACATCAAACAACATCCAAAGGATATCGCTGACACATTCGCCGACTATTACTTTAATCTCTATAACCTTAATTCAGACCCGAAAATTACTCCCCCAAATCCCAGTGACATTAAGACCTTTTTAAATGATCTAAATCTACCTAAATTAGACCTGCTTGAATTGAACTCATTGTCAGCCCCCTTTAATTCAAAAGAAATTTTTGATACAATCCAGAAACTAAAAATTCAAAAGTCACCTGGTCCGGATGGATTTGTGAACGAATATTATAAGACTTATGCAGAACTTTTATCCCCCATCTGGAACAAATCTATAACCGTGCTTCCCAATGCGGATCCTTTCCAAAGGAGATGTTAGAAGCAACTGTCATTATGATACCAAAATCTAAAACTGAAGTAGAGAAAGTTCAGAACTATAGGCCCATATCACTCATTAATGGAGATATTAAAATCTACTCGAAAATTCTAGCCGACAGAATGAAAAGCACTCTTCCCAAGCTCATTAATAACGATCAGATCGGCTTTATTGAAGGTCGTCAGGCTTGGATGGAACAAGAAGACTAATCAACACTATTGATGCAATTAACACCTCATGTATTCCCTCTGTGGTCCTAACACTAGACGCTGAAAAAGCGTTTGATAGAGTCAGCTGGGTCTACCTCAGAGAGGTCATGTTAAAATTTGGTTTTGATAACAAACTAATGAACTCTATTTTCGCCCTTTACTCTCATCCGAGTGCAAGGATATATGTAAATAATCACCTATCCAGAACCTTCCCCATTAGCAATGGTACGAGACAGGGATGCCCCCTATCACCACTGCTATTCGCCTTGGCCATAGAACCCCTGGCGGAGAGGATCAGAAGTGAGGACTCCATTTCAGGGTTCAACACCGCCACACGTCACTATAAAGTTAGTCTGTTTGCAGACGACTTATTATTAACTTTAACAAACCCCATAAATTCTATAGTCTATTTACAAAAGATATTAGACCTTTTCACCAAGATTTCGTACTTCAAAATAAACGGTCAAAAATCCAAGGCACTATACTTCAATTTAAGCGAACAGATTATCACTACTTTGCAAAGAATAACAGATTTTGAGTGGAAGGAAGACATGATTACATATCTGGGAATACTCTTTACAAAAAAAATTAATTTAACTGTTAAAGCCAACTGCAATAAAATTACCGAAACAGTATCCAATGATCTCCGAGGATGGAAGAGCCTGGGCCTGTCGTGGATAGGGAAAATCCTCGCGATTAAGTCATGCATCCTCACAAAAATCTTATATTTCTTTAGATCCCTACCTCTAAGCTTCCCGACACCATTTCTAGATAAATTACAAGCTACTCTGAACTCTTTCATCTGGAATGGGAAAAGGGCCAGAGTAGCCAAAAATATTCTGTATAAGAAGAAAGCTAACGGGGGACTTGGAGTACCAAACATTACAGCGTATTCCCAAACTAATCTAATTAAACAAAGTATATTTTGGGTTAACGAGAAACTATCTCCAGCCTGGCTAGACCTAGAAAAGGCACAAAGCAATAGCTGCCCATTAAAAGATTTTTTATTCAATCAAATTTTCGAAACTAAGGTACATAAACGACACCCCATCTTTCATGCTTTAACTTCCGCGTGGGTAAAACTCGCAAAACCCCTCAGGGGAGATGACAGATCACGTTTATTGAACAATTTTCCATTGTCCCTAATTGCTTCCAGGTATAAATTCCAGATTCCAGAGAGTTGGACCATGGCAGGGATTAAAACAATCAAAGATATATATGATAACAACACCTTCATAAGGTTTGCGGAATTAAGAAATAAATTTAATATTCCCTCCTCAGACTTCATATTTTTCACTATTTTAAAGGACCACATCCAAAAATGTACCCACAAGAAATCTCCCAAAGCTGAAATAATATCCTTACTTCTAAATAATACAGAACATAAAATTTTTTGGAGTACAAAATACCTATACGACTATATCAATAAGGACAGCCAACTCCATAAAAATGCCTACATGTCCCGATGGGAGAGAGATCTGAGGACGCCATTGAGCATAGATCAATGGGTAGAGGCAATAAAGAACACTTATAAATCCAACATCTCTATGCTTCTCCACGAATCTTACTACAAACTGTCAGCTAGGTGGTACTACACCCCCTCAAGGTTGTCACACATCAACAAAGATAATTCACCTTTATGCTGGAGGGGTTTGGGTATCCGGGCAATTTAATCCATATCTTCTGGTATTGCCCAAAGATCAGACCTCTGTGGAATCAGGTCTCTCATAATTTAAATATTCTCCTCAATAAAGAACTAACACTCACCCCCCAAACTGCCCTACTTTCGATAGACTTGGACAAAGTGCACCCATCATTGAGATTCGTTGTAATCCACACATTATTAGTTGTTAAAAATCTAATAGCTCTCTATTGGAAAGAACCAGATGTACCTAAGTTTTCCGACGTTATGGACAGACTACATCTACATAACTCACTGGAACTAAGGTTCGCCACAATCAATAGTTGTTTAACAAGATACAACAAAAAATGGGAACTTTGGAATTCTTTATATACCAAACCTTAATAATGCTGAACTCTCATACCAGTCGTAGATACCAGGACTCCTTTTTCTTTCTCTTCCTATTCTCTCTTTCCCACTTTTGCTTTCATTGTTATAGTATAGTTAATAATAGGCTTTACATGACACACTTGCTGTAACTGATATGGATCATTGTCACGACTGCTTGTAATATAAATTATGAGTTCTCTAACTTTAATTTTGTTTATCTCTTCCCCCTTCCAATTACCCTCCCTCCCTCCCCTTTACTTCCCCTACAATTTAAAATCAATAAATATATTTGAAAAACAAAAGACTGAAAAAAATGCTGCAAACTAAAGATGCTTTCAAAAATCAAAAAATTGTAGTAACTTATTTAGATCCATTAGCAAAATGCAAAAGGTATAAATGAAAAATAAATCTAAATAAATTAATATTTGGTGTGACCATCCTTTGTTTTTTAAGCAACAATAAAACATCAATTCTTCTATACAGGTCCTTCTCAAAAAATTAGCATATAGTGCTAAATTTCATTATTTTCCATAATGTAATGATTACAATTAAACTTTCATATATTTTAGATTCATTACACACCAACTGAAATTTGTCAGGTCTTTTATTGTTTTAATACTGATGATTTTGGCATACAACTCCTGATAACCCCAAAAAACTGTCTCAAAAAATTAACATATTTCAACCATCCAATAAAATAAAAGTGTTTTTTAAAAACAAACAAAAAAACCATCAAATAATAAAGTTCAGTTATGCACTCAATACTTGGTCAGGAATCCTTTTGCAGAAATGACTGCTTCAATGCGGCGTGGCATGGAGGCAATCAGCCTGTGACACTGCTGAGGTGTTATGGAGGCCCAGGATGCTTCGATAGCGGCCTTAAGCTCATCCAGAGTGTTGGGTCTTGCGTCTCTCAACTTTCTCTTCACAATATCCCACAGATTCTCTATGGGGTTCAGGTCAGGAGAGTTGGCAGGCCAATTGAGCACAGTAATACCATGGTCAGTAAACCATTTACCAGTGGTTTTGGCACTGTGAGCAGGTGCCAGGTCGTGCTGAAAAATGAAATCTTCATCTCCATAAAGCATTTCAGCCGATGGAAGCATGAAGTGCTCCAAAATCTCCTGATAGCTAGCTGCATTGACCCTGCCCTTGATGAAACACAGTGGACCAACACCAGCAGCTGACATGGCACCCCACACCCTCACTGACTGTGGGTACTTGACACTGGACTTCAGGCATTTTGGCATTTCCTTCTCCCCAGTCTTCCTCCAGACTCTGGCACTTGATTTCCGAATGACATGCAAAATTTGCTTTCATCAGAAAAAAGGACTTGGGACCACTTAGCAACTGTCCAGTGCTGCTTCTCTGTAGCCCAGGTCAGGCGCTTCTGCCGCTGTTTATGGTTCAAAAGTGGCTTTACCTGGGGAATGCGGCACCTGTAGCCCATTTCCTGCACACGCCTGTGCACGGTGGCTCTGGATGTTTCTACACCAGACTCAGTCCACTGCTTCCTCAGGTCCCCCAAGGTCTGGAATCGGTCCTTCTCCACAATCTTCCTCAGGGTCCGGTCACCTCTTCTCGTTGTACAGCGTTTTCTGCCACATTGTTTCCTTCCAACAGACTTCCCATTGAGGTGCCTTGATACAGCACTCTGGGAACAGCCTATTTGTTGAGAAATTTCTTTCTGGGTCTTACCCTCTTGCTTGAGGGTGTCAATGATGGCCTTCTTGACATCAGTCAGGTCGCTAGTCTTACCCATGATGGGGGTTTTGAGTAATGAACCAGGCAGGGAGTTTTTAAAAGCCTCAGGAATCTTTTGCATGTGTTTAGAGTTAATTAGTTGATTCAGAAGATTAGGGTAATAGGTCGTTTAGAGAACCTTTTCTTGATATGCTAATTTTTTGAGACAGGTTTTTTGGGTTATCAGGAGTTGTATGCCAAAATCATCAGTATTAAAACAATAAAAGACCTGACAAATTTCAGTTGGTGTGTAATGAATCTAAAATATATGAAAGTTTAATTGTAATCATTACATTATGTAAAATAATGAAATTTAGCACTATATGCTAATTTTTTGAGAAGGACCTGTATATACTAGATAATAATGCAAGCAGTGAGGGTCCAAATGCTGAGATACCCACTGATTGCTTAACCTCCACTTCACTCAGTTCAGGAGATCAAGCTTGCACAAAGCCTGGAGTATGGATTCAAATTAAAGCATAGGCTACAACTGATATACCGTACTTTTTGGACTATAAGACGTACCCCAAATTTTCAGAAGGAAGAGTGAGAAAAAAATAGTGCATCAAATGGAGGTCCGTCTTACAGTCCTGTATTCAGCTTACCCTCGGGGATCAGCAGCTCTGATGGAGTGGAGTCACAGGGGCTGTTTGGTGGTCCGGTGATGATATGACCCAGACTGGTGAGGCAGGTTCGGCGGTGCTCGGTGGTGCCGGGGCTCCGCCGATATTTTGTGAAATCCCGGATCCCCCAGCACTTTCATTGCCTCGATTCTGTGGCCTCCGGAAAATGGCCGCCGGAGGTGGCGCATGTGCAGATTAAGATCCTTGCAATGAGATCTCGTCTCCCAAGATCTCAGGATGAGATTGCGTCGTCGAGTTCTCAATCTGGGCATGCGCTGCCTCTGGTGGCCATTTTGCCGAAGGCCACAGCTTCAAGGCAATGGAAGTGCGGGAGCTCCAGGCTTTCACAAAATGTCCCCGGAGTCCCCGCACCACCAAGCACCACCAAATATACTGAACCTGCCGCACCTGCTGCACCGGGATGGGAGTGAAATCATCGGCCTGCAGAGTCGGACCATCGGAAGAATCGCCTGACTCCTGCTACCACCTCGCTAATTGTAAGTACGCTATATTTTGACTATAAGATGCACCCCCGTTTTCCCCAAAAAATTTTTGAGAAAAAAGTGTGTCTTATAGTCTGAAAAATAAGGTACTATTTACTAAATCCATACAATGCTTTGTTTTTGTACCCAGTCAAAAGCTGTGCACTCTTGTCTCTTGAGCTGTCTCTCAAGGGAAGAGGACGTTGAGCAATCAGTGGAGGTTTTCAGGACCCAGACCCTCATCAATCTGCTTTAATTTATTAGGGCAGGACCAGCTCCAAGTTTTTGTTCCCCCTGGGTGAAGAGTCTCAGTGGGCCCCTTTAACACACATCACGATTCATAATGCACAGATAAGAAATATAGATATTATACAATGCCAAAGATTTCACTTACTTATTAAATTACATGAGAATTACAGAGTAATGGGCCCATATAGTACTCCATACAGTATAACGGCCACATATATTGCTCCACACAGCATAATAGGTCCCATATAATGCTCCATACAGTATAATGGGCCTCATATAATGCTCCATATAGTACAATGGGACCCATATAGTATAATAGGCCCCATATAATGCTCCATACAGTATAATGGTCCCTATGTGTTACTCCATACAGTATAATGGGCCCCAAATAATTCTCCATATTGTGTAATGGGCCCCATATATTGTTCCATACAGTAAAATGTGTCCCATATAATGCTCCAGACAGCATAATGGACCTCATGTAATGCTCCATACTAGAGATGAGAGACTTTGCCTCCGGGAGGGTCGAGTCGGGTTTCAGACCACCAGACCTTCTCAAAAGTCGAGTCGAACGAAATCGGCCAACTATCGGAAAAAGTCGGAGTTCCAACCCGACCCGACCCCAATGCAAGTCAATAAGGAATAAAAGTCTGGGGGTTATTTGGCTAAAGTTGTGGGGGGCAGGGCTGGTCCAGGTTTTCGTGGGCCCCAGGACAAAGAGTCTAGTGGGCCCCTTTAACACATACCACAATTCATGATGCTCCGATACGGCAGAGAAATATAGGTATAGCACAATGCCAAATACTTCACTTCTTACATTACATGAGAGATATCTATTGTAAATTCTACAATAGCTCAAAAACTGGACAGTATAGTCCTCCATACAGTATTATGGGCACCACATAGTGTAACATACAGAATAATGAGCCCCATATATTGCTCTATACAGAATAATGAGCCCCATATATTGCTCCATACAGAATAATGAGCCCCATATATTGCTCCATACATAATTGGTAGCATATAATGTTCCATACAGTAAATGATGAGCTCCGCATAATGCTCCAGTATATGATGGTCCCCATATAATGTGACATACAGTATAGGACGGTCCCCATAGAGTATAATAAGCTCCACATATTGCTCCATACAGTATGAGTCGCATATAAAGCCCCATACAGTATATGATGGGCCCTATATATTGCTCCATACAGAATGGGCTCCATATAATGCTCCATACAGAATAGGCCCAATATGTGCTCCATATGATGCTCCATATAAAAAGGACCTTATATGATGCCCCATAAATAATGAACCCAATATGATGCTCTAGTATATGATAGGCCCCATATATGATGCTCCAGTGTATGATGAGCCCCATATAAAGTTCCAAATATAATGGTCCCCATATATATTGCTCCATATATAATGGGCTCCATGTGATGCTCCATATATAATGTGCCCCATATGATGCGCCATATATAATGAGCGCCATATGATGCTCCAGTGTATGATGGGCCTATATAATGCTCCATATATAATGGGCCCCATATGATGCTCCAGTGTATAATGGGCCCCATATACGATGCTCCAGTGTATGATGGGCCCCATATATAATTCTCCAGTGTATAATGATCCACATATATTGCTCCAAACATTAAAAAAATGAAATACCTCTCCTCGCTGGGCACTGCTCTACTCTGTACTCCTCAGCATCGCCATCTTCCAGCTCTTTGCACTGTGACTGTTCAGGCAGAGGGCGCACAGACGTGATATCATCGCGCTCCCTGACCTGAATGTCACTGTCAGGAAACGCCGAAGACGTCACAGCGGTGGAGCAGGAAGAGGTAAGTATTGCAAGTGCTGGGGCTCTGAGCAAGCAGGGGGGCACACTCATGGGCGTCGGCACTGGCACAGGGCCCCTCATAGTATGCAGGTGTCTCTGACGGCGAGTGGGCCCCCCCACCTGCTCAGGGCCCCGGCACTTGCCCAGGTGTGCCAGGTGCTGACGTCGGCCCTGGGGGGGGTACAGCCCAGTTAGGGAGGTGGAAAAACTGGCATATGTTGAGGTGTAGGCTGGACATTCAGCAGCTGCAAATGGAGGAATTGGAGAAGTCGGAGGAAGAGGAGGACAAAGCGAGCCATTTTTGGGCAACCTATGTGTCATCAGGGGAAGGCGGTACAAAATCCTTTGAAACCCAGGCATGGCTCATTTTAATGAAGGTGAGATCACCTACATTTTGGGTCGACAGCCGGGTCCTTCTTTCTGTCAGGATTGATCCATCAGCACTGAAGACTCTTTCTGATAGCACACTAACAGCAGGGCAAGCGAGCTCCTGTAAGGCATATTGTGCCAATTCAGGCCAGGTGTCCAGTTTACAGGCCCAGTAGTCAAAGGGGAATGAACTGTGAGGGAGAACATCGATAGGGGAGGAGAGGTAATTTTGAACCATAGTTGACAACTGCTGTCACCTGTCTGTTGCAATCGATTCAGTATTACCAGTTGTGTGAGCGGTACTCAAGAAATCAGTCCACAACATGGTCATGAAACCCCTGTCTCCAACGCCACTTCGGCTGTGTGCACCACAAATACCTCTTCCATGTTGCCCAGTACGGCTCGTGGTAGAACCTGCACCACTGCTGTGTGCTGGGAAAGCCTCTAACAAACGGTTTACCAGAGTTGCTTGTTTGTTCGCCGATATTACCTCTAGGTTCTCCTTTGGCATGATGTTCTGTAATTTGCCTTTATAGCGTGGATTGAGGATGCTGGTCAACCAGTAATTGTCATCCTTCATAATTTTGGCAATGCGGGGGTCCCTTTTTAGGATCCGCCAGACATAATCACACATGTTGGCCAATGTTCCAGGTGTCAATGATGCACTGCCAGTGGTGGGTGGAGGAGCACTTTCTGCCAAATCCACATCCCTCCAGTCACGCACAGACCTTGTACCTGACCTTGACAAGCCAACATTTTCTCTTGCCCCCTGAGAAGTATCCTCCTCCCCAAAATAATCATCCCACTCATCCTCCTCCTCCTCCTCCTCTTCTTCCTCCACCTCGTCCAGGACAGTTCCCTGAGCAGACAATGGCTGACTGTCATCAAGGCTTCCTTCCTCCTCCTCCTCTTCCTCCTCCGCTGCAGACGCCTGATCCTTAATGTGCATCAAAGTTTGCATGAGCAGACGCATAAGTGGGATGCACATGCTTATAATAGCGTCGTCTGCGCTTACCAGCCGTGAGCATTCCTCAAAACACTGAAAGACTTTACAGAGGTCTTTCAGCTTTGATCACTGCACACCCGACAACTCGATGTCTGCCCTCAAACTGCCTGCCCGTGTCCCTCCCACAAATTCATTACAGCCTGCCTCTGTTCGCACAGCCTCTCAACCATGTGCATGGTGAAGTTTCACCTTGTTGCAACGTCTATGATTAGGCAGTGTTTGGGGAGGTTGAGAGATCGCTGCAGCCTCTGCATACGACTGGAGTATACGGGTGAGCGAAGGATGTGCGAGCACAGTCTTCACACCTTATGAAGCAGGGCTGGTAACTCTGAATAATTATTTATGAAGCACTGCACCACCAGGTTCAAGGTGTGAGCCAGGCAAGGTATGTGTCTGAGTTTTGCCAGGGCTATGGCCGCCACAAAATTACAGCCATTATCACTGACTACCAAGTCTGGCTCAAGATGTAGACTTCCCAGCCATGACTCAGTTTCTCGCTGCAAGTACCTCCACGGTGTGTCTGTTGTCGCCCAAAGACATAATCTTTAAAACAGCCTGCTGACGCTTACCACTAGCTGTTCGATACTGTGACACCTCGTGTGCAACACTGGCAGCTGCGGATGGAGTGCTCGTGCGACTGCTCTCAGTCGACAAGCTTTCGCTTCTGGAGGAGGAGAGGGGGGTCGAACGCCTACAGCCAACTGTTGCCTATACCGTGGGCTAGGCAGCACTGTCCCACCACCGCTGTCCCCTGTGGAGCCTGCATCCACCACATTCACCCAGTGCACAGTGATGGACACATAATTGCCCTTGCCATGCCTACTGGCCCATGCATCTGTTGTGAGGTGCTCCTTTCCACTCACTGATTGTTTGAGTGCATGGACAATGCGGTCTTTCATATGCAGGTGGAGGGCAGGCATGGCTTTTCTAGCAAAGAAGTGCCGACTGGGTAGGTCATAGCGTGGGACAGCGTAGGCCATGAGCTCTCAGAATGCTGCGCTTTCAACCAAACGGAAGGGCATCATCTCTAATGAGATCACTTTGGCAATGTAGGCATTCAAAGCCAGTGTACGCGGATGAGAGGATGAGTACTTTCTTGTCCTACTCAGAGTCTCTGCTAGCGTGAGCTGGACTTGAGAGCTGCATATGGTGGAACTAGCGGTGGACATGGCGGACTGAGAGGGGGTTGGTGATGGTGGTGGTGGTGGTGATGGCCTAGATGCAGTCTTTCGTTGGAAAACCATTGGGATTTCCTGACTGCTTTGGCCTTGCGACGACACCTCAATATTTCTTGCTGGTGGTGTGCTATCTGGTGGGCTTACAGTGGGGGAAGCGATGTAGCGTTGCTGGCTACCTTCAGTCGAAGCAGGAGTATGTTTGCTACCTTAGGTTTTGTTGTCCGTCCACGCTTGCAAGTGCATGGTGTTTACATGTCTAATCATGCAACTGGTATTCAAATTTCAGAGATTTTTCCCTTGGCTAAAGGTCCTTCCGCACTTCTTACAGATAACCTTTAGCTCATCAATAGGATTTTGGTAAAAAAGTGCCACACTGCACTCTTCCTACTATGTGAAAACTTTGCAGGGCTTGCATGCTGTGCTAATTTGACCGTCTGGCCAAGCTGTCCTGCAACGCTTTTTTTTTTATCAACACATTTTTGGACTGCTACGGGCCTGCCAGATAACCGCTGCTGCAATGTCGATGCCTACTGCGGATCCTTCTCATCTTCTGAGCTATTGCCAGCAGCACCCTCTTCCACCAATGGATGCCAATCCAGGACAATAACTGGGTCATCCATCACCTCCTCTTCAATTTCATCTGCACCTTCCTCTGTGTCACCGTTTAAGGTGATATAGTATGCGGGAAGGGGCACCTGAGTTTCATCAGGGTCAGATTCTGGCTCAGTAGACTGTGAGGGCAATGTAGTAGTCAGGGTGAATGTACCAGCAGAATCATATAGCAGTGGCTGTGCATCAGTGCATTCTATGTCATATTCATCTTGGACTAGGGAATTCAGGATTTGACATGATAAGTTAGGCATGCTATGTGAAAAGAGCTCCAAGGAGTAATCTGAAGTGTAGCCTGCCGCATCCTTCACTTTTGGTGGGGGTGAAGGACACAAGGAAAGGTGTTGTTCCTGTCCAGGAGCCTGCACTGACGACTCAGTGCTTGCGGTTTTTGAAACTTCAGAAGAGGAGGCAATAGAGCTGGAGGCTGTTTCGGCAATGTAAGCCAAAACCTGTTCCTGATGCTTCTTAGCTTTCTTTTTTGCAAGCTAAACATTCCTAGATCTTTTAACGGTTCCTCACAGGACATACTTTGCAGTCCGCTCATCATCCTGGTAGCTCTTCTCTGAACTTGCTCCAGTTTTTCAATGTCTTTTTTAAAATGTGGTGCCCAGAATTGGACACAGTATTTCAGATGAGGCCTGACCAAGGAAGAGTAGAAGGGGTTCTGATCTAAACTCTATGCTTCTCTTGATACATCCTTGAAATGTATTTGCCTTTTTTGCTGCTGCATCACACTGGTAACTCATGTGCAGTATGTGATCTATTAAGGTATGTGCACACATTGCAGATTCGCTCTTGTAAAAATCTGTGCAGATTCTTCCTCTCTTGGCAGAAAACGCAGTTGAAAATCTGCGCGCTTTTGAGGCCTTTTTGATGCGGATTTTCATATTGATTTTTCATGTGGATTTGTATGCGTTTTTGTAAGTTAAATAAAGGCATATTATTTAACAAAATAAAAAAAATTGTGATGTAATTTCCTTGTCCAACCTCTTCTTTTACATATTTCATTGAAAACCATATCATTACATACCATGTTCAAATATAATGTTTACACACACAAAACAAATATAAGTGAATATATATATATATATATATATACTGTACATATATATATAAATATATATGCATACATATATATATATATATACAGTACAGACCAAAAGTTTGGACACACCTACTCATTCAAAGATTTTTCTTTATTTTCATGACAATAAAAATTGTACATTCACACAGAAGACATCAAAACTATGAATTAACACATGTGGAATTATATACTTAACAAAAAAGTGTGAAACAACTGAAAATATGTCTTATATTCTAGGTTCTTCAAAGTAGCCACCTTTTGCTTTGATGACTGCTTTGCACACTCTTGGCATTCTCTTGATGAGCTTCAAGAGGTAGTCACCGGAAATGGTCTTCCAACAATCTTGAAGGAGTTCCCAGAGATGCTTTGCACTTGTTGGCCCTTTTGCCTTCACTCTGCGGTCCAGCTCACCCCAAACCATCTCGATTGGGTTCAGGTCTGGTGACTGTGGAGGCCAGGTCATCTGTCGTAGCACCCCATCACTCTTTTTCTTGGTCAAATAGCCCTTACACAGCCTGGAGGTGTGTTTGGGGTCATTGTCCTGTTGAAAAATAAATGATGGTCCAACTAAACGCAAACCGAATGGAATAGCATGCCGCTGCAAGATGCTGTGGTAGCCAGGCTGCTTCAGTATGCCTTCAATTTTGAATAAATCCCCAACAGTGTAACCAGCAAAGCACCCCCACACCATCACACCTCCTCCTCCATGCTTCATGGCGGGAACCAGGCATGTAGAGTCCATCCGTTCACCTTTTCTGTGTCGCACAAAGACACCGTGGTTGGAACCAAAGATCTCAAATTTGGACTCATCAGATCAAAGCACAGATTTCCACTGGTCTAATGTCCATTCCTTGTGTTCTTTAGCCCAAACAAGTCTCTTCTGCTTGTTGCCTGTCCTTAGCAGTGGTTTCCTAGCAGCTTTTTTACCATGAAGGCCTGCTGCACAAAGTCTCCTCTTAACAGTTGTAGAGATGTGTCTGCTGCTAGAAGTCTGTGTGGCATTGACCTGGTCTCTAATCTGAGCTGCTGTAAACCTGCGATTTCTGAGGCTGGTGACTCGTATAAACTTATCCCCAGAAGAAGAGGTGACTCTTTGTCTTCCTTTCCTGGGGCGGTCCTCATGTGAGACAGTTTTTTTTGTAGCGCTTGATGGTTTTTGCAACTGCACTTGGGGACACTTTCAAAGTTTTCCCAATTTTTTGGACTGACTGACCTTCATTTCTTAAAGTAATGATGGCCACTCGTTTTTCTTTACTTAGCTGCTTTTTTCTTTCCTTAAAAAACATTCTAACAGTCTATTCAGTAGGACTAACAGCTGTGTATCCACCATACTTCTGCACAACACAACTGATGGTCCCAACCTCATTTATAAGACAAGAAATCCCACTTATTAAACCTGACAGGGCACACCTGTGAAGTGAAAACCATTTCCGGTGACTACCTCTTGAAGCTCATCAAGAGAATGCCAAGAGTGTGCAAAGCAGTCATCAAAGCAAAAGGTGGTTACTTTGAAGAGCCTAGAATATAAGACATATTTTCAGTTGTTTCACACTTTTTCATAGAATCATAGAATGGTAGAGTTGGAAGGGACCTCCTGGGCCATCTGGTCCAACCCCCTGCTCAAAGCAGGATTCTCTAAATCATCCCAGATATATGTCTGTCCAGCCTCTGCTTGAAGACTTCCATTGAAGGAGAACTCACCACCTCTTGTGGCAGCCTGTTCCACTCATTGATCACCCTAACTGTCAAAAAGTTTTTTCTAATATTTAATCTGTGTCTCCTCCCATTCAGTTTCATCCCATTGCTTCTAGTCTTTCCTTGTGCAAATGAGAATAAAGATGATCCTTCTACAATGTGACAGCCCTTGAGATATTTGTAGACAGCTATTAAGTCTCCTCTCAGTCTTCTTTTTGCAAGATAAACATTCCCAAATCCTGCAACCGTTCCTCATAGGACATGGTTTGCAGACCGGTCACCATTCTGGTGGCTCTTCTCTGAACTTGCTCCAGTTTGTTGATGTCTTTTTTAAAATGAGGTGCCCAAAACTGGACACAGTATTCCAGATGAGGTCTGACCAAAGAGGAGTAGAGGGCAATAATGACCTCACGTGATCTAGACAATATGCTTCTGTTGATACATCCTAAAATTGCATTTGCCTTTTTTGCTGCTGCATCACACTGTTGACTCATGTTTAGTCTGTGATCAATAAGTATACCCAAGTCTTTTTCACATGTGCTGTTACTTAGCCCTATTCCTCCCATTTTGTATATGCTTTTTTCATTTTTATTGCCCAGATGTAGTACTTTGCATTTTCCCCTGTTAAAATCCATTCTGTTAGTTGCTGCCCACTGCTCCAGTTTATTTATATCTTTTTGAATCCTCTCTCTCTCTTCTCTAGTATTAGCTACCCCTCCTAGCTTTGTGTCATCAGCAAATTTGATCAGTTTACCCTCAATTCCTTCATCTAAATCATTGATAAAGATGTTGAACAACACAGGGCCCAAAACAGAGCCTTGTGGTACCCCACTTGAGACATTCTTCCAACTGGATGTGCAGCCATTTACGACCACTCTTTGGGTCCGATCACTAAGCCAGTTATATAGTTAAGTATATAATTATATAATAATTATATTATATAATAATTATATAATAAGTATATAATTATTGTTAAGTATATAATTCCACATGTGTTAATTCACAGTTTTGATGCCTTCATGGGGAATGTACAATTTTCATAGTCATGAAAATACAAAAAAATCTTTGATTGAGAAGGTGTGTCCAAACTTTTGACCTGTACTGTACATATATATATATATATATATATATATATATATATATATTATATATATGTATTATATATATATACATACACTGCTCAAAAAAATAAAGAGAACACTCAAAAAACACATCCTAGATCTAAATGAATGAAATATTCTCATTGAATACTTTGTTCTGTGAAAAGTTAAATGTGCTGTCAACATAATCACACAAAAATCATCAATGGAAATCAAATTTTTGAACCAATGGAGGCCTGGGTTTGGGGAGACCTCCAAAATGAAAGTGGAAACAAGTCAAAATGAAAATCAAAACAAGACAAAATTAAAGTGGAAACAAGTCAAAATGATGCTCAGTATTGTATGTGGCCTCCACGTGCCTGTATAACCTCCATACAACGCCTGGGCATGCTCCTGATGAGGTTGTGGATGTTCTCCTGAGGGATTTCCTCCCAGACCAGGACTAAAGCATCCTTCAACTCCTGGAAAGTCTGTGGTGCAACGTGACATTGGTGGATGGAGCGAGACATGCTGTCTTGGATGTGCTGAATCGGGTTCAGATCTGGGGAACGGGCAGGCCAGTCCATAGCTTAAATGCCTTCATCTTGCAGGAACTGCTGACACACTCCAGCCACATGAGGTCTGGTATTGTCCAGCATTAGGAGGAACCCAGGGCAAACTGCACCAGCATATGGTCTCACAAGGGGTCTGAGGATCTCATCTCAGTACCTAATGGCAGTCAGGCTACCTCTGGCGAGCACATGGAGGGCTGTGTGGTCCTCCAAAGGAATTCCACCCCACACCATTACTGACCCACTGTCATTGCAATATTATGAATTATATAAATTGTTGTAAAAAAATCTTTGGATATGTAATCAGTAATGAAGTGGGTTATCAATGAGAACTGGATTGCTGGCCAATGAATTGGTAATAATAAAAGAAAAAGCATAATATAATACATCTGTTGGTTTCCATATATTTGTTATAAGTAAGGTGCAACTACCTATTAGTGGTAGGTGTTAACAGACACAAATATAATTGAAAATAAATAAAAAAAATATATGTTTATATTATATATATATATATATACACAGTATATATATTTAAATTCCAAAAAATGAAGGCAGCACTCCATATGCATGGTAGAAAAAATGTGCAGCGTTTATTCAACCCACATGTCTAGGCGACGTTTCGGCTCACACTGAGCCTTTCTCAAGCAGTGGGTGCTACTACAATGTGTCTATTTATAGTATATTTATTAAAAATGTTCCTAATTGTATATTATGTTTTTATTTTTTTCAGATGTGTCATTATCTCACCTTGAGAGAACACAGTAGCATGGAGGATAAAAAAATATTTTCCTTAGTAAAAATGCATTGTATTATTATGAATTATATAAATTGCTGTAAAAAAATATTTGGATATGTAATCAGTAATGAAGTGGGTTATCAATGAGAACTGGATTGCTGGCCAATGAATTGGTAATAATAAAAGAAAGAGCATAATATAATATATCTGTTGGTTTCCATATATTTGTTATAAGTAAGGGTACCGTCACACTCAGCGACACAGCATCGATCCCGACAACGATACGACCTGGCAGGGATCGTTGCTGCGTCACTTTGTGGTCGCTGGTGAGATGCCAAACAGTCAGATCTTCCCAACAATGCAGCAACGATCAGCGACCCGTAGCGACCTGTGTAACGATGTGTCTCCTATGTGTCTCAGTGTTGAGTCGCTAGCGAGATCGTTGGTAAAAGGTGTCAAACTCACCGATGCATGCTACCCAGCGGGATCTCAACGACCAAAGAAAGGTCCAGACCATTCCGACACGACCAACGATCTCACAGCAGGGGCCTGATCGCTGGTACATGTCAAACGTAGCGAGATTGCTGCGGAGGTCGCTGTTGCGTCACAAAACTCGCTATTGATCTCGCTTAGTGTGACGGGGGCTTTAGGTGCAACTACTTATTAGTGGTTACATCTGTGACAAGTTGGTCTGTAAGTTCCATCTGTAACATTTAGACACTATTTGGCTCCTGGAGATAACCTGAATAAGGTGTCATCTGGTGCCTCAGGGTAGATAAGACAAAACAAACAAAAAAAAAAAACGTTTTGACAATACAAAGGTAATCTTGATATTATAAAGGGAATAGACACATGACTAAGATAAGGACTGCACTTGCTGCGTTTCTTTGAATTAACAGTGTTAATAGTTACAGAATCTGATGTTCCCCGGGTAATAAATGCTTGTAATAAAGGCGAAGTATAGATGTAAACACTGCTAGGTGTGCTAAACAGTGTTGCTGGTTGAAAAACGCCTAGGTGCCACAACCAATATGGCATTGGCAAGAGAGCACATGAGCAGTCCAAAAAATGCCACACAATGTTAGTGATTGGCCAGTAACTCAGTACTCAGCAATGATGTAATTCAGACATGTGCAGTAGATGTCAGAGGAACGCTATACAGCGGTAATGGCGTCCTCCATGAAGATACATGTGACTCCTTGAGGTGAGATGTGCTATGACACAAACTGTATGGAATGTGTGTACAGCAAGTCAATGACATGGATAAGTGAAGCACTGTTTTAATATGAGCACGGAGCACTTTCTATTATATGCACTGAGCATGATATATGGATGCACTAGTTAAAGTATTATAAATACAATATAATGCACTTTATAATATGAGATAATGTATGTATTGGTATAATATGACATTAATCACAATATGAATAGTTGCAATTAAGGATAGCTAAAACACTATAAATAGACACATTGTAGTAGCACCCACTGCTTGAAAAAGGCTCAGTGTGAGCCGAAACGTCGCCCAGACATGTGGGTTGAATAAACTCTGCACATTTTTTCTACCATGGGTATGGAGTGCTGCCTTCATTTTTTGGAATTTGTATATTTAAAGCAATAGAAGACTGGTTGCTTGGGTCCTTGCACCCGAAGATAAGTATTGTGTTGTTCCTTTTTTGCATTGATATATATATATATATATATATATATACATATACAGTACAGACCAAAAGTTTGGACACACCTTCTCATTCAAAGATTTTTATGTATTTTCATGACTATGAAAATTGTACATTCCACTGAAGGCATCAAAACTATAAATTAACATATGTGGAATTATATACTTAACAAAAAAGTGTGAGACAACTGAAAATATGTCTTATATTCTAGGTTCTTCAAAGTAGCCACCTTTTGATTTGATGACTGCTTTGCACACTCTTGGCATTCTCTTGATGAGCTTCAAGAGGTAGTCCCAAATGACGACTGAGTACAATCACTGTCACTATCATCGCATGGGAACACACACACACAGACGCACACAGACACACACTGACACAATTTACCAGTTCAATTAGACACCCAACATCAATCCCCATGCGATGATAAGACTCCATTTTGGATCAGTTTTTTCCAAGATTGTGATTTCTCCACCCACACACACAGACACACTCTATGCTCACATACTTCCACCTTCTGACATCATTTCCTTCTTCAGCGTTTTTGGCAGCCAAATCCACAGCAAAACCACAAACCTTTTTACAACTGCGGTTTTGCTGCGCATTTGACTGACTCAATGGAAGTCAATGGGTACAGAAATGCTGCAGATCCGCATAAAGAATTGACATGCTGCGAATCCAGCAGAATTTTCCGCAGCATGTGCACAACAATTCAGGATTCACATTGATTAACATTGCTTGTGCACTACATTGCGGATTTGATGCAATTCCGTGCATCCAAAATGCTGCGGATCCGCAATAAAATCCACAACGTGTGCACATAGCCTTAGTATACTTACGTTTTTTTTCACACATGCTGTTGCTTAGTTCTTTTCCTCACATTCTGTAGATGTTTTTCTTGCTCAGGTATAAAATCTTGCACAGCTCCCTGCTAAATACCATTCTATTAGTCGCTGCCCATTAGTCAAGCTTATCTAATCCCTTCTGAATCCTTTCTGTCTTCTCTAGTGTTAGCTATTTCTAGGTATCTCAGCATAATGCTAGCTATCCATAGCTTTTTCTAATTAGCTATATATTGCATTACATAGGTAAATAAAACTAATACTCACCTCTCCTCATTCCCCGCTGCTCCAGTCTCCTCTATGTCTTCTTGTACTCTGTACTGCTCAGGACAGATGGCACTCTGTAGAGAAAGTCATCGCACTCTCTGCCCTGAGGTGTCACAGAGTCACAGAGAGTCAGAAGGCGCTTAAGAGACCAGAGCAGTGGGGAATGAGGAGAGTTGAGTATTTGAGAGCAGCGGGCTCCCCTGACTCAAGGGCCCATAGTGTGCCAGTGTCCCCGACGGCATGTAAACCCCCCAATTCGTCCAAGGCCCCGTCACTTGTCCAGGTGTGTCAGGTGGTGACACTGGCCTTGTACTAGGATAATCAAATGTGAATAAAATAAATAATTAAAAGGTGTTGTTGCTGTTGAAGCCATTTTCAGAGAAAAATACCATAGAATATCATCATGGTTTGAAAACTAAAATGTAAAATACATTAGTATGCACCATTTAAGCTGACATTTGACCGCTTACATAATAGAAGCCTTTTCAGCTGCACAGGTAGTACATGTAGTATGTCATCCCACAACAGTACATGGTCAGGCTGAGTTCTCCAGAGAGCCGCTCTAATAGATAAACAATTTTTTTCTCCTATGGTTTCCATATACCGAAATAAGACATATAGGAAGGGCTTCTGCAAATAAGATTGCTTCTTTACTTGTTTTTTTTCCTCAGTTAATACCGTATTTTTCAGACTATAAGACGCATCGGACTATAAGACGCACCAGGTTTTAGAAGTGGAAAATAGGGAAAAATATATTTGAAGCAAAAAATGTGGTAAAATATTTAATAACATAAATAACATACTATTATATGTGGTGTTATTATATATAATAGTATGTTATTGTCACGCTGTATAGCAGATATATATATGTGATGTCAGTAATCTATATCAAAAGGGCAACATACTATATCACATGCGCATAGATATATGATAACATAGATTTACCTGACAGAATGTCCAGTGGGTCAAAACGGAATCCGTTATACGCTGTCTCCGGCTAGAGGGTGACCGGGTCTAAGCTGACCCTAAACTGGGGTCCTAACTAATCCCTCAACCTGGAGGTACTGTTAAAGGTACAGAGGTCCAGGCCACCAGCGTAAACCCTGTCTCCTATCAATCCCTGCCAACTGTATTCTAGTCCTAAGAAGGACCCTGAATACCACCAAAGGGAATGGACAGGTAACGGTTAATGAACAGAAAGACATACAAGAAAGACAAGAAATAAAGTAAATAAAGTCTTACATACAACACTCACACACAGTAGGAACACCTAAGGTCTCAGAGAAAAACTATAAGCTGTAAGAGTAAAAACAACTAAGGAGCTCTTAGCTTAAGTATTCTCAGAACCGATCCAGTCTGCTAGACTACATGAATGCTTTCACCGGCCTCTAACACCCAGACTGGCAGGAATATAAAGGAAACTAATTAGAACATAATCAAAAGCAGCCGGGCGAGGCTGCACCTAGCCTTAGCAAAGAGCTAGGTAAAATTAACTCTCTCATTACCAAAAAACAAAGAACCAGCTACTCAGCTGTGAGAAGTCAGAATGTGCAATCGCGACGATCTTTGTGGCGATGCACCCATGACAGTTATTATGTTGGAAGCTACGGGTAGGAGACGGTGCTACGGGACCAGTGTGGTGTCTGTAAAGTACAGTCATGGACAAAAGTTTTGAGAATGACACAAATATTAATTTTTACAAAGTCTACTGCTTCACTGTTTCTAATGGCAATTTGCATATAATCCAGAATGTTATAAAGAGTGATCAGCTTAACAGCAATTACTTGCAAAGTCAATATTTGGCTAGAAAATGAACTTTATGCCCCAAAACACATTTCAACATCATTGCAGCCCTGCCTTAAAAGGACCAGCTAACCTCTTTTCAGTGATTGTTCCATTAACTCAGGTGTGGGTGTTGATGAGGACATGGCTGGAGATCAATCTGTCATGATTAAGTAAGAATGAGACCACTGGACACTTTAAAAGGAGGCTGGTGCTTGGCATCATTGTTTCTCTTCTGTTAACCATGGTTATCTCTAAAGAAACAAGTGCAGTCATCATTGCAATGCACAAAAATGGCCTAACAGGGAAGAGTATCGCAGCTAGAAAGATTGCACCTCAGTCAACAATCTATCGCATCATCAAGAACTTCAAGGAGAGAGGTTCCATTGTTGCCAAAAAGGCTCCAGGGCGCCCAAGAAAGACCAGCAAGCGCAGGACCGTCTCTTAAAAAGTGTTTCAGCTGCGGGATCAGGCTACCAGCAGTGCAGAGCTTGCTCAGGAATGGCAGCAGGCAGGTGTGAGTGCATCTGCACGCACTGTGAGGTGGAGACTCTTGGAGCAAGGCCTGGTCTCAAGGAGGGCAGCAAAGAAGCCACTTCTCTCCAGAAAAAACATCATGGACAGACTGATATTCTGCAAAAGGTACAGGCAGTGGACTGCTGAGGACTGGGGTAAAGTTATTTTCTCTGATGAATCCCCTTTTTGATTGTTTGGGACATCAGGAAAACGCCTCATTCGGAGAAGACAAGGTGAGCGCTACCACCAGTCTTGTCTCATGCCAACTGTTAAGCAGAAACTATTCATGTGTGGGGTTACTTCTCAGCCAAGGAAATCGGCTCTCTCACAGTCTTGCCTAAAAACACAGCCATGAATATAGAATGGTACCAGAATGTCCTCCAAGAGCATCTTCTCCCAACCCTCCAAGAGCAGTTTGGCGATCAACAATGCCTTTTCCAGCATGATGGAGCACCGTGCCATAAAGCAAAGGTGATAACTAAATGGCTCAGGGAACAAAAAATAGAGATTTTGGGTTCATGGCCTGGAAACTCCCCAGATCTTAATCCCATTGAGATCTCGTGGTCAATCATCAAGAGACGGGTGGACAAACAAAAAACTAAAAATTCTGACAAAATGAAAGCATTGATTGTGCAATAATGGACTGCCATCAGTCAGGATTTGGTCCAGAAGTTGATTGAGAGCATGCCAGGGAGAATTACAGAGGTCCTGAAGAAGAAGGGTCAACACTGAAAATATTGACTTGCTGCATTAACTCATTCTAACTGTCAATATAAGCTTTTGTTACTCATATGTTGGCAATTATATTTCTGTCTGTGATAAAAACATCTGTCAAACACACATAAAAACCAGAGGGCAGCAGATCATGTGAAAATATAATATTTGTGTCATTCTCAAAACTTTTGGCCATGACTGTACTATGTGAAGACGCTGGAGGGTGAGTATAAGGCCGGGGTCACACATGCGAGAAACTCGCACGATTTCATGTGAGTCTCTCGCATGAACACCTGGCACTGCCGTTGGCACTCGGACTGGAGCATGCGGCTGCATAGAAATACATGCTGCATAGAAATACATTCAGCCGCACGCTCCGGTCCGAGTGATGGCTGCTGTGCTGGGTGTTCATGTGAGAGATTCGCAAAAAAATCAAGCAAATTTCTCGCATGTGTGACCCCGGCCTGTGAATGGGGGCATAGGGCTTATATTTAAAGCCATACTCCAGCATTGAAAAATAACACTGGAGTGCTGCTTTTAGATCCCATGGGAGAACTATAACTCTCAGCATGTCCTGCAGATCCTATGGCATGCTGGGAGTTGTAGTCCACCACAGGATGGCAGAGTGATTTTTTATGTGCTGTCATTACTAACCTTTTAATTAATTCTCTGTTGTACAGTGTGTCTGCAGAACCTGTGATGACATCATAAAGAGGCAGGGCTTTGTGTGGTCATGTGATGCTCCAGCCTGCCCTCTTCATGACCTCATCACAGGTCCTCCACAGGAGCATTCAGCATTGCATCAGCACAGCCCCCAGGCTGTCAGGTATGTGATGCCTCCTGCTGCACTCTGCTCCTGCCGCCTCCTTCTACTTCCAACACACATCTCCCCACCTGCTGCAGGAATCAGGCGCTGGGGAACCATGTGGCTCTGTCATTTGCTGCTCCCCGCTCACTGCTCAGCTGATAGGTGGGCGGGGAATCGGCTAATGAATATTCACTGCACTTAAGTATTGGGACCAGTGGTTTCCCCAGAGCTGGATTCCTGCAGGGGAGGGGATATTTTCCTGCCTCCTGCGATCTTACTCCACCGATGCCCTCTGCCCCCCTCCCGACGTTATATTCTGACCATAAGACGCACCCACACTTCCTCCCAAATTTGAAGGAAAAAAAGTGCGTCTTATGGTCCGAAAAATACGGTAATTATGTAAGAGATTTGTTAGCTTAATTTCATAAATTCTTTGCAGATTAATCGCTTGCAAAGATGATTGAAAGCCAGTACTAATAAGTCTGTGGTTTCTGGAATAGAAACACTGCATAAATGAAAAGCTAAAACACATAAAAGTAAAACATCTTTTTTTCACTGATATTTTAACATTTCTCAAAACACCAAGAATCTCATTCTAATCAGTAATGAAGAATAACTCATTTGCTATTCCTGGCACAGATTCTAATTCATCATTGCTCTTGTTTAACCTTTTACCATCAATGTTCTGGCAAGCCATTTTTCGACTTATATTGATTTTTTGACAATGCCATCCTTTTGAGCACTATGGTTGGCCTCTTTATTTTATGTTATTTTTCTGATGTATTTTTCAATCTTTCACTTTATTTGTCCACATTTTCTCATATTTTTAGAGAAGCTAAATGTACTGTCCAAATAGATCAATTCAATTATTTTTTGAAAGATTAATTAATTACCAAATAAAAAAAACAGTGATATTGCATAATTTTTGATATTAGTTTTATTGCTATATTTTCGTGATATTGGGGTCAGTTTGTAAGTTCTAAGGATCAACAATTACCCCTGAAAGGGCAGGTAAGTATGTATGCAGCTGCTCAAGAATAAATCAAGACCTGCTGTTTAAATGGTCTATCACTGAAAGGACAAAGTGAAGGAGGATAAAGTTATCTTTGCATGCAATGACCAGACTCTTAAGTATTAGTTAAAGAAAAAAAAAAAAATAATATGCTGTTTTGGCAACAAAGAGTATGAACCCTCAGTTCTATAGTAAATAGTGATGAGAAAGCATGTTTGCCACTGCTTGATACTCGATCGAGCATTGGTGTGCTCGGATGCGCTAGTTACTCGAGTATTGAGAGTGCTCAAGATCCATGTTCAGGTCCCCGCAACAAATGTTTGGAGTCTGTTAGACAGCCAATAAACATGCATGGATTGCCTGACATACACAGTAATGCCACAGCTGTCATGTTTCATCTGCTCAAGGACTCAGTGATGGACAGCTCTGTCATCCTATCTTGTGCTGGGGCATGCTGAGCTGTCAGTGCTTTGATTGACAGCTCGGTTGACCTATCTGAGACTGGTAGGTGCAGAGATTTCCACAGGTGCTTTCTCCCTGTTCTTGGTAATTGCCTTGCTATTTAGGTGACCTGTCTGGCCCAGAACACTGCCATTAAAAAGCTTGTTCTAAACTTGTGCTCTCTGGTGTGTGTTCGCCTGATCCCTGTGCTGTAAGTTCTGATCTTCTGCTGCTGACCTTTGTACTGTGTTTGACTACCTCTTTGCTATTGACCCTTAGTATCTGATATTTTACTGCTGACCTTTGAACCTTGGTCTGACTACCAATTGATTATTGCCCGTTTGCTTATCCGCTATTTCTCCGTTATTCTGACCCTGGCATGTGACCTGACTTACGTCTTCATATTTTCTCTTGGTATTGACCCCGGAACATCTGACTTCAACTGTCCATTGGTTGTGACTTAGCATCACAGTAGCCATGTTGGACACTGGCATTACTGTGATTGGCCGGCCGCATCGCATCATGAGGTCTTATATAAGACCCAGTTACGCGATGCCCGGCACACGGTCCTCAGGAAGCAATTCAGGGAGAGTTGTTACAGGAGAGAGAGCGTATTTTAGAGCAGGCATATAGGATAGGCAGTGTTTCATATTGTTATTGCAGTACTTGTTTACCACTGCTGTAGAATTAAAAGAAAAGTTCTTTTCAGGGCTATATATTTTTCTTTCTGTAGTAAAACTGCTTTTGCCTTCATTCAGTGGAGGGATAGTTTTGGATTACATGTATGAAGCCCATGTTTAATCTTGCTATTGCAGTACTTGTATAACACTGTTACAAAGTTAAAATTAAAGTCCTTTTCAAGGCTAAATATTTTCCTTTCTCTAGTAAAACCATTATAACCTGCATTCAGTGTTGGGATAATAATAATAGTTTTGGATTACAGGCATAAAGGCAACGTTTAATATTGCTATTGCAGTACTTATATACCGCTGATGCAACATTAAAGGGAATCTGTCACCCTAAATTGGCGGGATATTTAAATGATGGCAGTCAGGTCAGATGGGTGGTGTTTTGGATACTTGCCTTAACATGTTGTTCGCCGCTGTCTCCATTATTTCTGGGAATTGTAGTCGTTGCCCTCCATATAACGCGCCTGCGCATTACAATCTTGAATTGCGCACGCGCAGTATGCTTTGCCTGCAGATTGCAATGCGCAGGCGCGTTATATGGGGGGCAACGACTACAATTCCCAGAAATAATGGAGACAGCGGCGAACAACATGTTAAGGCAAGTACCCAAAACACCGCCCATCTGACCTGACTGCCATCATTTAAATATCTCGCCAATTTAGGGTGACAGATTCCCTTTAAAAGAAAAGTCCTGATCAGGGCTACATATTTTCTTTTCTTTTTTAATAGTGGAAAGTTTGCAGACATAAATATATACCTAATATAAAATGTGCCGACGGGGAAGTGAACGTGCTGCTGATGGTGCATGCAGAGGGCGTGGGCCAGGTGAAATTGTGCCTGCTGCAGGAGCATAACAAACATGCTCATCCACTAGAGTTAGCTAGCTTTCTGTCCCACTTTGCAGGGGGGCTTGGGACACCACTCTTGAGGCCAGAACAGTGCGAACAGGTGGTCGGTTGGATGGCACATAATGCTTTCAGTGTGTTTACCAGCACCACCCTGTCTTCCTCATGGTTCAGTCTTATGAGCCAAAAGTCTGGAACTCAATCTTCACCCTGATCCTCCTTCCTCCCACCATAGCGAGTCCCAGAAGACAAGTTATCCCACACTTGAGCATTTCGAGGAGCTTTTAACATTTTCATTTATTGATTCTGACCTCTCACCCTGTACCTTTCAAGAGGGACTTGAGGAGCTGATGTGTAGTGATGTCCAAATATTTGAGCAGCCATGGTCAGAAGATGACAGCGATGAGGAGCGGCAATTTGTGTCTTGAGAGGTAGTTCATAATGAGACACAGTTGTCAAAAAATGTTGTTAAGTCAATAAGTCTGGAGGACTAAAGTGTGAAAGTGGTAGATGAGGTGGTGGATGATGATGTCACTCATTCAAACTGGGAAGGTACTATGGAGCAGTGCAAAGGGAGTGGGATCCACAGCACCGCTACAGGCAGAAAGAGACAGTGGAGTTGCAAGAAAGTAAAGGTGGGAAATTATTCCCTAGAGCGCCCACATGCGGCAAGTCCTCATGCTAAGAGTTAGCTGTTCCTGTGCATCACCATGATCAGCAGGGAACTAACCAGTACCAGCCTGACCACCACCATCATGCTAGGGCACATATCATCAAAGCACCCAACTTGGTAGGCCAAATTCCTGGGTACACAATCACAATCAGTGTCTGGGAGTGACACCACTGCATCTTCCCCTATGCTATGTGCTTGCCAATCCCTTGTCCATGATGATCCCAATGTTCATGACTCCTGCCCTGCTACTGTTGTTGCACATTCGTAAGTACCATATGGAACCATGTTCAATTCCTTGTCCCAGCGCAGCATTCAGATGTCCCTAGCCCACGCCTTGGAGCGCAAGCAAAAATACTCAGCCAACCACCCATAGGCACAAACACTAAACAGCCACATTTCCAGAATGCTTGCCTTTTGAATATTGCCTTTAGGCTTGTGGACACTGAGGCTTTCTGCAAACTCATAGCGGTGATTGTCCCTCGATACTTGGTCTCCAGCCGCCACTATGTTTCCCAGTGTATAGTCCCTGCCTTACACTAGCACATGTCGCATATCATCACCCGTGCCCTGACCAATGCAGTTACAGGGAAGGTCCACTTAACGACCAACATGGAAAAGTGCTTGTGGGCAGGGAAGCTACATTTTCCTGACGGTACACTGGGTGAACATTGCGGAGGTCGGGACCTTGCTACAGATGCTGAGGATTTCAGGCCCTAGATCCATCAGGGTTTCCTCCACCTTTTCCACCAGTTACTGCCCCCGCTCCTCCTCCTCATGCTCTATCTCCAAATTGTCATCTCAGAATCTCAGTGCATGTTGTCCATTTCAGTTGCAAGCTAGAAGCACTGCAGCCCTATATATACATATTTATGCATATTCTTTATGCATATTCATGTACATCCTATTTTTATTATTTAAATTCTTGCATTCTTCCAGTAATTTCATTGTTTTTCATTTTTAATAGCTTTTTAACTTTTATTTTTTTTCCTTATTTTATCCGTATTTCATTTTTTCTACATTTGATTCACATCTAATTCAATTCCTTCTTTTTATTATTAATTATTCCCATCATTCCTCATTATATCCCATCACAATATAATTTTTTCCACTTCTATCACCACCTTTTTTGCCATCTAATAGTTTATTGTTTATTCCCTGCTATTCCATTTGATCATCCATTATTTATACTCATAGAATAGGGTCCGGGATGTGCGCAATTGATCATCCATTATTCATACTCATAGAATAGGGTACGGGATGTGCGCATGCGCTGTCTGTACTCTGGCGGTCTCCTGCTTCCTGTGTCTCCATGGTTCCGATGACACCGAGTCGCGCTCATGTGACTCAGCATCATCGGTCACATGACGCGGGTTTCCCCTGACATGCATGCACCAACTATTCCCAGATCCTCTCCTATCAGAGGCCCACATTAAACATTATATAAACCTACGGCACACACCAGCTGACACCCCTGACAAAGGAAAGGTTCCAAAACGCACGTGTGCCACACACAGTGACCACCGTACACCCAGGTAATCCATTGCTCTTCTGCCCATGGAATTGGCTCAATATTCTCTGCTTGTGACCATTAGATGCTGCATCTCTTTTTTATAAATAGCCTTTACCTTTTCCTTATTTATTATATATATCCATGTGATTCACAGCATCTCTTCCTCAACCAACTTATTGCACATAACAAGTAGAGTTGAGCGATACTTTCCGATATCCAAAAGTATCGGAATCGGAATGGTATCGTCGATACCCAAAAAATATCGGCGATACCCGATACCGATACCGGAAATCCAATGTAAGTCTATGGGAACAAAATATCGGAATTAAAAAAAACCCATTCTTGCCTTGTTGGTTAATTGTACATGAAGGAAAACAACAAAGAGTAATGTAGAATGTATTGGGGAAGGTTGAGGAGACATTAAAGGCATAGATGTTTAACCCATTCAAATGGAATAGCATAAATATTTTTTTTTTAAAGATGTTCGGATTGACGAAGAAATTGACAATGTTGTTCACGTTTTTTCTATTTTGGCAAATATGTATATTTCACAACTTCCATGCTCTTCACCTTTTTAACTTTTGACACACTTTTTCCTTCATAATCTTCAGCAGCATCATCTTTTTCATCAAATTATTCTTCATCTTCACCTTCTTTATCTTCTTCTTAAACTTCTTGCTATTCATCTTTTTGTTAACATTACTCATATTCTTCTTATTAAACTATTATTCTAATTCATATTGTACTTCATCTTCTTCATCATATTCTTATTTGTGACAGAGAATCCTGTACTTGTAATCTGTCAAAGTATGAATTTTTCATTCTTCCGTTCTTGCTGTCACAAAAGATTTAAATTACAACAGTATTTGTCCGTGTTCAGTTTAGCCTGCAGCAGCAGCAGGCATTTTCCAGGGGCACCACGAGGAGGAACGGACTCACCCCCATACACTGCTTAGTCTTCTTTTGCTTATAATTTAGAGCATATATTTTGCTCTTCATTTTGGTCTTATACTTCATGTTCTTCTGCTTTTAGATCTTCTGCTTATTGTTCTTGTGTCTCTTGTTCTGTATCTTGTATTTGTAGCACAACCTTGTACCAGCTGATGTTACTGGGACACGGTTACTAAGCAGGAGGTACCTGTGCTCCAAAGCACTACCAAGGACCAGCAGACGTTGCAGGAACTCGGATACCGAGATGGAGGCACCTAGGCCAAAGGCACTGCGGAGAACCAGTTGACGGTACTGGAACCCGGACGGGTAGCAGAAGGAAAAGAGCCAATGGCACAACCGAGGACCAGCTGACGTTACTGGGACACGGTTACTAAGCAGGAGGTACCTGTGCTCCAAAGCACTACCAAGGACCAGCAGACGTTGCTGGAACTCGGATACCGAGATGGAGGCACCTAGGGCAAAGGCACTGCGGAGAACCAGCTGACGGTACTGGAACCCGGACGGGTAGCAGAAGGTACCCATGGAAATTTAAGTTGACAGGCCGCGAGCCGGCCGCAGTTACCGAATCCCACAGTACTACAGTGGGTGATTGTCCTATTGTCACAACGGAAACAGCCTTTATTTGCATATCCCGCAGCACACATAGGAAGCACCTAAACTCCAAGCACCATAGAGTCGGCTAACCCGACCGCAACACGACAGGACAACTTATTGGAGGCTAAGTGACGTTTACACTGACAGGAAACAGATGGCGTGCTGTAACCAGTCTGGGCAGGAGTGAGTACCCGTGCCAATGACACTTCCGAGCAACAACTGGCGGTGTTGAAGCCCAGGGATGAGAAGACAACAGGGTGGAGGCAGCATGACTTTTTGCCGTTCACACAGCAGGGGAACAGCTGACATTACTGAACGCCAGTAACACTATAGCTTGTGTATTGGTCTGTGGACACGACACTTCTGAGCAGCAACTGCCAGTGTTGTAGCCCAGGGAGTAGAGTTCAGGTGGTAGAAAGATGAACATAACAGGAGACATGGATAACGCTGCGAACCAGTTATTTAATCTGAAAACGGACAGACAAATTCTCGCGAGATCCATGCCTTGTTCATTTTCAGAAAAGTAAGCCGGTCTACATTATCGGAGGATAGTCGCATGCGACGGTCTGTTAGTACACCACCTGCAGCACTAAAGACGCGCTCCGATAATACACTGACAGCAGGGCAAGCCAGCACCTCCAATGCATACTGGCTAAGCTCTGGCCATGTATCCAGCTTAGAGACTCAAAACTTGAATGGGGAAGAGCCATCTGGGAGTACACTGAGAGGGAAAGACATGTAGTCTGTCACCATCTTACGGAAACGTTGCCTCCTGCTGACTGGAGCCGTCTCGGATGGTGTAGACATTTGTGGCACTGCCACAAAACTTCGCAAAATTTGGAACATACTGGTCTTGCCCTGTGCAGAGGCGCTGCTTGTGCTCCCTCTTGTTGCAGAGCTGTCTCCACTGCCTCGACGCACAGAGCTGCTTTGTAAAGCAGTAGCAGCAGCAGTGCTCTCGGCTGGAATGGAGAACATTATGGATTGCACCAGTGTGTCTTGGTACTCCCGCATTTTACGCTCCCGATTCAATGGTGTGATGAGGCTTTGTAAGTTGTCCCGGTAGCGAGGGTCTAGGAGGGTGTACACCCAATAATCAGACGTGGTGAGAATGTGGGCGATGCGGCGGTCGTTTCTCATGCACTGCAGCATGAAATCAACCATGTGCTGCAGACTCCCAACTGGCCAACAAACGCTGTCCCCTGCAAGAGGCGTCATCTCTGCCTGCTCTGCATCACCCCACCCTCGCTCTACATACTGACTAGAGCGTTGTGTACCTCCCTCTGGAGCGATGTCTTCCTCCTCCATTGACTCCTCCTCATCCTCCTCACAAAGTGAGCCCTGCCCAGCCCTTTGTGAGGAACCACGTTGCGCTGACTGTACAGAAGGTGATGGAATTTGTGACTCCTCATCCTCCACCTCTTCCAAAACCTCATCCCTTAGTGCTTGCAGTGTTTTTTGAAGCAGGCAGATAAGGGGGACAGTCAGGCTGACTAGTGCATCATCTGCACTCACCATCCGCGTTGACTCATCAAACGGACGCAAAACGTGGCAGATGTCCTTCATAGAGGCCCACTCAGTAGTGGTGAAGTGTGAACGGCGCAAATTGCGAGTTGATTGTGCCTGATGCAGCTGATACTCCATTACTGCTGGCTGCTGCTCACACAACCGCTCCAACATATGTAACGTGGAATTCCACCTGGTGGGTACGTCACATATGATGCGATGTTCAGGAAGGCGAAATCTGCGTTGCAGAGCTGCAATGCGCGATCTGGCCATGCTGGAACGTCGCAAGTGAGCGCACTCTAGGCGGACCTTGTGCAGCAGTGCATAAAGATCCGGATAGTCCCTCAAAAAACTCTGCACGACCAAGTTGAGCACATGTGCCAGACATGGTATGTGAGTGAGGTTGCCAAGGCCCAGAGCTGCCACCAGATTTCGGCCATTGTCACACACTACCAAGCCTGGCTGGAGATTCGCTGGCAAAAACCACACGTCGCTCTCCTGCTTGATGGCATTCCAGAGCTCCTGCGCTGTGTGGCTTCGATTCCCCATGGAAATTAATTTCAGGACGGCCTGTTGACGTTTGGCCATGGCTGTGCTCATATCGGTCGCATCAGGTAAGCGTTCACGGGTCCATGTGGAGGTAGACCGTGACGGCTCCTGCAGCGATGATTCTGAGGAACTGGAGTAGGAGGAGGAGTCAATGTGGACAGACTTGATTCCTGCAATCCTTGGAATTGGCAGAACACGTACAGCGCCACTCGCAAGATCTGTACCCGGCTCCACAACATTGACCCAATGGGCAGTGAGGGAAAGGTATCGTCCCTGGCCATGGGTACTGGTCCACACATCGGTGGTCAGGTGGACCTTGCTACTGATGGCGTTTAGTAGCGCATGTTTAATTTTTCCCTCAACATGCTTTTGCAGAGCAGGGACGGCTTGCCTGCTGAAATAAAATCGGCTGGGCACATTGTATTGTGGGACTGCCAATGCCATTAAGTTACAGAAACTGTCAGTCTCCACCAGCCTGAATGACAGCATTTCAAGGGACAGGAGTTTTGCAATGCCAGCATTCAGAGCCTGTGCTCGTGGATGGTTTGCCGAGTATGGCCGTCTTTTATCCCATGCCTGTGCTACCGATGGCTGTTTTGTGGATTGGGAGTGTGAGGATGACAGGGAACTTGCAGCTGTGGGTGGAATAACACTGGGTCTCTGGACAACAGTGACAGAGGTTCTTCCATGGCGATCCTGTGAGGAAGCAGAACCAGCTGTGTGTGAGCTGGAGGAAGAGGCTCCAACACGAGCTGAAGATGTAGGTGCTGCTGTAGGTTGGCCTACATCTCCAGTGTGTCTTTGGAACTCAACCACGTGCTTTGACCGCACATGTTTCCACATATTTGTGATATTAAGGTTACTGACATTTTTACCTCTTTTTACTTTTTGATTACACAGCTTGCATTTGACATAGCAAATATCATCTGCAAGTGTGTCAAAAAAGGACCACGCAGTGCAAGTCTTGGGAGCGCCTGTTTTGGCTGTTGGAAGAGAACTGCTACAAACGGTGCCAAACTGGAGGCTACAGGCAACCGAGTCTGCAGCCTAACTCTCCCTACTGTTTGGACCGTTGGGGCAATCTCTTCCTCAGAGCTGCTACCACCACCTTCCTGTTCCTCACGCCATGTTGGGTCTTGGACCTCATCATCTCCACTACCCTCTTCCAACACCTGCTGCTGTTGGGTGGTCTGGCCAGCACCATGCTCAACAGAAAATGGCACCTGAGTCTCATCATCATCAGATGCGTTCTGCGGTGTGCTGACCATCGGCACTGGCTCACCCGCCTCTTCACATTCAGAGAGACACAGCTGTTGCGCATAACTGCATACTGCCTCTTCTTCACATTCCAGAATGCTGCTTGGCTGGGCCCCTGTTTGCAAGCCAACAGATTCTGAGAACAGAAGCAGAGACTCAGCTGGCTCCAGTTCAGAACTCTCTGACTGCCTGGACAATTTGGCAGGCGGTGAAGAGACAGATGGTTGTTCAACAGTGCTGTGGTCCTGAGAGGAGGTGGAAGGAATTGAAGTCGATGCATTGGCTGCCATCTAACCAACAACGGCTTCAATTTGTTCTTCACGCAGCAGGGGGGTACGCTGAGCTCCTACAAAAGTGCGCATAAAGGAACGCTCACGGGGAAAACTGGTGGATGCTGTGTCACTGGGTGCGGCAGCAGCCACAGAATCCCCACTTCCTCTCCCTGCTGAAACTCCACGGCCACGACCACGTGCCTTACTCCCTGCCTTCTTCATCTTGGTAGATTGATAAAGAAAGTCAGAAAAGTTATAAGGCCTAAGTGTGGTTATTCCTCAGAGACTGCAGTGAACACTGCAGACAACTGTTCACTATCTGTGAAAGGCTCCTTTCTGTACTTCTATAGTGTTTGCAACCAATGTATTGTATACGGATGGAAGCGCGTCACACTAATAGATTAGATTTTTTTTCAAATATAATGGAGAAGCACCAATTGGAGAAAAATGAAAAGGATGCGGCACTGAGACACGCTCAGCAGAGTACAAGCAGCAGTGCTTGAACAAGTAACTGGAGCGTGATGTGCACTCAAAAAATAAAAAACACAGACTGAAGTGAACACTGAAACACAACTGTTCACAATCTGGGAAAGGCTACTCCTTTCTGTACTTCTATAGTGTTTGCAACCAATGTATTGTATACGGATGGAAGCGCGTCACACTAATAGATTAGATTTTTTTCAAATATAATGGAGAAGCACCAATTGGAGAAAAATGAAAAGGATGAGGCACTGAGACACGCTCAGCAGAGTACAAGCAGCAGTGCTTGAACAAGTAACTGGAGCGTGATGTGCACTCAAAAAATAAAAAACAGACTGATGTGAACACTGAAACACAACTGTTCACAATCTGGGAAAGGCTACTCCTTTCTGTACTTCTATAGTGTTTGCAACCAATGTATTGTATACGGATGGAAGCGCGTCACACTAATAGATTAGATTTTTTTCAAATATAATGGAGAAGCACCAATTGGAGAAAAATGAAAAGGATGAGGCACTGAGACACGCTCAGCAGAGTACAAGCAGCAGTGCTTGAACAAGTAACTGGAGCGTGATATGCACTCAAAAAATAAAAAACACAGACTGAAGTGAACACTGAACACAAACTGTTCACAATCTGGGAAAGGCTACTCCTTTGTCTACTTCTATAGTGTTTGCAACCAATGTATTGGATACGGATGGAAGCGCGTCACACTAATAGTTAAATTGCATGCAGCAGCAAGAATTACACTGAAGAAAAAAAAAAAGAGTCTGTGAGTGACACGTGCAGATGCCTACAGACAGCGTTGCATGCAGAGCAAACTGCAGCGTCACCTGCACTCTCACACACACCTTGCACAGAGCTGTTAAAACAACACTGGCAAAAGGAAGCTTTACACAGCGGTTGGTAAACTAGCCTGCCTAAAGCCCAGTACACAAAGTCGCAATATCTAACTGTCCCTCAAAGTCAGCAGAACAGCGTTCTGTCCCTAACTGAGTTCACAGCACAGTGACGCTAAAATGGCGGCGGCGCCTTTTATAGTGCATTCTGACATCATTTCAGCAGCCAATCACAGCCATGCCATTAGTTAAGATGACCGCAGCATTACAGGATGTGCCCACACTTCATAAGATTCCTCATTGGCTGACTAAAATCACATTGCCTCTCAAAGAATTATGGGAACTTCCGATTCCGGTATACGATATAGGAAAAATATCGGAACTAAGTATCGGAATTCCGATACAGCGAATATCGGCCGATACCCGATACTTGCGGTATCGGAATGCTCAACACTAATAACAAGACTAGTAATTTGTGACCAGTCAATAACCCCCCTTGGTTTCCCCTCCCTTTCCCACTTTTGCACATGCACGTTATCTTAGACAGTTTGAGAGTTGTTTCATTATTTATTATTTGTATTTACATCATCATGATTTTTTGAATGCACAAAGCTCTAGTTGGTACATCACTGCTGTTGTTCTCTGTTGCACCTTGTAGAAACCCCTAAAATAGCAGTTATTGCCTGATCACTGATGTTTGTGGCCACTTTCACACTTTCAGTATTTGATCAGTATTTTATATCAGAATTTGAAAGCCACAATCAGTAGTGGAACAATAATAGGAAAAGTATAGTAGAATCACATGTGCCACATCTGCATTTTTTTTGTTTTAAAGTAATTTTATTACGGGGAATTTTTACATAAAAAGGGGAGGGCTATTTAAAATATACAATGAACAGTAAAAGAATACAATATTAAAATTGTAATGCAACATGTCGACCCAAATCTTTAAGGAAAAGGAAAACTTAAGGAAAACAAACTAGGATTAGGAGAAAGGGATAAAAGAGGAGAGGAAAGGAAGGCGAAACAGGGAGGGAGGAAAGGTAGGAAGGAAGGAGAGAGAAACATTGGAAAAAGGGAAGGATAAAAAAGGAGTATAGAGAATTAAGGAAATAAAATAGAGAATGAGAGAAGAAAAAAGTCATTAGATAACTATTTAACATTGAAATCATGGTAGAAGTTTAGAATATGTATGCATGAAGTAGTATGTATAAACTGGTAACAATCAAGGTTTGTAGTATACATGGTAATCCACATTCAAAGGAAAAAATGAATTCCATGAAGATCATCTGACCTCGTACTTGGAAAGAGAATTGTTTTTCAAAGCAGATGCTAGTTCAAAAGAGTTATAAACTGAGATTTTATCAAAAATATTACTTATGGTAGGGCTAGCAGGCGATTTCCATTTAGCTCCAATGAGCACTTTGGTTAGTGCAAAAATATGTAAATATGTATGTATATCTAATTTCCCTATGGAGGGAATCAACATTAAAGGGAACCTGTCAGCAGGGTTGTGCATAGTAACCAACACACAGTGTCAGGCCGGTGCCATTATACTGAATAACATGATACCTTTGTTGATGTAATCCATCTTGCGTTCATTTTTAATCCTTATTTTTAGCTTTTAGTTAATGATATGCTCGCGTGCTAAGGTGAGGTTCATGTATGTGGTTCTCTGATTATACTGTATATTCATAATGCAGACTGCTGACAGATCACTGATCCCTCACTGACCTGCCCCCTAGTTTGCATAATGAATATACTAATGTGTGTATTTGAAAAAAAACATGTCACTTCATCAAAATGGCGACGCCTGCGCACTAACACTTGTTAGCTAGTGCCTATTATCTTGAGCTGTTGACAGAAACAAAAATCACTACCAAAATGTCGCTGTCAGCTTTTCCTGCACATTAGCATCTATTGTGTTCTGATAGATGCTACAGCGCTAGCGCCTCCACCGGCTCCTAGTTGCTGCAGACAAAATTAAATTATACAGCAAATTATATTACATCAAATTGGAGCTGTGGGCTGTGCCTGCGCTTTAGCTTCTTTTGTGTACTGATAGATGCTACTGCGCATGCTCCGCCTCTGGCACCATTTTGTTGTAGTGTAAATTTTTTTGGCTGCAGCAACAAGAGGCGGGTGGAGGCGCTTGCGCAGTAACATCTATCAGAACACGATAGATGATAATGTACAGGCGCAGCACACGGCGTCATTTTGGCGTACTATAATTTCATTTTGCCTGCAGCAACTAGGAGCCGGCGGAGGCGCTTGTGCAGTTCTTACCAAATATTAAGTTCTGTTTTTCTATTGTACCAAATACTTATTTCATGCAATAAAATGCAAATGAATTATGTAAAAATCATAGAATGTGATTTTCTGTGTTTTCTTTTAAGATTCTGTTTCTCACAGTTGAAATGTACCTACGATAAAAATTACAGGCCTCTCCATTATTTGTAGGTGGGAAAACTTGCAAAATTGGCAGCATATCAAATACTTATCTTCCCCACTGTATTAGAGACCTCTCAAGAGTAAGGGAATTCATCTTTCATTGAGTTCTGCAAATCCTTATCCAAGTAAAATCTGAAGATTTTAGATTTCTTTCTCATTTATTTTATAGTAAGATACTAAAGTAAAGCTATTGATTTTTCCTGAAATTTCTCGAGGGGAAATAATAGCGTCCACAATAGCAATGAGGATGTCTACTGCAAATAATCCAAGTTTGTGTTGCCTCAACACTGATGGAATTTCTTTTAATAAGATATTTGGACTTGATTAATTAAACAAAAAAGTTCTATTAGTAATATAAATAATAGTGGTGAAAGAGGACAGCCTTGACGAGTTCCACTTGATAAAGGAAAAGAATCTGAGTACTGGTTATTTGCAATGGCTTTTGTTGAAGGAGTCGAGTATAAAGCTAAAATAGAATTTAGTATCTGACCTTCAAAACCAAATTTTTTGAGAGTGGCTAGCATGAAATTCCAATAGATCCTGTTGAAGGCTTTTCCCTCACATAGAGAAAGAATAGATGGGATATTCTTTTTCTCTACAATCTACAACAAATTTATGATCCTTCTAGTGCCTTCAGAAGTCTGCCTTCTTGTAACAAATCTAACTTGGTCAGAATTAATAGATGTAGAAATTATATTTTTTAACCTTTCAGATATTATTTTGGCATACATTTTTATGCCTGATTTTAAGAGTGAGATTGGACAATAATTTTGAACTAATTAAGGATTGCTGTCTTGTTTAGGGATAACTATATTAGTGTCATGATTAGAGTTGAGCATTCCGATACCGCAAGTATCGGGTATCGGCCGATATTCGCTGTATCGGACTTTAGATACTTGGTTCCGATATTTTCCATGTATCGTATACCGGAATCGGAAGTTCCCATAATTCTTTGAGAGGCAATGTGATTTTAGTCAGCCAATGAGGAATCCTAAGAAGTGTGGGCACATCCTGTACTGCTGCGGTCATGTTAACTAATGGCATGGCTGTGATTGGATGCTGAAATGATGTCAGAATGCACTATAAAAGGCGCCGCCGCCATTTTAGCATCACTGTGCTGTGAATTCAGATAGGGACAGAACGCTGCTCTGCTGACTCTGAGGGACAGTTAGAGATTGTGATTTTGTGTACTGTGCTTTAGGCAGGCTAGTTTACCAACCGCTGTGTAAAGCTTCCTTTTGCCTTGCAGTGTTGTTTTCACAGCTCTGCAAGGTGTGTGTGTGCGTGCAGGTGACGCTGCAGTTTGCTCTGCATCCAACGCTGTTTGTAGGCATCTGCACGTGCCACCCACAGACTTATTTTTTTCTTTAGTGTAATTCTTGCTACTCCATTCAATTGAAATTATAGTGTGACGTGCTTCCATCCGTATCTAATACATTGGTTGCAAACACTATAGAAGTACAGAAAGGAGCCTTTCGCAGATAGTGAACAGTTGTGTTTCAGTGTTCACTGCAGTCTGTGAGGTATTTTTTTTTTTTTTAAATGCAGATCACGCTCCAGTTACTTCTTCAACTAATGCTGCGTGTACTCTGTTGAGCGTGTGTCACTGCCTCATCCTTGTCATTTTTCTAAAATTGTTGCTGCTCCATTCTATTGAAAAAAACTAAAATCTATGAGTGTGACGTGCTTCCATCCTGATACAATACATTGCTTGCAAACACTATAGAAGTACACAAAGGAGCCTTTCACAGATAGTGAACAGTTGTGTTTCAGTGTTCACTGCAGTCTGTGATTTTTTTTTTTTGAGTGCAGATCACGCTCCAGTTACTTCTTCAACTAATGCTGCGTGTACTCTGCTGAGCGTCTGTCACTGGCTCATCCTTGTCATTTTTCTAAAATTGGTGCTGCTTTATTCTATTTTAAATTTACTAAAATCTATTAGTGTGACGCTCTTCCATCAAAATACAATACATTGCTTGCAAACATAATAGAAGTCCACAAAAAGGCCTTTCACAGCAAGTGAACAGTTGTGTTCACTGTTCACTCTAGTCTGAGGTTTACATTTTTGGTAGGAGTGTAGATCCCGCTCCACTTACTTCAACCACCACTGCGTGTACTGTGCTGAGTGTCTGTCACTGGCTCATCCTTGTCATTTTTCTAAAATTGGTGCTGCTTTATTCTATTTTAAATTTACTAAAATCTATTAGTGTGACGCTCTTCCATCAAAATACAATACATTGCTTGCAAACATAATAGAAGTCCACAAAAAGACCTTTCACAGCAAGTGAACAGTTGTGTTCACTGTTCACTCTAGTCTGAGGTTTAAATTTTTGGTAGGAGTGTAGATCCCGCTCCACTTACTTCAACCACCGCTGCGTGTACTCTGCTGAGTGTCTGTCACTGGCTCATCCTTGTCATTTTTCTAAAATTGGTGCTGCTTTATTCTATTTTAAATTTACTAAAATCTATTAGTGTGACGCTCTTCCATCAAAATACAATACATTGCTTGCAAACATAATAGAAGTCCACAAAAAGGCCTTTCACAGCAAGTGAACAGTTGTGTTCACTGTTCACTCTAGTCTGAGGTTTAAATTTTTGGTAGGAGTGTAGATCCCGCTCCACTTACTTCAACCACCGCTGCGTGTACTCTGCTGAGTGTCTGTCACTGGCTCATCCTTGTCATATTTCTAAAATTGGTGCTGCTTTATTCTATTTTAAATTTACTAAAATCTATTAGTGTGACGCTCTTCCATCAAAATACAATACATTGCTTGCAAACATAATAGAAGTCCACAAGAAGGCCTTTCACAGCAAGTGAACAGTTGTGTTCACTGTTCACTCTAGTCTGAGGTTTAAATTTTTGGTAGGAGTGTAGATCCCGCTCCACTTACTTCAACCACCGCTGCGTGTACTCTGCTGAGTGTCTGTCACTGGCTCATCCTTGTCATTTTTCTAAAATTGGTGCTGCTTTATTCTATTTTAAATTTACTAAAATCTATTAGTGTGACGCTCTTCCATCAAAATACAATACATTGCTTGCAAACATAATAGAAGTCCACAAAAAGGCCTTTCACAGCAAGTGAACAGTTGTGTTCACTGTTCACTCTAGTCTGAGGTTTAAATTTTTGGTAGGAGTGTAGATCCCGCTCCACTTACTTCAACCACCGCTGCTGAGTGTCTGTCACTGGCTCATCCTTGTCATTTTTCTAAAATTGGTGCTACTACATTCATTTTCAAATAATTCAAATCTATTAGTGTGACATGCTTCCATCCGTATCCAATACATTGGTTGCAAAGAATATAGAATTACACAAAGAGGGCTTTCACAGCTATTGAACAGTTGTGTGAAGTGTTCACTGTAGTCTGAGGTTTTCAGGTATTATTATATTTACTTGTATGCTTTTATTTAAAAGCCAAGAACAATGAAGGCAAACTTTCGCACTGCAGCTGTTGTCAAAGTTCAACCCACATTATGCACTTCCAACATTGCAGCTTTTGAGGCATGATGTGAGTTTGATTTGCCTAAGTTATGGAGTGACAAAATGGCTCAGGGAACAAAACATAGAGATTTTGGGTCCATGGGCTGGAAACTCCCCAGATCTTAATCCCATTGAGAACTTGTGGTCAATCATCAAGAGATGGGTGGACAAACAAAAAATTAAAAATTCTGACAAAATGAAAGCATTGATTGTGCAAGAATGGACTGCTATCAGCCAGGATTTGGTCCAGAAGTTGATTGAGAGCATGCCAGGGAGAATTGCAGAGGTCCTGAAGAAGAAGGGTCAACACTGCAAAATTAGACTTGCTGCATTAACTCATTCTAACTGTCAATATAAGCTTTTGTTACTCATATGTTTGCAATTATATTTCTGTCTGTGATAAAAAAAATCTGTCAAACACACATAAAAACCAGAGGGCAGCAGATCATGTGAAAATATCATATTTGTGTCATTATCAAAACTTTTGGCCATGACTGTACAGTTCAGGTGGTAGAAAGATGAACATAACAGGATACATGTATAACGTTGCCAACCAGTTATTTAATCGGAAACAGGACAGGCAAATTCATGCGTGATCCATGCCTTGTTCATTTTCAGCAAAGTAAGCCGGTCTACATTATCGGAGGATAGTCGCATGCGACGGTCTGTTAGTACACCACCTGAAGCACAAAAGACGCGCTCCGATAATGCACTGCCAGCAGGGCAAGCCAGCACCTCCAATGCATACTGGCTAAGCTCTGGCCATGTATCCAGCTTAGAGACTCAAAACTTGAATAGGGAAGAGCCATCTGGGAGTACACTGAGAGGGCAAGACATGTCGTCTGTCACCATCTTACGGAAACATTGCCTCCTGCTGACTGGAGCCGTCTCGGATGGTGTAGACATTGGTGGCGCTGCCACAAAACTTCGCCACATTTGGAACATACTGGTCTTGCCCTGTGCAGAGGCGCTGCTTGTGCTCCCTCTTGTTGCAGAGCTGTCTCCACTGCCTCGACGCACAGAGCTGCTTTGTAAAGCAGTAGCAGCAGCAGTGCTCTCGGCTGGAATGGAGAACATTATGGATTCCGACAAGCTTACAACCTGCAATGATCCTCAGTGTACTCAACCATCGTACGACCAGCTCTACCCTTTCCTATTGCATTCTCACCCATCCCTGCAGACTGTGAGCCCTCGCGGGCAGGGTCCTCTCTCCTTCTGTATTTGTGTGTCCCTTGTCCAGCACATCTTTATTGTACCTGTCTATATTTTTCCCTTGTCATATGTAAAGCGCCATGGAATAAATGGAGCTATATAAATGTATAATAATAATAATAATTGCAGCAGTGTGTCTTGTTACTCCCGCATTTTACGCTCCCGGTTCAACGGTCTGATGAGGCTTTGAAAGTGTCCCGGTAGCGAGGGTCTAGGAGGGTGTACACCCAATAATCAGACGTGGTGAGAATGTGGGTGATGTGGCTGTCGTTTCTCAGGCACTGCAGCATGAAATCAACCATGTGCTGCAGACTTCCAACTGGCCAAGAAACGCTGTCCCCTGCAAGAGGCGTCATCTCTGCCTGCTCTGCATCACCCCACCCTCGCTCTACATACTGACTAGAGCGTTGTGTACCTCCCTCTGGAGCGATGTCTTCCTCCTCCATTGACTCCTCCTCATCCTCCTCACAAAGTGAGCCCTGCCCAGCCCTTTGTGAGGAACCACGTTGCGCTGACTGTACATAAGGTGATGGAATTTGTGACTCCTCATCCTCCACCTCTTCCAAAACCTCATCCCTTAGTGCTTGCAGTGTTTTTTCAAGCAGGCAGATAAGGGGGACAGTCAGGCTGACTAGTGCATCATCTGCACTCGCCATCCGCGTTGACTCATCAAACAACGCAAAACGTGGCAGATGTCCTTCATAGAGTCCTTCGCCAGTCCTTACACTGGCTGCCCATCCATTATAGGATCCAATTCAAAGTACTTGTTCTCACCCACAAGCGCTCCACAGTGCAGCACCCCCCTACATCTCCTCCCTCATTTCTATCTATCGGCCTAACCGACTGCTGCGCTCTGCAAACGACCTTGGACTAACCTCTGCACTAATCCGTACCTCCCACTCCCGACTCCAAGACTTCTCCCGCGCTGCGCCAATCCTCTGAAATGCTGTACCCCAAGAAATTAGGACTATCCGCAATTTGCATGGTTTCAGGCGCTCCCTCTAAACACATTTGTTCAGAGCGGCCTATCACATTCACTAATCAAAGTATTGTGTGTGTGTGTGTGTGTGGTGTGTGTAGCCCATTCACTATCTCCATCCATCCATCCCTCACTCCCTCAAAATGGCTGGACCATCATTGTAAATACACCATTGTATATAAACACCTGTACTTTGTAGCTCCCCCTCCTCATTGTAGATTGTAAGCTCTCACGAGCAGGGCCGGCTTATATTGCTTTAATTATTGTATTGTTAACGTTGTTACTTATGACTTTTGTTCTGAAACTGTTAAACTGTAAAGCGCTGCGGAATCTTTTGGCGCTATATAAATAAAGATTATTATTATTATTATTATAGAGGCCCACTCAGTAGTGGTGAAGTGTGAACGGCGCAAATTGCGAGTTGATTGCGCCTGATGCAGCTGATACTCCATTACTGCTGGCTGCTGCTCACACAACCACTCCAACATATGTAACGTGGAATTCCACCTGGTGGGTAGTCACATATGATGCGATGTTCAGGAAGGCGAAATCTGCGTTGCAGAGCTGCAGTGCGCGATCTGACCATGCTGGAACGTCGCAAGGAGCGCACTGTAGGGGGACCTTGTGCAGCAGTGCATCAATATCCGTATAGTCCCTCAAAAAACTCTGCACGACCAAGTTGAGCACATGTGCCAGACATGGTATGTGAGTGAGGTTGACAAGGCCCAGAGCTGCCACAAGATTTCGGCCATTGTCACACACTACCAAGTCTAGCTGGAGATTCGCTGTCAAAAACCACACGTCGCTCTCCTGCTTCATGGCATTCCAGAGCTCCTGCGCTGTGTGGCTTCGATTCCCCATGGAAATTAATTTCAGGACGACCTGTTGACGTTTGCCCACGGCAGTGCTCATATCGGTCGCAACAGCTAAGCATTGTGTGGTGCATGTGTGGGGTGCACGCATCACAGAAAGCAAAGCATCATAGAAGACAAGCATTGAGTAAACGGCAGTTATTCATGGCAGTTAATCAGGGCTGGAATAAGGTAGTCCACACTTTGCTATATTTTTAATCCTGAACAAAACATTTTCATAAATATTATGTTTATCAAATACCCTTATTATTATTACAACCTCATGCATGTTTTGCAATATATTTTAAATTTTATTTTAGGATATTTGTTTCTTGTTTTTTGTTATGTTTTTAATTATGTACATTAACTGTATCCTCCTGTGTTCCCTTGCCTTCCACAAACACCGCCCCATCCCCCCTTCATCACGACTCATACACATGAGCCCCTCCATACTTCCCTCTCCCATGTACAGTTCCCATGCACACATCACCTTCCTGAGAAACCTCAGCCCATCTAGCCGAAACACATCACTGAAAAAACCAACTTACAACACCAACAACTACCTGCTCTTTATCTTCCTACTCCTATTGATTTCAGGGGACATCTCCCCCAACCCTGGTCCACCATCCCCCAACCTCAATCCCTACCCTACCTCATATCGAAACCATAATAATCTTATTAATATTAATTGCACTCCCTCATCTCCATCGTTTAACTGTGCCCTCTGGAATCCACGGTCTGAATGCAACAAGCTAACCTTCCTGCACAACTACTTTCTGAACAACTCTCTTCATCTGTTGGCCCTGACTGAAACCTGGATTCAGGATTCTGACACGGTTTCCAATCCTGCCATTTCCTATGGTGGCTTATAGTTCTCACATTCCCCGAGACCCTCAAACAGACATGGTGGTGGAGTCGGCATACTCCTGTCCCCACAATGCACTTTCCAGGTCATCCCCCCAATTCCATCACTCTCATTCCCTTCTTTTGAGGTCCACACCATCATGCTCTTTCGTCCCTCTCCCTCAGAGTAGCGGTCATATATCGGACCCCAGGCCCAAAGTCATTCTATGTGTAAGTGTGTGTGTGTAGCCCATTCACTATCTCCATCCATCCCTCACTCCCTCAAAATGGCTGGACCATCATTGTAAATAGACCATTGTATATAAACACCTGTACTTTGTAGCTCCCCCACCTCATTGTAAATTGTAAGCTCTCAAGAGCAGGGGCGGCTTCTATTGCTTTAATTATTTTATTGTTAACGTTGTTACTTATTACTTGTGTTCTGAAACTGTTAAACTGTAAAGCGCAGCGGAATCTGTTTGCGCTATATAAATAAAGATTATTATTATTATTAAGCGTTCACTGGTCCATGTGGAGGTAGACGGTGACGGCTCCTGCAGCAATGTTTATGAGGAACTGGAGTAGGAGGAGGAGTCAATGTGTACAGACTTGATTCCTGCAATCCTTGGAGTTGGCTGAACACGTACAGCGCCACTCGCAAGATCTGTACCCGGCTACACAACATTGACCCAATGGGCAGTGAGGGAAAGGTATCATCCCTGGCCATGGGTACTGGTCCACGTAGCGGTGGTCAGGTGGACATTGCTACTGACGAAGTTTAGTAGCGCATGTTTAATTTTTCACGCAACATGCTTTTGCAGACCAGGGACGGCTTGCCTGCTGAAATAAAATCGGCTTGGCACATTGTATTGTGGGACTTGCAATGCCATTAAGTTACGGAAACTGTCAGTCTCCACCAGCCTGAATGACAGCATTTCAAGGGACAGGAGTTTTGCAATGCCAGCATTCAGAGCCTGTGCTCGTGGATGGTTTGCCGAGTATGGCCGTCTTTTATCCCATGCCTGTGGTACCGATGGCTGTTTTGTGGCCTGGGTGTGTGAGGATGACAGGGAACTTGCTGCTGTGGGTGGAATAACACTTTGTCTCTGGACAACATTGACCGAGGTTCTTCCATGGCGATCCTGTGAGAAAGCCGAACCAGCTGTGTGTCAGCTGGAGGAAGAGGCTCCGACACGACCTGAAGATGTAGGTGCTGCTGTAGGTTGGCCTACATCTCCAGTGTGCATTTGTAACTCAACTACATGCTTTGTACCCACATGTTTGCACATATTTCCCACCTCTTCCGACAAGCCTACAACCTGCAATGATCATCAGTCTACTGAACCACCACACGATCAGCTCTTCCCTCTCCTAGTGTATCCTCAACCACCCCTGTAGATTGTGAGCCCTCGCGGCTGGGTCCTCTCTCCTTCTGTACTTGTGTGTGCCTTGTATTGCTCATGTTTACTGTAATTGTCTATATTTGCCCCTCTTCACATGTAAAGCGCCATGGAATAAATGGCGCTATTAAAATCTATAATAATAATAATATTACTGGTATTGACGTTACTGACACTTTTACCTGTTTTTACTTTTAGATTACACAGCTTGCATTTCAAATAGCAAATATCATCTGCAAGTGTGTCAAAAAAGGACCACGCAGTGCAAGTCCTGGGAGCGCCCGTTTTGACTTTTGGAAGAGAACTGCTCCGAACAGGTTCCAAACTGGAGGCTACAGTCAACCGAGTCTGCAGCCTAACTCTCCCTCCTGTTTGTACCGTTGGGGCAATCTCTTCCTCAGAGCTGCTCCCACCACCTTCCTGTTCCTCACGCCATGTTGGGACTTGGACCTCATCATCTCCACTACCCTCTTCCAAAACCTGCTGCTGTTGGGTGTTCTGGCCAGCACCATGCTCAACAGAAACTGGCACCTGAGTCTCATCATCATCAGATGCGTTCTGCGGTGTGCTGAGCATCGGCACTGGCTCAGCCGCCTCTTCAGATTCTGAGAGACACAGCTGTTGCGCATCACTGCATACTCCCTCTTCTTCACATTCCAGAATGCTGCTTGGCTGGGCCCCTGTTTGCAAGCCAACAGATTCTGAGAACAGAAGCAGAGACTCAGCTGGATCCTGTACAGAACTGTCTGACTGCCTGGGCAATTTAGATAAGTATGAAATTCACCGCACACTATATAGCATTTGATATTTGCAAAATTTATTGTTAATTGTGCTGTACAAAATTGGAGAAAGTGCCGTGTAAATGTAACAAAGATACCCCTACATTCACATATACCCGACGTTTCGACTCATCCCGAGTCTTAGTCATGGGGTACTGAATGGTGGGTAGTATAAAGAATGGGCACTTGTCACAGAAGTGGTTGCTCAACAGTGCTGTGTTCCTGAGAGGAGCTGGAAGCAATTGAAGTCGATGCATTGGCTGCCATCCAAGCAACAACGGCTTCAATTTGTTCTTCCCGCAGCAGGGGGGTACGCCGACCTCCTACTAAAGTGCACATAAAGGAACGCTTGGAAGTGCTGTTAGCACAGTCAACACTTGCTCCTGTGTTACTGGGGTTCAGTAATGTCAGCTGTTCCCCTGCTGTGTGTACGCCAAAAAGTCATGCTGCCTCCACCCTGTCCTCCTCTCATCCCTGGGCTCCAACACCGCCAGTTGTTGCTCGGAAGTAATTGGCACGGGTACTGACTCCTGCCCAGCCTGGTTACAGCACGACAGCTGTTTACCGGCAGTGTCAACGTTAATTAGCCTCCAATAAGTTGTCCTGTCGTGTTGCATTCGGGTTAGCCGACTCTATGGTGCCTGCAGTTTAGGTGATTCCTATGTGTGCTGTGGGATATCTAAATAAAGTCTGTTTCCGTTGTGACAATAGGACAAGCACCCACTGTAGGACTGTGTGATTCGGTAACTGCGGACAGCTTGCGGCCTGTCAACTTACATTTTCATGGGTGCCTTATGGTACCCGTCCGGGTTCCAGTACCGTCTGCTGGTTCTCCGCAGTGCCTTTGGCCTCGGTGCCTCCATGTCGGTATCCGAGTTCCAGCAACGTCTGCTGGTCCTTGGTAGTGCTTTTGAGCAAAGGTACCTCCTGCTTAGTAACCGTGTCCCAGTAACGTCAGCTGGTCCTCGGTTGTGCCATTGGCTCTTTTCCTTCTGCTGCCCCTCCGGGTTCCAGCACAGTCAGCTGGTCCTTGTTAATTGCATTGGCTCTTGTACCTTCTGCTACCCGTCCGGGTTCCAGTACCGTCAACTGGTTCTCCGCAGTGCCTTTGGCCTCGGTGCCTCCAGTTCGGTATCCGAGTTCCAGCAACGTCTGCTGGTCCTTGGTAGTGCTTTTGAGCAAAGGTACCTCCTGCTTAGTAACCGTGTCCCAGTAACGTTAGCTGGTCCTCGGTTGTGCCATTGGCTCTTTTCCTTCTGCTGCCCCTCCGGGTTCCAGCACAGTCAGCTGGTCCTCGTTACTTCCATTGTCTGTTGTACCATCTGATACCCGTCCGGGTTCCAGTAACATCAGCTGGTTCTCGGAAGTTAGACAACCGTAAAGACCACCCCGAAGAAGATTACAACCCCAAGGACGACGAGCATCAAGCCAACCAGCCTGAACACCATCACAAAGAGGAAATAAAAGATTACCCAGAATAAGATCACCAACAGGACAAAGAAGGTTAAGACAAACTACAAGATACAGAACAAGAGACAGAAGAACAATAAGCAGAAGATCAAAAAGCAGAAGAACATGAAAATTAAGACCAAAATGAAGAGCAAAATATATGCTGTAAATTATAAGCAGAAGAAGACTAAGCAGTGTATGGGGGTGAGTCCGTTCCTCCTCGTGGTGCCCCTGGAAAATGCCTGCTGCTGCTGCAGGCTAAACTGAACACGGACAAATACTGTTGTAATTTAAATCTTTTGTGACAGCAAGAACGGAAGGAAGAAAAATTCATACTTTTACAGATTACAAGTACAGGAATCTCTGTCACAAATAAGAATATGATGAAGAAGATGAAGAGGAAGATGAAGAAGTAGAATATGAAGAAGAATAATAGTTTAATAAGAACAATATGAGTAATGTTAACAAAAAGATGAATAACAAGAAGTTTAAGAAGAAGATAAAGAAGGTGAAGATGAAGAATAATTAGATGACAAAGATGATGCTGCTGAAGATTATGAAGGTGAAAGTGTGGCAAAAGTTAAAAAGGTCAAGAGCATGGAAGTTGTGAAACATACATATTTGGCAAAATAGAAAAAAGGTTAACAACATTGTCAATTTCTTCGTCAATCCGAACGTCTTTAAAAAAAAAAATATTAATGCTATTCCATTGGATTGGGTTAAACATCTATGCCTTTAATGTCTCCTCAACCTCCCCCAAAACATTCTACATTACTCTTTGTTGTTTTCCTTCATGTACAATTATCCAACAAGCCAAGAATGGGTTTTTTTTAATTACGATATTTTGTTCCCATAGACTTACATTGGATTTCCGGTATCGGTATCGGGTATCGCCGATATTTTGTGGATATCGTCGATACCATTCCGATCCGATATTTTTGGATATCGGAAAGTATCGCTCAACTCTAGTCATGATTCCTCCTCTCAGTGAATGATTGCTATGCTTTTCTATGGAAATCTCAGGCATCTAAGTGTATCTTCTCCCCCCTGTTGCAGCACTCTCTGTAAGTGTGGGTGCTTTGATATCTTATCTTCTCCTCTTTTCAGGCAGCTCTTATTAGGTCTTGGTAGCATTGGAAATGGGTCTTGGACTGGACCCTTGACAGGAGTTAGAGCCTTCCCTTTGTCCTGTGGGTCTCTCAGGCCACGCTGTACTTTCCCTTAGGCTGAGGAAGCTTGCTGCTGGCCACAAATTTCTTGGGGAATCTTTCTCCTTTGAGGTCTTTGGGGTCCGTAGGAGGCATCTGTGTAGTCAAGAAGGTTTTATGACCCTGGATAGTCACTTATTTTCTTTGATAGTCTGCTTTAAAGTAGCTTTTTTAGCTTTTTCCATGGGAGCTCAGTCTTACTGCTGCTGCAAGGACTGAGTGCAGGCCAATGTATATGTTACTAGCTCATATTTAAAAACTAGAATGTGGAATTGTCCTTTAATATCTGTAATACATTTTATTTACTGAAAGGAGACAGTAAAGTAACGGTAAAGATGATCTGAAGGAGTATAGAAAACTCTAATGAGTAAAGTTTGGAGGATTAGTATAGGCAAATTTCATTTCCTGAAATGCAATGACATCAGCATTAGATATTTTAGCTTTTTTCCAAGTAGAAATCTTTTAAGCTGACTGTTAAGTCCTTTGACGTCTAATGAAAAAACTTTTAAAGCCATAGAAAACAATGAAAACTATTAATGAAGTACAGTCATGGCCAAAAGTTTTGAGAATGACACAAATATTAATTTTTACAAAGTCTACTGCTTCACTTTTCTAATGGCAATTTGCATATACTCCAGAATGTTATAAAGAGTGATCAGCTTAACAGCAATTACTTGCAAAGTCAATATTTGGCTAGAAAATAAACTTTATCCCCCAAAACACATTTCAACATCATTGCAGCCCTGCCTTAAAAGGACCAGCTAACCTCTTTTCAGTGATTGCTCCATTAACACAGGTGTGGGTGTTGATGAGGACATGGCTGGAGATCAATCTGTCATGATTAAGTAAGAATGACACCACTGGACACTTTAAAAGGAGGCTGGTGCTTGGCATCATTGTTTCTCTTCTGTTAACCATGGTTATCTCTAAAGAAACACGTGCAGTCATCATTGCAATGCACAAAAATGGCCTAACAGGGAAGAGTATCGCAGCTAGAAAGGTTGCACCTCAGTCAACAATCTATCGCATCATCAAGAACTTCAAGGAGAGAGGTTCCATTGTTGCCAAAAAGGCTTCAGGGCGCCCAAGAAAGACCAGCAAGCGCCAGGACCGTCTCTTAAAAGTGTTTCAGCTGCGGGATCGGGCTACCAGCAGTGCAGAGCTTGCTCAGGAATGGCAGCAGGCAGGTGTGAGTGCATCTGCACGCGCTGTGAGGCGGAGACTCTTGGAGCAAGGCCTGGTCTCAAGGAGGCAGCAAAGAAGCCACTTCTCTCCAGAAAAAACATCATGGACAGACTGATATTCTGCAAAAGGTACAGGCAGTGGACTGCTGAGGACTGGGGTAAAGTTATTTTCTCTGATGAATCCCCTTTTCGATTGTTTGGGACATCAGGAAAACGGCTCATTCGGAGAAGACAAGGTGAGCGCTACCACCAGTCTTGTCTCATGCCAACTGTTAAGCATCCTGAAACCATTCATGTGTGGGGTTGCTTCTCAGCCAAGAGAATCGGCTCTCTCACAGTCTTGCCTAAAAACACAGCCATGAATAAAGAATGGTACCAGAATGTCCTCCAAGAGCAACTTCTCCCAACCCTCCAAGAGCAGTTTGGAGATCAACAATGCCTTTTCCAGCATGATGGAGCACCTTGCCATAAAGCAAAGGTGATAACTAAATGGCTCAGGGAACAAAACATAGAGATTTTGGGTCCATGGCCTGGAAACTCCCCAGATCTTAATCCCATTGAGAACTTGTGGTCAATCATCAAGAGACGAGTGGACAAACAAAAACCTAAAAATTCTGACAAAATGAAAGCATTGATTGTGCAAGAATGGACTGCTATCAGTCAGGATTTGGTCCAGAAGTTGACTGAGAGCATGCCAGGAGAATTGCAGAGGTCCTGAAGAAGAAGGGTCAACACTGCAAATATTGACTTGCTGCATTAACTCATTCTAACTGTCAATATAAGCTTTTGTTACTCATATGTTTGCAATTATTATATTTCTGTCTGTGATAAAAACATCTGTCAAACACACATAAAAACCAGAGGGCAGCAGATCATGTGAAAATATAATATTTGTGTCATTCTCAAAACTTTTGGCCATGACTGTAAGTAACAGCCTTCCTTTGGATGCATAATAGCAAAGGATTTCCCATTAAATGAGATTGTTAATTTAACTGGGAAGCTCCATTTATAGGAGATGTTATTACGTCTCAGAATAGTTGTTATGTCAACAAAGTACAGGGTGGGCCACTTATATGGATACACCTAAATAAAATGGAAATGGTTTGTGATATCAACTTCCTGTTTGTGACACATTAGTATATGGGAGGGGAAAAATTTTCAAGATGGGTGGTGACCATGGCGGCCATTTTGAAGTTGGCCATTTTGGATCCAACTTATTTTTTTTCAATGGGAAGAGGGTCATGTGACACATCAAACTTATTGAGAATTTCACAAGAAAAACAATGGTGTGCTTGGTTTTAACGTAAATTTATTCTTTCATGAGAAATTTACAAGTTTATGACCACTTATAAAATGTGTTCAAAGTGCTGGCCATAGTGTTGGATTGTCAATGCAACCCTCTTCTCCCACTCTTGACACACTGATAGCAACACCACAGAAAAAATGCTAGCACAGGCTTCCAGTATCCGTTGTTTCAGATGCTGCACATCTCATATCTTCACAGCATAGACAATTGCCTTCAATTACGAGTTGTGCAGCATCTGAAACAACAGATACTGGAAGCCTGTGCTAGCATTTGTTCTGTGGTGTTGCTATCAGTGTGTCAAGAGTGGGAGAAGAGCGTTGACCACCCTGTATTTCCTGACTCTCAGTATATCTGTGCAGAAGTCTGGAAATATCTTAATGGATTCATGCAACAAAGGAACAAATACTTATCAGCTCTCCTAAAGTGTAGTACAGCCCTGGGATCTTTCAATCAAGGTCGGGATGCATGGAAACAAAAAATCCCAACTGGAGGATGAGTGAGGCACAGGAGCAATAGAAAAAATACAGTAATCAAAAAAGAAAATATGTAGAATGTTAAAACTTTACATTTAATGAAAAACAAAAACATATTAAAGTGGAATTAGAAAAGGGAGACATAAAAAATTAGAGAAAGGATGGTGCGTTGTGAACTAGCATGGTTCTTACTCATGTCCTACTGATTTGTGTGTTACCAACGTCTAAATATAGAAAAGTCAAATACAGAGGCGTGGCATCAATTAGTATGTCAGATGTATTCATCACAGGTGAGTGATTAACATCGTGTTAAAAAAGTTCATGAGCACACATAAAGAGAAAAATATAATTGGGCAATAAACTGTCTGCCTAAACTGTTTGTCAGAAAGAACATGCAAAAATACATTCGAGAGCATGAGTAAGCTCTGTAGCATGCACTTAAATGAAATGTCTAGATATACTTGACAGGGATTTTTTAGTTAGATTGTTGTGTGGTCGTGACGTGAGCTATAAATATATTCTGAAATACGGTTATTTAGTTTTCTTCTAGTGCTGCCAACATATTGTTTGTTGCAAACAATACAGTATATGATGTAGATAACTTAAGTGGACGCACAATTTATAAAAGATCTGATATCATAAGTCTTGCCTGTAACACAGGAAGAATTTTTTCCTTTGCGTGTGAACTGACACATATTGCATCTATTGTATCTTTCATAAATTGTGGAGAAATACATGCAGCCGCACACTCCGGTCCCGAGTGCCAGCGGCAGTGCCAGGTATTGAGGTGCGAGACTCGTTCGAGTTTCTCGCAAGTGTGATCCCGGCCTTAGAATCTTGCTAGTTCGAAACGCATTATTCTTTCTCTAATTTTTATGCCCCTTTTCTAATTCCCCTTTAACATGTTTTGAATGGTCTTTCATTAAGTGTGAAGTTTTACCAGTCTACATTTTTTCTTTTGGAATCGCTGAATTTTTTCTATTGCTCCGAATGGATTCATAAAAAGTTGGAAGAGACTCCATAAGTAACCAATGAGATGTTGCTTTGTTTCGTAGAAGTTAAATCAGGTAATTGTCTCCCTTGGAACATCTCTGGGAAGAAATTTAGGTTTTTGTAACCTCTGGGTTCTATTCTGCATTAGTTCAAAGTTGGAGAGCAAGAGAAAGATTTTTTGAAGAATGTTTTTTATATAAGACGATAGATCTGTTGGAGGGATACTCTACTGGATTTCCCTAAAATTTAAAATATTTCTTCTATTTCTGTCTTCTTGGTCAAAAATCTTCATTTGTAGCATCTTAATTTAGCATTTTTATGAGTAATTAATGTTTTCTAAGTTTGGTGTTCTAGAAGAAATATCTTCAACTTTTTTCTCTGTATTTCTTACTTTTTGATTCATTTCTGTAATGGCGGTTTGTCAAATCTTTTATTTTAGTTAGTGTCCATTTGCATAATAGTGCATCTAAAGCATTCGCAAATATATTTTTCAGATGGCCTTCTGGACAAACTGGCTGACGGTTCATGATAATACTATGTGTAGATGGATCTATATTAGATACAACCGCAGGGCTATGTAAATCAAGCCTCAGGTCCTGCTTTACATAGTTTGGAGAAGAGTCCTCAGATTCCTATCAAGTGTCAGTAAATTGTTATTTGGATTGCTGTTAGCCCTGTCCTTTCTTTTATTTCTAAGAATGCTGTCCCCTGTTTCAGTAGATTTATTGTCCATAAAGGTAGAGTGTTTCTTGTTGTTTCCTCCATTTTTATTATTATCATTAAATGGAAGCTCTTTCTGGGCCTATGGCTTAGTATGAGTTGGCGGCACCATCTTCTATAGAGAATGTGTTTGTGACACTATAAAAGCTTTCCCCTTAGGAAGTTTCCCTCAGGTTCTTTTAGGCCATGAGATATATCCCCCTTATAGGAAGAAGCCATATCTGAGGCCAACTCTCTGCGCGCTTGCATAGAAGCAATTGGCAGCATAGCAGAATTTTGTGTGTTTGCGGTTGCGACACACAGCTTTCCCCTTGGGGATTTTGCGGTGTTAAAGGAATTTTTTGGGGCCAAGGTAAGGAGAAGCTTTCCGTATCTGTGTGGAGTCTGTAAGCTGATGTGAATATGACACGTCTCTACTTGTTAGGACAGGGGTGCGGAATCTTACAGCTATCTCATCTGCTCCTTCAATATGTGACGCTGCCTTGTACTTCTGCAGGTGCTCCTTCTTTCTGACAGCACTTGAGTGTCCTGTAGGAGGCAGAAGGGTCTTCTCTACTGGGTCTTGCGGGCCAATAGAGCTTGTGGTGGACAATGATGGAGCTGGAGAAAAGATGTTTCTCACACTGCTGTGAGGTCCCTGTGTCCGTATCAGCGACGTCTGCATCTGCTGCGACTGGGGTACAGCGGTTGCTTCTTTCGGTCCAGGTATGGACATTTTGTATTCCAGGATCCTTTTTGGTTGTAAAAGGTCTTCTGTGGTTTTGTTAAACCATCAAGGTCTTCTGAAAGTTGATATCTAGGCCTTTATGCAGGAGAGCTCAGGGAAACGGAGCCATCATGGTGCTTCCAACTTCTGTATTTTTCACCCACTTCACAGAACAGTACCCGGACCCGAACCTGAACCCGGATCTCATTCACTTGAATGCGGGGCCTAAACATCCAGTGTTTGCCACCCTGTCATGTGCATGACAGCACGGCAAACACCACTTGTAATCGGCAGGGAAATGCCCGCCGGTCAGAGAGTCGCGGTTCCCATGCTGACCCATGCTGTGAGTGCGGTTCCCATGCTGTGAGTGCACAGCTGTGATCGGAGGTATAAATTTTACCTCCAGTCACTGGTGTCAGCTGATGGGAGTATTCATCAGCAACTCCTTTGCTGCAAATAAATAACAAAAAAAATAATAATCTGCGTGGGTTCCCCTTTATTTTTGCTAACCAGCCAGGCAAAACTCACATATGTGGGCTGAAAACCCCAGCTGTCAGCTTCAGCAAGGCTAGTTATCAAGAATAGAGGGACCCCTATATTGTTTATTCAAATTATTTAAATAAATAATTTAAAAAAACGTCATGGGGTATCCCCCATCTTTGACAACCAGCCTTTCTAAAGGAATCAGCTGGGGCTGGTATTCTCAGGCTGGTAAGGGGCCATGGATATTGGCCCCCCCAGCCTTAAAATAGTAGCCCACAGCTGCCCAGAAAAGGCACATCTATTAGATGAATGGTTGCATCTTGGCACCATCCAGGTTGAAAACTGTTTATGCCCCAGACATGGATTATGGTGTAGGACAGAACGACAGACAGGTATGGTATATCATGCTTTTATTTTAGTTTTATTACTGGAGATTGAGGTCTTTGGTGGAATTAGGTGAGGTCGTAAGTATGGTTTAATTAAGATTATTAAAGGAGTCTGTGTCATTCTTTCAATTAAAGGACTTTTTTGTGGGTGTGTGCTTTCTTACAATGTGACCATGGTGTTAGTAATGGGGATGTCTTATTGAGGCCTCTCCATTACTAACCATGGGGCTTGATGTCACCTGACAATACAAAGGTGACATCAACCCCTCAATTATCAACCCTCTTGCCACCACTACAGGGCAAGTTGGAAGAGCCAGGCAAAGCACCAGAATTGGTGGATGTAATAGATGTGCCTTTTCTGGGCAGCTACAGGCTGCTATTTTAAGGCTGGGGGCCAATATACATGGCGACTGTTGGACGGTCTAAGATGGTATGGGACAAGGACTGCAAGATGGCGTTAAGTGGCAAGAAATAGTGAAATGGACTAGCCCATCGTGGGCTAGCCAAAAGCAAAAAGATGCGAAGAGGAGTCCAACCCTTCATCAGGCAAGCCAAATGAGGGGAGCACAGCAAGTAAAAGCTCCCGCCCAGGGACTTGCCATCACCATAGAGTGAAGTGTAATGAGATGTTTTGCCCAATAAGGTGTAGCCCAAGGATATGGGCAGGGAGATTCGAGAAATGGGATAGTGAGTCATGGTAGACTCCCCAGTGAAAGGTGGGGCATGACAGGCCTCAGGAGATGGAAGACATAACGCCATTTGTGGTTTGCTTGCTAGGGAGTGAATAGCAAGGAACAGAATAGGCATAGATAAGCAAGGCTTTCAGGGTTGCGTCAGAAGGAACGGAGGAACTGGAGCTGGCTTGCTCATCAGAAGGAAGAATGGAAGCTTGCAGCCCAGAACAGAGCGACTTTGATGAGCAGCCAAGGCCTGAAGAGCGGATGCAGCTTCAAATGCTGAGGGTTCCTAAGAACTGAGGAAGGAAGAGCCAGGATTTGACAGCTGATGAGTGACCTAAGGGGCTTGGGTTCAACAGAAAAGAGGAGATTGGCCAGAACCAGGGCTGGATAAATGTTTGTGGGTCTGCTAACTGAAAGGTACCAAAGACTGGCTTTCCAGGGAGAGGTCATCTTGTGTGACGCGCAGGATAAGGAGGAGTTCATAGAATAGTTCGCCACCAGCCATGACATAGTCTTCAAGCAGAGAGCAGAGGAGACGGGGCACCTGGCAGCAACAATTTACTGTTGGAATTATGATGACCTTCGTGAAGATGGAGGGTTGCTATCGGTGGTATGCCTTAGATGTGATCCATGAAGGCAGAGAGCAAGATGAGCACTTCTTGCAAAACAAAAGGGCCAGGAAGAGGGACATAGAGGTGGCCCAAGTTGGGGGCTACCACCTCTGAGATTTTAGAAAGTCTCTGGGGGTCCTCACAAGAACAGGCACTGGTACAGGTGATGTGTAGGGGGAGTGGATCACTTCTACTTGTCGGGAGCACCAACACTACCGGGTCTGGGACCTTGCTGCTCAGGCGCCTGTGAATAGAGATTCAGGGAGCAAGTGGAGGCAGACCCCAGGGCTCCCTGAAGATAAGGGAGAGAACATGGACACTTGAGACAAAAAAGAAGAGGAGTTGAATGACGAGTAGGCCTAGTTGTGCCTGTTGAATGCATGTGAGGGGCGCAGAGCTCGAATGGGTCAGGAGATCTACAGGATTCGAGACTGCCTCATATTGATAACAAAGGTCTGACTGTCACTTCCAAACAGAAAGCTAGTGTGTACAGGTGCAAACTAAGAGTAGCCACCTCTATAATAAAAACAAGTTACACTCTGTAGTGCTATAGCATGTAAACATGAAATATATGCAATTTGAATTGCATTACTGCTCTAGATAATGAGAAAACATGGAGATGTTTAGCACATAATTTGGCCAATTCATGCTTGCCCAGCAGTCAATGACAAGGCGACCCTGGTTGCTGGGAACCTGTTTAATGTGAATCCTCTCCTAGGCTAAAGCCTGCATTTTTGGATTTGCACAGCAGCCAATGATAATAGGAGAGGATTCACATTAGATTGTGTAGTTTCCAAGGAACCAGAGATTGCCTAATCGTTGACTGCTGGCACGTATGACTTGGCCCAATTATGTGCTAAGCATTTCCATTTTTTTATTATCTAGAGCATTAATGCAATTCAGATTTCATATATTTCATGTTTACATGCTATAGCTGAACAGAGTGCAACTTTATTTATTTGCCTCATATTGATGGCTGTGGACAGCCAAGAAAGTTAAGTTCCCCTTTCCCAGTTTTGGGCTCGTTGCACATCCCCCTCATGGATTGCAAAGATGCCGCAGCCATTCATGGGTCTTACACACTCAGCCAAGGACTGAATTGCAGCAGACAGGAGAGGAAAACACTTATGGGTTTATGCCCAGGTGTTGTTCTCTCATGGGTGTGTAAGAGGCTGCAGACAGTCGCACTGCATCTAGATGCAGAAGGTCTCTGCGTTTGGCCTTGCAGACACCTTCTTAACCCTTCCGAATCTTTGACTCAGTGGAAACCTTTCTCCGAATAATTGACAAACCGGGACCTGGGTGTTTATAGGACTCCCAGCCTGCTGCTGGGAGTTGCCGGTGATATTTCCATTTCCCCCTGTTGAGGCTTTGAGCTATAGAATTTGTCTATCTTCCTCTTTGGTGTTGCTGGAGGACGTTTGTGTTACATCTCTGAGTCTACTCAAGATAAGTGTTCCCCTTGTTTGTCTATCGCAGCTGTCTTTATTGGTAGTGGGATCGACTAGTGCTCACCCCGTCATTCCCTAAGTAGAGCTAATATCCAGGGTCAGGCAGGGATTAGACTCCTGCTCGGCGATAGGTGCAGAACTTATATAGGAATGTTTAGGGCAGACAGGGTGACCTTTAGATATGCCTAGGGGGTCTCAGCTCCCCTCTTCCCTAGTGTTGCTTTCCCTTCTCCTTATCCCTTCATGTTGTACTTAGTCTTTCCTACACTGCGTGTGACATGTTCATGCTGGGGATGAGGTAGCATATTGGAGTCAGACAAGTGGCTTGCACCTCCGTGTGTGCTTCACCACAAATTCTACTCTATTCTCTGCTCGAGTAATAATTGTGGTGTAGTGAATGCCACAGCTCATTATTTATTTGACACCCCTTTCCCACCACAACAGCACCAACTTTGTCAGATCTCAAGAAAAATGCACCATAAGTTGCTAAATCATAGCCCTGCCTCAAGTTGCACCAATTTTTTTTTACTTTTTGAAGCTTTGATGAATCCAACCCATTTTTTTTCTGTTTTGAACCGGCAATATCATACTTCAAGGGATTTGTGAACATACAGTAGCTGACATCTATTTCTCTTTATGTTTACAGAATTAATAGACAGAATTAATAGTCATTTTGTGGTGGGTTTTGTTAAAACAAGGTTTATCTCATGTACCACTCCATGCAGACTTGGTATAGCCCCGTCCACTAGGTTGTAAAAATTATACGTACTCCAAAACCTCAAGGCACTGGGTAACTTCCACAAAACTTATTTTTATTGACACCACTGTGCACTTTTCTCTTGGCTTGACAAAGGCCCTGCTAAAATGTTGCTAATTTTCATCTGTGTACACTGGTGTCAATAAAAATATTTTTTGTGAAAGGAAGGTACCCCGGTGCCTTGGATTTTTGGAGTATGTGCGATTCTGTTAGTCTTTTTCACAATCCCATGTGATATTTCAGTTTTTCTTTTTTAATAAATTTGCAAAAATTTCTACATTTCTGTTTTTTTCAGTCAAGATGGGGTGCAGCGTGTACATTAATGAGAGAAAAATGAACTTTTTTGAATTTACCAAATGGCTGCAATGAAAAAAGGGTGAAAAATTTACCCACTGTACATTAATGCAAATAAGACTTATAACCTAGAGACCATTTTATTTTATGGCATGATTGGATATCATTGACTTAAGGCTCTTATTGCATTAATTATCTGGTTGATAGCATGGTATTCTTGATAATTTGACTTGCAGCATTTACTACTTAGTTTCTCTAATTATTATCAGAAGGTTCATTATACTTGGTACTAAATGACCTCTCATATAAAGTGAAAGATATTTCTTAATTAATTACGATCTTCTGCCTCAGGTGCTAAGTACTTCATGCTAAAATCATGCTTCGTAAAAGCAAATAAGGTCATCTTTCCAGTGAACAGTTGTTCTCAGGTCATTGTGTCCTGATATCACAGAAGGTATTGTATCTACCATGATACTTCAATAACTTTTGACTCCTAAAATTAATTTATTTCATTGTGACCTGGACATGCTTACTTGACTTCTGACTCTGTTGCTAGAAGTCACACCATTCACCTTGAAATCAGCACTGATGATGGAGCAGACATCAAAGCCTATATAGTAATTGGATGTCGCAGGTACTATCCAGTCAGTGATACTTGTGGCTAGGAGGACCCTAGGTGCCACTCAGTTAGGCAGAATGGATATGTGTGCTGTCTATCAGCTCAGCAGGAGTAATCAAAACCTTCCTGTAGCCAATAAGGCAGTACCACAGAAGTTTCACAATTTGAGTGCAGCTCCGAGTTGCACCTAAATTGTGAATTTTCATAGCTTTTACTATAAAGCTTTGATGTATAAAGGCCATAATGTCTGGAATTGTGAAGAATTTTTCTCACCTTTCGTTTAACAGCTTGATGCTAACAAGTAAGCATGTCATAAACATCTACACGACCTTTTGGTTATTCAGAATTGATAGCAACTGGCTAATAATTTATTTACTCACAGACAATGTTAGGTCAACCTAGGGATACCTAGTTTCATTTACCTGCTCACCTAGGAAGCGCTCAAATGACCAAAGCCTTTGATTGATATAATTCATAACTTCATTCATAACCTTAATTAATAGTTAATTCCATTTGCACTACTGCCTTACCGATTAGCAGAAGGATTGCAGCATTAATGATTGAATAAATAACATCACTAGTACTGGAATCATGTGGTGTTACATCATTACATTTATTTTTACTAATGTTGTGCTAGAATTTTTCTGCATAAATTGTATAAAATCGCAAATAGAGAATAACTGCATATTCTGCAGGTGACAAAGATTTATCCCAGTGGATAGAACATGTGTGGGAAATTAAGTATTTGAATTAAAGATCTTACAATTAATCTATCATGCAGAGATAATTCACTGCTTTTATGTGGTGATTTGTAGTTGAATTTTCATTTTCATATAAAATGTATAAAATGTCATACTCACTAGAAAGCAACATTTTCACATTTTACTGGGAAAGAACCACTATGGTCCATTTACGAATCACCTTGTCTGGACTGACCAAGATTTTATTGACTCAAACTCATTAGTCACATCGTAGGCACACAGCAGGGGAAATAAGTATTTGATACACTACCAATTTTGCAAGTTTTCTCACCTACAAAGAATGGAGAGGCCTGTAATTTTTTTTGTAGGTACACTTCAATTGTGAGAGACAGAATCTAAAAATAAAAATCTGAAAATTGCATTACATAATTTTTAAATAATTAGGTTGCATTCTATTGCATGAAATAAGTATTTCATCACCTACCAACCAGCAAGAATTCTGGCTCTCACAGACCTGTAAGTTATTCTTTAAGAAGCCCTCCTACTTTGCACTCATTACCTATATTAATTGCAGCTGTTTGAACTCATTACCTGTATAAAAGACACCTGTCCACACACTCAATCACACCCTAACTTCTCCACCATGGCCAATACCAAAGAGCTAAGGACACAAGAGACAAAATTGTAGACCTGCACAAGGCAAGGATGGGCTACAAGGAAAGCAGCTTGGTGAGAAGGCAACAACTGTTGGCACAATTATTGGAAAATGGAAGAAACACAGATGTCTGTCAATCTTACTAGGTCTGGAACTCCATGCAAGCTCTCGTCTTGTGGGGTAAGGATGATTCTGAGAAAGGTCAGGAATAAGCCCAGAACTACATGGGAGGACCTGGTCAATGACCTGAAAGCCGAAACCACACTCTCAAACATTCTTTTGGGTGATTTTCTGCAAATGGGACTGGTCAACTACACCGTATTGAAGAGCTGATGGATAGGGTCAAGTATCACAAGATTTTGGCCAACACCTCCTTCCCTCAGTAAGAGCATTGAAGATGGCTCATGGCTGTGTCTTCCAGCATGACAATGACCTGAAACACACAGCCAGAGCAACTACAAAGTGGCTCTGTGAGAAGCATTTCAAGGAGCTGAAGTGGTCTAATCATTCTTCAGACATAACCCAATAAAAAATATTTGGAGTGAGCTGAAATTCAATGTTGTCCAGCGACAGTCTCGAAATCTGAAAGATCTGGAGGAGATCTGCATGGATGAGTGGGCCAAAATCCCTGCTGCAGTGTGAGAAAACATGATCAAGAACTACAGGAAACATTTGACCTCTTTAATTGCAAACAAAGATTTCTGCACCAAATATTAAGTTTGGTTTTCTTATTGTATCAAATACTTATTTCATGCACTAAAATGGAAATTCATAATGTAAAAGTAATACAATGTTATTTTCTTGATTTTTTTTTAAGAGTCTGTTTCTCACAGTTGAAGTTGTACGTACAATAAAAATTATAGTCCTTTGTAATGGGAAAACATGTAAAATCGGCAGTGTATCAAAAACTTATTTTCATCATCGTATATGAAGTTGTTCAGTTCTGATCAGGAGACCCACAGTTGTTTCATACATTGTAGATCATACTTGGACCGTGAACATAGGATGTATGAAACCATCCTAAGACCAAGAACTAAATTGTGCATTATAAATAAAACAGAGCCCTTGAAAAAGTGATGGCGAAAAAGATTAACAAAAAGTGTAAAAATAGGATCTTCAAATTACATTTGCATGAACAAGTTCATTAAGACACTAAAAAACAAAGAATTACTGTAGATTGGAGCTCAGTTTAAAGGTATGTGGACTCTAGGAGGAACCTCTTGCTTTAACCCCTTAACGACCTCCGATATGCCTTTTAACGGGGTGGTTAAGGGTACTTAAACCACAGCCCCGTTAATTAACGGCGCTGTGGAAAAAGTATATAGCTCCCCACAGAGTTGAATTTTCTCCGGGGTCTCGGCTACCAGTGATAGCCGAGACTCCAGAGAACATGATTCAGGTCAGTTTTCACCGACCCCGCTTTTGCGATCGCCGTTATTAACCATATAACGGTGACCACAAAAAAAAAGCTGCGATTTCGCATTTAATTTCTCCTCTCATGTGATCGCACATCAGAGGAGAGAGAACAAGGGTACCCGGGTCCCCCGATCTATCCCCTGTACCTCCCCCAGTCCCATGGCTCCCGAAGCTCCCGCCAAATCTGCCGGCCGGCAGATTCATACATTCAGGGCAGGTACATTTTGATCACTGTGATAAACGCTATCACAGTGATCAAAATAAAAAAATAGTAAATAACCCCCCCTTTATCACCCCCTTAATTAGGGAAATATAATAAAATAAAGAAAATATATTTATTTTCATTTTTCCATTAGGGTTTGGGTTAGGGTTATAATTAGGGTTAAGGTTGGAATTAGGGTTATAATTAGGGCTAGGTTTACAATTAGGGTTAAGGCTACAATTAGGGTTAGGGTTATAATTAGGGTTGGGATTAGGGTTAGGATTAGGGCTAGGGTTGGGTTTAGGGTTAGGGGTGTGTTGGGGTTAGTGTTGGAGCTAGAATTGAGGGTTTTCCACTATTTAGGCACATCAGGGGTCTCCAAACACGACATAGCGTTCAAAAAGTCAAATGGTGCTCCCTCCCTTCCAAGCCCTGCAGTGCGCCCAAACAGTGGTTTACCCCAACATATGGGGTATCAGCGTACTCAGGACAAATTGCACACCAATTTTGGGGTTCTAATTTTTCCTGTTACCGTTGGGAAAATAAAAAATTGTGGTCTAAAAAATCATTTTTGAGGAGAAAAATGATTTTTTTTTCACGGCTCTGCGTTTATAAACTTCTGTGAAGCACTTGGGGGTTCAAAGTGTTCACCACACATCTAGATAAGCTCCTTGGGGGTCTAGTTTCCAAAATGGTGTCAATGGGGGGGTTTTCTACTGTTTAGGCACATCAAGGGATCTACAAACACAACATGATGCCCGCAGAACATTCCATCAAAGTCTGCATTCCAAAGCGGCGCTCCTTCCTTTCCAAGCTCTCCCATGCGCCCAAACAGTGGTTCCCCCCCACATATGGAACTTCAGCATACTCAGGAAAAATTGCACAACAACTTTTGTTGTCCAATTTCTCCTGTTACACTTGGAAAAATAAAAAATAACGGACTAAAAAATAATTTTTGAGAAAAAAAATATTTTTTTATTTTCACGGCTCTACGTTATAAACTTCTGTGAAGCACTTAGAGGTTCAAAGTGCTCATCACACATCTAGATAAGTTCCTTAATGGGTAATGTTTCCAAAATGGTGTCACTTGTTGGAGGTTTCCACTGTTTATGCACATCATGTGCTTTCCAAACGCGACATGGCGTCCAGCCAATTCTGCGTTGAAAAAGTCAAACAGCGCTCTTTCCCTTGCAACCTCTGCCGTGCGCCCAACAAGTGGTTTACCCCCACATATGGGGTATCGGCGTATTCAGGAGAAATTGCAAAACAAATTTTGTGGTTCATTTTCTCTTTTAACACTTGTGAAAATAAAAAAATTGCTTTTGAAGTAAATTCATTGCAAAAAAAAGTTAAATGTTAATTTTTTACTTACACATTGCTTCAGTTCCTGTGAAGCACGTAAAGGGTAAATAAACATCTTGCATGTGGTTTTGAGCACCTTGAGGGGGGCAGTTTTTAGAATGGTGTCACTCTTGGGTATTTTCTATCATATAGACCCCTCAAAGTGACTTCAAATGTGATGTGGTCCCTAAAAAAAAATGGTGTTGAAAAATGAGAAATCACTTGTCAACTTTTAACCCTATAACTTCGTAAAAAAAAAAAAATTGTTTCCAAAATTGTGGTGATGTAATGTAGACATGTGGGAAATGTTATTTATTTAGAAATTTTTGTGACATATCTCTCTGATTTAAGGGCATAAAAATTTAAAGTTTGAAAATTGCTAAATTTTCAAAATTTTCACCATATTTCCGTATATTTCATAAATAAACGCAAGTCATACCAAAAATTTTTTACCACTAACGTGAAGTACAATATGTCACGAAAAAACATTCTCAGAATCAGCGGGATTCGTTAAAGGGTTTCAGAGTTATAACCTCATAGAGTGACAGTGGTCAGAATTGTAAAAATTGGCCCGGTCATTAAGCTGCAAATTGACTCTGTCTCTAAGGGGTTAAACACCAGGAATATCCACCCCCCAAATGTACCAATTTTGGAGCAGATTTTCCTGCTCCAGTAGACTGGGTATAATTTAAAAAATAAACAAAACTCTCACCGTGCCTCCGAGGCACTCTTGCATCATATTCACAGAATATACAAACTGTGTAAACATATTCTAATGTATTACTGATGAATAATTTTATTTAGATGGCAAATTTCCTGGATGTGAGAACATTCATAAACTTTCTCCTATAATTTATTTTTCCTTGCATCACAGCCAATTTCACTGGAATCTTTTTTTATTCCGTGTTTATTGTGAATAAATATGTATTATTTTTTTTTTATTCCAGCAACACACAGATGACACAAAAATCAGTTTCGTACAGTAATATTGATAGGAAAATGTAAGGAAATTAACACAGGTAGTTGACTGAAAGAAAGTGCAGGCTTGTCTGTCTGGGAAATCTATTTACACAGGCAACTCACCAGATGGAGAGCGAACTTAGGAGTATCCTCATTTAAAAATAATAATTGTCACACAGCACAAAAGTGGCATCAATTGCCACAGAGTAGAAACAGTATAACAGTCCTCTAACACGCCTTCTACTACTGACAACCCACCAGATGGACAACGAACTTGGAGACTAAAGATTTCAAAAAAATAATTGTTACACAGCACGTAAGTGGTATCAATTTCCACATAGCAAAAACAGTAGAATAGACCTCTGACACACCTTCTTGTTGTGAATGGGTTTGAGATGAGTTCTGAGCAGAGGCTCCCTCTGGTGGTTACAAGCGGTGCTAGTGAAGATTGTGAGGACTGGGAATCAGGTGTTACTGACTGGTCTTATATAAGGGAGTCATTTTCCCATCAGGGTTGCCGGTGATCAATTGTTCTGGTCTGAATCCTTCTTTCCAGTTTCCCTTGTAGCCTGCTGTGTCGTGTCTGCATCTCCTGCTTACAGATAAGACTTTTGCTTCTTTTGTGTTTGTGCTATATTTTTGCATATTGTCCTGCACTTCTTTGGGGGCCTTCAGGGTCCCCTCCTGGGGCTTCTGCCCTCTCAGTTTAGTTCAGCCACTGTGTTTTGTTCTTTTGCTTTTTCCAGTTTTTTCAGTGGCTGCTGTTTTGATTTTTTTACACCAGAGAACTAATTTAGGTGGTAGAGGTCGTGTGATCTCAGGTGATGTTGAAATTAGTAGAGTTGGAGCTTTTCAGGGTTTTCTGGGATTGCAGTAAGTAACCTTCCTATCCTTTTCTATTTAGATAGTTTGGGCCCCAGCGTTTGCTCATACTATTTTCTTTCTGTGTCAGTATTTCCTCTTGTCTAACCGCCATTACATGTTTGGGGGCTTTCTGTTATCTTTGGGGTTCTGCTCCGGGGCAGATAGCTTTCCTATTTCTATCTTTAGGTGTAGTTAGTTTCTCAGGCTGTGACGAGGCGTCTAGGACCAACGTAGGAACGCTCCACGGCTGCCTCTAGTTGTGGTGGTTAGTCAGGGTACTGCAATCTCATAGATTCCAACTGCTCTGGTGTATTGCCTTTTTTACCTGCACTCCTCAGCTACCGAAACATAACAGTATCACCGGCCAAAAAATTGAAAATTGTATGGTACTCACAGAAGGAAAAAAAAAAAAATATTGTGAAAGAAAAAAGGTTGTCAGAGTTGTCAGAGATATTTTTCTGTTTGTTGCATTTTTTTTTTCCTCTGTATCTCTGGGTGCTGGGGAGGATCTTTTCTCCCAATGGAGTTTGCACAGTTGTCTGGCCGTGTGGATCAGCTTGCCACTGAGGTTCAGAGTATTGCTGCATATCTTGCTAGGTTGCCTGTTGTGGAACCTAGGATCCCCATGCCAGATTTGTTTTTAGGGGATCAAGCTAAGTTTCAGAATTTCAAAAATAATTGTAAATTGTTTTTTGCCTTAAAATCTAAGTCCTCAGGAAACGCAGCGCAGCAGGTTCAAATTATCATCTCTCTCCTGCGCGGCGATCCTCAGGATTGGGCTTTTTCCCTGATACCTGGGGATCCTGTTTTGAGTGATGTTGATGCGTTTTTTCAGGCTTTGGGGTTATTGTACGATGAGCCTAATGTCACTGATCAAGCTGAAAAAACCTTGTTGGCATTAAATCAGGGGCTTGATGACGCTGAGTTATACTGTCAGAGATTCCGTAGGTGGGCAGTCCTGACCAAATGGAATGACGACGCTTTGGCGGCCCTTTTCCGGAAGGGTCTGTCAGATAATGTAAAGGATGTTATGGTGGGATTCCCTGTCCCCTCTGGTCTCAATGATTCTATGTCATTAGCGATTCAAATTGACAGACGTTTGCGTGAGCGGAGAAGTATGCGTGGAATGGTGTTGCCTTGTGAACCAGCTTCTGAACCCATGCAGTGTGATAGAGTGGTGTCTGGGGCACAGCGTCATGAGTTTCGAAAGCGCAATGGGTTATGTTTCTACTGTGGTGATGCCTCTCATGCTATTTCAGTCTGCCCTAAGCGGGGAAGACGTTTTGCACGCTCAGTTGTCTTGGGTAGTGTTCAGACTAAGTTTTTATTAACTGTCACTCTGATATGCTCTCTGTCCTCATTTTCTGCTCAGGCTTTCGTTGATTCTGGAGCAGCTATTAACCTGATGGATTATGATTTTGCTAAACGTTGTGGGTTTCCCTTGATACCCCTACAGAAGTCTATTCCCCTACTGGGGATCGATTCTACCCCTTTGGCTGAGAATAAACCCCAGTTTTCTACTCAGGTGATAATGAGGGTTGAACCTGATCACCAGGAGTGCTGCAAATTTTTGGTTCTATATAATCTGCATGACATTATCGTGCTGGGTTTCCCTTGGTTACAGTCTCATAATCCTGTTTTGGATTGGAAATCTGTGTCTGTAACAGTTGGGGCTGCCAATGTGTTAATACCAACACTACTGTTTTTTCTGCCTCCCCCCAGGCTCAGGATGTTCCTGACTTTTTGTTTGATTTTTCTGATGTGTTTAGCGAAAGTAAATCTGCATCCTTGCCTCCCCATAGGAGCTATGACTGCGCTATTGAATTAGTGCCGGGTAGTAAATTCCTTAAAGGTCGCCTTTTTAACTTGTCTGTACCTGAACATGACACTATGCGGTCTTATATCAAGGAATCATTGGAGAAGGGTCATATCAGACCATCCTCTTCACCCTTAGGTGCCGGTTTTTTCTTTGTGGCCAAAAAAGATGGTTCATTAAGGCCGTGTATTGATTATCGTCTCTTGAACAATATTACTGTGAAATATCAATACCCGTTACCCTTGATTTCTGACCTGTTTTCCAGGGTGAAAAACGCTACTTGGTTTACCAAGCTTGACCTCAGGGGGGCGTATAACCTTATTCGCATTAAGCACGGGGATGAATGGAAGACGGCATTCAATACCCCTGAAGGGCATTTTGAGTACCTAGTGATGCCCTTTGGGCTCACTAATGCTCCTTCCGTCTTCCAGTCCTTCATGAATGACATTTTCAGGGATTTTGTGGACAAATTTCTGATTGTTTATTTGGATAATATCTTGATTTTTTCTAATGACTGGGACTCTCATGTGAAACATGTTCGAACTGTGTTCCAGATTTTGAGAGAGAATGCTCTGTATGTGAAGGGATCAAAGTGTCTTTTTGGCGTACAGAGGATCTCATTTCTGGGATTCATTTTGTCCCCATCTGTTATTGAAATGGACCCGGTCAAGGTTCAGGCCATCTGTGATTGGGTCCAACCTACTTCATTAAAGGCTCTTCAGAGATTTTTGGGTTTTGCCAATTTTTATCGTAAATTTATTGGTAATTTCTCGGTTATTGTTAAACCATTAACTGATTTGACCAGAAAGGGTTCTGATGTGGTGAATTGGCCTCCTGAGGCAGTCTCTGCATTTCAGGAACTTAAGCAGAGATTCACTTCTGCTCCTGTTCTACGGCAGCCTGATGTTTCTCTGCCATTTCAGGTGGAGGTTGATGCCTCTGAAATTGGGGCAGGTGCCGTTTTGTCCCAAAAAGATCCAGAGACCTCTAAAAGTAACCCTTGTGCCTTTTTCTCTCGAAAATTTTCTCCTACTGAACGTAATTATGACGTGGGTAATCGGGAGTTATTGGCCATGAAGTGGGCTTTTGAAGAGTGGAGACATTGGCTGGAGGGAGCCAAACATCAGGTGGTGGTCCTTACGGACCATAAGAATCTGGTCTATCTGGAATCTGCCAAGCGACTCAATCCTAGACAGGCCAGGTGGGCCTTGTTTTTCACACGTTTTAATTTTGTGGTTTCCTTTCTTCCTGGCACTAAGAATGTTAAGGCGGATGCCCTCTCGAGGAGTTTCCTTGCGGACTCTCCTGAGTTATCTGATCCTTCTGTTATTTTGAAAGAGGGTGTAGTTCTTTCCGCCATCTCGCCAATTTGAGACTTGCTCTGGAGGGGTGTCAGGAGGATAGGCCCGAGCGCTGCCCTGTTGGAAAATTGTTTGTCCCGGACCAATGGAAAAAGAGTGTGATGTCTGAGATTCATTGTTCCGCATTGGCTGGGCATCCCGGAATTTTTGGTACCAGAGACTTGGTTAGTCGGTCCTTTTGGTGGCCTACCTTGTCTCGTGATGTCAGGGAATTTGTGCAGTCCTGCGGGACTTGCTCTCACTCCAAGCCTTGCTCTCGCTCTAGTGGTTTGTTGATGCCATTGCCTGTGCCCAAGAGACCATGGACCCATATCTCTATGGATTTCATTTCCGATCTTCCTGTTTCTCAGAGAATGACCACCATCTGGGTAATTTGTGATAGGTTTTCCAAAATGATACATCTTGTGCCATTACCTAAGTTGCCTTCCTCCTCTGAATTGGTGCCGTTGTTCCTTCAGCACGTGGTTCGTTTACATGGCATTCCTGAGAACATTGTGTCTGACAGAGGAGTCCAGTTTGTTTCCAGATTTTGGAGGACTTTTTGTTCTAAACTGGGTGTTCAATTGTCTTTCTCCTCGGCATTTCATCCTCAGACCAATGGTCAAACTGAGAGAACAAACCAGACATTGGAGACTTATCTAAGATGCTTTGTGTCTGCTGATCAGGATGACTGGGTCTCTTTTTTGCCTTTGGCTGAGTTTGCTCTTAATAATAGGGCTAGCTCTGCCACTTTGATGTCTCCGTTTTTCTGTAATTCTGGGTTTCACCCTCGATTTTCTTCAGGACAGACGGAGGCTTCTGTCTGTCCAGGTGTTGACTCTGTTGTGGAGCGTATGCAACAGATTTGGGACCAGGTAGTGGAGAGGTTGTCCCTCTCTCAGGAGAAGGCCCAGCGGTTTGCTAACCGGCATAGGACTGATGGTCCTCGGTTTAAAGTGGGGGACTTGGTCTGGTTATCCTCAAAGAATATTCCTATGAGAGTAGCATCTCCTAAATTTAAGCCTAGGTTCATTGGACCTTATAAGATCATGGAGATTATTAATCCTGTTTCTTTTCGTTTGCTTCTTCCAGGGACATTTAAGATCCATAACGTGTTCCACAAGTCCTTGTTGAAGAGGTTTGTTGAGCCAGTGGTTCCTGCTGCTGTGCCTCCTGACCCTGTTTTGGTTGAGGGCAATCTGGAGTATGTGGTTGAGAAAATATTGGATTCTCGTTTTTCTAGACGGAAACTCCAGTATTTGGTTAAATGGAGAGGTTATGGTCAGGAAGACAATTCTTGGGTGTTTGCTTCGGACATCCATGCTAGGAGACTTATCCGTGCGTATCATAGAACTCATCCTGACCGACCTGGTTGCTCAAATGAGGGTTCGGTGACCCCTCCTCAAGGGGGGGGTACTGTTGTGAATGGGTTTGAGATGAGTTCTGAGCAGAGGCTCCCTCTGGTGGTTACAAGCGGTGCTAGTGAAGATTGTGAGGACTGGGAATCAGGTGTTACTGACTGGTCTTATATAAGGGAGTCATTTTCCCATCAGGGTTGCGGTGATCAATTGTTCTGGTCTGAATCCTTCTTTCCAGTTTCCCTTGTAGCCTGCTGTGTCGTGTCTGCATCTCCTGCTTACAAATAAGACTTTTAGCTTCTTTTGTGTTTGTGCTATATTTTTGCATATTGTCCTGCACTTCTTTGGGGGCCTTCAGGGTCCCCTCCTGGGGCTTCTGCCCTCTCAGTTTAGTTCAGCCACTGAGTTTTGTTCTTTTGCTTTTTCCAGTTTTTTCAGTGGCTGCTGTTTTGATTTTGTTACACCAGAGAACTAATTTAGGTGGTAGAGGTCTGTGATCTCAGGTGATTTTGAAATTAGTAGAGTTGGTGCTTTTCAGGGTTTTCTGGGATTGCAGTAAGTACCCTTCCTATCCTTTTCTATTTAGATAGTTTGGGCCCCAGCGTTTGCTCATACTATTTTCTTTCTGTGTCAGTATTTCCTCTTGTCTAACCGCCATTACATGTTTGGGGGCTTTCTGTTATCTTTGGGGTTCTGCTCCGGGGCAGATAGCTTTCCTATTTCTATCTTTAGGTGTAGTTAGTTTCTCAGGCTGTGACGAGGCGTCTAGGACCAACGTAGGAACGCTCCACGGCTGCCTCTAGTTGTGGTGGTTAGTCAGGGTACTGCAATCTCATAGATTCCAACTGCTCTGGTGTATTTCCTTTTTTACCTGCACTCCTCAGCTACCGAAACATAACACCTTCTACTACAGGCAACCCACCATATGGAGACCCAACTTAGAGTTTCCTTATTTAAAAAAATAAGTGTCACACACCACTAAAGTGGCATCAAATTCCACAGAGTAAAAATATTATAATAGGCCTCTGACACACCTTCCACCACAGGCAACCCACCAGACAGAACCCAACTTGGAGTCTCCACATTTCAAAAAATTGTTTGTAACATCAGCAGCAGTAGCAACAGCACACACAGAAGACACCACAAAGATGGCACAGACTGCAATAATGCGAGATTAATACATGACACTATAAATTACACCATTGCCTTGTTTGCCCAATCTTTGATTGGGGTGTAAAAGTAATCGGAGATCCATGACTTGTTCATTTTAATGAAAGTTAGGCAGTCTACAATTTGAGGATACAGTCAGATGCGTCAGGACAACATCAGCAGTGCTGAAGACACTTTCTGAGAGAACGCTGTCTGCCAGGCATGACAAAACCTCCAAGACATAACAGGCAAGCTCATGCCACTCTTCCATTTTTGAAGAGCAAAATGTAAAAGGCTCCTGCACCATCCACTCTAGTCATTCACAATGTGACAGAGTTGTACTCTGTTCTTCTGGTACACAGGCTGGTCTACAAAATGTATTAAATGACTCACAGAAATTGCTTATGCCTCTTACAGTGCTGCTGCTGCTACTAATGTTTTGGCAATGATGCCTTGTTGTTCCCGGAGTTGAACATCTACAACTGTGATGCACACTGTGTGCCTCACTGCTGTCTTGGTGAAAACTACTCTTAAGATTGATTACAAGTGTATTTGGATACTCCAACATGTGCGCATCCCTTTCCAGAGGGTGATCATCTGGCAAAATTTTCTCTTGTACCGTGGATCTAACAGTGTGGCAACATAGTAGTCAGCAATATTTCTAACCCTAATAGTGCAGCAAGAAGGCACTCATGTGTCATGCGCTTCCATGGGGTCCAAGTCCATGCTGTGTTGGTGGTGGGGTAAAACTCAAGGGGCTTCCTCTGTCCACTTCCGCCAACCAGGGACAACAGAGAGCGTATCATTATTCTATTCATCTCCTGACTGTTGCGCGTCCATCACCTCGTCCTCATCAACTTGTTTCTCAGCAACAGCATTTTCACTAACAGTTTGTCTGGCACCATTAGTCCCCCTTGATTGCTGTAAGCCACCCTCCCATGGCACCTGCCTGTGTGACGACAGTCCAGAAATTTGAGATATTGCTATCCCTTCTGCATCCTCCTCTGCTTCCAACTCTTTCTCAGGGACCATCACCACTATTCAAAGTGACCAAAATAGTGATGATGATGATGGAATTGTCAGCACTAACCATCATAGTAGCTATTTCAAAACTGTGCAGATGGATGCTGAGGTCCTTCACTTGTGCCCACTTTGCAAGCGTGATTTGCACTATGTCCGGACTGCATTGGCCCAGACTATGCATAAGGACATACTTCACCAGTGCTCATCACTGCTGACACAGCTGCTGCAACATGTGCAGAGCGGAATTCCACCTTGTCAGAACATCGCAAATCAAACGGTTAACCGGTAGGCCGAAAGACCTCTGTAGTGATGCAAGTCGATGACCTGTGGGGTGCGATCATCGGAAGTGAGGACACAGTAACCACGCTTTCTGCAGCAGTGCATTAAGGCTGGGATAGTGGTGGAGAAAATACTGTACCACCAGGTTGAGAAAGTGAGCAAGGCACATGTGTGAGATTGCCATGGCTTACAGCCACCACAAGGTTTGCACCATTATGGCTCCAGGTTTAGTGGAGAGAGCCATTGCTCTAACTCGGCATGGATACCTGTCCACAACTTTTGACCTGTGTGACTGCAGTCTCCAAGGCAAATTAATTTAAACATTGCCTGATTGTGGGAGCCATGGAGTATGGAGGTGAGGGAGATTCAATCTGCACTGTTGGAACATGTGTCTGAATAAAAGAGAGGTTGAGGGCAAAGGTGGAGGCCCTAAGGGAGGGGAGGAGGCAGAATCAGTGGAGTAACTGTTAGATACAGAGGTTTGTCCCACAAGCCTTGGGGATTCACAGACTTGTGGAGCAGTTCATTGACTGCCTGCCCCAACAGCCACCAGAGTCACCCAGTCACCTCAGCGAGATGTAATGCTCCTGCTCATGTTTGCTCATCCAGATCTCAGTGGTGAAATGCACACTGGCAGACATATTTTTTCAGGGAACAGGTGATGTTGTTGGCAACATTCTGATGCAGCGCAGGCACAGCTTTCTTCTGAGAAGTAATGGCTACTGGTTAACTGGTACTGAACTAATGCAACTGCCATTAACTTTCAGAAACCATCTGTATCCACCAGGTGGAAAGGCATCATATCCGTGGTCAACAGATTGGAGATGGTGATTGGCTGGCCGCGGAGCGACATTAGTTCTATATCAGACCTGGCACCGCCATGCTCGTCACAGTCAGCTCTGGAATCACCAGTGTAGGGAGAGTTGCTGAAGACATAGGGACAGAATAGGTAGGCTATCAGTTAGTGTGGGTATACCATTGTTGAATCCACAAATCCAGCTAAATCAACAGTCCTTCTAAGGACTAACTAAGGGGTATATAGAATCATAGAATGGTAGAGTTGGAAGGGACCTACTGGGTCATCTGGTCCAACCCCCTGCTCAAAGCAGGGTTTACTAAATCATCCCAGACAGATGTCTGTCAAGCCTCTGTTTGAAGACTTCCATTGAAGGAGGACTCACCATCTCTCGTGGCAGCCTGTTCCACTCATTGATCACCCTAACTGTCAAAAAAAAATTTCTAATATCTAATCTGTGTCTCCTGCCATTCAGTTTCATCCCATTGCTTCTAGTCTTTCCTTGTGCAAATGAGAATAAAGATGATCCTTCTACAATGTGACAGCCATTGAGATATTTGTAGACAGCTATTAAGTCTCCTCTCAGTCTTCTTTTTTGCAAGATAAACATTCACAAATTCTGTAACCACTCCTCATAGGACATGGTTAGCAGACCAGTCACCATTCTGGTCGCTCTTCTCTGAACTTGCTATATCTGGGTATATATACACTGCTCAAAAAAATAAAGGGAACGCTTAAACAACAGAATATAACTCCAAGTAAATCAAAGTTCTGTGAAATCAAACTGTACACTTAGGAAGCAACACTGACTGACAATCAATTTCACATGCTGTTGTTCAAATGGAATAGAGAACAGTTGGAAATTATTGGCAATTTTCAAGACACACTCAATAAAGGAGTGGTTCTGCAGGTGGTGACCATAGACTACATCTTAGTACCAATGCTTTCTGGCTGATGTTTTGGTCAATTTTGAATGTTGGTTGCGCTTTCACACTCGAGGAAGCATGAGACTGACTCTACAACCCACACAAGTGGCTCAGGTAGAGCAGCTCATCCAGGATGGCACATCAATGCGAGCTGTGGGAAGAAGGTTTGTTTTCTCTGTCAGCGTAGTGTCCAGAGGCTGGAGACGCTACCAGGAGACAGGCCAGTACACCAGGAGATGTGGAGGGGGCAGTAGAAGGGCAGCAACCCAGCAGCAGGACCGCTACCTCCGCCTTTGTGCAAGGAGGAACAGGAGGAGCACTGCCAGAGCCCTGCAAAATGACCTCCAGCACACCTCAAATGTGCATGTGTCTGCACAAACAGTTAGAAACCAACTCCATGAGGATGGTCTGAGTGCCCGACATCCACAGATTAGGTTGTGCTCACAGCCCAACACCGTGCAGGACACTTGGCATTTGCCACAGAACACCAGGATTGGCAAATTTGTCACTGGCGCCCTGTGCTCTTCACAGATGAAAGCAGGTTCACACTGAGCACATGTGACAGACGTGACAGAATCTGGAGACGCCGTAGAGAGCAATCTGCTGCCTGCAACATTCTTCAGCAGGACCGGTTTGGCAGTGGGTCAGTAATGGTGTGGGGTGGCATTTCTTTGGAGGGCCGCACAGCCCTCCATGTGCTCGCCAGAGATAGCCTGACTGCCATTAGGCACTGAGATGAGATCCTCAGACCCCTTGTGAGACCATATGCCGGTGAGGTTGGCCCTGGGTTCCTCATAATGCAGGACAATGCCAGACCTCATGTGGCTGGAGTGTGTCAGCAGTTCCTGCAAGATGAAGGCGCTGAAGCTATGGACTGGCCCATCCGTTCCCCAGACCTGAATCCAATTGAGCACATCTGGGACATCATGTCTCACTCCATCCACCAACGTCATGTTGCACCACAGACTGTCCATGAGTTGACGGATGCTTTAGTCTAGGTCTGGGAGGAGATCTCTCAGGAGACCATCCACCGCCTCATCAGGAGCATGTCCAGGCGTTGTATAGTAGGGAGGTCATACAGGCACGTGAAGGCCACACACACTACTGAGCATCATTTTGACTTGTTTTAAGGACATTACATTCCACTTTATTTTTGGGTGTGACTCCAAATCCAGGCCTCCATTAGTTAATAAATTTGATTTCCATTGATGATTTATGTGTGGTTTTGTTGTCAGCACATTCAACTTTGTACAGAACAAAGTATTCAATGAGAATATTTCATTCATTTAGATCTAGGATGTGTTATTTGAGTGTTCCTTATATTTTTTGAGCAGTGTATATATATATATATATATATATATATCAGTGGTAGGCAGGCATTGTATGTGGGTCTACAGATATCAGTGCTAGGCATGCAGGCAGTGTATGTGGGTATATAGATATCAGTGCTAGGCAGACAGGCAGTGTATGTGACTGTAATGTAACTGTGGAGTAGTTGCACGCTGCCTCCACCAGGGGAAAAACGGTTGCATTTTCTGTCTAGCACCTTGGTGCAGAAGTGCAGGCTGCCACCAGGAGGCGGCAGAGTAATCAGACAGGCCGATGTCAGCAACAAACAGGAAGACGAAGTACCAGAGGTCACAGAAATGCACAAGGTCAGAGACGAGCCAAAAGTCAGAGCCAAACAGGGGCGCAGTATCCTAAACGTGAGACGGAAAGAGAAGTTGAGGTAAGCCAGTGGGTCAAAAGCCGGTTGGGGAGCGTAGTACCAGAGACAGAAAAACAGGTGGCAGGGTTCAGAGTTCAAGCCGAGTCATACACTCTAGGGAAATCACCAAACGTACACAAAGTCAGGGATAGGGAACGGGTCAGACACAAACATGTGAAGTCAGAGGTAGAAGCATCACTAAGTTATACGGGTCAGCTACTCAAGCCAAGGACCAGAACTATCACTGACAAAGGCTTCCAAAAATAGCACTAGTAAATAGCCACCCAAGAACCAAAGAGGCAGGAAAAGTTAACCCTACAGAACCTGGCCGGGGAAAGAAAAGCAAGAAGCAAACCCCCACCTGGATCATGGCAGTGGCATACTTTATTGCATATAGCAAGAGGGTCCATTTCAATACTGTCTGCTGCTGCTGCTGCCTATTACAAATATTGACTGTATATACATAGCCCCAGGTATCAGTGGCTAGGAATAATTTGTTTTTGCATCTTAATCCTGATTATTTTATTTAAAAGCAATACAGAGTACATGTTTTTTTTCTCAATTTGCTGTGTCTTAGCCTAGTTATTCGCACTAATTTGCTGTTTTAAAAAAAAATACAGGCCAGATAATTTAAAGTCTGGTATTTCCATCACACGCCTCACCTATCTATGTGCTAAAAATTGGGGCATGTTTTGTGCTCCTTTGAACTGTTTTTGCTGTATCTTAGCCTAGTTATTCACACTCTTTTGCGTTTTTTAAAAAAAACAGGCCAGATAATGTAAAGTCTGGTATCACCGTCACACGCCTCACCTATCTGTGGGCTAAAAACAGGCCACAGTACTAAATTCACACATTTCTCATCTACTTGCGCTCAAAATGTTGCCTTTTAGGCTCATGGAGATGGAAGCTTTCCGCAACCTGATAGCGGCGGCCGTCCCAAGGCACTTGGTCCCTAATAAAACGTCCCTTATGAAAGCAAACAAGAATCCGAATGTGCTGCATTCCTGCCGAATTTGTGATTGGCGAACCCTTCCAACATGTTCGCTCATCTCTACTCCCGAGCTGATTGCAAAAGTAGCATATCTTCCTGTGGAAGATCATATGGCTGGACATCAGCTCCACTTTTTATTACAAACTCCTTTGATGGCATCACATTCTCATCTTCCTGATCTGGTTTCAAGGTCTGGTCCACCACACAGTCATTATTATCATCATCTTGATAATCATTTTCATCACCATCACTGACTTGAATGACAGTTTTTTTTCACAGTGGGAATGTCTCCACTGAATCATGTCCTCAACCCACTCTACCCCTATCTCATTCAAGTCAAACATTGACTGTTTCTATTCAATGCATCAACTGCTGTGAAATATTTTGATTATTACCTACAGTGATGTGGCTTAAGGGGCTGTGGCTTAGTCTTTAAAAAAGCTAGTATAATTCCTGAATGGCTGCTCTATACCAAATGAATTGATAGCTGAAAGGCATTATTAGGAAATATGGCTGACCCTAATTGAGGTAATTTGATTTTTTTCTAGTTTATGCAATGTTCTACAATGTGTAAAACGGCAGCAGTCATTTTACGCGAAACACTTGAAGGGAATAGTATATTATTTAATTTGATGGATTCCTAAAAGTTCATTACAAATTTAATTAGATTATAATCGAATCACTCATCCCTACTTATATGAACTTCTGTTTTACATTAACCTTCCTACTTGATGGATAAGATACTCCTTTCTTGTTCTCCTGTTCAGTGTGTGTTGAGACATAACTTCATCTCCCAGGGTTTTCTCTTGCTTGAAATAAACGCTGTACAATTTACACTTCTGTGGGACGCCGCTCTTGCAATTTTGTGTCCTTCATTCCTAATAATAGCATTATTGTTTAATCTCCAATCATAAAATCCCCAAAAAGTACTTGAAAGATAAAGGCAGAGAAAATCTCCACCAAAAGGCTCCACATGACACATTTTAAAAGAAATAGCTTTGACTTGGATGTTGCTTATTATTCATTTGATGCATTTGTTGTTTTAAGCTAAAAAAGTAAAAAAGAAAATATCATGGGTAGAATTTATCAAGGGGTTTATACCACTTGAGCAAATAAATTAAAAAATTTTGGTGCACATCTTTTCTACACAAAAATATGCTATTTTTATGCTAAATTACATTTCTCTTGCTACTTTTCAAAACTGATAAGGAAAAGTGGAATGATTTTAGTGCGAGTGGTTATACCAGTGACATCTTGCTAATAGTGGTAAACCACATGGCGCCACAGTGCCCATGAGTCAGGGCTAGGTCGTAACTGACCACCTACCCCATCATTTCAATCTCAACAGTATCTGCGTGATATTGATACAATTGAATCCAATGGTGGAACAGAGAGCCATCAGCTCCATGTCCCACAATTCAGCCTGTGTGCCATGAACTCAGTGCAGCCAGTGCAATGACATCACTAGATTGTGACTGCGGTAGCGAATTGTATGAACAAGGTGAGGTGTTTTTTTAATTATATTTTATCAGTAAGTACTTATTGGGGGCTGTGATGCCATCATTCTTTGTGCTGGGGACTATAACTTCCATCATACTGCTGTGGGAGACAATAGAGGACTGTGTGGACCATCATACTAAGTGGAAGGTTATGAGGGTCATCATATCATCATACTGTATGAGGTGATATAAGAGATTGAAACTGTGTGGGTGGTTGGGGGAGCATCATACTAAGTGGAAAGGCTGCGGCAAACCCTAATATTGTGTGTGGTGCTCTGGGAGGCCCTCATACTTTGTGGGGACAAAAATACAAGATAAGAGGGCTGTTACTGGCTGTGTGTGAATAATATTGTGTTGAGGATGAAAGGAGGCCATTATATTGTGGGGCCATTATACTAGGTGGAGGGCTATGGAGGCTATATTACTGTGTGTGGTCTATGTGAGGATCATAATGTTTATGGAGCTGTAGAGGGCATCATATTAAGATTGGGGTAGCGAAGGCGTTATAATGTTAGGAGGCTATTATACTGTGTGGGGGCAGTTGGTGCATCATATTTGGGGGCTGCGACCTGTGTACTGTGAGTGGGTGACTATGGGACATTATACTGTATGTGGGGGATTGTGGGATCATCGTACTGGGTAGGGATAACTGTGGAGGCATTCAAGCATATATTTCACCGCTTGAATATCTCTTGAACTATAAGAACATGGAAGAGGCCAAGAGCCTGCAAGAGCTGCATTTCTTGCTACATGTTCACAGTCTTACTAGTGGAAAAGCCAAACTTCACATGCCAGAAATGCAAGCTTGTGTCCCTGTTGGAGGAAAAGTTGCAAAATCTGGAAGAGAGGTTATCTACATTGAAAACCTTTAAGGAAGGTGAAGAGTTCTTAGACAGAGCAGAATTATCTCTTTATGTTACAGAAAGAGAAGAAATTTGAAGTGCACCTGAAGAAACAGAGGAATGGAAGCATGTGACCCAGAGAAGCAGGAGGATCGGGAGGCAGTCAGCACCAATACTGCTCAGGAACCAGTACCAGGCGCTTACACAGGAGAACGATGAAGAAATACATCAAGATAAGACTTTGGCCACAAACAATAACCTTGTACGCCCTCAGAGTCGTCCTGAATGGAGAAAGAAAACTGTTGTGAAGAAGAAACGAAGAGTTGTTGTCATGGAGGATTCCCTGTTGAGAGAAACAGAGGCCACTAACTGCAGACCGGATTTAACCTCAAGAGAAATGTGCTGTCTTCCAGATGCAAAAATTAAAGATGTGTCTGACAGGATATCAGGACTCTTCAGACCTACAGATGACTACCCATTCCTGCTAATACATGTGGGACAAATGACACCGCAAGAAACGACCTGGAAACCATCTGCAGTGACTTTGAAAACAGGTAAGAAAGTGAAAGAACTGGGAGCGCAGGTGGTCTTCTCTTCCATCCTTCCAGTGGATGTCCATGGAACAAGGAGGTGTAAGAAGATTCTGCAGGTGAACAACTGGCTACATCGATGGTGCCGTCAGCAAGGATTTGGATTTCTGGATCACGGAGTGAATTATTTATACGAGGGACTACTTGCTAGAGATGGGGTGCACCTTACGAAGACTGGAAAACGTGTATTTGGAAGTCGCCTTGCTACACTCATCAGGAGAGCTTTAAACTAGAACAATGTGGGAAGGGAAGCAAAACTTTTGTGAATGTGCTAGAAATGAATTCTGAGCAGAAGCTCCCTCTGGTGGTTACAAACAGAACTGAACTATTCAATGAAGATTGTGAAGATTGGCGATCAGGTGTTACTGACTGGTCTTATATAAGGGAGGTTCCCTCCCATCAGGGTTGCCGGTGATCAATTGTTCTGGTCTCATCTTTGATTCCTGTTCACTTTGTAGCTTGCTGTTTCGTGCCTGCATCTTCTGCTAACAGATAAGACATTTTCTTCTTTTAGTTTTTTGTGCTTGCTTTTTGCATTTTGTCCTGCACTTCTGTGGGGGTCTGCCGGGTCCCCTCCGGGGGCTTGTGCTCCTCTCAGTTTAGTTCAGCCACTGTTGTTTGTTCATTTGCCTTTTCCAGTTTTTTCAGTGGCTGCTGTTTAGTTTTTGTTACACCAGAGAACTAATTTAGGTGGTAGAGGTCGTGTGATCTCAGGTGTTTTTGTAATTAGTAGAGTTGGTACTTTTCAGGGTTTTTTGGGATTGCAGTAAGTGTCCTTCCTATCCTTTTCTATTTAGGAAGTTTGGGCCCCAACGTTTGCTCATACTATTTTCTGTCTGTGTCTGTATTTCCTCTTGTCTAACCGCCATTACATGTTTGGGGGCTTTCTATGTTCTTTGGGGATCTGCTCCGGGGCAGATAGTTTTCCTCTTTCTGTCTTTAGGTGTAGTTAGCTTCTCAGGCTGTGACGAGGCGTCTAGGACCAACGTAGGTACGCTCCACGGCTGCCTTTAGTTGTGGTGGTTAGTCATGGTACTGCAATCCCATAGATTCCAACCTCTCTGGTGTATTTCCTTTTTTGCTTGCTCTCCTCAGCTACCAAATCATAACAGTATCACCGGCCAAAAACTGATATTTGTATGGTACTCACAAAAGGTAAAAATAGTGTTAAAGAAAGAAGATTGTCAGAGCTGTCAGAGATTTTTTTTTTGCTACCTATCTTGCGAGGTTGCCTGTTGTGGAACCTAGGATTCCCATGCCAGTTTTGTCTTTAGGGGATCGAGCTAAATTTCTGAATTTCAAAAATAACTGTAAGTTGTTTTTTGCCTTGAAATCTAAGTCCTCAGGGAACGCAGCACAGCAGGTTCAAATTGTCATCTCTCTCCTGCGCGCGATCCTCAGGATTGGGCTTTTTCCCTGACACCTGGGGATCCTGTTTTGAGTAATGTTGATGCATTTTTTCAGGCTCTGGGGTTATTGTACGATGAGCCTAATGTCACTGATCAAGCTGAAAAAGCCTTGTTGGCATTAAATCAGGGGCTTGAGGACGCTGAGTTATACTGTCAGAGATTCCGAAGGTGGGCAGTCCTGACCAAATGGAATGACGATGCTTTGGCAGCCCTTTTCGGAAGGGTCTGTCAGAGAATGTAAAGGATATTATGGTGGGATTCCCTGTCCCCTCTGGTCTCAATGATTCTATGTCATTAGTGATTCAAATTGACAGACGTTTGCGTGAGCGTAGAGGTATGTGTGGAATAGTGTTGTCTTGAGAACCAGCTTCTGAACCCATGCAGTGTGATAGAGTGGCTTCTGGGCACAGCGTCATGAGTTTCAAAAACGCAATGGGTTATGTTTCTACTGTGGTTATGCCTCTCATGCTATTTCAGTCTGCCTAAGCGGGGAAGACGTTTTGCACGCTCAGTTGTCTTGGGTAGTGTTCAGACTAAATTTTTGTTGACTGTTACCCTGATTTGCTCCCTGTCCACATTTCTGCTCAGGCTTTCGTTGATTCGGGAGCAGCTATTAACCTGATGGATTTTGATTTTGCTAAACGTTGTGGGTTTCCCTTGATACCCCTACGGAAGTCTATTCCCCCACTGGGGATCGATTCTACCCCTTTGGCTGAGAATAAACCTCAGTTCTCTACTCAGGTGATAATGAGGTTGAACCTGATCATCAGGAGAGTTGCAAATTTTTGTTGCTGTATAATCTGCATGACATTGTCGTACTGGGTTTCCCTTGGTTACAGTCTCATAATCCTGTTTTGGATTGGAAATCTGTGTCTGTAACCAGTTGGGGCTGCCAATGTGTTAATACCAACACTCCTGTTTTTTCTGCCTCCCCCCAGGCTCAGGATGTTCCTGACTTTTTGACTGATTTTTCTGATGTGTTTAGCGAAAGTAAATCTGCATCCTTGCCCCCCCATAGGAGCTATGACTGCGCTATTGAATTAGTGCTTGGTAGTAAATTCCCTAAAGGTCGCCTTTTTAACTTGTCTGTACCTGAACATGATGCTATGCGGTCTTATATCAAGGAGTCATTGGAGAAGGGTCATATCAGACCATCCTCTTCACCCTTGGGTGCCGGTTTTTTCTTTGTGGCCAAAAAGGATGGTTCATTAAGGCCATGTATTGATTATCGTCTCTTGAACAATATCACTGTGAAATATCAATATCCGTTACCCTTGATTTCTGACCTGTTTTCCAGGGTGAAAAGTGCTACTTGGTTTACCAAGCTTGACCTCAGGGGGGCATATAACCTTATTCGCATTAAGCACGGGGATGAATGGAAGACGGCATTTAATACCCCAGAGGGGCATTTTGAGTACCTAGTGATGCCCTTTGGGCTCACTAATACTCCTCCTGTCTTCCAGTCCTTCATGAATGACATTTTCAGGGATTTTGTGGATAAATTTCTGATTGTTTATTTGGGTGATATCTTGATTTTTTCCAATGACTGGGACTCTCATGTGAAACATGTTCGGACTGTGTTCCAGATTTTGAGAGAGAATGCTCTGTATGTGAAGGGATCAAAGTGTCTTTTTGGCGTACAGAGGATCTCATTTCTGGGATTCATTTTGTCCCTATTTGTTATTGAAATGGACCCGGTCAAGGTTCAGGCCATCTGTGATTGGGTCCAACCTACTTCATTAAAGGCTCTTCAAAGATTCTTGGGTTTTGCCAATTTTTATCGTAAATTTATTGGTAATTTCTCTGTTATTGTTAAACCATTGACTGATTTGACCAAAAAGGGTTCTGATGTGGTGAATTGGCCTCCTGAGGCAGTCTCTGCGTTTCAGGAACTTAAGCAGAGATTCACTTCTGCTCCTGTTCTACGGCAGCCTGATGTTTCTCTGCCATTTCAGGTGGAGGTTGATGCCTCTGAAATTGGGCAGGTGCCGTTTTGTCCCAAAGAGATCCAGAGACCTCTAAAAGTAACCCTTGTGCCTTTTTCTCTCGAAAATTTTCTCCAACTGAACGTAATTATGACGTGGGTAATCGGGAGTTATTGGCCATGAAGTGGGCTTTTGAAGAGTGGAGACATTGGCTGGAGGGAGCCAAACATCAGGTGGTGGTCCTCACGGACCATAAGAATCTGGTTTATCTGGAATCAGCCAAGCGACTTAATCCTAGACACGCCAGGTGGGCCTTGTTTTTCACACGTTTTAATTTTGTGGTTTCCTTTCTTTCTGGCACTAAGAATGTTAAGGCGGATGCCCTCTCGAGGAGTTTCCTTGCGGACTCTCCTGAGTTATCTGATCCTGCTGTTATTTTGAAAGAGGGTGTAGTTCTTTCCGCCATCTCGCCCAATTTGAGACTGGCTCTGGAAGGGTGTCAGGAGGATAAACCCGAGCGCTGCCCTATTGGGAAATTGTTTGTCCCAGACCGATGGAAAAAGAGTGTGATGTCTGAGATTCATTGTTCCGCGTTGGCCGGTCATCCCGGAATTTTTGGTACCAGAGACTTGGTTAGTCGGTCCTTTTGGTGGCCTACTTTGTCTCGTGACGTCAGGGAATTTGTGCAGTCCTGCGGGACTTGCTCTCGCTCCAAGCCTTGCTCTCGCTCTAGTGGTTTGTTGATGCCATTGCCTGTGCCCAAGAGACCATGGACCCATATCTCTATGGATTTCATTTCCGACCTCCCTGTTTCTCAGAGAATGACCGTTATCTGGGTGATTTGTGATAGGTTTTCCAAAATGATACATCTTGTGCCATTACCTAAGTTGCCTTCCTCCTCTGAATTGGTGCCTTTGTTCCTTCAGCACTTGGTTCGGTTACACGGCATTCCTGAGAACATTGTGTCTGACAGAGGAGTCCAGTTTGTTTCCAGATTTTGGAGGACTTTTTGTTCTAAACTTGGTGTTCAATTGTCTTTCTCCTCGGCTTTTCATCCTCAGACCAATGGATAAACTGAGAGAACAAACCAGACATTGGAGACTTATCTGAGATGCTTTGTGTCTGCTGATCAGGATGACTGGGTCTCTTTTTTGCCTTTAGCTGAGTTTGCTCTTAATAATAGGGCTAGCTCTGCCACTTTGATGTCTCCATTTTTCTGCAAATTTGGGTTTCACCCTCGATTTTCTTCAGGACAGACGGAGGCTTCTGTCTGTCCAGGTGTTTAATCTGTTGTGGAGCGTATGCAGCAGATTTGGGACCAGGTAGTGAAGAGGTTGTCCCTCTCTCAGGAGGGTCCCAGCGGTTTGCCAACCGGCATAGGACTGATGGTCCTCGGTTTGAAGTGGGGGACTTGGTCTGGTTGTCCTCAAGAAATATCCCTATGAGAGTTGCATCTCCTAAGTTTAAGCCTAGGTTCATTGGACCTTATAAGATCATGGAGATTCTTAATCCTGTTTCCTTTCGTTTACTTCTTCCAGGGACATTTAAGATCCATAACGTGTTCCACAAGTCCTTATTGAAGAGGTTTGTCGAGCCAGTGGTTCCTATGGCTGTGCCTCCTGACCCTGTTTTGGTTGAGGGCAATCTGGAGTATGTGGTTGAGAAAATATTGAATTCTCGTTTTTCTAGACGGAAACTCCAGCTATTTGGTTAAGTGAGAGGTTATGGTCAGGAGGACAATTCTTGGGTGTTTGCTTCGGACATCCATGCTAGGAGACTGATCCATGCGTATCACAGAGCTCATCCTGACCGACCTGGTTGCCCAAATGAGGGTTCGGTGACCCCTCCTCAAGGGAGGGGTACTGTTGTGAATGTGCTAGAAATGAATTCTGAGCAGAAGCTCCCTCTGGTGGTTACAAACAGTACTGAACTATCCAATGAAGATTGTGAAGATTGGCGATCAGGTGTTACTGACTGGACTTATATAAGGGAGGTTCCCTCCCATCAGGGTTGCCGGTGATCAATTGTTCTGGTCTCATCTTTGATTCCTGTTCACTTTGTAGCTTGCTGTTTCGTGCCTGCATCTTCTGCTAACAGATAAGACATTTTCTTCTTTTAGTTTTTTGTGCTTGCTTTTTGCATTTTGTCCTGCACTTCTGTGGGGGTCTGCCGGGTCCCCTCCGGGGCTTGTGCTCCTCTCAGTTTAGTTCAGCCACTGTTGTTTGTTCATTTGCCTTTTCCAGTTTTTTCAGTGGCTGCTGTTTAGTTTTTGTTACACCAGAGAACTAATTTAGGTGGTAGAGGTCATGTGATCTCAGGTGTTTTTGTAATTAGTAGAGCTGGTACTTTTCAGGGTTTTTTGGGATTGCAGTAAGTGTCCTTCCTATCCTTTTCTATTTAGGAAGTTTGGGCCCCAACGTTTGCTCATACTATTTTCTGTCTGTGTCTGTATTTCCTCTTGTCTAACCGCCATTACATGTTTGGGGGCTTTCTATGTTCTTTGGGATCTGCTCCGGGGCAGATAGTTTTCCTCTTTCTGTCTTTAGGTGTAGTTAGCTTCTCAGGCTGTGACGAGGCGTCTAGGACCAACGTAGGTACCTCCACGGCTGCCTTTAGTTGTGGTGGTTAGTCAGGTATTGCAATCCCATAGATTCCAACCTCTCTGGTGTATTTCCTTTTTTGCTTGCTCTCCTCAGCTACCAAATCATAACACAAAACGCCAGCAAAAGCCTTACACCTGACAAATACTATTGAGATTTCTGCTATTAGAAGTGAAGAGGAAGAACAAAGATAAAAAAATCTACATAATAAAAATATTGGAAGAGAAACCAATCACAAACTAAAATGTTTCTATACGAATGCACAAAGCATGGACAACAAACAAGGAGAACTGGAACTACTAACACAGGAAAATAAATATGATGTCATTGGAATCACTGAAACTTGGTGATACGATACACATGATTGGAATACAAGGCTAGAAGGATACAACTTATTTGCAAGAAACAGACTTGATAAACGAGGAGGAGGTATCGCATTGTATGTTAGAAAAGTGTATATCTGCACAGAGATTGATGCTTCAGAGACTGGGAGTTCTGTGGAAACTGTTTGGATAAGAATACAAGGACAGAACAATGGAGAGGTCACCATTGTAGGCATTTACTACAGGCCACCTATGCAAGCTGAAGATATGGATGAACTCTTCATGCATCAAATTGCCAAGTTCTCCAAAAAATATGACATAGTGGTCATGGGAGATTTCATCTATCCAGACATTTGTTGGGAATCTCCTCTCTCAGGCAAAACTAACAGGTCAAGGAAATTCTTATCTTCTCTTGCTGACAACTTTATCTTCCAAAAGGTAGGGGAGAAAACAAGGGGATCTGCTTCCTTAAGAGCTAATCCTTATAAACAGGGAGGAAATGGTTGAGAAGGTAAGAGTGGCTGGGACCCTAGGAGGTAGTGACCATGCTATTTTATCATTTTGGATAACAAGAGGAGGAAGACCTGTGAAGACTCAGATGTCAAGGTTAGATTTCAGAAAGGCAGATTTTAAGGGACTCAGAAAGAGAATTGGAGGGATTCAATGGCTGGATATCCTTAAGGACAAAAATGTCCAGGAAGGATGGAATTTAATTCTTAACCAAAATTTTTTTACTGGCTAACAACGGTAGAATTCATCACATCGAAGACTTAAAAATTTGCACGAAAACGAAAGGGAAGAATGGGAAGCATTTAAGGAAACCAGGATGGATGAACACAGAACTTAAACACATGCTAAAAAGGAAGAAAGAAATGTTTATCAAATGGAAAGAGGGAGGCATATCTAAAGAAGAATATAATGCCGTCTGCAGAACCTGCAGAGCACAAATCAGATTATGTAAAGCTGACAATGAATTAAGGCTTGCAAGTGACGTCAAAAGCAACAAAAAAGGATTTTGAGGATACGTCAAAAGTAAAAGAAAAGTCAAAGATGCTATATGATTTTTACAGGATGATAATGATGAAATGGTATACAGGATGTTGAGAAGGCTGAACTTTTAAATTCCTATTTTGCATCTGTTTTCTCTCAGAAAGGAAATGTAGCATCAACTGATCTTCACTGTCCTATTAAGGGAATAGAAGAATCCAGGATATCTATAAACAGAGAGACATTGAGGAAACACTTAGCTAACCTAAATGAATTCAAGTCTCCAGGTCCAGATGAATTACACCCCAGAGTACTGAAGGAGATAGCAGAAGAAATTATTGAACCACTGTCCATAATCTTTGAAAATTCTTGGAGAACAGGAGAAGTCCCAGAAGACTGGAGAAGAGCAAATGTTGTTCCTATCTTCAAAAAGGGGAAGAAGGTGGACCCAGGGAACTACAGGCCGGTGAGTCTGACTTCTATACCAGGAAAGATCTTTGAAAAAATTATTAAAGAACATGTATGCTAGTACCTGGATAAGAATGAAGTGATTAAACAGAGTCAGCATGGGTTTGTAACTAATAAGTCATGTCAGACTAACTTAATTTCCTTTTATGACAGAATCACTGACTGGGTGGATCAGGGAAATGCTGTAGATATAGTATATCTTGACTTCAGCAAAGCATTTGACAAAGTATCTCACACAATCCTTATTGAAAAAATGACTAAGTATAGAATGGACACGGCAACTGTTAGGTGGATTCATAACTGGCTTAGTGATCGGACCCAAAGAGTGGTCGTAAATGGCTGCACATCCAGTTGGAAGAATGTCTCAAGTGGAGTACCACAAGGCTCTGTTTTGGGCCCTATATTGTTCAACATCTTTATCAATGATTTAGATGAAGGAATTGAGGGTAAACTGATCAAATTTGCTGATAACACAAAGCTAGGAGGGGTAGCTAATACTAGAGAAGAGAGAGGATTCAAAAAGATATAAATAAACTGGAGCAGTGGGCAACAACTAACGGAATGGATTTTAACAGGGAAGAATGCAAAGTACTATATCTGGGCAATAAAAATGAAAAAAGCATATACAAAATGGGAGGAATAGGGCTAAGTAACAGCACATGTGAAAAAGACTTGGGTATACTATTTGATCAAAGTCTGAACATGAGTCAACAGTGTGATACAGCAGCAAAAAAGGCAAATGCAATTATAGGATGTATCAACAGAAGCATACAGTCTAGATCACGTGAGGTCATTATTGCCCTCTACTCCTCTTTGGTCAGACCTCATCTGGAATACTGTGTCCAGTTTTGGGCATCACATTTTAAAAAAGACATCAACAAACTGGAGCAAGTTCAGGGAAGAGCCACCAGAATGGTGACCGGTCTGCAAACCATGTCCTATGAGGAACGGTTGCAGGATTTGGGAATGTTTAGCTTGCAAAAAAGAAGACTGAGAGGAGACTTAATAGCTGTCTACTAGTGTTGAGCGATACGATACTGCAAGTATCGGGTATCGGCCGATATTAGCTCTATCGGACTTTCGATACTTAGTTCCGATATTTTCATCTTATCGGATACCGGAATCGGATTTGTCACTGTCACTGTCAGTGTCCGTCAGTCGGGTCTGTCAGGAGTCAGCGGCACTTACCTGGCAGAAGATCTCCGGCGGTCACGGGCTGGACTGCTTGATGGCCGCCATCATCTTTACCCGACGGTCACATGCAGTTTCTCGCGATAACTGCAGTGACTGCTGGGTAATCCCGGCCGTAAAGCAGTCAGTCCGATGATGTCACCGCCGGGAAAGCAGGTAATCAGCTGTGCTGCGTTGAGATGACAGGCTCTGCCTGTTATTGCGATGTAGCAGAGCTGGATCGTCGTGGGACCCTCGTTACTATGGACTGCGTCGGACAGGTGGTATACTGTTGGTGTCACGCTGTATAGCAGATATATATATATGTGATGACAGTAATCTATATCAAAACGGCAACATACAATATAACATGCGCATAGATATATGATAACATAGAATTACCTGACAGAAAGTCCAGTGGGTCAATACGGAATCCGTTATACGCTGTCTCCGGCTAGAGGGTGACCGGGGTCTATGCTGACCCTAAACTGGGGTCCTAACTAATCCCTCTACCTGGAGGTACTGTTAAAGGTACAGAGGTCCAGGCCACCAGCGTAAACCCTGTCTCCTATCAATCCCTGCCAACTGTAATCTAGTCCTAAGAAGGACCCTGATTACCACCAAAGGGAATGAACAGGTAACGGTTAATGAACAGAAAGACATACAAGAAAGACAAGAAATAAAGTAAATAAAGTCTTACATACAACACTCACACACAGTAGGAACACCTAAGGTCTCAGAGATAAACTATAAGCTATAAGAGTAAAAACAACTAAGGAGCTCTTAGCTTAAGTATTCTCAGAACCGATCCAGTCTGCTAGACTACATAAAGGCTTTCACCGGCATCTAACAAGCAGACTGGCAGGTATATGAAGGAATCTAATTAGAACATAATCAAAAGCAGCCGGGCGAGGCTGGACCTAGTCTTAGCAAAGAGCTAGGTAAAATTAACTCCCTCATTACCAAACACAAAGAAACAGCAACTCAGCTGTGAGAAGTCAGAGTGTGTAATCGCGACGATCCTTGTGGCGATACATCCATGACAGTACCCCCCCCTCTACGAGGGGACTCCGGACCCTCAGGGCCAGGTCTGCCCGGGTGAGTTGTGTGAAAGGTCCGAACCAATCGATCTGCGTTAACATCAGACGCAGGGACCCACGTCCTCTCCACAGGACCATACCCCCTCCAATGAACCAAGTACTGAAGGGATCGGCGACTGAGACGTGAGTCAATGATTTTCGACCCATGAAATTCCAATATCATTGACCACCACTGAAGGCGGAGGTAGAGGTGACGGTATGACTGGTGCCACATACTTTTTAAGTAATGACTTGTGAAACACATTATGAATTTTAAACGTAGGAGGGAGGTCCAGACGAAATGCCACAGGATTAATTATGGAACTGATCCTGTACGGCCCGATGAATCTGGGACCCAACCTCCAGGAGGAAACTTTAAGTTTTATATTCCTGGTAGACAACCAAACTAGATCGTTCACCTTCAGATCTAGACCAGAAACTCTCCCCCTATCAGCCATCCGTTTGTAACGGTTCCCCGTAATCTTCAGTCTTAACCGATCTGGAACTATCAGTCTCCCTGGAAGTCCCACCGGGGCGTCCCCCTGAGCCCCCAATACCTCCCCCTCAAGCTCAGAGCATACAGCTGACACTACAACTCCCTCCTGAGGAATAGGAACCGGATCATCTGTCTTCCCGGCCCCTGGGAAAGTATGAGATAAGGCATCAGGAAGCAACTTTATTGAGCAGTCATATGCGCGATGAGGAGGTAACTCTTTACACCCCTCCTCTGAGAACATCTCCCCAAAGTCCTCCAGAAAAGGAGACAAAGTCCTAGGCACAACCGCACCGATGACCGTGCTCATGCAGTTATTCCTGCAAAATTCACCCCACTGGCTTATCTTTCCGGATTGCCAATCAATCACTGGGTTATGTTTAGCCAACCAAGGAAGTCCCAACACAATAGGAGTAGGTAGACCCTCCAACACATAACAAGACAATTGCTCTTTATGTCTTGCCCCTACTCGAAGATCTATGTTATGAACAGCTTGTACCAAGCTACCTTGACCGAGAGGTCTAGAATCAATAGAGACTATAGGGACCGGTTTGGCCAATACACTCAGTTGCATACCATGCACCTGGGCAAACCGAGCGTCCACCAGATTAGCCCCGGACCCACTATCAAGAAAAACAGAAATCCTCTCAGTTCTAGTACCAATCACCACCTCCGCAGGCACGAGAAACTGAGAGGGATTTGGGGACGAAATACACACTCCCAGGTTAACTCCTTTGCTCGAAGAGGCCCGGGATGGACACCCCCCAACAAAATGTCCCTCTCTCCCGCAAAAGAAACACCTTCTAGTCTTGCGGTGCACCGCCAATTCCTTCCTACAAAAAGATGTCCCTCCCAACTGCATGGGTTCCTCAGAACAGACCAGGGGAACCTCAGTATAAGGGACTTTAGTAGTAGGTGGAGTCATCACGGGAGGCGGAGTTACCTCGCGTCTTCCCCGAATTCGTCTATCCATGCGAATAGCGAGGGCCATAGCAGCCTCCAGTGATGGAGGAGAATCATACTGAGCCAACACATCTTTTAATTTGTCAGACAACCCTTGACAAAACTGCTCCTAAGAGCTGGGTCATTCCACTGAGTATCTGTTGCCCATCTACGGAACTCAGAAGAATATTCCTCCGCTGGACGATTTCCTTGCCGTATTTTACGCAACTTTGTTTCAGCAAGGGAAACTCGATCCGGATCATCATATACCAGACCCAGGGCAGTAAAAAATCGATCCACTGACTGGAGATCTGGGGAGCCTGGAGGAATAGAGAACGCCCAAGATTGAGGGTCCCCTTGTAAGAGCGAGATAACAATTCCCACCCTCTGCTCTTCACTCCCAGATGACCGAGGCCGCAGCCGAAAGTACAATTTACATGCCTCCCGGAAAGTAAAAAATTTGTCCCGCCCACCAGTGAACCTGTCCGGGAGAGAAACCTTAGGTTCAGATCTGGTTTGCTCCGGGGGGAACAAAACCTTGGACTTAATGTCTGCAAACTCCATGGACAACCCCTGCAACTGCCGGGCCAGCTGGGCTACTGGATCCATGACAGCTGGAGAGAATCTTTTGTATGGCCGGTGAAAATGTCACGCTGTATAGCAGATATATATATATGTGATGACAGTAATCTATATCAAAAGGGCAACATACAATATAACATGCGCATAGATATATGATAACATAGAATTACCTGACAGAAAGTCCAGTGGGTCAATACGGAATCCGTTATACGCTGTCTCCGGCTAGAGGGTGACCGGGGTCTATGCTGACCCTAAACTGGGGTCCTAACTAATCCCTCTACCTGGAGGTACTGTTAAAGGTACAGAGGTCCAGGCCACCAGCGTAAACCCTGTCTCCTATCAATCCCTGCCAACTGTAATCTAGTCCTAAGAAGGACCCTGATTACCACCAAAGGGAATGAACAGGTAACGGTTAATGAACAGAAAGACATACAAGAAAGACAAGATTAAAGTAAATAAAGTCTTACATACAACACTCACACACAGTAGGAACACCTAAGGTCTCAGAGATAAACTATAAGCTATAAGAGTAAAAACAACTAAGGAGCTCTTAGCTTAAGTATTCTCAGAACCGATCCAGTCTGCTAGACTACATAAAGGCTTTCACCGGCATCTAACAAGCAGACTGGCAGGTATATGAAGGAATCTAATTAGAACATAATCAAAAGCAGCCGGGCGAGGCTGGACCTAGTCTTAGCAAAGAGCTAGGTAAAATTAACTCCCTCATTACCAAACACAAAGAAACAGCAACTCAGCTGTGAGAAGTCAGAGTGTGTAATCGCGACGATCCTTGTGGCGATACACCCATGACAGTTGGTTTTTTTTTTTTTCTTTTTTTACAGGAGATCGATGGCGTCGCAGGAATGAGAGTATAATAAAAGAAATGAAAACTGTGTTGTCTTTTTTATTTCAGTAAAATACTTTTTTCTTGCTGTGTCTTTTTTTTTATACATTTAAAAACTTTGGGATTAATAATGGATCGGTGTCTTATTGACACCTCTCCATTATTAACCGGGCTTATTCTCACCTTGCAATCAACGGTGACATTAACCCCTTATTACCCCGCTTGCCACCGCTACAGGGCAGTGGGAAGAGCCGGGTAAAGTGCCACAATTGGCACATCTTTTGATGCGCCAAATGTGGGGCTGCTGTAGCCTGGTATTATCAGGCTGTTGAGGGCCAAAATCCATGGGCCTTGACAGTCTTTTAATACCAGGCCGCAGCAGTCTGCATTTTACTTGGCTGGTTAACAAAAATAGGGGGACCCCTACGCCGTTTTTTTTTCGAGGGGATCCCCTATTTTTGTTAACCAGCCAAGATATGCAGACTGCTGTGGCCTGGTATTATCAGGCTGGCAAGGTCCATGGATATTGGATCCTTACCAGCCTGAAAAACCAGCCTCAGCAGTCTGCTTCATCTGGCTGGTTAACAAAAATAGGGGGGACCCCACGCCAAATTTTTTTCGAGGGGATCCCCTATTTTTGTTAACCAGCCAAGATATGCAGACTGCTGTGGCCTGGTATTATCAGGCTGGCAAGCAGGGTCGGACTGAGGCACCGGGACACCGGAGAAACCTACGGTGGGCCCCAGCTCCTGCGTGGTGGGCCCTGATTTGAAAGGATAGGTCGCGGGGCAGAGGGGGTGGTGGCCCCGGGGCCCGCGCTCTGAGGGGGCCCACCAGGAGCTACGATACAGTTACATTCTGCGGCAGAGCAGGGAGAATCGCTCTCCCTGCTCTGCGCCCGGAAGCTATGGGGCCTGAACAGGCGTTGGGGGGGCCCGGTGCCAGCAGTGGGCCCCCCACCCATCATCGGAGGGTCAGCTGTATCGGCATCCAGCCGATAAAGCTGACCGCATGGAGAGAGAAGGAGCGAGCGCTCCTACTCTCCCATAATCCCCCTCTCAGCGTATGACAGCGGGCGCAATAACATCACCTGCCGGCGCCCGCTGTCAGACGCTGAGAGGGAGAACAGTGAGCAGCACAGGAACCGGGAGGTGAGGTTTTTTTTTTATTTTTTTTTTAATGGGGGTGCAGTCGAGTCCTGGCTGGAGAAGTCGTCATGTCGGTGTGTGCCAGATGGAAAAGACATGAAAAGTGAACAATTCCATTAGAAAGAACATCAGCGGTAAGTCATTATCTGTACCTGTGCTGTAATCTATTATATGTTCTGTAGGACTGGTATTATTTAACACAGACCATATGGCGGTTATATCAATATTGGTCTTTTTATATAGAGATTATTTTGGCCAACAGCGCGGTCATTTGCTGAGGTTCTCTGATGATGGGCCCACTCAGAAGTTTTGCCCCTACTAAACCAAAACCCTAGCTACGCCTATGGCTCTCTCTCTAATCTTTCTTTCTCGCTCTCTGTTCTTTCCTTCTCGCTCTCTGTTCTTTTTTCTCTCTGTTCTTTCTTTCTCTCTTTTCTTTCTTTCCTCTCTTTCTTTCTCTGTTTGTTCTTTCTCTCTCGCTGCTCTTTCTTTCTTTTCCTCAGTACCAGCCACTGTGCCCTCATTACCAGTCAGTGTGATCAGCAGTGCTAAATGGTTATGCTTGGGGCGAGGATATGGGTGTGATTAGCTGTGAAATGGGTGTTGTCGGGGCGTGGCCAAAAATTTTCAGCGGCGCGCAACACGCGCCGCAGCCTTTAATCCTCTTTCCTGTCTTCCAAATTTGGGAGGTATGCTGTATGACCTCCCTACAACTTCTGGCCATGCTCCTGATGGTCTCGTGAGGGATCTCCTCCCACACCTGGACTAAAGCATCCACCAACTCCTGGACAGTCTGTGGTGCAACGTGGCATGGCCTAAAATTTTCTGCAGCATGCACAGCGTGCCACAGCCTTTGTCCCTCTTTCCCTTATTCATAGGTTGGGAAGTATGATGTTGGGCCGCAAGAATATATTTTCTCTGGTGGGCCCAAGGTACTCCAGTCCGACGCTGCTGGCAAGGTCCATGTATGTTGGCTCCTTAACAGCCTTAAATACCATGCCTCAGCAGCAGGGGCGTACATATAAATCATGGGGCCCCATAGCAAAAGTCTGAATGTTCCCCACCCCCCCAAAAAAAAAACCCAGAGGCATTGTAAATGTAAAGTGCCAGCACAGTGAGGGAAGTTGAGTCGCACAGAGACAGGGGTTTTGGGGGTACTCGGCACCGATCACGTCGACTTCTATGGGGGATGTCACGAGTAGCACAGCTCGGTCCGTGACCTGGGCGATCACTGGAATGTGGGATATTTCCAGGGGATGATAGAATGTTCGTGTAGTTTGTCGTGACGCCACCTGTAGTACCTGGTCAGGGTGTCCAGCGCTGCTGTGCAGGTCCTCTGGAAGGGATGGTGTAGTGCAGGTAGGTGAAAAGTCTTCTACAGGTAACACGCTATCCTTCCAGGGCAGATAGATGTGAGATAGAGCAATGGTGCAAAGTGATGTAGCAGAGTGGACTATGTGACGTAGTAAGAAAGCAGGAAACACTTCAAGTTAAACGTTGCATAATAAAATTTTTAATAATAACATTACAAAAGTGCAAATGGCTTATATTATGTGACATGTTTTGTTACTGTTCATACCCTTGATATGTGTTATACATGTGTGTTAATAAATACATATTCAACAAAAGTGCAAATAGCATTAGTGCCGAAGTTCGTGGAGACTTCTTAGGACTACAACCCCACCGGGGTAACTTCACAGTGTCCTTTACTTGTGCTTGTGGAGGACCCGCTCCAAACCTCCAACTGTGGTCTTGGTGGGCTGCAAGACTTTCCTTGAGCAGACCTCACTTTCGGCCACACCAAACGGGTTTTTAGTTTCTGAGGTAGTTGAAAATAGTGCACAGTAAAGTTTTTTGTAAAACCAAGATGGAGCACCGAAGTGCCAACTATTTACAGAAAAATTTGTGAGCCAGTACAGTTCATGGCTTCAAAGTTCAACATTTTCATTACAGTGAAACACCATTACCCAACCTGGGTATATTAAGGCAACAATAAACTTGTTCTTCTGAACATTCACCCGTCCGGGTACATCAAACCATTACCCAACCTGGGTATATTAAGGCAATAAACTTCTTTTTATGAACATTCACCCGTCCGGGTACATCAATAATTTAACTATTTACATACAGAGACCCTGTCCGGGTTATTTAGACTTCTTTGGCTGGCCTCTTCCAGGTACCACCTGGTACTCTTCTGGAGCTTGCCAAACATCCGTGACAGGAGGGTCCACCCAGACCTGATGACGTCGTGTGGCCTGTACAGTGACGTCGTGACCCGCTATCTGGGTCTGTGTGGCCACCTCTTTCATCTCCCTCCGGGTCTGGACCCCTATGTCCTGGACTGAACGAACCCCAGGGGGCCTAACAGGCGCCGGGTACGGGCCAGCTATCATTATCATGTCCATAGCTGGGGCTGCTGAGGAGACCACTGAGGGAGGCTGGGGAGATTTACGGCGTGGGGTGGGCACTTGTGCAGAGGCCTGGTTGGGGGAGGCTGAAGGCTCGTAGGGTCTGTCAGTTTCCTGACACTCTGGGGAGTAGGGGTCGCACCTGGTAACATTTAGGGCGTACCATCCATTGTAACCCCAGTGTCGGGTGTAAGTCACCAAGTCTCCTGGCAACAGGTCCCTCCCCGGGTGTCCTTCTGGGAGGTGAGCCTCCACGTCCCGCCGGGTTACAAAAACTTCTAAATAAAGTCCAGGCTCCTGGATGAAGCCCCAACCACCTTTTAACTTAAAGTTCCGTACTGCACCCTTACGCCGCGGCTCCCTCACCGTACTTTTATCCTTTCTCATACGTGCCTTCTCTGCCAGGTCCTTCTCCAGGTGACGTTGCCGAAGCTTTTGGGATTCTCGCTGCTCCCTTTGTCACTCTGCTTCCCGCTCCCGACGTCTCCACTCTTCCTCCTGACGCCGGTTGTAATTCTCCTCCACCAGCATCTCCATGTCTCCACCATCAAACGCCAGCTTACGATGTACGGTTTGCGGCAGCTCTCCTGGCGCCCGCCAGTCCTGGCGGCGCTCACCTGCGGCGGAAGCAGCCGGCTCTGGAACAGATGACGGTCGGGGCTCCGGTACAGGCAGGTAGAGCTCTGGTGCCTGCGCGGCCTCCTCCATGAGGACGGGTGTCGCTTCTTCTGCCTCAGCGACGGGGCAGACAGCGGGATCTGGGGTGCTGGTGCGCGTTTTCTGCAGGAACGGGTGCCTCCACTGTGATACTGGCAACCGGTTCAGATTGCAAGGGCTGGGATGCCCCACGGCCTCCTGTACTGAACGGGTGCCTCCACTGAGATACTGGCAACCGGTTCAGATTGCAAGGGCTGGGATGCCCGCACGGCCTCCTGTACTGGAACAGGTGCCTCACCTTCCGGTACAGACACTTCAGGGGGTAAGAGGGATTGGCGCCGCTCCAATTGTAGTTTTAGGGCCCGCCAGCTCGCTTCCATCCTGGCGACCTCCTCCCGGTGCCAGGCCAGGTCTCTCAGGGTATCCTCCGCTTCTTCCAGCGTAGGAGGGTTTCCAGGCCGGGTGCCAAACGGTGGCTCCGTGGCGATCGGGTCGCTTCCGTGGGGGGAGAGCTCTGACTCCTCCATCCCTTCCCACTTCTGCTCACGTCCATTCGCCATCTCAGCAAAGTCACATGTGTCATTAGCATCAGGAGAGGCGACATCTTTTGTAGGGAGGCGGGACCTTCGCGTTCGTTTACGCCCACTGAGGAGGATGAGGAGGCGGAACTCCAGAGCTGTGGGGCACGATCTTACATTGCAGTAACATTTAGAGTGTGCGGACATCGTTTTCGCGCCACGGAGTGAGTGTACGCCCACGAGAGCACCCCCTTATTCTTCACCTGTGCCTCGTGGCGCAGATATGACGGAAAAAATGGCAAATACAGTCTATGATGATTTTTGCAATTCTCAAGCAAAAAAACAGTTCAATTAAGGCACACAGGACTCGCTTATAGCGAGCTTCTGAATCCTGTTCGCTGGGTGCGATGCAACATCTCTGTGGCGACTGGACCCTCGGGTGCTTCTGTCTTTTCACAAATGCCGGCTTTACCCGGCAATTGAATCAGAGGCTATTTTACTATGTAGAAGTGAATAAACTATAAATATATGTATATATATATATATATATATATAATATACATGTCACAATGACATGTATATATATATATATATATGTATTCTAAGTGTGTATATTTTGTGTTTACAAGGAAAGAAAGTGTTTTTTTAGTTGCGATATTTTGTTCCCATAGACTTACATGGGACTTCCGGTATCGGAATCGGATATCGCCGATAGTGATATCGGCGATACCATTCCGATCCGATATTTTTAGATATCGAGCAGTATCGCTCAACACTACTGTCTACAAATATCTCAATGGCTGTCACATTGTAGAAGGATCATCTTTATTCTCATTTGCACAAGACTAGAAGCAATGGGATGAAACTGAATTGCAGGAGACACAGATTAGATATTAGAATTTTTTTTTGACAGTTAGGGTGATCAATGAGTGGAACAGGCTGCCACGAGAGGTGGTGAGTTCTCCTTCAATGGAAGTCTTCAAACAGAGGCTGGACAGACATCGGTCTGGGATGATTTAGAGAATCCTGCTTTGAGCAGGGGGTTGGACCAGATGGCCCAGGAGGTCCCTTCCAACTCTACCATTCTATGATTCTATGACTCTAATTTATAATGTGTGTAAGGGAATTGTAGGAATATCATACTATGGAGGTATCACTGTACGAGTGCCAATATTTGTGTGAGGGATCTGTGACAATATACTGTAGGGGTATCATACTGCACTAGGGACATAGTAGGGACAACGTATCTTCTTGGGGAACTGCGGCAGTATCATACTGTGTTGGGGGCACTGTTGGGGCTTCAGAATTTGCTGGGGCACTATGAGCTCATAATACTGTGTGCTTGGGCTACTATGGGAAAATTTACTCTAGGGGTATGCTACTAAGGGGGTTACATCTTTATGAGTTGTGAAAAGAGTGTCGTAGTGTAGGAGAATACTAAGGGGCTTCAATAAGGGCAAAATTATTGTGTAAGTGCTAGAATATATGTCCTTCCCTTTGTCTTTAAAAGTTGAGGGGTAATGCCTTCCGTGACCAAGACCCAGTCTACTCAAACAAAATGTTTTGGTAGAATGGAAAGGCCAAAGAAGACTTTTGCTATGGGGAACAATGATTTCTATGTACAATCATGGCCAAAATGCTTCAAATGACTATAGATTTATGTATCAAAATAGGCCTCTAGTATGTATGAAAAAGTTACATATCAAGCAGATTAATTAATTTGGCAAAATGGCAGGAAATGATGTGCAAAGTTAGAAAGAGTAATGAGCAATCAATATTGGCTATGTTGACCTTTTTCTTTGCTCTGACAATTTCGCATGAAAAATTACAGCAATTCATTTTCCCTGGACCTAATCTGATGAAAAAGCAAATACATTTGCGCAAATCAATGATATTATTTTCAAAATTTTTAGTTTTTTTTCACTCTCTTGCTGATTGAACATGAATGATTCTCATGGTTAAGAATCGGGGTATTGTGTCATGACCTGAAGATGTGTATGTGATATCCAACACCAAATTTTAAGATTTCATACTTTTGGCAGTGCTCTATGCTGAAAAAAGCCCAAAAGATTGAATACCGCCAAAGAAACCACTCCAGTGGGTTTTTTTTGCTCTGGAGGTACTTCTTAGTACCATTCCTTAATACAGGCCTTTTTCTTTACCACTGTACTTTAGAGGATTCAACTCTGGAAGCAACACCCCAACTGAGATGTGTTTCGGAATGTCTTAACAGGTTTTCAATGATGCGATATGAAAAAATAGGTGATAGGCAATTTTATTTCGAATCAGACTTTTCTGTTTATGCCCTATAAATCAAAGGATTCACACAAATATAAAATAACTTATAACCAGTAATAAATACATTGCCCACTTATTTGTCTAATAACAATTCAAATTTATTTTTGTTATTATCAGGGAAAAGTGGCTTTCTTTGTGACCTTCACCTTTAGGAACCACATTTTTAAGAGTCTTCAGCACTGACAGAAAATCCAAAAATGCACTCAAAAATCACCCCCCAGTGCTCCACCTGAACAAGTCTATACTCTTACCCGCTTCACAGAAGGAAAAAATTTAAAGATTACTCTTGCTGTTCACATTTTCTTAGAACCCCAATTTTTTTATTCTATTTAAGAGAACAATGAACCACATTTCTTGAATTTCTTGATGAGACCATAGAAGGATGGAGCGCCAATTCTTTCAATGCGAATTGCCTGTTAGAGAGCCATGTTTTGGGTGATGTGCAAATGACCCATACCCTGCATGCCAAACATCTATTTTTAGAAATTAACCCAGGTTTCACTAGAAGTTATAAACAATGAAAAAACATCTTTCTTTAAAAATGTTTGTAGCTCCCATTCTTACTTTTCAAGACAAGATTAGACTTACTTCTGCAATGTCCTCAGTAACATCCCCACTGGGTAAACATGTGGCATCAAGCTCGAAGAGGTAGGTGCACCTTTAAGTTTCACACCAAATTCTGAATAAAGTGATGTTTGGGAGCTAATGTTAACAGTGTCCTAGCCAAATTAATACCTACGCAAAGTAATGCGTTAACAGATCACCAAATTTAAACATTCTAAGTATTTCAAATTGCCAAAAACCTAATGCCAATTCATAACCTATCTAAAAAAACTAAAATCAACCCTAACTCCAATTCCAAACTTGCCATATCGTACAAACCTTGATGCTCACAAGGCTATAACTTAGACCAAATAGCCCTAACTATGAACCAAAACTTACACACCTATCCCACTTTAGCAATTACAAGTAATTTCCATTTCTGGAAATGGGCAGAAAATATTCGTTTGTCATATTTTTTAAAATGAGGTAAGTGGGTCATTATTCTATGGTCTTTATCACGTGACAAAATAAAGACAAGAAAAATCTTCCATTACAGGGTTTTTCCAATAAGAACTATGTGAGAAATAAGCCAAATACATTGTGCGCAATTGTTAGTCAAGTGAGTATTTTTTCCATATAATTTTTATGTTTATTTTTCAACTCCAAGCTGTGTGAACATGAATGATTATCAGTTTGAGGCAGATCAGCTGACGTGTATTTGTGTAATGACTGAGGATGTGGAATAAGGATATCAACACCAATTATCAAGATGTTCATAATTTGGCAGGCTGTATTCTAAAAAAAGTACCAAGAAAGAAATTGAACTGACTCTTAAATGTCAAAAATTGTTAAAGCACCACTCCAGTGGTTTTTTTTTTTTTAGCACTGGAGTGGTACTTTAAACCCCTTAGTGACAGAGCAAATTTGCAGCTTAATGACCAGGCCAATTTTTACAATTCTGACCACTGTCACTTTATGAGGTTATAACTCTGGAACGCGTTAACGGATCCCGCTGATTCTGAGACTGTTTTTTCGTGACACTGTACTTCATGATAGAGGTAAAATTCTTCAATATGACTTGCGTTTATTTATGAAAAAAAATAGATATATGGCGAAAATTTTTAAAATTTTGCAATTTTCAGACTTTTCATTTTTATGCCCTTAAATCAGAGAGATATGTCACACAAATTATTTAATAAATAACATTTATAACACGTAATAAATAACATTTCCCACTTTATTTCTACTTTACATCAGCACAATTTGGAAACAAAATTTATTTTTGTTAGGGAGTTATCAGGGTTAAAAGTTGACCAGCGATTTCTCATTTTACAACAAAATTGACAAAACCATTTTTTTAGGAACCACATTATATTTAAAGTCAGTTTGAGGGGTGCACATGAAAGAAAATACCAAAAAGTGACACCATTCTAAAAACTACACCCCTCAAGGTGCTCAAAACCACATTCAAAAAGTTTATTAACCCTTTACGTGCTTCACAGGAAGGAAAAAATTAATATTTAACTTTTTTTTACAAACATTTTACTTAAGAACCAATTTTTTTTTATTTTCACAAGTGTTAAAAGAGAAAATGAGCCACAAAATTTGTTGTTCAATTTCTCCTGAATACGACGAAACGCCATGTGAGGAAGGGAAGGAGCGCCATTTGACTTTTTCAATGCAGAATTGGCTGGAATTGAGATCGGACGCCATGTCACGTTTGGAGAGCCCCTGATGTTCCTAAACAATAGAAACCACCCACAAGTTACCCCATTTTGGAAACTAGACCCCCAAGGAACTTATCTAGATGTGTTGTGAGAATTTGAACCCCAAGAGTTTCACTAAAGTTTATAACGCAGAACCGTGAAAATAAAAAATCTTTTTTTTTTCCACAAAAATGATTTTTTAGCCCCCATTTTTTATTTCCAAAGGGTAACAGGAGAAATTAGACCTCTAACATTGTTGTGCAATTTGTCCTGAGTATGCTGGTGCCTCATATGTGGGGGTAAACCACTGTTTGGGTGCATGGCAGAGCTCAGAAGGGAGGGAGCACCATTTGACTTTTTGAACACAAAATTTCCTGGAATCAATGGTGGCGCCATGTCACATTTGGAGATCCCCTGCTATGCTTAAACAGTGGAAACCACCAAATTCTAACTCCAACACTAAACCCAACATACAACTAACCTTAATCCCAACCCTAACCAAAATCCTAACCACATTCCTAACCCTATTTCTAACCCTAATCCCAACCCTAACTCTAATCCCAATTCTAACCCTAATCCTAAAACCAATTCCAACTAACATTAACCTTAATCCAAACCCTAACCATAACCCCAACACACCCCTAACCCTAATCCCAAACCTAGCCCTAATCCCAACCCTAGCCCTAATCCCAACCCTAACCCTAATCCTAGCCCTAACCCTAACCTTAGCCCAACTCTAACCCTAAAGCTAACTTTAGCACAACTCTAATCCTAACTTTAGCCCAACTCTAACCCTAACCGTAACTTTAGCCTAACTCTAATGCTAATTGGAAAATGGAAATAAATATATTTTCTTTATTTCATTATTTTTCCCTAACTAAGGGAGTGATAAAGGGGGCATTTATTTACTAGGGTCTATCACAGTGACCAAAATGAAAGAATAAGAAAAATCTTCCTATTGTTGCCGAGTGCTGGCCGGCAGATCTCGGCGGGCGCACTGCGCATACGCCTGCCATTTTCTTACCTGAAGAAGACACTGAGGGCCTTGGGGGAAGCCAGGAAACCCAGGGACACCGGGGGGGGATCGGGGACCCTGTTTCTCTCTCCTCTGATGTGCAATCACATCAGAGGAAAGAGAAATTAAATGGCATATTGGACTTTTTTTTTGTGGTTGCGGTTATATAGTTAATAACGGCGATTGCAATACCGGGGTCAGTAAAAACCGACCCTAATCATGTTCTCTGGGATCTCGTGCTACCCCCAGCAGCCGAGACCCTTGAGAAAATCCAATGCTGGGGGGCGCTATACACTTAAACCTCGGCACCGTTAAAAAGCAACGCTGTAATTTAAGTACCCTTAACTGCAGCCGTGAAAAGGCGTATTGACTGTCGTTAAGGGTTAAATGTAAGCCCCCTGTCCATTCTGATACTTACCTTCCAGCGGCTTCACCTTTTACCAACACTACTAAGGTTTCGTGGTGCCATCTTGTGCCCGTAACTTCAGAAGTTACATCACAAAAGCTCAATGCAAGTCTCTGAAAATCAGAACAAGGCACTCCTAGAGATGTATTGAAAGCACTGGAATTTCATTTAAAGCAACCCTCTAGCAGTGCAATAAAAAGACGCTGGAGTGGTGCGTTAAAAGTCTCACACTCTCAGCACTCTTGCTCAGATATTAATTTACTTATTTTTTTTACTCACTTATATAGCACAATTAATTTCATAGCGCTTTACAGAAATTCTCAAATTGTGGTGCAGTCACACGACCATCAAAAGTTTTGTTGCAACTAGTCAATTTGGTTGCAAAAAGCATGTTGAGAATAAAAACGCCCATTAATTGCCTAAGTTTTGAGACTATTCAAATGTGAAGCGACCAGGAAGCCATTGTCATATTCAACAACTGCAAACACCCTGGAGTGTCCAGAAGTACAAGGTGCTCAGTGTTCTGTGACATGGTCAAGGTAAGGAAACCCGACCATCACTGAACAAGACACAGAAGGTGAAACGTTAAAACTAGGACAATAAGTATCTGAGGACAAATTTTTCAAAGGCTTTATGGATTTATGAGATGAAAGTGACTCTCGAAAGATCAGAAGAATGGACCCTTGGCTTGTTCAGTAATGGGCACAGACCTCCACTTCAGGTAATGGGCTGATATCCTTAAAGATGAGCTAGTTGGACCATTTCAAGATAAAGAAGTACTCAAGATTAGAAATGAGCTAACTTTTTAGATTCGGTTCAGTTTGATTCGTCGAAAGTTTAGACGTTCGACGAACATGATTGCGAAACGGTTCGACATACTTATCGGAACCCCACTAAATTCAATGGGAGGCCAAACCAAATGTATATACAACATGTTAAGGAGTGACAAAAAGTTTTCCGAACAGCTAAAATTAGAGACAGACACCATGGAAAGTGGCATCAACTGGCTCACAGTAGAAATTTGCAAATGGAACAGCAGCAGTCAGCCATGGGCCATGTACGAGGTATTAGTGTCTGGGCCAGAATTTACAGCTTGGAATTGAAGTTTCAATGAGGACCTGATGGTTAAGGAAGCCTTATTAGTTGGGAGCCTGATACCTCATGCAACATCTCCCCGTTTTTTTTTTTACATCCACACTCAGATGGCACAAACATCAGTTTCAAAGAGTACTATAGGTAAAAAATGTAAATAAAGTAACACAGGTAGTTGAGTGAAAGTAAGTGCAGGCCTGCCTGTCTGGGAGACTTACTTCTACAGGCAACACACATGAAAGAGACCAAACTTGAATTTTCCACATTTCAAAACCTTATTGTCACACACCACTAAAGTGCATCAATTTAACTAATTGAGGAGCCTGTAAACTTAAAATAACTATACCATCAATTAAATTTAATATTAACTTGATAAAAATATATTAAAGAGAACCTGTCACCCCCCCGGGCATTTTTAAAAATAGGTCCCATACCTTAATTGCGTCCCATAGGACGACGTCTCCCCCTGTGTAGTCCTCCTCTCATCCGTCCATCACCCCCCTCAGTGTCACAGCCCCTCCTCCTGAGTTGTTTCCTTTGACTAACCTGCTGTGGGGCGCCTGCGCTCTTGGAACAGTCCTTGGGCATGCAAGGACTGGGAGAAGGGGGCAGGCGCAGCTAAACATGTTGACTGCGCAGGCGCCAGATTCCCAGCCCCCCAGTGTGAATACATGATAACACACTGCGGGGAGGGATCAGGTGTCTGAAAAAGACGTAGGTGCAATAGCCTTCTGTCAGTCCCCTGGCATGCCCGAGGACTGTTACAAGAGCGCAGGCGCCCCACAGCAGGTTAGTCAAAGGAAAACAACTCAGGAGGAGGGGCTGTGAAGCTGAAGGGGGTGATAGACGGATGGGAGGAGGATTACACAGGGAGAGACGCCGTCCTATGGGACGCAATTAAGCTATGGGGACATATTTTTAAAACGCTATATTTCAGCGTTGCAGGGGACCAGAAAAAAAAGAGCCTCCTTCACAGACTGCAGCCTTAGTGCTGCTGAAGGTGGCTCTTTTAATTAACAACGCCTGTGCGGGGTGACAGGTTCCCTTTAATCAATGCACCGTACTTGTGTGCAGTCTATCCACTATACCCAAGCTAAAGTCATAATAAAAACATTAGTGGAAACGCAATGATTTATGGAACTGTGACCAAATTTTGCCAACTTTCAGTAAAAATGCTCTGGAAACCGAACATGTATCTTAATGTGCTATGTTCCTGCCAAATTTAAGAATGGCAAACATTCTCAGAACAAGTTCGCTCATCTCTACTTAAGATCAACTTCCAAAAATACTGAAAGTTTTTAGAAGACACTTTCTTCAAGCAGTGGTACAGGAAAACGTTTGTATCTTTCAAGAAAATCATGATTTTTATGCAGGACAACTGCAAGTATTGAAGTACCGTATATACTCGAGTATAAGCCGACCCGAGTATAAGCCGACCCCCCTAATTTTGCCACAAAAAACTGGGAAAACTTACTGACTCGAGTATAAGCCTAGGGTGGAAAATGAGATTATGCCCTATATGCTGCCCCATGTATTATGCCCCCATAGATGCTCCATAGATTGTGCCCCAATAGATGATCCATAGATTGTGCCCCCATAGATGATCCATAGATTGTGCCCCCATAGATGATCTATAGATTATGCCCCCATAGATGCTCCATAGATTATGCCCCCATAGGTGCTCCATAGATTGTGCCCCCATATATGATCCATAGATTGTGCCCCCATATATGATCCATAGATTGTGCCCCCATATATGGTCCATAGATTGTGCCCCCATATATGATCCATAGATTGTGCCCCCATAGATGCTCCATAGATTGTGCCCCCATATATGATCAATAGATTGTGCCCCATAGATTATTCCCCCATAGATGCTCCATAGATTGTGCCCCCATAGATTATGCCCCTATAGATGCTCCATAGATTATGCCCCCATAGATGCCCCATAGTATAGGCCTCATATGCTGCCGCTGCTGCTGCAACCAAAAAAAAAAAAGACATACTCACCTCTTGTCGCTGGGGGCCAGGTGCCGGTGTCCTGAGCAGGCGGGGGCCCCGGCACCTGCGATTTACCTGTCACCAGGTTCACCGCTGAGCGCCGCTGTCTTCCGGGTCCTCCAGCAGTGAATGATCAGGCAGAGGGCGCGGCGCACACTAACTACGTCATCGCGCCCTCTGCCTGAACATCGCAGCAAGAGGACCCGAGGACACAGCAGCGCATCGGTGTAACGGAACAGGTAAATATCCCTTATACTCACCCCTCCTGCCAGTGCGTCTCTGCCCTGCTCTTCTCCCACGGTCCCAGCGCCTGTGTTCAGCGGTCACGTGGTACCGCTCATTAAAGTCATGAATATGTGCATATTCATGACTTTAATGAGCGGTACCACTGAGGGCTGAACACAGGCGCCGGGACCGTGGGAGAAGAGCAGGGTGGCTGCAGAGACTGCGCCGGCAGAGGGGTGAGTATATAGGACAGCTGCGCTCCCCCTCCCCCGCCGACCCCCTGGTATATGACTCGAACATAAGCCAAGAGGGGGACTTTCAGCCCTAAAAAATGGGCTGAAAATCTCGGCTTATATTCGAGTATATACGGTACTTGTCTAGTCATTAAAGTCTCTAAAGATGAAAAAATAATGACATGGTCCTTTTCCTCCCCTGACTTAAACCCTATTGACGTTTTGTGGGACCTTTTTGTTTTTAAAAAAATGGTAGATTTACTGTGAAGGAAAACAGTCACCTCTCAGAACTGTGACAAGGAGGCTGTGGCTGATGTTGTGTCATGGGTGTATCGCCACGAAGATCGTCGCGATTGCACATTCTGACTTCTCGCAGCTGAGTTGCTGTTTCTTTGTGTTTGGTAGTGAGGGAGTTAATTTTACCTAGCTCTTTGCTAAGACTAGGTCCAGCCTCGCCCGGCTGCTTTTGATTATGCACTAATTAGCTTCCTTTATATACCTGCCAGTCTGCTTGTTAGATGCCGGTGAAAGCATTCATACAGACTGCAGATAGGATCGGTTCTGAGAAGACTTAAGCTAAGAGCTCCTTTGTTGTTTCTCCTCTCCTTGCTTATAGTTTATCTCCTAGACCTTTGGTGTTCCCTCTGTGTTTAAGTGTTGTATGCAAGACAGTATTTACTTTATCCCCTGTCTGTCTCGTGTGTCTTTACTGTTTGTTAAGCAGTGACCTGCCTATTCCCTGTGTGGTAATCAGGGTCCTTCTGAGGACTAGATTACAGTGGTCAGGACTTATAGGAACAGGGTTACTTGGGGGCCGGACCCTGTACCATAACAGTACCTCCGGGTAGGGACATCAGGACCCCATTTAGGCCGAAATAACCCCGGGTCCCCCTCCTGCCTGTGACACGGTAATACTCTTCAGGATTCACCCCAGTCAAGGGATTTATTCAGGAAAAACATACTTTATTACATGTTGATTTTACCATCATATGTTATTTTGTATGTGCCCCTTTTTTGGATGATTACTGCTTTTAATATATACTGTGATACAGCGGACATTTTCACCCCGGCCCAAAAAGATTCCCCCCAGCTACCAAACCTTTTGCCCTTTTTGCCCTGCTTGCAGTTTTTTACCCATGAAGCGAGACTAAGTCCGGGGTTTTTGTCTCTCCGACAAACCGGGGTCGCCAAAGTTGCTCTCCCGGGACGGGTTTCACTGGGGGGCAGGACAAATTTTTTCCCTTTCCCGGGGAAAGCTGAAATTTAATTTTCGGCTTCGGCCTCAGTCATCGGAGTGAAAGCAGAGGGTGGGATTTTCTCTCGCTCTTACAAGGGGGCCCTCAATCCTGGGCGTTCTCCTTCCCCCGGCCCCCCGGGCCCCCAGTCAGTAGATCGATTTTTACTGCCCGGGCTGGATTATGCCCGGGTCGGGTCTCCCTTCGAAATTAATTCGAAGAACAGCAGGGGGTCGTCCAGCGGAGGAATTTTTTTCTGGGTTTCCCTAGATGGGGCCCCGATACCATTGGAAGCCCACTCTTTGGAGCCTGTTTTTTCAAGGGTTACTGACAAATTAAAAGATTTTGGCTCATATGTTCCCTCCCACTGGAGGGTGCTATGGCCCTTGCTATCGATTTAAACGGGTTCGGGAAGGTGCGAGGGAACCCCGCCCCCTGTTGGACTCCAAATACTATAAAGTCCCTTTTAAAAAGGTTCCCCTGGGCTGTTTTGAGGAGCCAAACAGTTTGGAGGGACACAAACTAGGGGGGTCGGCGGGGCGCCGCAAACAAAAAGGTGTTTCTTCTTGGGGAAAAGGACATTTTGTTGAGGGGGGCCATCCCGAGCCCATTGAGCAAAAAAATCGCCGGAAAACTTTAAAACCCCGGTTGTGTGGGGGACGACAACCTGGAGTATTTATTTTTCCCTAAAATCCTCTCAATTTCTCTACCTCAGAGGTGGGGTTGGGACGGAGTTGAGAGGATTTCTGTTCTCTTGATAGTGGCTGGGCTAACTGGGGGAGCTCGGGGTTTCCCCGGTGCAAAGGGATCAACTGAGTGATGGCCAAACGTCCCTAATTTTCTATTGACGCCAGACCCTCGGTCAAGGGAGCTTGTACAAGCGTTTATAACATAGACCCTTTGGTAGGGGGAATACATAAAGAAAAAATTTTCTTGTTATGTTTGGGGGTCTTTCCCACTC
>JARQOD010000001.1:84713017-84868378 GCA_033576555.1 Oophaga sylvatica
AACACACAGTGTGTATACAGTGCTTGTGGCATTAGGATGTGCTTAAACATACAGTGTGTGTATAGCAGGGAAGTGTGTGCTTGTGTGAGAGTGTGCGTGTGTAGCATTGGGTGTGCATAACATACAGTGTGTGTGAAGATGAGAATGAGTATAACAAAAAGCATGTGTAGACTGGAGTGTCCGTGTGTGTAATATGCAGTGTGAGTGTGTAACATGCAATCCGTGTGTGAATCTTAGTGTGTATAGCATGAAGTGTGAGAATAATAAATAGTGTGTGTAGCCTGGAGAGTGTGTGTAATATACAGTGTGAGTGTGTAACATACAATGTATGTGTGTGTGTGCATATCATAGTGTGTATAACATGAACTGTGAGTATAATCAATAGGATGTGTAGCCTGGAGTGTATGTGTAGTATGCAGAGTGAGTGTGTAGCATACCATATGTGTGCGTATCATAGTGTGTAGCATGAAGTATGAATATAACAAATAATGTGTGTAACATGGAGTGTGTGTATATGTTAACATGCAGTGTGAGTGTGTAACAGAGTATGTGCGTGTAGACTTAGGACCATGTGGGGGCGACTTGGGAAAGGTACTCACACGTCTGGAGAGCAAGTGGATCTATCGATTAGTTACTCTTAGCCCCTCAGGCCTTAGTGAAAATCTTGGGTTCTTAGCATATCTTTAGCGTGGTAGCATGTTTTTATGGGTTTGTGGGTGGTTTACTTTCTTTTTTCTAGTGCCGCATAATTTTTTATTGTTTTTATTATTATATATTTATGTCTTGTTTTTATTTTTATTCTTAGTTTAATGGTTCATCGCCAGACTTCTATATTGAGGACTTGATGTACTGTGTGGTCGTTACATCCCATCACTTACCTTTTCTTGATGTTCAAGTGAAGAGAACTGATTCCGGTCGGAGGTGACCTATGGAATGAAAAAAACAGTGTGAAACAGTAAAAAGATATTGTTTTATTACACAAATGATGGACTTATACTCAGCATCCTATGGACATTTACAGGCGGTTATTTATTTATAGTGGTTTGTTTTGTTGGATATTTATATTACAAAAGAAATAATTCTGTTCTCTATATTGGCACTTTAGCATTATTCTCTATAGATTTTATGCTATATGCATTAATTAATGAGATATACATTGTGAGCCATTTATATGGATACACCTAAATAAAACTGGAATGGTTGGTGATATCAACTTCCTGTTTGTGGCACATTAGTATATGGGAGGGGGAAAACTTTTCAAGATGGGTGGCGGCCATTTTGAAGTAGGCAATTTTGGATCCAACATCAAAATTATTGAGAATTTCACAAAAAAACAATGGTGTGCTTGGTTTTAATGTAACTTTATTCTTTCATGAGTTATTTGCAAGTTTATGACCTCTTATAAAATGTGTTCTTCACAGCATAGACAATTGCCTTCAGATACGAGATGTGCAGCATCTGAAATAACGGATACTGGAAGCCTGTGCTAGCATTTCTTCTGCGGTGTTGCTATCAGTGTGTCAAGAGTGGGAGAAGAGGTTGCATTGACAATCCAACTCAATGGGCAGCACTTTGAACACATTTTATAAGTGGTCATAAACTTGTAAATAACTCATGAAAGAATAAATTTACGTTAAAACCAAGCACACTATTGTTTTTCTTGTGAAATTCTCAATAATTTTAATGTGTCACATGACCTTCTTCCTATTGGAAAAATAAAGTTGGATCCAAAATGGCCGGCTTCAAAATGGCTGCCATGGTCACCACCCATCTTGAAAAGTTTACCCTCTCCAATATACTAATGTGCCACAATCAGGAAGTTGATATAACCAACCATTCCCATTTTATTTAGGTGTATCCATATAAATGGCCCACCCTGTATATATATCCTTGTTGCCCCAATGGGCTATACACTTTGTCCTCTAGTATTGGGGAATTTTACGTTCACTATGGTATTTATATTACCAGTAATTCCCTTGCACTGTCACTTTAACATTGGTACTTCCCCTACTTATTAATTCCTTTTTCACATCAATTCCTATTATAGCTCACATTAATTTTATATGTACTGATTCTTTAATATAATGCCACTGCGTGTGGTCATTTTTTTCTATAAAATAAATATTTTTTTGCCCCATTGTTACACTACACTTTTTTTCCTCTTCTGCTGGACACCTCACTCCTTGGATTATTTTTTATGTGGCCACCCGCTGGTTACAGTTACGTATATGCATATTAACTTTTCATTCACCTCACTCTTATGAGCGCTTTGCTCTGTTTGTGTTCCACCATGTGCGGTCCACCACAGCATTAGTCTCACCATTGCAGTCCGCATACAGCTCCCTATGGTCTCTGTTATGTTCTGCTACAAGCACTAAGGAAGAAAGGGATATCTGTCCCTACAATAAAACTAAGCTAGATCCCTACGATGTAACGGGGAACCTGATCCTGCGATCAGACCCGCTAAAGTCCTCAGCTAAACTGTACGAAGACCTATAGATGCAAGGGAGGGATCCCTACAAGCACTAGGGACTGGGAGAAAAGATGGACACCTCCTAACAGAAGTTGTAGCAGTAAAAGAAAAACAAACAACATAGAACATAGAGGTCCGAAGACCAAGCAAAACTATTGGAGTAAGGTAACAAAGCACCTGGCTAGCTTAAGAGTATAAATTACAATGAAGTCCAGCAAAGCCAGAAGGGCGGAGCAGGACTAAATAGGCAAAAAAAGTCATGTGACCAGCAAGATAGAAAAAAACCTAACAGGAGAGTTCTAACAGTACCCCCTTCTAAGAGGATCCTCCGCATCCCTAGGCCCAGGCTTACCCGGAAACCTCTTGTGAAACCCTCTGACAAGTCTGGACGCAGAAACATCATCCGCCCTCACCCATGAGTTATCCTCGGGTCCAAAACCCTTCCAAGCGACGAGATACTGCAAACTCCCTCTATACCGTCTAGAATTTAGGATGCGGGAAATTTCATATTCCCCATCCTCCACCACCGGAGGAACAGTGGCAGAGGCGTCTCCATCCGACACATCAGCTCTTTTCAACAGAGAAACATGAAACACCGGATTAATCTTCCAGGAGGTAGGAACCTTCAACCTAACAGCCGATTGGTTAACAACCTGAAGCAAGGGTCCTAGAAACTTGGGACCCAATTTTTTAGAAGGAATCCTCAACCGCAGATTCTTAGAGGACAACCAAACCATGTCACCAATAGCAAACAAAACCTCTTGCCGGTTCCTATCAAAGTACCTTTTAGATTTTCTGTTAGCGTCCTGAAGATTACCACGCACATCCGTCCAAAATCTCTCCAAATCACCAGAAAAATTCTCCTCTTCAGGCACGGCCGATACCAATTTGGAGAATGACCCAAACGACGGATGTCTCCCAGTACAACAAAAAAAAGGTGAACAACCAGCAGAAGAGGATGTATGGTTGTTAAGAGCAAATTCGGCAAGTGGCAAAAACTCGGACCACCCCTCTTGATAGTCTGCCACAAAACAATGCAAGAACTGCTCAACATCCTGGTTTTTCCTTTCTGTCTGGCCATTAGACTCAGGATGACATCCGGATGAAAACGACAAATGAACTCCCAACCTGTCACAAAAGGCGCGCCAAAAACGAGCCACAAACAAAATGACACATCTTACTAAACGGTCCACGACCACCCAGATGACAGTGAAACCCTCAGAGGGTGGAAGGTCAGTAATAAAGTCCATAGCCAAATGTGTCCAAGGTGCACTAGGGATCTCCAGAGGGCAAAGCAACCCGGCAGCCGGAGTATGTGAAGACTTAGATCTAGCACACACAGTGCATTGACGCACCCACTTAATGACTTCCTTCTGCCATCCAGGCCACCAAAAACAGCGACCCACAAGTCTCTTGGTCTCAGAGATTCCAGGATGACCTGCCAACCGAGACTCATGACACTCCACAAACAAATCTCTCCTAAAGGTCCCAGGCACAAACAACCTCCCATGGGGAGTTTTAGATGGGGCATTCTCCTGTGCTTTAAGAATCTCATCTTCCAACACAGAGTCCAAATCAGCAATCACAACCCCTTCTTGTAAAATGTTCTCCTCCTCCTCAGCACCAACCATGGGAGAAAAGCTGCAAGACAAAGCATCGGCTTTAACATTCTTAGTACCTGGGATGTAAGTAACGGAAAAATTAAACCGCGAGAAAAACAGTGCCCACCTAGCCTGACGGGCATTCAAGCGTTTGGCAGCATCAAGATAGATCAGATTTTTATGATCAGTGAAAACCTGAACGGGAAATTCAGCACCTTCCAAGAGATGACGCCAGTGTTCAAATGCGAGTTTAATCGCCAACAATTCCCGATTACCAATATAGTAATTCAGTTCAGTCTCAGAAATTTTTTTTGAAAAAAAGGCACTGGGATGTACTCCATCCCTGTTTTCCTGAGACAACACCGTGCCGACCCCCACAGAAGAAGCATCAACCTCAACCAAAAACGGTTTAGTCACATCAGGCTGCATAAGGATGGGAGCAGAGCTGAACCTTCTCCTTTAGGAACACAAAAGCTTCAATGGCCTCAGTAGTCCACTGAACCACATTAGCACCTTTCCTGGTGAGATCGGTCAGTGGTTTGACAATAATAGAAAATGTTTTAATGAATTTTCTATAATAATTGGCGAAACCCAAAAACCTCTGTAACGATTTCAAACCAATAGACCTAGGCCAATCCTGCACAGCTTGAACTTTCACCGGGTCCATCTCAAAACCTTCGCTGGAGATAATGTGGCCCAAAAAACTAATTCTCTGTACAGTGAACTCACATTTCTCCAGCTTAGCAAAAAGCGAATTGTCCATCAATAACTGTAATACCTCACGAACGCTCCGCCAATAAGATTCCAGATCCAGCGAATAATTCAAAATGTCATCCAAATACACAACCACATTTTTGCCGATCAAAGGTCTAAGGATGTCATTAATAAGATTCTGAAAAAATGCAGGAGCATTGGTAAGACCAAAAGGCATAACCAGATTCTCAAAATGACCCACAGGAGTGTTAAAAGCAGTCTTCCATACGTCACCCTCCTTCATGCGCAACAAATTGTATGTCCCCGAAGATCAATTTTAGAGAACCACTTGGCCCCGCTAACTGGTTAAACAAATCAGGAATCAATGGCAGTGGGTAAGGATTGCGTACAGTAATTTTATTAATCTCACGAAAGTCCAGACAAGGACGTAAACCGCCATCCTTTTTTTTTAACAAAAAAAAAATCCAACAGCCACAGGAGACTTGGAAGGCCTAATGTGACCGGCAGGCAAGCTTGTCTGTATGTATTCCTCTAAAGCCTTTCTCTCAGGAATAGTAAGATTAAATGAACGACTTTTAGGAAGAGTCGCTCCAGGGACAAATTCAATAGTACAATCATAGTCTCTATGGGGAGGTAAAATCTGCGATTCCTTCTCAGAAAAAACTTTCCAAAAATCCTGAATAGGTACAGGTAATTCCCCTTTATCCACAGCAGCAATACGCCCGTTACAACACTTATAACATTTAGGGCTCCAGGACTTAATTTCATTGGTAGACCAATCCAGTACAGGATTGTGCAATTTCAACCAGGGTAACCCCAAAATCACCGGAGAAGGCAAATTATTCAATACTACCAAATCCAAATTCTCTTGGTGAACACCATTAATAGTGAGGGGAAATTCACAGACTTTGTGAGTAACATTCTTCAAGGGAGAGCCATCAACAGAAACCACGGCAATAGGGGATGACAAAGGTTTGGGTTTTAATTTAAGTTTTTCCAAGAATCCCCCATCAATCACATTCAGCGTGGAACCACAATCGACAAATATCCGAAATTCCATTAACTGTTCCTGAGCAACAGTAGAGGCAGAAAGAAAGACACCCTTAGCGTTTAAACAGGCTTTACGGGCGAAACTGAGTTCTTTTTTTTTTTTCTTTGTTCATACAAAGCACACATTTCTTAATGAAATGGTCAGATTTGCCGCAATAAAAGCACAAACCTTCAGAAAATCTGCGGTCTTTTTCCTGAGACGGGGGTGCCATCGCTCCAATCTCCATCAGCTCTCCAATGTCAGTACAGACCCTCTCAAGACTTGGAGATGACATAGCAAAGGATTTACTCTCATTAACCCTTGCACGCAGTCTCCTATCCACCCGTATAGCTAATTGCATAGCCTCCTGCAAGTTACCAGGTATGGGATAAGCAATCAGCAAATCTTTAACCCTTTCACCTAGCCCTGCAAGAAACAAACTTTTCAAAGCTGAATCGTTCCACCCCACCTGAGTAGACCACCGTCGGAAGTGAGTACAATATTTTTCCACATTACCTGATCCCTGCTCAAACGTCTCAATTATGTCTCAGCTGATGAGACACGATCAGGATCATCATACAACACCAAAGCAGAAAAAAAACTATCCACTGATCTAAAACATGGATCACTAGGTTGCAGAGAAAAGGCCCACTTCTGAGGTTCTTTGCGCAAAAGTGACATAATGAACCCTATGCGCTGTGATTCATCACCAGATGATCTGGGTTTCAAACGAAAATACAACAAGCAAGCATTTTTAAAAGAAAAAAAATCTTGTTGTTCACCAAAAAATAAATCAGGCAAATGTACCTTTGGCTCCACAAAATGTGCTCCAGAACAGCTACTCATGTGTTGCTGGAGTTCAGCCACATCCAGAGAGAGTCCCTGCAGGCGTTGAGCCAATTCCTGAACCGACACCATAATGGCAACTGAAAATCTTTCCTCAGAGATTTTTTTGGGCTGGACTTACTGTTATGTTCTGCTACAAGCACTAAGGAAGAAAGGGATATCTGTCCCTACGATAAAACTAAGCTAGATCCCTACGATGTAACCGGGAACCTGATCCTGCGATCAGACCCGCTAAAGTCCTCAGCTAGACTGTACGAAGACCTATAGATGCGAGGGAGGAATCCCTACAAGCACTAGGGACTGGGAGAAAAGATGGACACCTCCTAACAGAAGTTGTAGCAGTAAAAGAAAAACAAACAACATAGAACATAGAGGTCCGAAGACCAAGCAAAACTATTGGAGTAAGGTAACAAAGCACCTGGCTAGCTGGCTAGTAGTATAAATTACAATGAAGTCCAGCAAAGCCAGAAGGGCAGAGCAGGACTAAATAGGCAAAAAAGGTCATGTGACCAGCAAGATAGAAAAAACCTAACAGGAGAGTTCTAACAGTCTCCATTCTACTTCCAGAAGCGCCGACCAGATGCCCACTTGCGTTCCACGCTTGCGGTTCATCTCGGCGCTATCCAGGAAGTAACATTACATCTGGGATTCGGCGGAACTGTCACGCGCCATTCAACCATATGAGTCATCATGTCCTCTCATTCATTGACCGTGGACACATATAAATCTTACATCACCCCTCACTTAGCTACACACCCGGAAGAAGCCAGAAGTGAAACGCGCGTTGGGGTGGGGAGTCACCACAATTATTTTCAGGTAACCCTTTATACAGACTTCACTTGTTGTGCCTTCTAAAAATACTTTTGTCCCTCTTCACTGGAAGTGTCTTTTGCTTATATAGCAATAGGGGATCACCTAGGGCCATCAAGTTGTTATAGGTTGCTTTGCTACAACACTGTTGGGGATTCTGGGGAATCATACATGTACCTAATCTCTATCTGTTTTTGTAACTGCTCTTTACTTCTCAAAATGATTAGGTGGCGCCTCTCACGTTGAGACATTTGTGTTTATTGTAGTATGTTATTTTTTAACTATTATTAATAAAATTTACATTTCATATTACCTGGAACTCTTCATTTTCTGTTGATGATGGTCTTCAGAATTGTGGTTATGTAGAATACAGTGTGTGTAGCATGTAGTGTGTGTGTAACATACAGTGTGTGCAGCAGCCACATTTAAAAATAGCAGCACTGTAGGCATTTAAACTGTGCTTTCATGTGTGTAAAAATGTCAGCAATCACTCAGCAAACAAGCAAAACAGTTCAGAAGATTATGCTAAACTGATCATTGATCTCGGCAGCACATTGTTTGGTGTATACACGACATATGCTGCCAATAACAAGAAGCTGAATGAGGTAAGTTCCAGCATATTGGCCATCGTTGTGCCATTATAAGTTTATATTAGCCTTTGAAAATAGGAAGGTAATAAAGTATTGAATGACTTGAATATAACTTAGACCTCTTTCACACTACAGTTGTGCGACGTCAGTAAAAATCCTTCAAAATGTGAAAAAAACGGATCCACCATATTTTTTGGGCGGATCCGTTTTTTTCCCATTGACTTGCATTAGTGACGGATTTTGACGGATGGTCGCCCATTAGGTCCTTTTTTTGACTGATCCGCCAAAAAAATGGCTTCCGTCATTTCAGAAAAACATCCAATGCAACGTTTTTTTGGTCCGCCAAAATGGCGGACTACGGCGGATCCGCCGCATCCGTCATTTTGTATAATGGCTGCCCATGGGCAGCGGATCCGCTGGCATCCATTTTTCACGGAATCTGCCCGCGGATCCGTCGCCTCCATAGAAGATCATTGAAAATGCTGCCAAAACTGTCCGGGGTCTCTCTCTCTCTCTCCTCGGTCCGGACTTACATTTCCGGAACGAAAATTTCATCATTTCCGGGTGAAAACTTCTTGGCGGATCCGTCAGAAAACTGATCCGTTTTACATCAGTTTTTACACTTTTCTGACGGATCCGCCATTTTCACACTTGGGCGGACGTCACACGACTGAAGTGTGAAAGAGGCCTTAATCAGCGCTCGTTCGACTGACTGAAATGAACCTTGTAAGTGTACCTTAATTTTTTTCTAACCAATTGTGCAATATGTTAGCATTTGAGGCCCAACTTTTAATTTTTTCCCATGGCTACATTTTTTCTAAAACTGACCCTGACTGGAGTCTTATTATTTTAACTAACATGAAAGAATGGCAAATAATCCATGTTTCGAGCTGGGACTACTGCACTGCACATACCATGGATAATATTGAAATAATGATTATTTTTTGACTGGCGGGAAGAGAGGTCAATGGGGTATAGAGTTGCTCCTTTCAATTTTCACCTCAGGCAGTAGAAAATCTAAGATTGAGTGATTGGTCCTCTTTAATGGTCACCTTGATCCTTTCAAACGAAATGAGAGCAAGTATTACAAATTCTCCTCTCCTCTGATTCTCAGTAATACTCAAGTTTGTTCTATACGCAAGACATATATATATTTTAAATAGTTTATGTTTATTATTTAAGTAAGCTAAAGCTACATAATGACTTTGGCAATGTATTACATTGTGCATCCAAAGATCCAAGTATTGAGATGCTTTGCAACATAGTCAAAGTGATTGTGGTCACATTGTGACCAGCAAATTACATTCACTGCAAAATAAAATTCCAAAAAGTCTAAAACTATTTGATTTCTGGTAGTTATCATTGTTGCACTCACCACTTCATTGTTGTCTGATGTAGGAAGAAATGTGTGACCCAGCATTTTTCATATTTTCTAGCGATCAGAGCATGATCCGACTCTCTTAGGCCTCTTTCACACATCCGTTTTGCACCTGACGGCTCGATCCGGCCTTTTTTAGTAAAACCGGATCCGGCGAAATGTAATGCCGGGTCCGGTTTTTTCCCATTGACTAACATTAGCGCCGGATCGCGCTTCATGGCCTTGGGCGCGTCCGGTTTTTGCTGGATCCGGTGTCTGGACTCATTCCGGTGTCTTGAAAAAACGGCAACTGTAACGTTTTTTGTCTCCAGCGAAGAAGCCGGAAGTGCCGGATCGGCGCTTCCGGCTTTTGTCACAATGAAAGTCTATGAGCGCCGGATCCGTTTTTTTAATACTTAGCCCAGCCAACAGCAAACATATATAAAGCATGTCAGTGGACCCTCAGCCATAACATGCAGCCATCCAGGAGCAGAGGAGCCAGGAGAACAGCACCACCACCACCAACAGAAGACATGGAGCATGAAGGAAGGGAGGAGAGGAGATCTGACAGCAGACGGTAAATCTCACATCCCCCATTCCCAAACAATTTAATCAATTTTTTCTTTTTCAGCCAGGGCCATGGAATATATATATTCACTGGCCCTTTTTGTGTCTTTATTCCACAGCAGACAACGCCAAAGCCAGGCATCACCAATGGAGCAGCAGCAGCAGGACCCAGGGGAGGAGAGGAGATCTGACAGCTGACGGTAAATATCACATCCCTCATTCCCAAAAAAATTAATCAATTTTCTTTTTCAGCTAGGGCCATGGAATATACATATATTCACTGGCCCTTTTTGTCTCTTTATTCCACAGCAGAGAAGCCAAACACAGGCAGCGGCAGCAGCATTAGCAGCATTAGCAGCAGAAGCAGCAACAGCTCCACCAGAATCGGAGTCCGGGGAAGCTGCAGCGTCACGAAGACACATTTCTTCTTGGAGCCCTCCCTCTCATCGTCAGCATTTGGCGGTAAAAAATTATTATACTTTTTTTTTTTCACAATCCATCTGTGGAATATATGTATTCATTGTCTTTTTTTAATAACAGGAATTGCAAGTTGAAGAGGAGCTCCCAGAAGAAGAAGGTCGGGGTGGACAGATACCCGGAGTGGGCTCACAATTCGTAAGTATCCTGCATCAATCGCAGAAACACAACATCACACTACACACAACACATAGAAAACCATTTAGTACATACATCACACAGCACACAACACATATGCCTACATCCCAATGTTTTATTTTTTCTTTTAGTCTCCCAAATCTGGTGCTCGACAAAGAGGTCCTCACAGTGCCTCCCAGAGTCGTCGGCGTGAGAGACGCGGCGGTCACCATCATGTAAGTATATAATTTTTTTTTTTTTAAACCTTGTAGTGTGGAGGCTGTTTTATTTTCTCATTTTCTATCACAGGCTTCACAGCGTGCTCCCGACTCAGACGGTGAGGAGGAGGAGGGGATGGATGTGGATCTCCTCATCGATCTGGTCGAGAAAGGGAGCCGCTGTGGAACATGGGGGACCGCCGCCATGCTGATCTTATCGTGACCCGACGGCCCTGGGAGGAAGTCAGATCGATAATGGTGGACGGCTGGGAGGACCTCGATGTTCGGGCCCAGACTCAACACCGTAAGTATATACAGTTCAGGTTGCTGGATGTAAAGCAGTGTTTTCCAAACTTCAGTCCTCGTGGCCCTCACGGGTTATGTTTTCAGGATTTCCTTTTGAGCAACACTATGGAAATCCTGAAAACATTATCTGTGGGGGCCACGAAGACTGAAGTTTAGGAAACACTGATGTTGTATATTAACCAATTTGTGCTTTTCATTTCAGGTGAGAGAATTGTGAAGCGGTGGCGGTCTGTGAGGGATCGCTTCAAGAAGGAGTTCAACAAGGAGATGCGGGCCCCGAGTGGATCTGCAGGACGCCGGAGCAAATATAAGTACGCAAGAGCCCTGGCGTTCCTGCGGGCAACAATGGTCACCAGAAGGTAAATAGTACAAAGGAAATGTTAACAAGTCTAACAAATGTTTTTTTTCAGCCAGGGCCATTCCATATCTGTATATTAATTGTATTTTTTCTCTTTATTCCACAGCACGGTGACCAGCACTCGGGCGCCCGCAGAATTGGACCCTTCTGGGGCGATGCCTCAAAAGACCGGCACCGAGGGACACTTCGACTGCCCTGGCCCATCCGCACCTTCCCAGCCTTCCCTGACATGTGAGCCCTCTGTCCCCTCCAACAGCACTGGAGCATCGTGGCCGCCTGCATTACATGAATCTGCTGGTGAGGAGATAGCATTCCCTTTACCCCAACCTTCTGCCACTGCCACCTGTAGTACACCTGCGGCTACTGGGCGGCTGCGGCAGAGGGTCCAGGAAAGGAGCTATGCGCCCGAGTTCTTGCATATGAATGCATCTTTCCAGAACTGTCTAAAAGTCTTATCTGAACAAATGGCCGCAGGCATTAATCAAATAAACACCAATATTTTGGAGGTGAAGACATTTCTGCAAACCATGCATTCAGAAGCAAGAACTTCTCCAAATCACAGCTTTTTCAGGTCTGTAGTCGAGCGCATGGATAAGCTATCTACTGACCAGTAGATGTATGTAATGCATACTTGCCATGCTGCTCTAGTGTAGGCTACGACCCAACCTCCTCCATCCACCCCAGTCGTTCCTCCAACTGCCCCCCTCCAGCCACCGTCCCTCCTCCCCCTCCTATTCAATACCAGCCACCTCCACAGTTCCAGCCACCTCCCCACTACCAGCCACCTCCCCACTACCTGCCACCTCCCCAGTACCAGCAACCTACCCAGTACCAGCAACCTGCCCCATACCACACTCCTGCCTCTTACCAACCTCCTTCCCCCTTCCAATTCCCAACCATATTACCTGCTCCTCCAGTCCCTGCCCCAACTTCCTCTCCACCACCCATCACCTGTTCTGCCTCCAACTTGTCCACCCATTCTCTTACTCTTTCCACCCCTTCACCTCTTACTGTTCCTTCCCCACCACCATCCCAGTCCTCTCTCCACACTCCCACCGTCGAAGTGTCCCGCTGCCCCTCCAGCAGTATTTTCACCCACACTATACTCAGTTGTAACTATGTAAATATGTTTTTTTCCAAAAAATAGACTTTTTCTTAACAATAAATTTTATTACAAAATCAAAAATTTACAAACATTATATTAAAAAAATCTTTTTTAATAAAAGTTACATTGGTTTATTCTAATTGTTGTCTGTCATTTATTTATAAGATGTAAAGTAAAAAATGTTGTAAAACAGGTAAAAATGTTTGGGTACACAAAAACACCTACATCACTTTGGGTAATAGGTAAAAAACACCTACATAACTTTGGGTGAAAGGTACATAAATGTAACCTTTTTGCCAAAGTTGTGTCCCGGGTTGTGTAGTATCAAAAGTATTTAACTTTTTCCCAAACTTGTGTACTTTGGGTAATCCCCAACAAGGTACAAAATTTTTGAAAAAAGGTGAAATACTTTGTGTAAAAAACCCAACCAGGAACACAACTGTGGCCAAAAGGTTAAATACAGTAGAAAACCCACAAGAAGGTAGACAAGTTTGCTTTTAAAAGGTTTACTGTGGGTACAGAAGGTACATGGGTTTTAACATAACAAATCAATTTACCACACTCTGTCATCCTGCCAGTCTAGTCTACCTTCTGGTGACAGAAAGTATTGGGCAAAATTGTCCCTCATTCGTGAAACCGCCAGTGTACTTCGATTGGTTATGTTGTTGTAGTCTTGCAAGGTGGTATCTTCATAGTGGTCCTCAATAGAAATCGGTTCCTTGCTGAGAACAAAATTGTGTAGTACCAAGCACCCTTTTATAACCTCATCCAAAGTCTCTGTCTTTAGGTTTATTGCAGTCAATAGGACACGCCATTTGGCTGTCATAATCCCAAACGCGCACTCCACCATCCATCTGGCTCTTGTGAGGGGTAATTGAAAATCCGTTTGGTTTGTGTCAATCCTCTGCTACTGTAAGGTTTCAAGAGGTTTTCGGACAGCTGGAATGCCTCATCACCTACACATACAAAAGGCATAGGTGGCCCAGAGGTTTGAGGCAGTGGTCTAGGGGGTGGGAACTGAAAAATGTTTCCGTACAGTCTCTGACCCATAGCAGACAATTTGAACACTTGGGAGTCATTGGACCATCCATAAGCCCCAGGACGACCGAAAAATATTTTTTATAATTGAAGAACTCCGATCCAGTTCCTGCAGGCTTTACAATGCGGATGTGTTTGCCGTCAACAGCTCCCAGGCAATTGGGAAACTGGCAGATCTGGAGAAACTGGTCCGCTATTTCAATCCACCGGTCTGTAGTTGGCTCTGGAACAAATTCTCCAACCAAAGAGTCCCACAGAGCACGACAAGTGTATTTGATAATGCCTGATAGTGTTGAAATTCCCAGCCGATACTGGAAATGTAGCGATGACAGCGATTCTCCTGTTGCCAGGAATCTGTAAAAAAAACAAAACAAAAAAAAAATTAGTTCACAATCACAGAATTACATACCAGAACTCAGCTATAACAATTGGAGATACTATATAAAAAAAAGGTTAAAAACTACCAGCAACAACATTCCAGTTACAAGTGTAGCAGATCCAATACATATAGCTTACCTTATAGTGACCATCAGACGCTCCGCCGGAGAAACTGAGAAGCGACAATAGGTGTCGGATCTTCAGATTTGTTCTCCAATACGCTCTAGCAAAAAATCTAAATTTTCTTTCTTCATCCGAAGGTATGCAAAAAATTTCTCCAGATTTTCTCTCAGCTCCATGCAGAGTGTAGAATACACCCCACGAGTTTGTCTCTGTGCTGTGATGTGGTGGATCCACATACGGCGGCGGCGGCGCTGACGCATAATGCGCTGCTGTATCTTTCTCTCCTTCTCCAGAACTATCACCTTCAAGCGATTCGCCTCCGCTGTAAAATCCACCAGATTCTTCAATATATTTCCAAAAACAACATCCATCTTCTCTCCAACCTGTACTTCCTCCTCTACAACCTGTCAAAGATGGGCTGTAAAACAGTGTATATATAGGATTACAGTAACCAATCACGTTTTTAGGGGCATTTTTAAAAAATGGATCTGTCGTAATCCGGCGAAAAATGGATAAAAAACGGATGAAACAGATGGGACTGATCCATTTTTGGTCGGATGCCGAAAAAACCGGATCCATCTCATCCGGTTTTTACATACTATTTGCCGGATCCGGAGCGCCGTTGCGACCGACGCCAGATGGCGCCGTCAGGCGCAAAATGGATGTGTGAAAGAGGCCTTAGATGAGAAAAGATGGAGAAAAAAAATGTCTCCATCTTCTCCATTGTGTAAGTCCATGAAAATCTGAACACACTCAGATGTCATCTCAGTGCATTCCAATATTTTCCACAGATTCATTGACTTGCATGGCCGAGTGAGATCCAAATATTGCTGTGATTTTTTCCTCAGACTGGCTCGGTCTGACTAAGGCCTCTTTCACACATCCGTTTTTTTGTGTCAGGCATAATCCGTCGAATGCCTGAAGGGACGGATCCGGCGCTGAAATGAAAAAACTGATGCAACGGATCAGTTTTTTTTGGATCCGACCTGAACTTTTGGAGCCAGAAAACGCAGGTTTGCATGTCCGGAGACAGTGGAAAATGTAGTAGTAGTAGTAGTAGTAGTAGTAGTATAGTAGCAGTAGTCCCTGATTTCCAGAATCCGGATCAGTCTTTTGACTCTTTGCACAAAAGACTGATCCGGTTCCATAGACTTCTATTATTTCCGGCTGCCTGATGCGCCGCTTCAGGCACTATCAGGAGGCTCCGGAAAAAATAAAAAACGTTGCAGTCACTGTTTCGTCCGGCCGCCGGAATGTACATTTCCGCCGGATCCGGACAAAAACTGATGCAACGCAATGACATCAAGTGCGATCCGGCGCTAATGAAAGTCAATGCTAAAAAAACGCATCCGGTACCGGATCCGTTTTTTTAACAACACGCCGGATCGTGCCTGAAGTCAAAAAACGGATGTGTGAAAGAGGCCTAAAATATCAGGCATGTGCACGGCCCCCACAGAATAATATTGGTTCGAGTGTGATTCAATGTTTTGTCGGATTGCGTTGGGAGTGAAAATACAGTCATGTGCACGAACCTTTATCCTGTGTATCTGACCGGTTCATGCAATCAACTGAAGCTATTGTATAGTATATGCAGTCTCATGAAATACAGAATAGAGATTTGCCTAGGAGGACTAGGTGGACTTTTCAGCTCTTCTAACAAATAGTAACTTTTCTCAGAACTCTGTCGTAAAGTTCCTGTGTATTCCTCTGATAAATGTATGAATCAAATGACAATTGAATGTTACCAGTCGCCAGGGTGTGACTATATAAAAGTCAACACTGATTGGACAGTATAAGATTGGTAACACACAGTTGAATGTTTTCTTTCTAAGTGTCTATTGCAAATAGCAGAGGAAGGATAAAACATAAGCTACTACTTATTCAAGTGTTTACTAAAACAGACATGTCAGTACTCAGGAGTGGTTACCGGGTTCTAATTAAGCTCATTGTTCTTTCTGCTGGATGATGCATTTTCATAGTAATGTATACAGTTCCCATCAATATTCTCTATTATGCTATACTTCAATGTATAAAATGGAATAACACTGTATGAAATGCTTAACAATATGCTGAGGTTGTTGTTGTTGAAACAGCATTATTAATGAGGCCGTTCTCATTCTAGTATTGTTTTTCCATCACATAAAAGAGTATCTAGAGCAGACAGCACTAATAGCTAAACCCAATAAAATTAACAATTACTTTACCTCCAGTAGTCGCCTTACAAAATATCTATTTTCTATAAATTGCGTTTTATGCTCCGCTTATAACAACTTTATAACATATAACTTTCATTTCCCGAGCACTCGGATGATTACTGCTGTGCAAACTGGGTGCCTTTAGTCTTGACCTTTGAGCAGATGAAGAAATGGTGTTGTATTTCTTTTGTAGCCATTGTTTTAGATGATGTTCTTCATTTACAGTTAATAAAAGTGCAAAGGATGACACCGCTGCTCATAATACTTTCATGTTCAAAATCATTTGTTGTGGCACCGTAGAAAAAGAGCGAAGCTTTTAAAGCATGGTATTGTCTAATGTGAGTTTGCCACAGTAGACGTCCATAACTCATGTCAGGATGAAGCATTTTATGATGCATAAATATGATTTGTTTGTGTAATTTTGCAATAATGTACTAAATCAATACCATTCAGAATCACTATTTGTTATAAGCAATGCACACAATGTCATTATGCCCTTGAGATGATAAAGTGCTCGGAGAAATTACTTCACCACATTGTTCTTATATTAGAGCACACATCCTGTAAATGGCATTTTAGCCATGAAGAACTTTTTCATAGGGCACTTAATGTACTTAATGTACTTTCATTAATGGGACTCTATACAGATTTGTGTATGAAGACGATACATTTCATGTTATGTTTAACCAAATACAGCCGTATTGGTAGAATATATGTGGGTCACACCACACATGTGTGTGACCAGAAATCACCACTCATAATAGCATAATGACATAAAGGAGAAAATAGGAGTCACTGGTGAAAAAGGATTTTTTAGCAAAAAATAGTAATATTTATTTATATAAATCGTATAAAAAGTAACACAAGATCATATGAAAAAGACATAAGAAACACATACATAGGACGGATGCATATGCAGGGGGAATGCGTTCCTGTTAATATCAAGTGACATTAATAACAGTGGCAGTGGAATAAACAAATGGTAGCCCCAAACAGGGAGTCATATGGAGCACCTCCCGCAGTGGGAAAAAGAAATGCGGTGCTGTAGCTACCTACATGTTAACCACAAAGTGCCTGAAAATGCTTCAAAAAAATGCATGCTAGCCACGAAACGTGCGTTGGGGTGACATCTGTGAGCGGGGTGACTGCATTCCTGTGTTACTTTTGTATTGGTGAGCATGGCTTCTTGCTGAATTAGGCAGCGCTGCACAGTCTATTGCTGACCTGAATATATACCAATGTTTTTGTTTTTTTTTTTTTTTTTGAAGCATGTTCAGGCACTTTGTGGTTAACATGTAGGTAGCTACAGCACCGCATTTCTTTTTCCCACTGCGGGAGGTACTCCATATGACTCCCTGTTTGGGGCTACCATTTGTTTATTCCACTGCCACTGTTATTAATGTCACTTGATATTAACAGGAACGCATTCCCCCTGCATATGCATCCGTCCTATGTATGTGTTTCTTATGTCTTTTTCATATGATCTTGTGTTACTTTTATAAGATTTATATAAATAAATATTTACTATTTTTTGCTAAAAAATCCTTTTTCACCAGTGACTCCTATTTTCTCCTTTATGTCATTTCATGTTATGTGTTGCATTTTTTTATTTTATGGGTACAGTATATCATAGGTCACATCTAGCGCAACATCGTATGTCTTTTTTGTGTGTATTGTTTTCTTTTTTTATAAAAAAAACTCATATAGCCATCTTTTTATTTATGTGTCCAAAAAAACAGGGCATCCAGCAGTCGTCATCTGTGTCATATGAAACAAGAAGATAAACTTTATTTGTGCTTGTTAACCCTAGCATGTGTATTGGGGGCCTTTTAGGCCCCCATGCTTACTTTTTTGCTATTATCTGCAAAGTTACTTAAGTTAGAATTTTGAAACTCCAGGTAATCCTCAAGTATGTCGTTGTTGGTAATATCCAGTTGTTCACATAATTTTTTTCATAGGCATTTCAGTGTAACATTGCTGTTTTGGTGAAAACCACATCTCTACGGATTGGGGGCCTTTTAGGCCCCCATTTATTTATCATGTTCTCAGTAGTGTTTGTGTCTCAAGTTACTTTACTTGTACTCAGTAATGCTGGTGGAGGGGCCAGGGTATGGATAATGCCATATGAGGATGTCATGTGATTTTTGAAGGGAGAGATAAGGCCATGACATCATCTCAGGTCCTTCTGAACACAGTAATAGCTGTGTAGAGAGTAATGAGGACAGTATAAACTATGAGCTAATTGTGAAGGACCTGAGATAAGATGTTGAGAGGAAGTCTGATTCAGTTACAGTTTCTATGATTCTAAGAAGCCTGCAAAGGGTAAAGCTATTGAGCTACAGACATCCAGAGAATTGTACAACACCTAAAAGAAAGTATAAAAGGTAAGAGATGCTGAGGGTGAGAGGAGGGAGGGGGCACTTTACACTTACAGTGTGTCACACACAAGCAAAGAGTGGACAACCCTCATTGTGTTCATTGTTTTTTCTTTAAGTTTGCTAACATCTAGCCAGCAATGGCACAGTCTTCCTCCAAGCGTCTGAGTGACCAAGAGATTGAAGCAATTGTCTTTCAAAGTGATGATGAAAGTGAACTATCTTTGTCCGATGACGAGTACCTGCCACCAGAGAATCAAACATCCTCAAATGATTCTTCTTCTGATGATGAAGCAGTGAATACAGTGGATCCTCAAGAAGTGATAAGTAGAACATCCAAAACGAATGTTTTTTGGGACAGTAATCCTACATTAGTTGGATGTACTGCAATACATAATATTGTGAGACAGGCTTAAGGAGCTGTGGGAAGTCCCAGTTACTTTTCCACTAAAGACGTATTCTGTACTTTTTTTTCTGACAATATTGCAGAAGAGGTCCTTTTATGTTCAAACCTAGAATGAAGACGTGTCGCTTCTGCAAAAAGTAAGTCCAGGAAAAATATCTCAAAAGAGGAACTTTATGCATACATTAGACTTTTACTGCTGGCAGGGAGTCAAAAATCGTATGATGTTCCAATGCGAGAATTATTTCTGGACCCACTTTCTGATCCACACTATAAGGCAGTGATGGCTAACCTTGACACTCCAGCTGTTGTAAAACTACAACTCCCAGCATGCCCTTGCAACCTGCAGCAGTTGAGGCATGTTGGGAGTTGTAGTTCTCCAACAGCTGGAGTGCCAAGGTTCGCCATCACTGCTATAAGGCGACAATGTCAGTGGACAGATATGAGGAAATTAGATGACACATTCGATTTGATGATAAGCGAACACGTGCATTGAGGTTTGAAACAGACAAATTAGTCCCTATCAGTTATATCTGGAACATATTTATCAAAAATTGCACCAAACTTTACAATCCTAGTACTAATGTTACAGTAGATGAGCAATTTGTACCGTTCAGAAGACGCTGCAAGTTCATACAATACATGCCCAGCAAGCCAGCCAAATATGGAATCAAAATCTTCTGGATGTGTGATTCTGCAAATTATTATAGCATAAATGGCGTAATCTACTGTGGCAAAGAGGTTGGTGCACCAGTACAGAAGGATCTGGGGTCTGAAATTGTCACTCTTGCTGTTCCAATATTCAATTCAGGTAGAAACATTACCATGGACAATTATTTCATCAATGTTGAACTAGGCAATTTTCTGCTTCAAAAGCTATTACACTTGTTGGTACTATCAAGCCAAACCAACGAGAAATTCCAGAAGCACTGAAACACAATCGTCAGCGAGCACTTTATGAGAGTGTCTTTGGATTCAATAACAAAGCGACTTTGGTATCTTACAAAGCGAAGAAGGAGAAATCAGTGATTTTACTCAGTACCATGCATCACAATTGCAGCATTGACAGCAATGACAGAAAATTAAAACCAGAAATCATCCTGCATTACAATAAAACAAAAGGAGGTGTAGACAAAATGGATGAGATGGGGGAGAATATTCATGCAAGAGGCAAACAAAATGATGGCCTGTAGTACTTTTTCTAATATGCTTGATGTAGCAGCCCTAAATTCATTCATCATTTATACAGAAACACATCCAGAATTCCATGCATGGAGGAAGGACAGGAGACGCCTATTTTTGAAGGACTTTTGTCATGAACTTGTAATGCCTCACATGATACAGCGAAGCGACGTGAAAGGCTTGCTAAAGCAAACTAAAGAAGCAATGAAACAGTGTGGCGTACAGTTTCAGATGATTCCAGGGCCAGGAGAAAGAAAAAAGAAACTTAGAAAGGAAAACTGAGAGATTTTGTTCAATTTGTAAGGAAAATGTCTGCAAAGAACATTCTTCCGAAAAATTAACTTGTCAAAATTGTTTGGAAGACTAATATGATAGAAAAGAAACATAATAGAAATGTAGATGCAGATAGTTTGGTATAGATTTCTATGCATTTTTGTGCATTTTTCATATGTTTGTGTGAAATTTTGAAAAAAAAATTTTTTGGGGTGTTTTTTTGGTGAAAAATTATAATTACAATTTTGTTTACTAATCAGATTTTATTTAGCAGTTTTAAAATAAACTTGTAAAAGTTATATAAGTGTGTTTTTCCATATGATTTGCATGGGGGCCTAAAAGGCCCCCAATACGTTGATATAAAGATTTCTGATGTCACGCATACTAGGGTTAAAATTGTAGAAAGTAATGAAAAGAAGCACTTCCTAATACAAAACAGACACCAATCCTACGCCTTCCGTATCTCTATTGTAAAATGAAGAAATGCGAAGACACGGGGGGGTTGGTGGGTTCCCTGGTCCACTAGCCAGAACCACATGGGCCAGGAATCGTCCTGCCACACACCCGAAATCCTTTTAATTGGGCATAATGCTACTCAGACAACACAGAAAGAGGGTAAAACAATGTGACAATGCTTTATTGAACTGCAAAACAGGCAGATAACACGGAGAACAGTACCAGCAAAATTCCCCAAGATGGTGCACATTACAGAGTCTCACCCATCCATTGACCTGCCGGGATAATGGCAGATGTTACGTCAGAGCTCCCAGGGTCGGCTACCTGTGGTAGGCACATAGAGAGGAGGAAACGAAAAGCGTAGGAAGATGCCAGGACGGTGGCAGTCAGGTTGGAGCAGGTGCAGGGGATGACTCGAGCCTGTCTGCTGTGACAGCCCCGGGATGAATTGGGTCTGGATGCAACAGGAAGATGAAGAACTGGCTCAATTCAGACGATGGGTGTCTTCTGAGTGGTTACCCAGTCGGCAAGAGAGAGATGCTCTGTCCCTTGGTGTTCTACGGATGCTGTGACACTGGGAAAGTCTACAGTTGAGTGATGGGATTCTGTACCGAAAAGTCCTACTACCTGGCAAATGGTGATTCCTGAGATGCTACTGTCCCAAGTGACCACGGAGGCGCATGAAAGAGGGGCTCATTTCGGGCTGGAAAAGACTTTTCGGTAGCTGCAGTGACTGGTATATCATCCTCATTTGAAAGCAGCAGTGGAAGAAACCTGTCAAAGTTGTCGGAGTTTTGAACTGGCCAAGCCACCCGAACAGAGGGCCCCTACACAAGCCATTGTGATTTGTGACATCTGCTCCATTGGAACTACTGATAATAGATTATCTGACCATCGGCCCAGCACATCAGTGACATGATCACTGCTTAGTAATGATGGTCACTTCACGAAGTTTGCCGATGTGACGCCGACTCGAGACCAAACTGCCGAATCTGCTGCCTATGCCATCTGTAAGAACTTCATTCAGGTGTACGGATATCCAAAATGCATACACTCCGATCAGGGAACCTGTTTCCTTGGTAAAGTGATGGAAGAACTGCATAGTTTATACCAGATCGGGAAAGTCTCGGAAGACACCCTACCAAGCTCAAGGGAATGGAGCCTGCGACTGGTTCAACCGCACTTTTATCCAGATGTTGGGGACTCTGGAAGAGGATAGGAAGGCCCGGTGGCCTTAATATGTGGCTGAGCTAGTGGGGTGTATAACAACCGAAGACACAGTACCACCGACTCTACGCCGTACACTCTCCAGTTTGTTCGTCCCGAAGAGAGATTACAGAACTGCAGCTAGAGCCTGACGAGGACTACCCACGGACAGGGGTGTCTTCCTGGGTTCGTGAACATAGGCATCAGTTGCAGACCTTACACCATCTGGTACAGACCAAGCTTCATTAACTAGAACATCCCAGAGTCGCTCCTGTTATTTTTTGGTAGCTGAGGAGAGCAGGCAAAAACGGCAATACACCAGAGAGGTTGGAATCTACTGGATTGCAGTACCCTGACTAACCACCACAACTAAAGGCAGCCGTGGAGCGTTCCTACGTTGGTCCTAGACGCCTCGTCACAGCCTGAGAGGTTAACTACACCTAAAGATAGAAAGAGGAAAGCTATCTGCCCCGGAGCAGATCCCCAAAGAACATAGGAAGCCCCCAAACATGTAATGGCGGTTAGACAAGAAGAAATACAGACACAGACAGAAAATAGTATGAGCAAATCTGCCTAGACAGAATAGGATAGGAAGGATACTTACTGCAATCCAAAAAAAACCCTAAAAAAAGCCAAAGCTACTAATTGCAAAAACACCGAGATCACACGACCTCTACCACCTAAATTAGTTCTCTGGTGTAACAAAACTAAGCCGCAGCCACTGAAAAAACTGGAAAAGGCAAATGAACAAACAACAGTGGCTCCAGGGGAACCGAGAGGAGCCCAAGCCCCCCGGGGAGGGGAACCTGGCCAACCTCACAGAAATGCAGAGAAAAATGCAAATGGCAAGCACAAAAACAAAAAACAGAAAATATCTTATCTGAGAGCAGGAGAAGAGGCAAGACTCAGCAAGCTTCCAAGTGAACCAGGAAACAATGTTGAGACAAGAACAATTGATCACCTGCAACCATGATGGGAGGAAACCTCCCTTATCTCCAGCCAGTCTGTGATTCCTGATTGCCAATCCTCATTGAATGGTTTAGTACTGTTTGTAACCACCAAAAAAGCTTCTGCTCAGAATTCATTTCTAAAACATTCACAACAATACCCCCCCTTGATGAGGGGTCACCAAACCCTCATTTGTGCAACCAGGTCGGTCAGGATGAGCTCTGTGATACGCACGGATCAGTCTCCTAGCATGGATGTCCGAAGCAAACACCCAAGAATTGTCCTCCTGACCATAACCTCTCCACTTAAACAAATACTGGAGTTGCCGTCTAGCAAAACGAGAATCCAATATCTTCTCAACCACATACTCCAAATTGCCCTCAACCAAAACAGGGTCAGGAGGCGCAGCCATAGGAACCACTGGCTCGACAAACCTCTTCAATAAGGACTTGTGGAACACGTTATGGATCTTAAATGTCCCTGGAAGAAGTAAACGAAAGGAAACAGGATTAAGAATCTCCATGATCTTATAAGGTCCAATGAACCTAGGCTTAAACTTAGAAGATGCAACTCTCATAGGGATATTTCTTGAGGACAATCAGACCAAGTCCCCCACTTTAAATCGAGAACCATCCGGTTGGCAAACCGCTGGGCCTTCTCCTGAGAGAGGGACAACCTCTCCACTACCTGGTCCCAAATCTGCTGCATACGCTCCACAACAGAGTCAACACCCGGACAGACAGAAGCCTCCGTCTGTCCCGAAGAAAATCGAGGGTGAAACCCAAAATTGCAGAAAAATGGAGACATCAAAGTGGCAGAACTTGCCCTATTATTAAGAGCAAATTCAGCCAAAGGCAAAAAAGAGACCCAGTCATCTTGATCAGCAGACACAAAGCATCTCCAATGTCTGGTTTGTTCTCTGAGTTTGTCCATTGGTCTGAGGATGAAAAGCAGAGGAGAAAGACAATTGAACACCAAGTTTAGAACAAAAAGTCCTCCAAAATCTGGAAACAAACTGGACTCCTCTGTCAGACACAATGTTCTCAGGAATGCCGTGTAACCAAACCACGTGCTGAAGGAACAAAGGCACCAATTCGGAGGAGGAAGGCAACTTAGGTAAAGCACAAGATGTATCATCTTGGAAAACCTATCACAAATCACCCTGATAACGGTCATTCTCTGAGAAACAGGGAGGTCGGAAATAAAATCCATAGAGATATGGGTCCATGGTCTCTTGGGCACAGGCAATGGCATCAACAAACCACTAGAGCGAGAGCAAGGCTTGGAGCGAGAGCAAGTCCCACAGGACTACACAAACTCCCTGACGTCACGAGACAAAGTAGGCCACCAAAAGGACCGACTCACCAAGTTTCTGGTACCAAAAATTCCGGGATGACGGCAAACGCGGAACAATGAATCTCAGACATCACACTCTTCTTCCACTGGTCTGGGACAAACAATTTCCCAACAGGGCAGCGCTCGGGTTTATCCTCCTGACACCCTTCCAGAGTCAGTCTCAAATTGGGCGAGATGGCGGAAAGAACTACACCCTCTTTCAAAATAACAGCAGGATCAGATAACTCAGGAGAGTACGCAAGGAAACTCCTTGAGAGGGCATCCGCCTTAACATTCTTAGTGCCAGGAAGAAAGGAAATCACAAAATTAAAACGTGTGAAAAACAAGGCCCACCTGGCCTGTCTAGGATTAAGTCGCTTGGCTGATTCCAGATAAACCAGATTCTTTTGGTCCGTGAGGACCACCACCTGATGTTTAGCTCCCTCCAGCCAATGTCTCCACTCTTCAAAAGCCCACTTCATGGCCAATAACTCCCGATTACCCACGTCATAATTACGTTCAGTTGGAGAAAATTTTCGAGAGAAAAAAGCACAATGGTTACTTTTAGAGGTCTCAGGATCTCTTTGGGACAAAACGGCACCTGCCCCAATTTCAGAGGCATCAACCTCCACCTGAAATGGCAGAGAAACATCAGGCTCCCATAGAACAGGAGCAGATGTGAATCTCTGTTTAAGTTCCTGAAACACAGAGACTGCCTCAGGAGGCCAATTCACCACATCAGAACCCTTTTTGGTCAAATCAGTCAATGGTTTAACAATAACAGAGAAATTACCAATAAATTTACGATAAAAATTGGCAAAACCCAAGAATCTCTGAAGAGCCTTTAATGAAGTAGGTTGGACCCAATCACAGATGGCCTGAACATTGACCGGGTCCATTTCAATAACAGATGGAGACAAAATGAATCCCAGAAATGAGATCCTCTGTACGCCAAAAAGACACTTTGATCCCTTCACATACAGAGCATTCTCTCTCAAAATCTGGAACACAGTCCGAACATGTTTCACATGAGAGTCCCAGTCATTGAAAAAATCAAGATATCATCCAAATAAACAATCAGAAATTTATCCACAAAATCCTGAAAATGTCATTCATGAAGGACTGGAAGACGGAAGAAGCATTAGTGAGCCCAAAGGGCATCACTAGGTACTCAAAATGCCCCTCTGGGGTATTAAACGCCGTCTTCCATTCATCCCCGTGCTTAATGCGAATAAGGTTATACGCCCCCCTGAGGTCAAGCTTGGTAAACCAAGTAGCACTTTTCACCCTGGAAAACAGGTCAGAAATCAAGGGTAACGGATATTGATATTTCACAGTGATATTGTTCAAGAGACGATAATCAATACATGGCCTTAATGAACCATCCTTTTTGGCCACAAAGAAAAAACTGGCACCCAAGGGTGAAGAGGATGGTCTGATATGGCCCTTCTCCAATGACTTCTTGATATAAGACCGCATAGCGTCATTTTCAGGTACAGACAAGTTAAAAAGGCGACCTTTAGGGAATTTACTACCAGGCACTAATTCAATAGCGCAGTCATAGCTCCTATGGGGAGGCAAGGATGCAGATTTACTTTTGCTAAACACATCAGAAAATCAGTCAAAAAGTCAGGAACATCTTGAGCCTGGGGAGAGGCAGAAAAAACAGGAGTGTTGGCATTAACACATTGGCAGCCCCAGCTGGTTACAGACACAGATTTTCAATCCAAAACAGGATTATGAGACTGTAACCAAGGGAAACCTAGTACAATAATGTCATGCAGATTGTACAGCACCAGAAATTTGCAACTCTCCTGATGATCAGGTTCAACCCTCATTATTACCTGAGTAGAGAACTGGGGTTTATTCTCAGCCAAAGGGGTAGAATCAATCCCCAGTAGGGGAATAGACTTCCGTAGGAGTATCAAGGGAAACCCACAACGTTTAGCAAAATCAAAATCCATCAGGTTAATAGCTGCTCCCGAATCAACAAAAGCCTGAGCAGAAAATGTGGACAGGTAGCAAATCAGGGTACAGTCAACAGAAATTTAGTCTGAACACTACCCAACACAACTGAGCGTGCAAAACTCTTCCCCGCTTAGGGCAGAGTGAAATAGCATGAGAGGCATCACCACAGTAGAAACATAACCCATTGCGTTTTCGAAACTCATGACGCTGTGCCCCAGAAGCCACTCTATCACACTGCATGGGTTCAGAAGCTGGTTCAGAAGGCAACACTATTCTACGCATACTTCTACGCTCACGCAAACGTCTGTCAATTTGAATAGCTAATGACATAGAATCATTGAGACCAGAGGGAGCAGGGAAACCCACCATAATATCCTTTACATTCTCTGACAGACCCTTCCGAAAAAGGGCTGCCAAAGCATCATCATTCCATTTGGTCAGGACTGCCCACTTTCGGAATTTCTGACAGTACAACTCAGCGTCCTCAAGCCCCTGATTTAATGCCAACAAGGTTTTTTCAGCTTGATCAGTGACATTAGGTTCATTGTACAATAACCCCAGAGCCAGAAAAAATGCATCAACATTACTCAAAACAGGGTCCCCAGGTGTCAGGGAAAAAGCCCAATTCTGAGGATCTCCGCGCAGGATAGAGATGACAATTTGAACCTGCTGTGCTGCGTTCCCTGAGGACTTAGGTTTTAAAGCAAAAAACAACTTACAGTTATTTTTGAAATTCAGAAATTTAGCTCGATCCCCCAAAAACAAATCTGGCATGGGGATCCTGGGTTCCACAACTGGCAACCTATCAAGATAGGTAGCAATACTCCGAACCTCAATGGCAAGCTGATCCACACGGCCAGACAACTGTGCAGACTCCATTGAGAAAAAAAAAAACCTCCTAAGCACCCAGAGAAAAAGAGGGAAAAAATGCAACAAACAGAAAAAAAAAAATCTCTGACAACTCTGACAACCTTTTTTCTTTCCACTCTATTTTTCCCTTCTGTGAGTACCATATAATTTTCAGTTTGGACCGGTGATACTGTTATGTTTTGGTAGCTGAGGAGAGCAGGCAAAAACGGCAATACACCAGAGAGGTTGGAATCTACTGGATTGCAGTACCCTGACTAACCACCACAACTAAAGGCAGCCGTGGAGCGTTCCTACATTGGTCCTACACGCCTCGTCACAGCCTGAGAGGTAAACTACACCTAAAGATAGAAAGAGGAAAGCTATCTGCCCCGGAGCAGATCCCCAAAGAACATAGGAAGCCCCCAAACATGTAATGGCGGTTAGACAAGAGGAAATACAGACACAGACAGAAAATAGTATGAGCGAAAGCTGGGGCCCAATCTGCCTAGACAGAAAAAGATAGGAAGGATACTTACTGCAATCCAAAAAAACCCCTTGTGAGACAGTGAGAGTATGTGTGTTGAATGGGGTGTACATTTCACCTAGATACTTTGCTGACTGGTATAAGGGAAATGTATGGCTTTGTAAACCTAGTGGTAGAGAAAGGTCATACACCTTACATTCAGTACACACTTGCAGCTCAGGCCTGAAACCACTCAGCTGTTAATTAGGAGACCAGAAGTAGGTGTCTGCGAACACAGTCAGAGAGCTCGCTTAGTCTGGACAAGGAGTCCAGGCACAAGAAGGAGTCTCCAGGAGTATGAGCTGTCTCAGTCTGGGTGCTCGATTTACCCCGGACACAGGAGTAGTCTCTGTGAGAATCCATGCGGATAGCTGCTGAATAGGAGGGGAGCTCTCTCAAGTCTGGACGTTGAAGGTGCCTTCAGACACAAGGAGGAGACTCTGTGAAACTCCATGCTGGTAAATGCTGAACATATGTGTTGTTTTGGCCCAGGCTGTTAGAGTCTGGTCCCAGGTAGATAGGGAAACCTATCTAAGTGTAGTAAGTGGCTGGACAAGCCCAGGCTTTATGTTTATGATTTGGTTTTGATTATGTTCTGTTTGCTGTAGACTTTAATAAAACTGGTTGCGGCCAGTTTTTACCAGAACTGCTGTCTGTGAATGAACTGTTTCCGTGCCACTCCGTCTACCCGGACGGCGATCCCAGAGCTATATCCCCTGAAAAGCTTACAATTGGTGCTGGAATGTGCGTGCAGCACAGTGGCGAGAGACAGCAATAAAGATGAAGTCTGTTGAAGCAGCAGCAGAGAAAAAAAAGTGTGTCAGCAAAAACGTCTGATTGGAGCTGTCTTAAAGAGACAGTAGCCCTAATAGACTTTGCAGAGAAAAAAAAAAAAAAAGTGTCTGCACAGCAAGGCTGAATTTTCTGTGGAAAAGACTGTGGAGTGTGTATGTCTTGAGTGAAGACTGCCGTTGTTGAGACAGAGAAGTCTGACAGCATGGATGACAGCATGGAGGCGCTGTTTGAACAAATGGCGCAAGTTAATGTGCAACATAAGACTGCCGTGGTTGAGACAGATAAGTCCGGCAGTATGGAGGAGCTCGTTGAGTACCTGGTCCAGGCCCAGCGGAGCATGCAGCAGAGCATGGAGCGGCAGCGCCTGCAGCACCAGCAGCGCATGCAGCAGGCACAGCAGCAATTCCTGCAGCAGCAGCAGCAGGAGAATAACCGGTTGTTTTTTGAGCAGGTTGCAGCACTACAAAAGACTTGCAGCGCATCGTCCCAAAGTAATGTTGCAAAGTCACCTGCATTGTCCGCTGTAAAGAAGGCGGTAAGACGGTCCCTGAAAAAGATGACACCTCGTGATGATGTGGAGGTATATCTCACTAGGTTTGAGGGACTGGCAGAGAAGGAGAATCTGCCCCTATCTGAATGGGCCATGATGGTCGCACCCTATCTGATTGGAGAACCCCAAAGGGCCTATGCTGACCTGAGCGAGCAGGACAGCCAAGACTATGCCAAGCTGAAAGCGGAGATTCTTACCCGGCTGGGTGTTACGGTGACAGCCCGTGCCAGGGGAGTTCATGACTGGAGATGCAGTTGGGAGTCTGCAGTCAGCAAACCTGATTATGGAGTTGAAAAGGTGATAGTGGACCGCTACACCCAAGCACGTCCTCCTGAGGTACAGCCAGAGGTCGGACAAAGAGACCACCAGGACGCCAATCGTCTGGTCAGCCTGATGGAGAGGGCCTTTGCCACCAAGGACTGCCTCCGTGACCAGCCGTCTGAGAGGTCGTCACTTCGGAGTTCCTGGACGCCGAACTCTCCCGGTAAGAGCGTTCCAGCTGTTGGGGTCGTGTGGGTGGAAGAGTGTGATGGACAGTGTTGGAGATGTCGTGAAATTGCAGCCAACTGTCCAATAGAGGGGGAGCCTATGTGTTGTGATGTTGGCGGATCCCTCTCTCCCTGCACAGAGCCTGTGTGTGTGTCCACCTCAGCCGAAGAGACTGGACCACAGGGGTCCCCGGTGGTTGTAAATGACTGCCCAGCACAGGCCCTCTTGGACTCAGAGAGTCCAGTGACTTCCGTATGGGACAGCCTGATTGATAGGGACTTTATCCCTGATAAACACCTGAGTGTGGTGTGCGTCCATGGAGACACCAAAGTCTACCCAGAGACTGTCGTGGACTTGATCCCCAAACGCGGGGAGGTTTCATGTGAAGTGGGGGTAGTGAAGAACCTGGTGCCCCCCGTCATATTGGGTAATGACTTTCCCCGGTCTAAGGATCTCTGGGGGAAAAATGTTTCTGATGGACAGTGTGATGAAGCTCCTATTGAGGGTGCGCAGTCCCGAGGGGCGGAACACAATGCTAGTGGGCCGTTAAACTTATGTGATAATGATGATGATGATGATGATAATGATAATGATGATCATGATAATAATGATGACCATGATAATGATGCTGATGCTGATAATGATAATGATGATGATCATGATAGTGATGATGATACTGATCATAATCATGATAATGATATTGATAATAATGATGACTGTGATAGTGATGAAATTCCTTTGCAGGTGATGTTGGGAGACGAGGATGGTGGTTCTCGGGAACCGAGTGTCCCTGACTTACCTGTGTCCTGTGACAATTTTGAGAGTGAGCAGTGGCGAGACCCCTCTCTTAAAACGGCCCAGGAAAATATAAATGTTCTAAATGAGGTTTCCCAAGAGCCTGGCTCTGAGGAGAGGTTTCCTCATGTTGCCATAAACACTCACCTGTTGTATAGGGACACTGAAGTCCAGGGTGAGGTCGTGAGCCAGCTCCTAGTACCTGAGCTACATGGAAGTATAGTGCTGGGGTTGTCACATAGTCACATACTTGAGGGACCACCTGAGGGAAACCAGGGACCAGATGGTGAAGTTAATGTTGTGGATGACATGTTAACTAAGGTTCCAGATCAACATGTGAATGAGAATGAATTGTATAACCCTGACAGTGAGCAGGATGTGAATGAAAATGAAGTGTATAACCCTGAAAGTGAGCCAGATGTGGCTGAGAAAAAGGGGTCAGACAGGGATAGTGGTAGTGTGATAGTGAATCATCTGATGACAATCAAGCAACCAGTGCAAATGAGGAAGGCATGGTAGCAGAGGAGGTTGAGAGTCCTGAGAGGAAGGCTGATGCTGACCTTGCAGTCGGACAGAAGATGGCATCTGAAGATGTTTTACAGTTGGCCGGTTCCCTGGCGAAGACTAAGGTGAAAGGAAGAGAGCTGAGCTTTAAAGGCAGGACTCTGAAACTGAACACAGCCCAAGTAGATGCTGTTGGAAATGTGAAGTTACCAAAGTATGGTGTGGATCTGTATCATGCCAAGGACTCTGAGGGAGATGCTGCAGAGGTGGAAAAAGCCATAGAAGTGGTAGTCACCAAGCCAGATGCCTCATCAGAAGCTGAGGTCTCAAGTGAAGCTGTGAGGAACATGACTGAAGATATGGGGACTGACTCTGTCCAGGAATCTGTTTCTGCCGAAGACAGCGGCGTGGATGGGTTGCGGTTTGGATCAGTAGCTGCAACTCGTAAAGCTCAGGCTGGAAGTTCGGCGCCCGGAGCCCCAGCGGTGTTCCCGAGTGACACCAAGGATCTGGATAAGTCACAAGATGAGATTTTGAGACATCAGGCTGGCGTTGGTGAGCTCAAGCGCACTTTCATGGAGTCTAATCGGAGCCACGTCCCAACAAATGGGAAAAGCGATGTGTCACTCCGTTGCCGCTGCAGACACACGGGAGCTCAGATGGGATGCAGAACGTGGTGGAAGAGAAGAATCCGGCGGGTTTCTGAGTATACAGATGCAGCTATCAAGGAGAACTTGAAAGCCGGAATAAATGGAAATATTGGAGACCATAATGATGTGACTGAAGAGGTAGAATGTAAGACTGACGGTAGGGCTTCTGAGCATGTTCTACCAGAAGAGCCTGAAGAAGGGGCCGAAGACATAAAAGACGTCCAACAGGTACCAGATGAGTTGATGACTTCTCAGAAAAAACTCCAAACTGTGATGAAGGAGTGTGATGAAAGCCATGAGCATCTTCGTGAGAAGGTCAATGAAGTAAAAGGAAGGATACAGGGAATCTCTTCGTTGCAAGAGCAAATGCTGCTCAATAAGTCTAAGGCTCTATATAAGAATGCTGTTGTTACGGTAGAACATTACAATTCAGCTGGAGACTTAGCGGATGAATTATGTGTACTGCAAAAGAAAAACGATCAGCTCCTTCTACAGTCCCAATCATTTGAACAGTGTAGCTTAAAATGGTCAGAGACCATGGCAGAGGAGCTTAAGGTCTGTGAAATAGACTTTATGAGTCAACCGATATTCAAGAAAATAGATGTGCTAAAGAGGGTTCAAGGGGAACTAGAGAAAAGTGAAAAACCCCCTTTACCTTCTGTGATAGTTGGTGACACATGGTCAGTGCACCAGGGACAGGAGGTACGTGAGTTTCTGAGGAAGAGTCAGCAGAAGTGTTCTGATGTGCCGGGTCGTACTTCTCTGGCCAGGCACTATATCGAAACTGAGCCCGGCCCTAAGGTCAAGATGAAACCGTGCAGGATACCCGAGGCCCGCAGAGAGCATAGGCCTGGGAGGGTACAGGGTAGTGCGGATGCTTCAGATGAAGAGAAAGCTGATGTTGGCTATGGCTCAGGTGAAGATACAGATGACAGCAGTGAAGATGAAGCTGATGAGGGCCATGACTGGTCCAGAGTTCACTGTCTCTTTTGGATTGTTGACCAGCCCTCCGGTCTGGATGACCAGCCCTCCGGTCTGGAAAGAGGGGGGGGATATGTGAGACAGTGAGAGTATGGTGTTGAATGGGGTGTACATTTCACCTAGATACTTTGCTGACTGGTATAAGGGAAATGTATGACTTTGTAAACCTAGTGGTAGAGAAAGGTCACTACACCTTACATTCAGTACACACTTGCAGCTCAGGCCTGAAACCACTCAGCTATTAATTAGGAGACCAGAAGTAGGTGTCTGCGAACACAGTCAGAGAGCTCGCTTAGTCTGGACAAGGAGTCCAGGCACAAGAAGGAGTCTCCAGGAGTATGAGCTGTCTCAGTCTGGGTGCTCGATGTACCCCGGACACAGGAGTAGTCTCTGTGAGAATCCATGCGGATAGCTGCTGAATAGGAGGGGAGCTCTCTCAAGTCTGGATGTTGAAGGTGCCTTCAGACACAAGGAGGAGACTGTGAAACTCCATGCTGGTAAATGCTGAACATATGTGTTGTTTTGGCCCAGGCTGTTAGAGTCTGGTCCCAGGTAGATAGGGAAATCTATCTAAGTGTAGTAAGTGGCTGGACAAGCCCAGGCTTTATGTTTATGATTTGGTTTTGATTATGTTCTGTTTGCTGTAGAATTTAATAAAACTGGTTGCGGCCAGTTTTTACCAGAACTGCTGTCTGTGAATGAACTGTTTCCATGCCACTCCGTCTACCCGGACGGCGATCCCAGAGCTATATCCCCTGAAAAGCTTACACCCTAAAAAAAGCCAACGCTACTAATTGCAAAAACACCTGAGATCACACGACCTCTACCACCTAAATTAGTTCTCTGGTGTAACAAAACTAAGCCGTAGCCACTGAAAAAACTGGAAAAGGCAAATGAACAAACAACAGTGGCTCCAGGGGAACCGAGAGGAGCCCAAGCCCCCCTGGGAGGGAACCTGGCCAACCTCACAGAAATGCAGAGAAAAATGCAAATGGCAAGCACAATAGCAAAAAACAGAAAATATCTTATCTGAGAGCAGGAGAAGAGGCAAGACTCAGCAAGCTTCCAAGTGAACCAGGAAACAACGTTGAGACAAGAACAATTGATCACCGGCAACCATGATGGGAGGGAACCTCCCTTATATCCAGCCAGTCTGTGATTTCTGATTGCCAATCCTCATTGAATGGTTCAGTACTGTTTGTAACCACCAGAGGGAGCTTCTGCTTAGAATTCATTTCTAAAACATTCACAACACGCTCCTCTGTGTGGCACATCTATGCATGCTGGAGACCGTGTTCTGGTCTGTGAGAGAGAGCAAAAAGGTTGGCACACGTCTAAAAGAGACGATGGTGCTAGTGAACGGGATCAATGATCCCTTAAATCATAATGTCTCGAAAACACTGCACTCATTGAGGTTATGCTCTGTCAGGTCCCTCGCTGTAATTCTTCACAAAGGGTTAACTGGCTGACAGCAAGCAGTGCAGCTAATGCTGGCAGCTCAGCTGTAAGCCCCCGAATGAATGAGTTCTCTCCCGGCGACAGGAGAGGAAGTGATTAGTGTGGGAAGCTTAATTGAATGCTTCCCAGGCTAATCAGTTCAGGTCAGCCGGGGACACCGCACAGCGTCAGTGACGTCAGAGGGAGTCCTGGCTGACCTGAAGTGAACTGATTAGCCTGGGAAGCAATCAATTAAGCTTCCCAGCTAATCACTTTCTCTCTTGTCGCTGGGAGAGGAACTCATTCATTCGGGAGCTTACAGCTGAGCTGCCAGCATTAGCTGCGCTGCTTGCTGTAAGCCAGTTAACCCTTTGTGAAGGATTATAGCGTGGGACCTGACAGAGCACCGAATAGGTAAGAATAATGTTGCTTTATTATTTTATTTTTATTGCAGGGGATCAAGGGCTTCGCATGGATTACCTGTAAAATAAAAGATGGTCAAAAACTGTGTGATTATTTCATTAAAATGATTTTTAATTAAAGTGTGTGTGTTTTATTTTTATTTCATACATTAGGATTAATAATTGAGAGTTGTCTAATTGACAACTCTCAATTATTAACCTGGCTTAAAGTCACCTTTCAATAGCAAGGTGGCTTTAACCCATTATTAACCCATTAGCCACCACTACAGGGCAATGGGAATAGACTGGCTAAGTGCCAGAAAGGGTGCATCTAATTATAGATTTGCCTTTTCTGGGGTGGCTGGGGGCAGATGTTAGTAGCCAGGGGGGGCACAAAATAAATGCACCCTCCCTAGGCTATTATTATCTGCCCCACTCATTGGCTTTCCCTGTCTGGTTGAGAAAATAGCGCGGGAGCCCACGCATTTTTTTTCAACGAATTTACACCTTTAATTAACCCCTAGCTGTATGAAATTTTGCACACATACACTCATGTAATTGTTAGTGAAAAACATATATCAAACTACATGAAATGACATGGTCAACTGTATGTAAACCATGTGTCATTTCATGTCGGGTCTGTAATTTCACAAAAGCCGGCAATTGAATTAGTGGCTTTTATACTATGTAGAAATGTATGACCTATATATATATTTATATATATACAGGGTTGGACTGAGCCACCGGGATACCGGAGAAACGTCCGATGGGCCCCGCCCCCAGCTCCTGCCTCCTTCATTAGGCCCTGATGAGAAAGAATAGGTCGCGGGGGCCCTTTAAAAGCATGTCCGAAAAGTTAATGGAGGCGCGCTCTCACCCTGACCACAGCAACACTGTCCCTGCATTCAGGAAGTAGACATGCTTTGTATGTTGCTGGCTGTAGCAGTGGTGTCAGGTGTCAGCACGCTGTGCTCTCCTCCTCTGCTGTCCTGACCTGTAATGCCGGCTGTGTGGTGACACTCTCCCTGGAAGTGCCGGTTTCAGCTATATCTCTCCCTGCCTGGGCTGCTGCTAAAGTGCAATACATATTTTTTTCTGGGTGAGTGTTCAGCAAAATGTGTGTGTATCTGCCTGGTTTTGGTGCCTGGTAGTGCTCTGTGATGGCAAATCAATGTGGAGTGTCTGTTGGTCACTGTGTATGGGGGCCAGTGTCTGTTCATCACTGTGTATGGGGGCCAGTGTCTGTTCATCATTGTGTATGGGGGCCCCATGTCCGTCCATCACTGTGTATGGGGGCCAGTGCTTGTTTGTCACTGTGTACGGGGGCCTCGTGTCCGTCCATCACTGAGTATGGGGGCCAGTGTCTGTTCGTCACTGTGTATGGGGGGCCCCGTGTCCGTCCATCACTGTGTATGGGGGCCAGTGTCTGTTCATCACTGTGTATGGGGGCCAGTGTTTGTTCGTCACTGTGTACGGGGACCCCGTGTCCGTCCATCACTGAGTATGGGGGCCAGTGTCTGTTCATCACGGTGTATGGGAGGCCCCGTGTCCTCCATCACTGTATGGGGGCCAGTTTCTGTTCATCACTGTGTATGCGTGTCCGTCCATCACTGTGTATGGGGGCCACTGTCTGTTCGTCACTGTGTATGGGGGCCTCGTGTCCGTCCATCACTGTGTATTGGGGCCAGTGTCTGTTCATCACTGTGTATGGGGGTCAGTGTTTGTTCGTCACTGTGTATGGGGGCCCCGTGTCCGTCCATCACTGAGTATGGGGGCCAGTGTCTGTTTGTCACGGTGTATGAGGGGCCCCGTGTCCTCCATCACTGTATGGGGGCCAGTGTCTGTTCATCACTGTGTATGCGTGTCCGTCGATCACTGTGTATGGGGGCCAGTGTCTGTTCGTCATTGTGTATGGGGGCCCCGTGTCCGTCCATCACTGTGTATGGGGGCCAGTGTTTGTTAGTCACTGTGTACGGCGGCCCCATGTCCATCCATCACTGAGTATGGGGGCCAGTGTCTGTTCATCACGGTGTATTGGGGGCCCCGTGTCCTCCATCACTGTATGGGGGCCAGTGTCTGTTCATCACTGTGTATGCGTGTCCGTCCATCACTGTGTATGGGGGCCAGTGTCTGTTCGTCATTGTGTATGGGGGCCCCGTGTCCGTCCATCACTGTGTATGGGGGCCAGTGTTTGTTCGTCACTGTGTACGGAGGCCCCGTTCCCGTCCATCACTGAGTATGGGGGCCAGTGTCTGTTCATCACGGTGTATGGGGGCCCCGTGTCCTCCATCACTGTATGGGGGCCAGTGTCTGTTCATCACTGATGTATGCGTGTCCGTCCATCACTGTGTATGGGGGCCACTGTCTGTTCATCACTGTGTATGGGGGCCTCGTGTCCGTCCATCACTGTGTATTGGGGCCAGTGTCTGTTCATCACTGTGTATGGGGGTCAGTGTTTGTTCGTCACTGTGTACGGCGGACCCGTGTCCGTCCATCACTGAGTATGAGGGCCAGTGTCTGTTCGTCACGGTGTATGGGGGGCCCCGTGTCCTCCATCACTGTATGGGGACAGTGTCTGTTCATCACTGTGTATGCGTGTCCATCCATCACTGTGTATGGGGGCCAGTGTCTGTTCGTCACTGTGTATGGGGACCATTTGTCCATCACTGTATATGGAGGTCCCGTGTCCGTGAGCGGAGCCGCATGTGTATGGGGTGTGCAAAGCGGAGCCGTGTGTGTACATAGTGTACAGAGCGGAGCAGCGTGTGTATGGGGTGTGCCGTGCGGAGCGGAGTCGTGTGTGTACAAAGTGTACTGAGCGAAGCCGCATGTGTATGGGGTGTGCGGAGCAGAGCCGTGTGTGTACAAAGTGTACAGAACGGTGCCCTCTGTGTATGAAGTGTACGGAGCCATGTGTGTACGGAGCGAAGCCGCGTGTGTACGGGGAGTACGAAACGGAGACCTGTGTGTACGAAGTGTACGGAACTGAGCCGTGTGTGTACGGAGCGGAGCAGAGCCATCTGTGTACGAGGTTTACAGAGTGTAGCCATGTGTGTACTGAGTGGAGCCGTATGTGTGCAAGGTGTATGGAGCGGTACCATGTGTGTATGAGCTGTGCGGAGCCGTGCGTGTACAAGGTGTATGGTGGGGAGCATTCATACCTCCCAACCGTCCCGAATCCAGAGGAACAGTCCCAATTTTGAGAGTCTGGACCGCTGTCCCGGCCGGGAGCTTACTTTCCCGCGCACACAGGAGTACACGGTGGAGCCCCGAGGAGCACTTTAACATTCGCACGTGACGTTCTACCGGAAGTGACGTGTTGGAAGCTGACCGGAAATGAGGTAATTTCGGGAGGAGATTGTGACGGAACCATGGAGGCACTTCAGGGAATGCTTCAGATCCATCCCTGTGTACTCCTCCGACAGCGCAGACAGCGGGATCTCTTTGGAATCGGGGATGTCGGCCATGTGAGCGGATCATGATATGTCCTGCATCAGGATGCTCGGGTGGGCATTACAATGGGAGCCGGACTGCTATAGTATCTTTATAGAATCTTTCTTTCTCTTTCTTTCTCTCTGTTCTTTCTTTCCCCCTCTAATCTTTCTTTCTTGCTCTCTCTGTTTCTTTCTTTCTCTGTTCTTTCTTTCTCTCTCTGTCCTTTCTCACTCTCTATTCTTTCATTCCCTTTTTTTCTTTCTTTCTTTCTCTCTGTTCTTTTTTTTCTCTCTGTTCTTTCTTTCTGTCCTTCCTTTCTCTCTTTCTCTCTGTTCTTTTTTTTTCTCTCCTTCTTTGTTCTTTCTTTCTCTCTGTGCTTCCCCTTTCTTTCTCTCTTCCCCTGTTCTTTCTTTCTCTCTTTGTTCTTTCCCCTCTTTCTTTCTCCCTCTGTTCTTTCTTTCTCTCTCTATTCTTTCTTTCTCTATTCTCTCTCTCTCTATTCTTTCATTCTCTCTATTGTTTCTTTCTCTCTCTATTCTTTCTCTCTATTCTTTCTCTCTATTCTTTCTATCTCTGTTCTTCTCTCTCTCTCTCTCTATTCTTTCTCTCTGTATTCTTTCTCTCTTCTTTCTCTTATTATTTCTTTCTATTCTTTCTTTCTTTCTCTCTTTTCTCTATTCTTTCTCTCTCTATTCTTTCTTTCTCTCTCTGTTTTCCTCTTCTTCTTTTCTTTCTTTCGCTCTGTCTCTCTATTCTTTCTTTCTTCTCTTATCTTTCTTCTCTTTCTTTCTTCTTCTCTCTTTCTTTCTTTCTTCTGTTCTTTCTTTCTCTCTCTTATTCTTTCTTTCCTCTGTCTCTAGTCTTTCTTTCTCTCTCTCTCTTCTTTCTCTTCTCTTTTCTTTCTCTCTGTCTTTCTTTCTGTTTGTTCTTTCTCTCTCTGCTTTCCCTCTTTCTTTCTTCTTCTTCTCTTGTACCTTCCACTGTTCCCCATAAATGCCAGCCATTGTGCCCTCAGTACCAGTCAGTGTGATCAGCAGTGCTAAATGGGTGCGGTTGGGGCGTGGATATGGGTGTGATTAGTTGTGAAATGGGTGTGGTCGGGGCGTGGCCTAAAATTTGCCACACCTGGACTAAAGCATCCACCAACTACTGGACAGTCTGTGGTGCAACGTGGCGTGGTCTAAAATTTGCTGCAGCAGGCACAGCGTGCCGCAGCCTTTGTCCCTCTTTCCCTTCTTCAAAGGTTGAGAAGTATGGTGGTGGGCCCAAGGTACTCCAGTCTGACGCTGTATATATATATATATATATATATATATATATATAATTATTTGCTTTTTGTGTACATTTTTTTTACAATGTGATTTTAACATGAGTTTTTACATAGAGAGAACTGCTCTATGTAAAACGTCATGTTAAAATCGCATTACATACAGATGGAAAACAGATGGAAAACGGATGGTGCGATTAAAAATCGCATACAAATCGCATGACAACGCATCAGCATGACAATTGCATATATTCGGACCGTTTTTTCAATCCAGAAAACGACCATTTTTTTTCTCGCAAATGGGTATGAGCCCTAACTCCGAACGTCTTAAAAAAAAAATTATTCCTGCTTTTCCATTTGATTGGGCTAAACCTCTATGCCTTTAATGTCCTCCACCTCCCCAATACATTCTACATTATTCTTAGTTGTTTTCCTTCATGTAGAATTAACCTACAAGGAAAGGGTTTATTTTAATTCCGATATTTCTGTCCCATTGACTTGCATTGGTTTCTGGTATCGGAATCGGTGATATCCGATACTTTTTGGGTATCGGTCCGATCCAATCCGATCGGATATTTCCCGATATCGGAAAGTATCGCTCAACACTAATTATATCTCTTTATTCTTGAACTATCGTTGTCCCTCACTTTCACTGCCACTCTTCCAGTTCTGCCCCATTTCCTAGCCTTACCCTGCAATTAACTACTCCCTGCGTGGAGTGCATTTATTGTTAAATAAAACTTTCAACTCTTGATTTGCCTCCTGTCTGTGACGACATCCCGCGTTCCTGCAATTATTACACATCCATCAGTTTGTTTGGTTTCCCCAAACACTGATCTGCAGCTTTCTAGAATTAACTAGGACTACTGGACTCGTGACCCCGCCTAGAACTACTGAAAGGAGTCATTTTAACTCCTTGCTTGTTTTCGTTTATTTTTAGAGTTTCATTTGTGGTTATTTATTAATAATTATATTTTTTGTAATGTATTATTATTGTGAGATCCAACAGTAATGCTTTTGATTGTTTTTTTTTCTGCTTTTCTTATTTTTCTACAGAAAATAACAATAATTATAATAGACGTTTTTCAAACATTTTTTTTTATTCAAGTGCACACATATAAACAACAACTGAAGAACAAAAAGCAGAGAAAATGTAGGTGGAGGAGCATAAAAATGAAAATATGGCGCAGAATTCACCTTCTAAACATTTGGTGTTTCGCATTTTAGGCATTGCCTTTGATTTATGGCAGTACATTGCCCACACAAAGACTTACCACAAGTCTTACAATTGCCGACAGATCTATTTTTCTTGCACTTTTCTTTGATCTGGCAAAATTTTGTTTGAACCATCACTTCTGAGCATGTAGAAACTTGGGACGTGGAACCCTTTTCCTTATCTGTGACATAAGGACCACTCAACTCTCTCACAAGCGTTTGCAAAAATGCCTTGCGTGACATTTTTTGGTGGGTTATCTCATTGAATATTATCCATGCATTTATACCCGCAAAGTCTAAGGCATTTTCAAATGCATGAACAGGCCATCTCCTTGTGCATGTTCGTGTGGTATATTTTCGTGCCATCTGATCCACTACATCTACTCCATATTTTGTTTCATTGTAAAACTTTACCGTTTCTGGAGTTTTTTTAGCGGAATCAGACGCAACAACAACATCTGGATGGACGGAACTCAAAATGAAACATTTTTGTTGGGCTTTCCTTGATATACTGTAAGTGTAAAATTGTCTTCATTTCTAAACACTTTAGTGTTGTACAATTCCTCTTTCATGGATTTTATTTCTTTAGGCACTTCTCGCCTTATCTTGTTCAGTGTTCCCACGATGGTTGTTCCTTTGCTTTTTAGCTGTTTAGCTAATTTTACTGAAGTAAAATAATTATCGGTTGTAACATTGCGACCTTTTTTCAAAAACGGGTCCAATAACTTCATTACCACATGTCAGCTAAACGGTCCTCAGCACGGCGTGTGTCATCTTTGCCTAGATAAGGGAAGCCATTTGCCAGATATTTGCTCTCCTTATCAACAGCTAGCCAATATTTGTGGCCATATTTATCTGGTTTGGAAGGCATGTACTGCGTGAATGGACACCTAGTTTTGCTTGGGAAAAGTTGCTCATCCACCGTTATGTATGGGCCAGGTTTGTAACACGCAATACAATTTTCAATAAACCTGTCCCACACAGTAGAAAAGTAGAGCAAACTTGTCCGTTTGCAGTCTCTCCGATCGAGTAGATTTCTCATCAAATCTGAGAAACCTCATAATTTCAACAAAGCGGTCCCTAGACATTGTCGCTTTGCAAAACGGTATTCCGAATCCCCAGTCATTACACCAAATACTGCTAATCGAGTGACGGTTCGTGCCAGATATTCCACGAGGATAGAATATCACAATGAATGCATCTAGCTCCTCATCAGATAGAGTAAACTGTAAATTATTGTTCCTGCATGCTTCTGCAAGCGTACAGTTCTTTATATGTGTCAATATATATGAATCAAAAATTAGCATAAGATAAGAGCCTAGAGTAAACAAGCTATTTTGTTCAGCATTACACAGTAATACAAGCAGGTAAAACACAAGGAAAATGTGAAAAGTTGACATGTAAATTGAACTACATCTATATGAACATCAGGGTAAATAAGACAGAGTGAAAAAATTATGCACAAAACTTTATAGGAACATTTAGTGACAAAAGGACCTCAAAATATAGTAGGGAGTCAAAATGACTCCCTTCAGTAGTTCTTGGTAAATTTTGAAAAAAACGCGCAAATTTTTCACCAACATTATTTATTCTCACAAAATCTTTTTTCACATCATATTTGAGGAAAAGTCACCGAGTTTCAAGCCGGAATTCTGAAAAATGTAGTCACAGAAGAGAAATAAAAAACGAAAGGAGTCAAAATGACTCCATCAGTAGTTCTAGTGTTAAGCATCTCACGAACATCTTGCACTTTACCCTTTGTACGGACATGTTCGTCTTTGGCAACAAATTTCTCATGGGAAACTTTAATGCCAAGCTTCAGACGCACATCTGTTACACCTATCTTCTGAGGGGCATCAAACGCATTCTAATCATTGTAGGCTGGACACTGTATCTCATGCCTCGCATAGCCCCCCTGTTATTAATCCTGTACATTCCCATTCCTGCCGTCACATGCCCCTTTTCCTGATCAATTCATCCAATGACTCGTCCGCCATATTTCTGCTAAAAACCTGCACCTTCACAGCAGCAACTGTGTAGGAAACCACGTTATTGTTTGCAAGGGTGTTTATGTTGCCTGTAAAAAAAATATTTACTCAGTAGGTTGATGTGTACCCCCCATGGGAAAATGTTTTTCAGCCCATACATTTAGTGTATGGGCATTACAAGTATAGGAGACCCGCTTCTTTAAATTGTGAAAAGATTTAGAGGAGGACATCCTCCACGTCTCTTCCGACACTACCGCTAAATCACCAGGGTGAACGTGTTCCGTGATGCAACAGCCACATAATTTTTTTGAAGTGTGTTTAAGATGCCCGTAATAAAAATGTTGAAACAGTATGTTGATGTGTACCCCCAGGGGAAATGTTTGTCAGCTCATACACTTAGTGTATGGGCATTACAAGTATAGACCCACTCCTTTGTAATGGGAACAGATTTTTAGGAGGCCTTCTACAACATCTCTTCCAAGGGGTATTGAGGTGCGTCAAAATTTGGGGCAGGGCTTGAATTCACTGCATAGGTAAACATTATGAGAGACCCACTTCCTAATAATGTGAACTTTGTTGGTTGTTCATCTTCAACAATGCAATTCTCCACTGCCAGTTCATCAGCCTCAACACTGCAATGCTACAATGCAGGGTCTTCAGCCTCAACACAGCAATTCTCCACTGCTGGTTCTTCAGGCTCAACACTGAAATGCTACACTGCCGGGTGTTCAGCCTAAACACTGCAATGCTCCAATGCAGGTACTTCAGCCTCAACACTGCAATAATCCAATGCTGGCTATTCAGGCTCAACACTGAAATGCTCTACTGCCAGGTGTTCTTCCTCAACACCGCAATGCTACAATAAAGTTCTTCTGCCTCAACACTGCAATGCTCCACTGCTGGGTCTTTAGCCTCAACACTGCAATTGTCCACTGCAGGTTCTTCAGGCTCACCACTGCAATTCACCAATGCAGTTTCTTTAGCCTCAACAATGCAATTCTCCACTGCTGGTCCTTCAGCCTCAACAATGAAATGCTCCTCTGCCAGGTGTTCTTTAGCCGCAACATTGCAATGCTCCACTGCCGGGTCTTCAGCCTCAACACTGCAATTCTCCACTGCAGTTTCTTCAGCCTCAACACTGAAATTCTCCACTGCAGGTTTTCCAGACTCAACACTGACATTCTCCATTGCCAGGTCTTCATCCTCAACACTGACATTCTCCAATGCAGGTTCTTCAGGCTCAACAATTCACTGTATAGCCAAACATTATGAGAGTACCAAATTACTAGGAACAATGCTTTCAGGTGGCCATCTAGTACTTTAGTTTAAAGGGTTACTGGGATGCGTGTAATATTGGGACAAGGCAGGCCTTGCATTCAATGCGTAGGCAAACAGTATGGCAGTACCAAATAAAGCTTAATGGGAAATTTGGTTTAATGTGGCCATCCAGAATGTGAGTTCAAATGCTTATTGGGGTGCGTGTAACATTGGGAGAGGGCAGGCCTTGCATTCAATGCATAAGCAAAAAGTATGGGAGTACCAAATGAATACTTGCAACTTTGGTTGCATGTGGTCATCCATGACGTCTGTTCAAAGGGTTGTTGGGGTATATCCAAATTTTAGGCAGCCCTGCCACTCACTTCATATGCAATAACAGTATAAGGGACGCACTGTTTAATAATTTAAACAACAAAGCATAGCCGGCTGATGGCTCTCTAAGAAAAGTGAGGGCACACTACTGGCACTATAAAAATAGACTGTGAATTTCAGAGTCCCTCCTTCATAAATGAAACAGGATGTGTTAGGAACGGCATGGAGGCGCAGAGGAATCATGGATTGATCCCACCGCTGCCAAAAATATGTCATGAACTGCAGGGATTTATGTATGTCCCACTTTGTAGTCTCGCTTTGGAACTCGCAGCTCTCCGGCACCCCCCTTACCCTCAGGTCAGTCAGGGAACTGCACCTAGGATAATTAGTTGCCAGACGGGCCTGCTTGGATGTTTAATGTATATTAGGCACGCTGCAGTGAGGGAATTATAACTACTCCTAGCCTCAGCCAGGCAATACGCTTAAAAAACCCGCTCCGTCACTGCCAGCCTTACCCAATGCCCAGCACACACTTACTGCCACCTGCCTCTGGTTCTAGAATGTGGGGCAGAGGCCACCCCAATTTAGTAGCATAGTTCACTTCAGGCACGTGCAAATTTGTTATAGAGCATAGAGATGAACTTGTAGTTTTACTCCAAAAAGCTAGGCAGTGTTTACAGAAGGTATAAAAAGATTTTACAATATGAGACAATCAAAAATATATACAAGACGGTTACAAAACAAAAAGGGATTAACATAAGAAAGATCAACTTACAGTTCTTAGATCATTGCAGGCAAAACCATGCTGGGGGGAGGAGCCAGACGTTGGCAGTTCCCAGGCAAAGAGAGAGAGGCTGGACTGAGGGAACGTCACTTATACCCCTGGGCTTGTGACATCACTAAAGGGGCTGGTTTACTGGCCCCCTCCCCTAGCTCAGAGTTACAGATTTGGTTCTGAAAACTTATAACTATCATAACTTGGCTTGAGAACCTAGCAGAATAGCGGCAGAACCATCATTCATCTTATTTTGAAATTAGTTTCCTAATGAGTTCAAACTCAGACTACCTATTCACTGCGGTTCAGAAGAAATCCATTTCTCTGGTTCTGTTGGCGCTGGAACCGGGAAAAACACAGGCTAGTCCCGTCGAAGAACATCCCAGACATGTAGTTTTTATTTTTCTCTCACAACCTCACATCGCTTTATGACCAAATGATTAGATTCTTATTATTGTCTATGGGAAGTCTGAGCACATGGGCAGACAAAGAAGCTCCCTGCTGTGAAGAGGGAAGTCATTCACTGGCATCTCAAGTTACAAGGAGTGTGTGCTGCAGTCTGTGAGTGAGCAGAAATTTGCAGGCATGACAGGCAAAAGGGAACAGAACAGGGGGGGTCACCTCCTCACCTACTGGCATAGCAGAGCTCAGTATGTGAATAGAAGATTCAGGAATGATCCAGAAGGTGTGATAATAGGGCCAATCATACATAATATTTTACCTTATCGTTACAGGATGTATCTGATGATGTGTCACACACCACATGGCCAAATAAGGTTGTAAAATGTTAAAATGATATTTCCCAGTGAATGCATTTGTCTTGGCTGAAAGGAATGGTAAAGTTGAAAAATGCATCAAAAACGCTACGTGTGAACATATCCCAAGTGGTGGAGGAACATTTTTGTTTTGGGTTATTTATTTTGCCTTAGATGCAAATTATTACCCTGTAAAGGATGTTCCTTAACATATTTCCCAGGAAAATCTATTTTGGTATTTTTTTTTATGTTTTATTGTGTGCCTGTAAAAGTGGCGTAACACTCTGACAACATTGTTCACAGCTGTGACCTGGGTGTCAGAAATGTTAGAAATGTTTCCAGGGGTATTCCTCATGATGTTCCCATGTCATTTGTCCACTGTTTCCATCAACTTCTGACATTTTTAGACCCTAAAAGGACCCCCGTGAGGTGGGTTGCGGCAAAAATGCTCGGTTTTTCCATAGGCTTACATTGGGCTCGTTGCTCGGGTCGAGCACCCCAGCATTCCAATTTGCCTGACCCAAGCAATGAGCACCCGAGCATTTTCGTGCTCGCTCATCACTAGTAATGACGATTTGACTCCATGGATGTTTTCCAGAAACAGGCAGCAGTGGATGTTACTGAGTGAAATTTGCAAAACAGGCAGCAGTGGATGTTACTGAGTGAAATTTGTAGTGACCAGTACATTATGCCCAGCTCATGCTTCTGGAGACATGCACCTGTAAATTATGGGGGCGCTCATCACTACAGAAATGCCAAACATGTGGGCGCTAAATGTTGTTTAGGCACACTGGGGCTCAGAAGGGAGGGGATCATATGGATTTGGCAGTGGAGCATTTCCTGAATTTGTTTTGGAGGGTTGTAGAGCCATTTCGCTTTTCCAGAGCCTTTGTGCTACCAGTAATATGGAAGCCCCCTATATTTCTGTTAACAGATGACAGATCTGAGTGGGGACTTGCTTTTCTTGTGGACTGAGTTGAAGCTTTTAGTGGGAACAGTTTACATAACATTTGGGATCATATTTATCTGGCAATCTACGCTGAGAACTTACTATGGTGTTTTCATTGAAATCTCCAAGTGACGTGACAGATGAAACCCCCTATTAATCTATTCTCTATAATGAGGCAACAGAGTTACTCTGGACTCCGCCTGGCCTCTGTTCAGCGGTGTTCTTTTCAGAAGTGCACAAAACTGTGCAATCCTAAAAAGACGGACACCCCCAGATCACAAGTCCTATGGCATCCACAGTGACTCCATCTGCCTCATTATAGGGAATTTTATGCTGGGCGTTCTGTCTGAATCACGTATTTCAGAGATTTACATGGAAACTCTGGTGCAAGCGCTCAGCGCAGAGAGCAGGATAAATGTGCGCCGAGCCCTACTGCGATCTTTGGGAGGCAGAATGAAAAAAATCAACAGTAGGTGAAGAATTGGTTTTATTTACTTTTTACGCCATACTGCATGCGTTATAAGTGATTAGGCGACTTTATCCTTGTGGTTGGTGCGATTACAGTGATACCAGATTTATATAGGGTTTTTTATGTTTGGCTGCTGTCATACACTAAAAGACGCTTTTTATTGTGAAAACTAGTTTTTGCATCACCATATTTTGAAAGCTATAATTTTTTCATATTTTGACCTACAGAGTTATATGAGGGCTTGTTTTTTGCAGGACGAGCTGATGTTTTTATTAGTACTATTTTCGGGCACATTGATCGCTTTCTATTCTGATTTTTGGGAGACAGAATGAACAAAAACCAGCAATTCAGGAATTGCATTTTGTTTTTGCTTTTTTTACCGTTCTGCGTGTATTAAATTGGTTAGACAGCTTTATTCTTCGGGTCAGTATGATTACAGCTATACCTCATTTATCTTTTTTTTATGTTTTGGTGCTTTTACACAATAAAAATTATTTTATAGGAAAAATAATTATTTTTGCGTCACTTTATTCTGAGAGCTATAACTTTTTTATTTTTCTGCTGATGGAGCTGTATGGCAGCTTGTTTTTTGCAGGACAAGATGATGTTTTTGTATTTGTCAGAGACATCTGTATATCTACCTATTCTATTTGTATTTACTGTATGTAATCCATCTCTTCAATCCTGTCGGGTCCTGCTATGAATTCGCACTACCTAGACTGCTGAATTGCCGGCTTTTCTTCTATTCTATACTACTCTAACCTGTCAGTGTGATTTTACTGTATGTGACACATGAATTGCTGGCTTTTCAAAGGACACCGGTGTGTAAAAATCGGACAGCACTCTCATGGTCTGAGTGCTGTGCGATTTTTTTCTCACACCCATAGACTTGCATTGGCGAGTCTCGTCTGAATCTCGGTGACAATCGCAACATGCTGCGATTTTACACGCAGCTGAATACGCCCGAGAAAATAAACAGTGATGTGAGCTGCCCCATAGATTAATGCTGGGCTGATTGCTATGTGATGTTTTCTCGCATAGCACTCTGCCATATTCTACGGTAGTGTGACGCCGGCTTTACAGAGAAAAATGATGCTCCGCAGATCTGTGAGATGGCAATGAACACATGCACGTCCCCTGCAGAATCAGATAGTGTAGGACACGCCCATAGTTCCTGGTTTTGCTGCTACAGAAGGACCATGCCTCTCACACAGTGGATTAGTTAGACTCCTATACAGGGCCAGCTCCAGGTTTTTGAGGGCCCCGGGCGAAAGAGTCTCAGTGGGCCCCCCGTTTAACACATACCACGATTCATGATGCACAGATACAGCTGAGAAATATAGGTACAGTACAATGTCAGGTTTCACTTCTTACATGAGTGATAGCGCCCGACTCAACGCAAGTCAATGGGTGCAGAAACGGTGCAGATCCACACAAAGAATTGACATGCTCCGGAAATGAACCCCCAGCGTTTATGCTGGTGATTTTTCCGCATGCGCACAGCAGTTTTTATTTACATAGACTATAATGGCACTGTACAACGCAGGAGAATCTGCTGCGGATCCGCAGCAGAAACCGCAACGTGTGCACAGACACGGAAATGAAGGTAAAAATCTGTGCGTTTTTTATGCAGAGTTTCAAGAGGTTTTTTTTGTGCGGTTTTGTATGCATTTTTGTAGGCTAAATAAAGATCTATTATTTACCAAAAAAAAAAAAAAAAAGAATTGTGATGTCATTTCTTGTTCAGCCTCTTCATATCCTGGCTTTCGTATGTTGGGTTAACACTACGCCATCCAATCAATTAGGGACAGAATAGAAATTAAACAGGGATGAATTTTACCAGTACAGGGGCTGTAGGACCACAAGTATCAGCATAACCTGATATGTAGACAGCACTCAATACTGCTTATGAACTTGCCTCCAGTTAGCTGTTATGTACTACAAAGCTCAGGGTGCCCAGTCAGACCATGAAAGTTCGTAGTGTCTCTGGATGCTACTACAACCCCAATCATGCATATCTACTACTGACACTATCCCCTTGGAGATGAGCTGACATATGAGCACACATCGGCCCGGATGAATCTGGGGTGCTTGGCATATCTGACATTATGGAGATATGAATCATACAGATTTGAGGAGACCCCGCCAGCTGCATATATACAGACTCTGCACTCAGTGAAGGAGCAGGAGCTGCAGACACCTGAGGCTTCACTGTGGTTAGAAGACATGGCAGATGTGAAAGCACAGGGGCAAATTGTCAGGGAGGAGTTTAGGGGATTAAACCTGGGAAAGCAAAAACTTTCCAAACTTCAGGATGGCAACTAATCATAAAGAGAAGCTTACTGGTATTGTCAGCAAAGGAGCCAGTCTCCCAGGACCCAGCCCCCACGTGCACAGCAGCAGAGACTCACTGAGAGGCCCTCCCCCTCCATCACTCCTCTCTTCCTGTTCCTGCGTCTGCTGCCTGTCACCTCACCACAGCACTGCAGAGACAGCCGGCCGGAGAGCAGGATAATGTATGCTAACAGGGGAGGAAGGGGGCCCGTTTGACCCTCATATCACCTGCGTGCAGTAGAGCGGGCCCCCTGCTTCTCCTGTTAGCTGTACTAGTGCCGCCGGCTGTCATTCTCCTCATTGCTTTGTTTGCACCACTTGAACCGGCAGTATGTCTGCTCATGCTGAGTGGGCCCCCCCGTCTCACCAGGGCCCCGGCACTTGCCCGGTGTGTGCCGGGTGCTGACGCCGGCCCTGCTCCTATAGCTCATGAGGTTGCAGTCAGTTCTTGGGTGGATGCAAACAAAAAAATTCTATGAAGTATTTTGATCATTAGACCCTTTCCTATGACATTAAGTAAATGCACAGTCACTTGCAAATAGGTATATAATAAATTAGTGCCTCCCACCCAATTTCTTTGGCCATGTGATTTACCATGTAAATACACAGCATGTCTGAAACTCTAGCTAACACATCAGGAGGATTATAAGAATGACAGATATTAAAAGTGGAGCATGATTGAAGTTTATGTGGCAACCCGCATAATTAAAAAAAAATTCAAATATGGGATTTTAACCCAGAAAAGCTTCACCCTAGAGACAGCAGCCAGGAGCCTTACTATTGTACCACAAGCTCAAATGATACCTTGTGCTCATTTTCTTAGACTATGAAATTTTCTATGCAAACTCTCAGTAACTTGAAAAATCATTTTGATTTTCATTTTGACTTATGATATGTGACTTTCTTCACTCATCAAAGTGAAACATCTCTGGAGTTTGTGTGCCAGGCAGCATAAGTTAAAAAACAAAGTTTTCTTTCACTGGCCTTGAACTCAAGTTTTCAATTCCATAAGCTTAACCACTCAGCCACCAGCTCAACTGGCAATGAAATTATCCTTTTTCTTCACTTATGAGATGAACCATTCAAGTACTGTATTGAGGGTATCTGAAAAACATTCTGATTTTGATGTTTGAAAGAAGTCAAGTATCAGGTATCAGACTCATTCATCAAAATCACACCGCAAAGAGGTTCAGCCACATGTTTACACATGGGCATCAGTGTACTCAGGACAAATTGCTCAATGACTTTGGGGGTCTAATTTCTCCTGTTACACTTGGGAAAATAAAAAATTGGTGGCTAAAATATCATTTTTGTGGAAAAAAATGATTTTTTATTTTCACGGCTCTGCGTTAAAAACTTCTGTGAAGTACTTGGGGGTTCAAAGTGCTTACCACACATCTATATAAGCTCCTTTTTTGGTCTAGTTCCAAAATAGGGTTACTTGTGGGGGGTTTCTACTGTTTAAGCACATCAGGTGCTCTCCAAACGCAACATGATGCCCACAGACCATTCCATCAAAGTCTGCATTCCAAAAGTCACTACTTCCCTTTCGAGCCCCGACGTGTGCCAAAACAGTGGTTCCCCACCACATATGGGGTACCACTGTACTTAGAACATATTGGAAAACAAGTCTTGGGGTCCAATTTCTCCAGTAACCGATGTGAAAATAATTATTCCACAGCTCTGCGTTATAAACTTTAGTGAAATACTTGGGGGTTCAAAGTTCTCACAACACATCTAGATAAGTTCCTTGGGGGTCTAATTTCCAGAATGGGGTCGCTTGTGGGGGTTTTCTACTGTTTAGGCACATCAGGGACTCTACAAACGCAACATGACACCCGCAGATCATTCCATCAAAGTCTTCCTTCCCAAAACAGCACTCCTTCCCTTCCGAGCCCTGCAATGCTCCCAAACAGTGGTTCCCCCAAAATATGGGGTATTGGCGTACTCAGGACAAATTGCACAAAAACTTTTGTGGTCCAATTTCGCCTGTTATCCTTGTGAAAATAAAAATTTGGGGGTGAAAACATCATTTTTGTGAAAAAAAAATATTTTTTATTTTCACGGCTCTGTGTTAAAAACTTCTGTGAAGAACTTGGGGGTTTAAAGTGCTCACCACAGATCTAGATAAGTTCAATAAGGGGTCTAGTTTCCAAATGGTGTCACTTGCAGGGGGTTTCCACTGTTTAGACACATCAGGGGGTCTACAAATGCGATCTCAATTCCAGCCAATTCTGCATTGAAAAAGTCAAATGGCGCACCTTACCTTCTGAACTCTGCCGTGCCCCAAACAGTGGTTTATCCCCACATATGGGGTATTCGCATACTCAGGACAAATTGCACAACAACTTTTAGCTAGTTTCCAAAATGGTGTCACTTGTGGAGGGTTTTTACTGTTTAGGCACATCAGGAGCTCTCCAAAGGAAACATGGCGTCCCATCTCAATTGCAGCCAATTCTACATTGAAAAAGTCAAACGGTGCTCCTTCCTTTCCGAGCTCTGCTGTGCACCCAAACATAGGTTTACCCTCACATATGGGGTATCAGAATACTCAGGACAAATTGCACAACAACGTTTGGGGTCCAATTTTATTGCTACCCTTGGTAAAATAAAAAATTGGGGGTGAAAAGATCATTTTTGTGAAAAAAATATGATTTTTTTTTACGGCTCTTCGTTATAAACTTCTGTGAAGCACTTGGGGGTTCAAAGTTCTCCCCACACATCTAGATAAGTTCCTTGGGTGGTCTAGTTTTCAAAATGGGGTCATTTGTGGTGGGTTTCCAATGTTTAGGCACATCAGGGGCTCTCCAAATGCAACATGTCGTCCGATCTCAGTTCCAGCCAATTCTGCATTGAAAAAGTCTTCCCTTCCGATCTCTGCCATGAGCCCAAACAGTGATTTACCCCCACATATGGGGTATCAGCTATTCAGGAGGAATTGCACAACACATTTTGTGGTTCATTTTCTCTTTTAACACTTGTGAAAATAAAAAAAATTGGTTCTGAAGTAAATTTTTTGTAAAAAAAGTTAAATGTTAATTTTTTACTTCCACATTACTTCAGTTCCTGTGAAGCACACAAAGGGTTACTTAACTTCTTGAATGTGGTTTTGAGCACCTTGAGGGGTCCAGTTTTTAGAATGGTGTCACTTTTGCGCATTTTCTGTCATGTACACCCCACAAAGTGACTATAAATGTGATGTGGTCTCTAAAAAAAGGATTTTGTAAATTTTGTTGTAAAAATCAGAAATCGCTGGTTAACTTTTAACCATTATAACTTTCCTGGTCATTAAGCTGCAAAATGGCTCTGTCACTAAGTGGTTAAACCAAAACTATGCGTGATGCAGATGCTTCACCCTTAGGCAATAGATTAGTTTATTAGAAGTCAGTAGGATAATGGGAATGTCAGATATTAAAAGTGGAACATGATTGGAGTTTGTGTGGTAACCTGCATTTATAGAATAAAAAAAAATCAAATTTTGGGATTTGAACCTAGAGAAATCTACACTCTAGAGACAGCAGCTGGCAGCCTTACCATTGTACAACAAGCTCAAGCGATATCCGTGTTGATTTTCTTTTGCTATGAAATTTGCTTTGCAAACTCTCAGGAACTTGAAAAATGATTTTGACTTTCATTCTCACATATGATATGTGACTTTCTTCATGCATCAAAGTGAAACATCTCTTTGATGAGTGAATAAAGTTATATATCATGTTACGTTAAAAAGAAACAAATTTTACTTTCACGGAGCTTGAACTCAAGGTTTACTATTCCATTAGCCAGGAGCTTAACCATTCAGCCATCAGCTCAACTGGCAGTGAAAGCATCCTTTTTCTACAATTTTGAGATGAACCATTCAAGTACTGTATTGAGGGTATCTGAAAAACCTTCTGATTCTGATGTTTGAATGACTCAGGTACCAGACTCAGGTATCAGACAGAGTGTTTCTGATGTTTGACTTTGATATATGATCATGTCCAAAATGGACACTGTAGATCAGATTTATTCTCATTTGCTCAAGGAAAAACAAGAAGCACTTGGTTGAAATTAAATTGGAGAAGATACAGATTAGATATTAGAAAAAACTTTTTGACAGTGAGGATGATCAATGAATGGAACAGATTGCAATGATAGGTTTTGTGTTTTCCTTACATGGAAGTCTTCAAACAGAGGCTGGAAAGAAATCTGTCTGGGATGATTCATTGAATCCTGCATTGAGAAGGGGTTTGGATAAAAAGACCCAGGAGTTCCCTTGCAACTATACCATTATATCATTCTGTGAAGCAAAGGAAATTAAATTAAGGTTAGTTACAAAATGAGAGGTGGTAGAAGTGATAGCTTACTGATCTGGAGTTAAGGTACTGTCACACTAAGCGAGATCGCTAGCGAGATCGCTTAAGCGTCAGCGATTTTATGACGCAGTAGCGATCTCGTTAGCGACGTCGCTGTGTGTGACATGTGGCAGCGATGTGGCCCCCGCTGCAATGTCGCTGATCGTGCGCGAACGTTCTGAGCCGTTTTTTGGTCGTTGGTATCCCGCTGGTGAGCCTGAATCGCTGAGTGTGACACCCTTTATGAACGACTTTACCAGCGGCGCAGGTGGGAATAGGTTTTCCCATCGACCGCAGAGGTCGTTATACAGATCTCTGACCGCAGATGAGATCTTTGTGTTTGGAAGCTAACTAGCGACCATATAGCAATCACATCAATGATCTCGCCAGGTCGTGTCGTTGTCGTGATCGCTGGTGCGATCGTTAAGTGTGACAGTGCCTTAAGTCCGGCAGAGGTGTAAACTGTGTCCACTGTAGTGAGTCATAAATCCTGGTATTAAATTGAGACCCATTGTCAAAGAGTTGAAAATTCTCATCACTTTGAATTCCCAGATCTTCTCTCTGTCCTCATTAAAATAACCTTTCAGTATTGAGACTTTTAAACCTTTCATGTAATGTCCAGGTCCAGAGAAATGTTTTCCCACAGGCACCTCCAGTTCATTCTTACTTGTGAGACTGTGTAGATTCGCCCTTATTTGTAGTTTGTGCTTAGTTTCCCTAATTTAGGTACCTCCAGAACACTTTGTACACTTTACCAAGTACACATTGGAGGATATACAGTGGGTGCTGAAAATATTAAGACCCCTTTACATTTTTAACTCTTTGTCTCATTGCAGCCATTTGGTAAATTCACAAAAGTTAATTTTTTTCTCATTAATGTACAGTCATGGCCAAAAGTTTTGAGAATGACACAAATATTATATTTTCACATGATCTGCTGCCCTCTGGTTTTTATGTGTGTTTGACAGATGTTTTTATCACCGACAGAAATATAATAATTGCAAACATATGAGTAACAAAAGCTTATATTGACAGTTAGAATGAGTTAATGCAGCAAGTCAATATTTGCAGTGTTGACCCTTCTTCTTCAGGACCTCTGCAATTCTCCCTGGCATGCTCTCGATCAACTTCTGGACCAAATCCTGACTGATAGCAGTCCATTCTTGCACAATCAATGCTTTCATTTTGTCAGAATTTTTAGGTTTTTGTTTGTCCACCTGTCTCTTGATGATTGACCACATGTTCTCAATGGGATTAAGATCTGGGGAGTTTCCAGGCCATGGACCCAAAATCTCTATGTTTTGTTCCCTGAGCCATTTAGTTATCACCTTTGCTTTATGGCAAGGTGCTCCATCATGCTGGAAAAGGCATTGTTGATCGCCAAACTGCTCTTGGAGGGTTGGGAGAAGTTGCTCTTGGAGGACATTCTGGTACCATTCTTTATTCATGGCTGTGTTTTTCGGCAAGACTGTGAGAGAGCCGATTCCTTGGCTGAGAAGCAACCCCACACATGAATGGTTTCAGGATGCTTAACAGTTGGCATGAGACAAGACTGGTGGTAGCTCTCACCTTGTCTTCTCCGAGTGAGGCGTTTTCCTGATGTCCCAAACAATCGAAAAGGGATTCATCAGAGAGAATAACTTTACCCCAGTCCTCAGAGGTCCACTGCCTGTACCTTTTGCAGAATATTAGTCTGTCCGTGATGTTTTTTCTGGAGAGAAGTGGCTTCTTTGCTGCCCTCCTTGAGACCAGGCCTTGCTCCAAGAGTCTCCGCCTCACAGTGCGTGCAGATGCACTCACACCTGCCTGCTGCCATTCCTGAGCAAGCTCTGCACTGCTGGTAGCCCGATCCCGCAGCTGAAACACTTTTAAGAGACGGTCCTGGCGCTTGCTGGTCTTTCTTGGGCGCCCTGAAGCCTTTTTGGCAACAATGGAACCTCTCTCCTTGAAGTTCTTGATGATGCGATAGATTGTTGACTGAGGTGCAATCTTTCTAGCTGCGATACTCTTCCCTGTTAGGCCATTTTTGTGCATTGCAATGATGACTGCACATGTTTCTTTAGAGATAACCATGATTAACAGAAGAGAAACAATGATGCCAAGCACCAGCCTCCTTTTAAAGTGTCCAGTGGTGTCATTCTTACTTAATCATGACAGATTGATCTCCAGCCATGTCCTCATCAACACCCACACCTGTGTTAATGGAGCAATCACTGAAAAGAGGTTAGCTGGTCCTTTTAAGGCAGGGCTGCAATGATGTTGAAATGTGTTTTGGGGGATAAAGTTCATTTTCTAGCCAAATATTGACTTTGCACGTAATTGCTGTTAAGCTGATCACTCTTTATAACATTCTGGAGTATATGCAAATTGCCATTAGAAAAAGTGAAGCAGTAGACTTTGTAAAAATTAATATTTGTGTCATTCTCAAAACTTTTGGCCATGACTGTACACTCTGCAACCTATAGTGACTGAAAAAAAAAACAAATGTAGAAATTTTTGCAAATTTATTAAAAAAGAAAAACTGAAATATCACATGGTCTTAAGTATTCAGACCCTTTCCTCAGACACTCATATTTAAGTCACATTATTTCCATTTCCATGTGATCCTCCGTGAGAAGTTTCTACTCCTTCATTGGAGTCCAGCTGTGTTTAATTAAACTGATAGGACTTGATTTGGAAAGGCCCACACGTCTATATAAGACTTCACAGTGCATGTCAGACCAAATGAGTATCATGAGGTCAAAGGAAGTGGTCAAGGAGCTCAGAGACAGAATTTTGGCAAGGCACAGATCTGGGCAAGGTTACAAAAGAATTTCTGCAGTACTCAAGGTTCCTAAGAGCACAGTGGCCTTTAATGGAAGAAGTTTGGGACCACCAGAAGTCTTCCTAGACCTGGCCATCCAGCCAAACTGAGCAATTGTGGGAGAAGAGCCTTGGTGAGAGAGGTAAACAACAACCCCAAGATCACTGTGGCTGAGCTCCAGAGATGCATTAGGGAGATGGGCGAAAGTTTCACAAAGTCAACTATCCCTGCAGCCCTTCACTAGTCGAGCCTTTATGCAGAGTGGCTGACGGAAGCCTCTCCTCAGTGCAAGACATATGAAAGCCCTCATAGAGTTTGTTAGAAAACACATGAAGGACTCCCAGACTAAGTGGTGTGTGTGGAGAAAACCAGGCGCTGCTCATCACCTGCCAATACAATCTCAACAGTGAAATATGGTGGTGGCAGCATCATGCTATGGGGGTGTTTTTCAGCTGCAGGGTCAGGACGACTAGTTGCAAATGAAGGAAACATGAATGCGGCCAAGTACAGAAATATCTGGATAAAAACCTCTTCCAGAGTGCTCTGGACCTCAGACTTGGTTCACCTTCTAGCAAGACAATAACCCTAAGCACACAGCTAAAATAACAAAGGCGTGGCTTTGGGGTGAGTGTACTTTATTGAGAAAAAAAATGAACTTTTTTGAATTTACCAAATGGCTACAATGAAACAAAGAGTGAGAAATGTAAAGGGGTCTGTTTGAGGTCAAGTTCCCGCTTCTGCACAAGGGGAATCTCGAGCCATTCCGGCTGCGGTCTCCCATTCATCTCCGGCCACAGAGAACCCTGCTCAGCTTAGACATCAGTCCCAGTGTCTCACCCAGTCTAACAGAGTGCAGAGGATTACTGCTGCCTCTCCAGGCTCTGCTATTGTGGCCAGTACTGGTTAGCGTGAGCAGACGTCTTTAGGACAAAGTCCTTGTTTTCCCCTTCTGAGCATGCCCAGGGTGAGATCTCTCATTGGAGATCAGGGGTCACATGCTCAGGTACTGCAGCAGCTCCTATTGGTCCGCCAGGAAGGTCCTGTGACTACTGGTGTTCTGGAACAGTTTTATTGGTCCTTGTTTCTGGCAGGTCCTGTAGCTGTTACTATAAAAGGGTGGCATGGCTGAGCCGCCATGCGCTCGTATCAATTGCATTATGTGCTTTGCGCCAGTGTGATCATGCATGCATGTGGTTAGGGCTCGGCTGAAATAAGCCCCTAGAATACCGGCACCTCCGGTGAGGAGATTTGAGTGCAAGTGGTTAGGGCTTGGCTGAAATAAGCCCCTAGAATACCAGCTTCTCTGGTGAGGAGATTGCTTGATTGCGTTGCTGTCTGCGTGATCACGGACTGCTATCCGCAGTTATCTGTGTATCCCTGTGGTGTTAACAGGACACAGTCTTTTTCTCAGCGGCTCTGTGACGCAACAGGGTTCGCTTTATAACACTGGTTCAGCGCCCTAGCATTTTACTTTGCGGCTCACTGAAGCTAAGTGAGTTCGCACCTATCGCCATATAGCGCTGTGGCATTCCCGTTAGCGGCTCTGGGGATTAACAGAGTTCGCACTTACTGCCACAGTGCACTACGGCATTTATTTTAGCGACTCTGCGGGATAACACAGTTTGCTACTTTCGCTTTCTTACTAGCAGCGGGCTTCACCTGCACGGTGGACCCCGGGCTGCGAACGCATCTCTCTAATATATCTATTAGGTGCGTTCCGCAGACCCTAACATAATACTAGCGCCAGGGTCTGGCTAGTAAAATGGCGGATGACCAGCGTCTACTGCGGGACATCCAGCAGCTGGAGGGTAGGTTGGCGGCTCTTGAGCGCATAACCTCAGCTGTGGATGTTACCGCAGTCGCTGTTCAGGCTGCTAGCGTGGCTGCAGCCAGTGTGTCCACTGCCACCTCTGCCCCCACAATATCCCACCTCCCACTTCCAGACAAGTTTTCTGGTGACAGCAAGCAATGTCGGGGATTCGTGAGTCAGTGCTCTATACAACTCGAGCTTCTGGCTGCACGTTTCGGGCACAAGTGGGCTTTGTAATATCTCTTCTATTGGACAGAGCGATGGAGTGGGCCACCCCACTGTGGGAGCGTGACGACCGTGTGGTGCGGAGTGCTCCTCGTTTTCTGGAGGCTCTAAAAAAGGTCTTTCTAGGACCTCAGGTTACCCACGATGCGGCGCTCCAACTTCTGGCAAGTTCACAGGGTTCGTCTTTGGTCAGCTGTTTTGCTGTCCAATTTCGGACTCTGTCCTCGGAGTTGGACTGGCCGGATAAAGTCCTCATTCCCGTGTTTTGGAGAGGACTAGCAGGCCAGGTGAAAGACGCCTTGGCTACCAGGGAGATTCCCACCACACTGGAGAAGCTTATCGCCATATCTACCCGCATCGACCTCCGTTTTCACCAGCGGAGGTTGGAGCGGTCCAAGTGTAGGCAGAGGTTTCGGCTGGCTCCCACCTTTGCCAGACCTCTAGAATCTTCCAGCCAGGCACCCGACTCCCATGAGGCCATGGAGGTTTCTCGAGCAGGACCTAAGTCCCGGGCCGCACGAGTACCCGTGGCCTGTAACATCTGCCAGCAGTTAGGACATTATGCCAACAAATGTCCACAGCGGTCGGGAAAACGGTCGCGTCTAGTGACCTTGGGAGGAGGTTCACTAGACACTGCGGCATTTTCCACCAAGTTGTCCTTTAAGGGGACAATTACTGTAGGTCCATCCACGCTCACCGCTGAAAACAGTGTGGATTCTGGAGCCGAGGGTATTTCATGTCTTCTGCATTTGCTCTCCGCCACACTATACCTTTGGTGATACTCGCCAAACCGGTGACTGTGCGAGTAGTGAATGGATCAACTCTGCCCTCACAAATCACCCACCAGACTTTCCCTCTCACTTTATCTATGTCCCTTTCCCATCAGGAGAGTATTTCTTTTCTTGTCCTGCCCGAGGGAATAGACGAGGTGTTGCTGGGAGTACCTTGGCTCCGTTACCACTTCCCCATATTGAGTGGTCCTCTGGGAGGATACTGGGTTGGGGTGATTCATGTAGAGGCAGGTGTGTCAGGGAGTGCGTTCAGGTCACCACCACAGAGATACCCGTAGATCTCACTTCACTTCCTCAGTGTTATTGGTCATATGCAGACGTTTTCTCCATGAAGGCGGCAGAGACTCTTCCACCTCATCGCCCCTACGACTGTCCTATTGATCTTTTGCCTGGAGCAGAACCTCCTCGGGGGAGAGTCTACCCCCTCTCGCTTCCTGAGACGGAGGCCATGTCCCAGTATATTCAGGAGAATCTGGCAAGAGGGTTCATTAGGAAGTCGGTGTCACCAGCAGGGGCGGGGTTCTTCTTTGTGCAAAAGAAGAAGGGAGAATTACGTCCATGTATTGACTACAGGGGTCTTAACGCCATCACCATCAAGAATAAGTACCCGTTGCCCCTAATCTCTGAGCTCTTTGATAGGCTCCGAGGAGCAAGAGTATTTACCAAGCTTGATCTACATGGTGCCTATAACCTAATCCGCATCCGTGAGGGGACGAGTGGAAGACAGCTTTTAATACCAGGGATGGGCATTATGAATACCTGGTGATGCCCTTCGGGCTCTGTAATGCTCCCGCTGTTTTCCAAGACTTTGTCAATGATATTTTCCGGGATATGCTCTCCACCTCTGTAGTAGTCTATCTGGATGATATTCTCATCTTTTCACCAGATATAGACTCTCACCGGAGGGATGTCAACAAAGTCTTCGACCTCTTACGAGCAAATTCCCTCTATGCCAAGCTGGAGAAATGTGTGTTTGAGCAGGAGTACTTATCTTTCCTGGGCTATATCATCTCTGCCCAGGGAATGGCTATGGATCCTGCCAAACTACAGGCTGTAATGGACTGGCAAGAACCCCATTCTCTTAAAGCGGTGCAGCCCTTTTTGAGGTTCATTAATTATTATCGCCAGTTCATTCCCCATTTCTTGACTTTGGTAGCTCCCTTGGTAGCCTTCACCAAGAAGGGAGCAAATCCAAAGTTGTGGTCTGAGGAGGTCTCCAAGGCGTTCTCTTCCATCAAGTCGCATTTTGCCAGTGCTCCATATTACATCGCCCTGATGTTGATAAGCCGTTTATTTTAGAGGTTGGACGCCTCTTCTGTTGGTGCTGGAGCAGTCCTTTATCAAAAGGATGCTCAAGGTCGGAAGCATCCCTGCTTCTTCTTTTCTATGACCTTTACACCAGCAGAGAGGAATTATTCCATCGGGGACAGGGAGTTGCTGGCTATGAAGTTGGCCTTCTCTGAGTGGAGACATCTTCTGGAGGGGGCTCGTTTTCCCTTCCAAGTCTTCACCGATCACAAAAACTTGGTATATTTGCAAACGACTCAGCGGCTAAATTCTCGCCAGGCCAGATGGTCCCTATTCTTCTCTCGGTTCCACTTACCCTCCATTTTCTCTCCGGTGAGAAGAATGTTTGGGCCGACGCTCTCTCTCGCTCCTTAGTGTCATCAGAGGAGGATGAGGAGCCTCGGCTTATTGTCCCCGAAGAGAGCCTGAGAACTGTAGCCCCAGTTTCGCTAGAGTCTGTGCCTCCGGTACTCTCTTGGGCACACTCGTCCAGGGTGGGTGGACACTTTGGGGCAAAGAGGACAACTGAGTTATTGGTGAGGACATACTGGTGGCCACATATGGTCCGTGACGTCAGGGAGTATGTTCAGGTGTGTGTCTCCTGTGCCAGGAACAAGTCCCCTCGACAACGGCCAGCTGGGTTACTTTTTCCTTTGCCGGTGGCAGACAGGCCCTGGGAGATGGTCGGGATGGTCTTTTTGGTGGGCTTACCCAAGTCTCGGGGTTGCACTATCATTTGGATTATCACCGACCACTTCTCCAAAATGGTGCACTTAGTGCCGCTACCACGGTTTCCTTCTGCACGGGCCTTGGCAGCATTATTTATTAGACACATCTTCCATCTACACGGTATGCCAGACAAGATTGTCAGCGATCGAGGTCCCCAATTTAAGTCTCGGTTCTGGAGAGAGTTGTGTCATCTACTCTGCATTGAGTTGAACCTCTCCTCTGCATATCATCCCGAGACGAATGGGTTGGTAGAGAGGGCAAACCAGACCTTGGTCACCTACTTGCGACATTTTGTCTCTGCCAGGCAGGATGACTGGGCATCCTTGCTCCCGTTGGCGGAGTTCGCACTAAACAATGCTGTGGCTGACTCCACCGGACAGACCCCATTCCTCTTAAATTACGGCCAGCGTCCGCGGGTACCGGTGCCCATGCCCGTGGCTTCCACCGACTCCAGGGTGGCAGACTGGGCTGTGGAGGCACGGGACATATGGGACCGCACCCAGGATGCCATTCAGGCTTCCAAGGGAAGGATGAGGTCTTCTGCATATGCCCATCGGCGTCCCACTCCGACATTTGCTCCTGGCGACCTAGTATCGCTCTCTGCCCGAAACATCCGGCTACGGGTGGAATCCACTAAGTTGGCACCCCGCTCTTTGGGTCCCTTCCCTTCAAGGTTCTCGAGCAGGTGAACCCTGTGGTTTACCGTTTGGCCCTTCCGCCTCGCCTTGGTATCTCCGACACCTTCCATGTGTCCCTCCTAAAACCCGTGGTCATCTCCCGGTTGCCTGAGTCATCTGCCGGGACGTCGGGTTCATCTTCGGACGACTACGAGGTGAACGCCATTGTAGGGTGCAAGGTGGTACGGGGCAAAAAAATTTTTTTGGTGGATTGGAGGGGTTATGGGCCTGAGGATAGGTCCTGGGAGCCTGCCGAGCATGTTCATGCTCCGCAGCTCATCGCTGCCTTTGAGCGTAGCGAGGCCCAGAGAAGGGGGGCCCTAGGAGGGGGAGTAATCTTTGGGGTCGAGTTCCCGCTTCTGCATAAGGGGAATCTCGAGCCATTCCGGCCGCAGTGGACTCTGCTCAACTTAGACGTCGGTCCCAGTGTCTCGCCCAGTCTAACAGTGTGCAGAGGATTACTGCTGCCTCTCCAGGCTCTGCTATTGTGGCCAGTACTGGTTAGCGGCGAGCAGACGTCTTTAGGACAAAGTCCTTGTTTTCCCCTTCTGAGCATGCCCAGTGTGAGATCTCTCATTGGAGATCAGGGGACACATGCTCAGGTACTGTAGCAGCTGCTATGGGTCCGCCAGGAAGGTCCTGTGACTACTGGTGTTCTGGAACAGTTTCATTGGTCCTTGTTTCTGGCAGGTCCTGTAGCTGTTACTATAAAAGGGTGGCATGGCTGGGCCGCCATGCGCTAGTATCAATTGCATTATGTGCTTTGCGCCAGTGTGATCATGCACGCATATGGTTAGGGCTCGGCTGAAATAAGCCCCTAGAATACCGGCACCTCCGGTGAGGAGATTTGAGTGCAAGTGGTTAGGGCTTGGCTGAAATAAGCCCCTAGAATACCAGCTTCTCCGGTGAGGAGATTGCTTGATTGCGTTGCTGTCTGCGTGATCACGGACTGCTATCCGCACAGCAGTTATCTGTGTATACCTGTGGTGTTAACAGGACACAGTCTTTTTCTCAGCGGCTCTGTGACGCAAAAGGGTTCGCTTTATAACGCAGGTTCAGTGCCCTAGCGTTTTACTTTGCGGCTCATTTAAGCTAAGTGAGTTCGCACCTATCGCCATAAATAGCGGCTCTGTGGATTAACAGAGTTTGCACTATCTGCCACAGCGCGCTATGGCGATTATTTTAGTGACTCTGCGGGATAACAGAGTTCGCTACTTTCGCCATCTTACTAGCAGCGGGCTTCGCCTGCACGGTGGACCCTGGCTGCGAACGCACCTCTCTAATATATCTATTAGGTGAGTTCCGCAGACCCTAACAGGGTCTGAATACTTTCCGTACCCACTGTACATGAGTAGAAATCCATGATTTTACAATCCTGATTTGTGTTGCATATGCGGACTGTATTTGTTGGTAATATGTGGATACAATTCTTGCATTTTTTATTATTACAGGGGAATGTGCCAGTCTCTGATGATGTTGAGAGGACACTTCTGACAAGAAGATTTCTTAAATTAGGGAGCTGTTTGTAGGAAAGTAGTTGTAGATCTGGAATTTTACTTTCTGTCTTTGGTCTCTGTGGAATATGATCAGCATCAGTCTTCCTTAGTATACTCATATGGGGGTTGTATGTGACCAAAAGAGGCACTGTGCTGTTATCCTCCCTCTCTTTGTAATCCAAGAGGCTGCTTTTTGGGATCCTTGTAGCTCTCTGCATCTGTTCATTTGTGAATTGTATCCTTGTAGGAATGTATGCCTCATTGATAGCAGGAGTAGATTTCTATCCTTACAGTCTGAACAGATCCCACAATATACAGTACCTCAATGCTTGACTACAGATGATGGACTTTTTGTGTGTCTTGGATAAAAGCTGTTCCATCTTAACTATACCAGATGTCCTGTGGGTTTATGGTAAATTGATGAGATACATTTGGTTCTGTTCAGACAGTAATGGATAGAAAACTGAATATTCCTCATATTCATGGATCACAATTCAGACCTGTCTATCCCTCTCATTTTGGCATGTCAGATAATTCCCTTCCCTACAGTGTAATAAGCAAAGTTTTCTTATTCACTCCTGTTTATTAATTTATCCTATTTCTCTAGCTGCCTTCCCTGTGCCCTGTGGCTCCTCCCTTCGGGTCTCACCTGGTATCTCTCATGTGCACTTAAAAGGTGTATAAATGTGAAGCACAAGGTCAGTGCAATTTTGTAAACATAATTTTCTTTTGTTAGGACATTATAAGGGTTAAAAGTTGACCAGCAATTTCTCATTTTTCCAACAAAATTTACAAAACCATTTTTTTAGTGATCATCTCACATTTGAAGTGAGTTTTGGGGGGTCAATATAACAGAAAATACCCAAAAGTGACAACATTCTAAAAACTACCCCCCTCAAGGTGTGCAAAACCACATTCAAGAAGTTTATTAACCCTTCAGGTGCTTCACGAGAACTAAAGAAATGTGGAAGGAAAAAATGAACATTTTACTTTTTTCACAAAAAAAATTTAAATTTGTTGTGCAATTTCTCCTCAGTATGCCGATACTCCATATGTGGGGGAAAGCAACTGTTTGGGCACATGACATGGCTCAGAAGTGAGGGAGCACCGTTTGACCTTTTGAACACAAAATTGGCTGGAATCATTGGTGGGCACCATGTCATATTTGGAGACCCCCTGATGTACCTAAACAGTGGAACCCCCCAATTCTAACTCAAACACTAAGCCGAACACATCCCTAACACTAATCCCAACCCTAATCGCAACCCTAACCACAACCCTATCCCCAACACACCCCTAACCCTAATCCCCACCCAAACCATAACCATAACCACAACCTTAACACACCTCTAACACTAATTCCTACCCTAACCATAATCCCAACCATAAACCCAACCCTAAACCAAACCCTAGCCCCAACCATCACCCTAGCCCAACTCTAACCCTAGCACCAACCCTAACGCTAGCCCCAACCCTAACCCTAATGGAAAATTGGGAATAAATTCATTTTTTTATTAATTATTTTTACCTAAGGGGTGATAAAAGGGGGTTTGATTTATTATTTTTTATTTTGATCACTGTGATAGGGTCTATCACAGTGATCAAAATGAACAAATAAGAAAAATTTCCTATTGTTGCCGTGTGCCGGCCGTCAGATCTTGGCTGGCGCACTGCGCATACGCCCAAAATTTTCTTCCCAGAAGAAGATGCCGGGAGATGCAGTAGGGTCCAGGCACACCGGAGGTACCGGGGGGGCTCGGGAACCCCATTTCGCTCTCCTCTGATGTGCTAGATCAGAGAAAAATTAAATGGGAAATCAGACTTTTTTTTGCGGTTGCCGTTATTCCATGAATAACGGTGATCGCAACACTGGGGTCGGGTGCCAACTTGAATCATGTTCTCCGGGGTAGCCAAGAACCCAGAGAATTTCCGATGCTGGGGGGCGCTGAAACCTTATTTGTCAGCGCCGTTAAAAAACAGCACTCAGTAATAAGTACCCTTTACTGCTGACATTAAAAGGCGTATCGGCAGTCGCTAAGGGGTTAAAACAATTAAATCCTGAAAATCAAATGCAGCAACAGACTGTATTGGTGTAGTGAGGATGGGTGTCAATCTGAGTTCAGAATGCTTTTTCTTTGAAAAATATTGTGTTGACTTGCTGCCCACTTTGTAGTGCATTAAAAATTAAGAAAAAAATTGTGCTATTCTAATTCTGCAGGGCAAGTTGGCAGTGTAGTTATATGCTATCACTGATCAATCACACTGGCACTACTGATGGCACTTCAATTTATCTCTCTTCTATTAATTAACACTAGAACTACTGATGGAGTCATTTTGACTCCTTTCGTTTTTTATTTCTCTTCTGTGACTACATTTTTCAGAATTCCGGCTTGAAACTCAGTGACTTTTCCTCAAATATGATGTGAAAAAAGATTTTGTGAGAATAAATAATTTTGGTGAAAAATTTGCGCGTTTTTTTTCAAAATTTACCAAGAACTACTGAAGGGAGTCATTTTGACTCCCTACTATATTTTGAGGTCCTTTTGTCACTAAATGTTGCTATAAAGTTTTGTGCATAATTTTTTCACTCTGTCTTATTTACCCTGATGTTCATATAGATGTAGTTCAATTTACATGTCAACTTTTCACATTTTCCTTGTGTTTTACCTGCTTGTATTACTGTGTAATGCTGAACAAAATAGCTTGTTTACTCTAGGCTCTTATCTTATGCTAATTTTTGATTCATATATATTGACACATATAAAGAGCTGTACGCTTGCAGAAGCATGCAGGAACAATAATTTACAGTTTACTCTATCTGATGAGGAGCTAGATGCATTCATTGCGATATTCTATGCTCGTGGAATATCTGGCACGAACCGTCACTCGATTAGCAGTATTTGGTGTAATGACTGGGGAATACCGTTTTGCAAAGCGACAATGTCTAGGGACCGCTTTGTTGAAATTATGAGGTTTCTCAGATTTGATGAGAAATCTACTCGATCGGAGAGACTGCAAACGGACAAGTTTGCTCTATTTTCTACTGTGTGGGACAGGTTTATTGAAAATTGTATTGCGTGTTACAAACCTGGCCCATACATAACGGTGGATGAGCAACTTTTCCCAAGCAAAACTAGGTGTCCATTCACGCAGTACATGCCTTCCAAACCAGATAAATATGGCAACAAATATTGGCTAGCTGTTGATAAGGAGAGCAAATATCTGGCAAATGGCTTCCCTTATCTAGGCAAAGATGACACACGCCGTGCTGAGGACCGTTTAGCTGACCATGTGGTAATGAAGTTATTGGACCCGTTTTTGAAAAAAGGTCGCAATGTTACAACCGATAATTATTTTACTTCAGTAAAATTAGCTAAACAGCTAAAAAGCAAAGGAACAACCATCGTGGGAACACTGAACAAGATAAGGCGAGAAGTGCCAAAAGAAATAAAATCCATGAAAGAGGAATTGTACAACACTAAAGTGTTTAGAAATGAAGACAATTTTACACTTACAGTATATCAAGGAAAGCCCAACAAAAATGTTGTCATTTTGAGTTCCGTCCATCCAGATGTTGTTGTTGCGTCTGATTCCGCTAAAAAAACTCCAGAAACGGTAAAGTTTTACAATGAAACAAAATATGGAGTAGATGTAGTGGATCAGATGGCACGAAAATATACCACACGAACATGCACAAGGAGATGGCCTGTTCATGCATTTGAAAATGCCTTAGACTTTGCGGGTATAAATGCATGGATAATATTCAATGAGATAACCCACCAAAAAATGTCACGCAATGCATTTTTGCAAACGCTTGTGAGAGAGTTGAGTGGTCCTTATGTCACAGATAGGGAAAAGGGTTCCACGTCCCAAGTTTCTACATGCTCAGAAGTGATGGTTCAAACAAAATTTTGCCAGATCAAAGAAAAGTGCAAGAAAAATAGATCTGTCGGCAATTGTAAGACTTGTGGTAAGTAGTGTTGAGCGATACGATACCGCAAGTATCGGGTATCGGCCGATATTAGCTCTACCGACCTTTCGATACTTAGTTTCGATATTTTCCATATATCGTATACCGGAATCGGAAGTTCCCATAATTCTTTGAGAGGCAATGTGATTTTAGTCAGCCAATGAGGAATCCTAAGAAGTGTGGGCACATCCTGTACTGCTGCGGTCATGTTAACTAATGGCATGGCTGTGATTGGATGCTGAAATGATGTCAGAATGCACTATAAAAGGCGCCGCCGCCATTTTAGCGTCACTGTGCTGTGAATTCAGTAAGGGACAGAACGCTGCTGTGCTGACTCTGAGGGACAGTTAGAGATTGCGATTTAGTGTACTGTGCTGTAGGCAGGCTAGCACCAACCGCTGTGTAAAGCTTCCTTTTGCCTGCAGTGTTGTTTTAACAGCTCTGCAAGGTGTGTGTGAGTGCAGGTGACGCTGCAGTTTGCTCTGCATGCAACGCTGTCTGTAGGCATCTGCACGTGTCACTCACAGACTCTTTTTTTTTTCTTCAGTGTAATTCTTGCAGCTCCATGCAATTTAACTATTAGTGTGACGCGCTTCCATCCGTATCCAATACATTGGTTGCAAACACTATAGAAGAGACAAAGGAGTAGCCTTTCACAGATTGTGAACAGTTGTGTTTCAGTGTTCACTTCAGTCTGTGTTTTTTATTTTTTGAGTGCACATCACGCTCCAGTTACTTGTTCAAGCACTGCTGCTTGTACTCTGCTGAGCGTGTCTCAGTGCCTCATCCTTTTCATTTATCTCCAATTGGTTCTGCTCCATTCCATTTAAAATATAATCTATTAGTGTGACGCGCTTCCATCCGTATCCAATACATTGGTTGCAAACACTATAGAAGTAGACAAAGGAGTAGCCTTTCACAGATTGTGAACAGTTGTGTTTCAGTGTTCACTTCAGTCTGTGTTTTTTATTTTTTGAGTGCACATCACGCTCCAGTTACTTGTTCAAGCACTGCTGCTTGTACTCTGCTGAGCGTGTCTCAGTGCCTCATCCTTTTCATTTATCTCCAATTGGTTCTGTTCCATTCCATTTAAAATATAATCTATTAGTGTGACGCGCTTCCATCCGTATCCAATACATTGGTTGCAAACACTATAGAAGTAGACAAAGGAGTAGCCTTTCACAGATTGTTAACAGTTGTGTTTCAGTGTTCACTTCAGTCTGTGTTTTTTATTTTTTGAGTGCACATCACGCTCCAGTTACTTGTTCAAGCACTGCTGCTTGTACTCTGCTGAGCGTGTCTCAGTGCCTCATCCTTTTCATTTATCTCCAATTGGTTCTGCTCCATTCCATTTAAAATATAATCTATTAGTGTGACGCGCTTCCATCCGTATCCAATACATTGGTTGCAATCACTATAGAAGTAGACAAAGGAGTAGCCTTTCACAGATTGTGAACAGTTGTGTTTCAGTGTTCACTTCAGTCTGTGTTTTTTATTTTTTGAGTGCACATCACGCTCCAGTTACTTGTTCAAGCACTGCTGCTTGTACTCTGCTGAGCGTGTCTCAGTGCCTCATCCTTTTCATTTATCTCCAATTGGTTCTGCTCCATTCCATTTAAAATATAATCTATTAGTGTGACGCGCTTCCATCCGTATCCAATACATTGGTTGCAAACACTATAGAAGTAGACAAAGGAGTAGCCTTTCACAGATTGTGAACAGTTGTGTTTCAGTGTTCACTTCAGTCTCTGCGTAATAACCACACTTAGGCCTTATAACTTTTCTGACTTTCTTTATCAATCTACCAAGATGAAGAAGTCAGTGAGTAAGGCACGTGGTCGTGGCCGTGGAGTTTCAGCAGGGAGAGGACGTGGGGATTCTGTGGCTGCTGCCGCCCTCAGTGACACAGCATCCACCAGTTTTACCCAATGAGCGTTCCTTTATGCGCACTTTGGTAGGAGCTCGGCGTGCCCCCCTGCTGCGGGAAGAACAAATTGAAGCCGTTGTTGGTTGGATGGCAGCCAATGCATCGACTTCAATTCCTTCCACCTCCTCTCAGGAACACAACACTGTTGAGCAACCATCTGTCTGTTCACCGCCTGTCAAATTGCCCAGGCAGTCAGAGAGTTCTGTACAGGAGCCAGCTGAGTCTCTGCTTCTGTTCTCAGAATCTGTTGGCTCGCAAACATGGGCACAGGCAAGCAGCATTCTGCAATTTGAAGAAGAGGGAGTATGCAGTGATGCGCAACAGCTGTGTCTCTCTCAATCTGAAGAGGCGGGTGAGCCAGTGCCGATGGACAGCACACCGCAGAACGCATCTTATGATGATGATGAGACTCAGGTGCCAGGTTTTGTGGAGCATGGTGCTGCCCAGACCATCCAACAGCAGCAGGTGTTGGAAGAGGGTAGTGGAGATGATGAAGTCCGAGACCCAACATGGCGTGAGCAACAGGAAGGTGGTGGGAGCAGCTCTGAGGAAGAGATTGTCCCAACGGTACAAAGAGGAGGGAGAGGTAGGCTGCAGACTCGCTTGCCTGTAGCCTCCAGTTTGGCACCTGTTGGGAGCAGTTCTCTTAGAAATGTCAAAATTGGCGCTCCCATGACTTGCACTGCGTGGTCCTTTTTTGACAGACTTGTAGATGATATTTGCTATGTTCAATGCAAGCTGTGTAAGCAAAAAGTTAAAAGAGGTAAAAATATCAGTAACCTGAATACCACAAATATGTGGAAACATGTACGGACAAAGCACGTAGCTGAGTTACAAAGACACACTGGAGATGTAGGCCAACCTACAGCAGCACCTACATCTTCAGGTCGTGTTCGAGCCTCTACCTCCAGCTCACACACACCTGGTTCGGCTTCCTCACAGGATCTCCATGGAAGAACCTCGGTCACTGTTGTCCATAGACAAACTGTTATTCCACCCACAGCAGCAAGTTCACAGTCATCGTCACACTCCCAGAACAAAAAACAGCCATCGGTACCACAGGCATGGGATAAAAGACGGCCATACTCGGCAAACCATCCACGAGCACAGGCTCTGAATGCTGGCATTGCAAAACTCCTGTCCCTTGAAATGCTGTCATTCAGGCTGGTGGAGGCTGACAGTTTCAGGAACTTTATGGCATTGGCAGTCCCACAATATAATGTGCCAAGCCGATTTTATTTCAGCAGGCAAGCTGTCCCTGCTCTGCAAAAACATGTCGAGGGAAACATTAAACATGCGCTACTAAACGCCATCAGTAGCAGGGTCCACCTGACCACCGATGCGTGGACCAGTACCCATGGCCAGGGACGATACCTTTCCCTCACTGCCCATTGGGTCAATGTTGTGGAGCCGGGTACAGATCTTGCCAGTGGCTCTGTACGTGTTCTGCCAACTCCAAGGATTGCAGGAATCCAGTCTGTACACATTGATTCCTCCTCCTACTCCAGTTCCTCAGAATCATCGCTGCACGAGCCGTCACGGTATACCTCCACATGGACCCGTGAACGCTTACCTGTTGCGACCGATATGAGCACAGCCGTGGCCAAACGTCAACAGGCCGTCCTGAAATTAATTTCCATGGGGAATCGAAGCCACACAGCGCAGAAGCTCTGGGATGCCATCAAGCAGGAGAGCGACGTGTGGTTTTTGTCAGCTAATCTCCAGCCAGGCTTGGTAGTGTGTGACAATGGCCGAAATCTGGTGGCAGCTCTGGGCCTTGGCAACCTCACTCACATACCATGTCTGGCACATGTGCTCAACTTGATCGTGCAGAGTTTTTTGAGGGACTATCCGGATCTTGATGCACTGCTGCACAAGGTCCGCCTAGAGTGCGCTCACTTGCGACGTTCCAGCATGGCCAGATCGCGCATTGCAGCTCTGCAAGTCAGATTTCGCCTTCCTGAACATCGCATCATATGTGACGTACCCACCAGGTGGAATTCCACGTTACATATGTTGGAGCGGTTGTGTGAGCAGCAGCCAGCAGTAATGGAGTATCAGCTGCAACAGGCGCAATCAACTCGCAATTTGCGCCGTTCACACTTCACCACTACTGAGTGGGCCTCTATGAAGGACATCTGCGACGTTTTGCGTGCGTTTGATGTCTCAACGCGGATGGCGAGTGCAGATGATGCACTAGTCAGCATGACTGTCCCCCTTATCTGCCTGCTTCAGAAATCACTGAAAGCACTAAAGGAAGAGGTTTTGGAAGAGGTGGAGGATGAGGAGTCACAAATTCAATTACCTTCAGGACAGTCAGCGCAACGTGGTTCCTCACAAAGGGCTGGGCAGGGCTCACTTTGTGAGAAGGATGAGGAGGAGGAGGAGTCAATGGAGGAGGAAGAAATCCCTACAGAGGGAGGTACACAACGCTCTAGTCAGTATGTAGAGCGAGGGTGGGGTGATGCAGAGGAGGCAGAGATGACGCCTCTTCCAGAGGACAGCCTTTGTTGGCCAGTTGGGAGTCTGCAGCACATGGTTGATTTCATGCTTCAGTGCCTGAGAAACGACCGCCGCATCACCCACATTCTCACCAAGTCAGATTATTGGGTGCACACCCTCCTAGACCCTCGCTACCGGGACAACTTACAAACCCTCATCACACCGGTGAACCGGGACCGTAAAATGCAGGAGTACCAAGACACACTGGTGCAATCCATACTGTTGTACATTCCAGCCGAGAGAGCTGCTGCTGCTGCTACTGCTTTACAAAGCAGCTCTGTGCGTCGAGGCAGTGTAGACACCTCTACAACAAGAGGGAGCAGAAGCAGCGCCTCTGCACAGGGCAAGAGCTGTATGTTACAAATGTGGCAAAGTTTTGTGACAGCGCCAGCAAGGTCTACACCATCCGAGACGGCTCCAGTCACCAGGAAGAAACGTTTCCGTAAGATGGTGACAGACTACTTGGCTTTCCCTCTAAGTGTACTCCCAGATGCCTCTTCCCCTTTCAAATTTTGGGTCTCTAAGTTGGATACATGGCCAGAGCTTAGCCAGTATGCATTGGAGGTGCTGGCTTGCCCTGCTGCCAGTGTATTATCTGAGCGTGTCTTTAGTGCTGCAGGTAGTGTAGTAACAGACAGTCGCATGCGACTATCCTCAGAGAATGTAGACCGGCTTACTTTTCTGAAAATGAACAAGGCATGGATCTCACCTGAATTTTCCTGTCCGTTTTCAGATTAAATAACTGTTTGGCAACGTTTTCCATGTCTCCTGTTATGTTCATCTTTCTATCACCTGAACTCTACTCCCTGGGCTACAACACCGCCATTTGTTGCTCGTAAGTAATTGGCAGGGGTACTGACTCATGGCCAGCCTGGTTACAGCACGACAGCTGTTTTCTGGCAGTGTGAACGTCAATTATCCTCCAATAAGTTGTGCTGTCGTGTTGCATTCGGGTTAGCCGACTCTATGGTGCCTGCAGTTTAGGTGATTCCTATGTGTGCTGTGGGATATGTAAATAAAGGCGGTTTCCATTGTGACAATAGGACAAGCACCCACTGTAGGACTGTGTGATTCGGTAACTGCGGACGGCTTGCGTCCTGTCAACTTACATTTTCATGGGTGCGTTCTTCTACCCGTCCGGGGTCCAGTACCGTCAACTGGTTCTCCCCAGTGCCTTTGGCCTAGGTGCCTCCATCTCCGTATCCGAGTTCCACCAACGTCTGCTGGTCCTTGGTAGTGCTTTGGAGCACAGGTACCTCCTGCTTAGTAACCGTGTCACAGTAACGTCAGCTGGTACTCGGTTGTGACATTGCCTCTTTTCCTTCTGCTACCCGTCCGGGGTCCAGTACCGTCAACTGGTTCTCCCCAGTGCCTTTGGCCTAGGTGCCTCCATCTCCGTATCCGAGTTCCACCAACGTCTGCTGGTCCTTGGTAGTGCTTTGGAGCACAGGTACCTCCTGCTTAGTAACCGTGTCACAGTAACGTCAGCTGGTACTCGGTTGTGACATTGCCTCTTTTCCTTCTGCTTCCCGTCCGGGGTCCAGTACCGTCAACTGGTTCTCCCAGTGCCTTTGGCCTAGGTGCCTCCATCTCCGTATCCGAGTTCCACCAACGTCTGCTGGTCCTTGGTAGTGCTTTGGAGCACAGGTACCTCCTGCTTAGTAACCGTGTCACAGTAACGTCAGCTGTACTCGGTTGTGACATTGCCTCTTTTCCTTCTGCTACCCGTCCGGGTTCCAGCACAGTCAGCTGGTCCTCGTTACTTCCATTGTCTCTTGCTCCATCTGATACCCGTCAGGGTTCCAGTAACGTCAGCTGTTTCTCGGAAATTAGACGACCTTAAAGACCACCCAGAAGAAGATGACGACAACAAGGACGACGAGCATGAAGCCAACCAGCCTGAACACCATCACAAAGAAAAAATAAAAGATTACCCAGAAGAAGATCACCAACAGGACAAAGAAGGTTAAGACAAACTACAAGATACAGAACAAGAGACAGAAGAACAATAAGCAGAAGATCAAAAAGCAGAAGAACATGAAGTATAAGACCAAAATGAAGAGCAAAGTATATGCTCTAAATTCTAAGCAGAAGAAGACTAAGCAGTGTATGGGGGTGAGTCCGTTCCTCCTCGTGGTGCCCCTGGAAAATGCCTGCTGCTGCAGGCTAAACTGAACACGGAAATACTGTTGTAATTTAAATCTTTTGTGACAGCAAGAACGGAAGGATGAACAATTCATACTTTTACAGATTACAAGTACAGGAATCTCTGTCACAAATAAGAATATGATGAAGAAGATGAAGAGGAAGAAGATGAAGAATTTGAATATGAAGAAGATTAATTAGTTTAATAATAACAATATGAGTAATGTAAACAAAAACATGAATAGCAAGAAGTTTAAGAAGAAGATTAAGAAGGTGAAGATGAAGAATAATTTGATGAGAAAGATGATGCTGCTGCTGAAGATTATGAAGGAGAAAGTGTGGCACTGGCAAAAGTTAAAAAGGTGAAGAGCATGGAAGTTGTGAAACATACATATTTGCCAAAATAGAAAAAAGGTTAACAACATTGTCAATTTGTTAGTCAATCCAAACGTATTTCCAAAAAAAAATATATTAATGCTATTCCAATGCATTGGGTTAAACATGTATGCCTTTATTGTCTCCTCAACCTCCCCCAATACATTCTACATTAGTCTTTGTTGTTTTCCTTCATGTACAATTAACCAACAAGGCAAGAATGGTTTTTTTTAATGTCGATATTTGGTTCCCATAGACTTACATTGGACTTCCGGTATCGGAATCTGATATCGACGATATTTAGTGATATCGGCGATACCATTCCGATCCGATATTTTTAGATATCGAGCAGTATCGCTCAACACTAGTGGTAAGTCTTTGTGTGGGCAATGTACTGCCATAAATCAAAGGCAATGCCTAAAATGCGAAACACCAAATGTTTAGAAGGTGAATTCTGCGCCATATTTTCATTTTTATGCTCCTCACCTACATTTTCTCTGCTTTTTGTTCTTCAGTTGTTGTTTATATGTGTGCACTTGAATAAAAAAAAATGTTTGAAAAACGTCTATTATAATTATTGTTATTTTCTGTAGAAAAATAAGAAAAGCAGAAAAAAAACAATCAAAAGCATTACTGTTGGATCTCACAATAATAATACATTAAAAAAAATATAATTATTAATAAATAACCACAAATGAAACTCTAAAAATAAACGAAAACAAGCAAGGAGTCAAAATGACTCCTTTCAGTAGTTCTAGGCGGGGTCACGAGTCCAGTAGTCCTAGTGTTAAATCTCTATATTATTTGCAGACTGCTAATTTCATCTTCTCCACTGCATTACTTGAACAACACACTACTGTTTGGAGTATCCAGGAAAATAACAAAAATGGACTGACGCTCGCATCTGTACGTAAATTCTTCAAGCTTTATTTGATCACGTTAAATACAGACACCACCATGTTGGTGGTGGATAAAAACCAGCTTCCATTCTGAAGCATTTGTAGTATTTGTCCCATATTTTAGGACTTCCTGTGTACAGAGGGGTGCATTGGTAGGCATATAGTGTCTATTCATATTATCTTTACATTATAATTAAATAGGTAGGCGAGGATTGGTTGAATGGCAACAACAGAATACACCAAATATGGCCCAATGAAGACCTCAGTGTATTTTGAGTAAAAGTCTCATGCTCTACAAGAACTCTCTGCAAATTGCTTGATTTTCCAAAAAGTCAAAAAAACAAACAGTGTCACGCAACATAAAGGAAAGGCTAAGTGCAACTTGAAGGGATAAGGGAAAAGGAACCAAACACTAGGGAAGGGGGGAGTAGAGACCCCTAGACAGATCTAACATCACCCTGTCTGCCCTATTGTCCCTATGTAGGTTCCTTACCCTGGCGATAAGCCCTGGTCTGGGCAGGACAGGATGAAAACTAGTCAATCTCCACTACCTCTAAAAACAACTCGGATAGACAAAAGAAAAATGGGGAACACTTAGCTTGAGTAGACTCAGAGAGAAACACCAACGTCATCCAAACTCCAAAGAGGACAATAGTCGACAGCTACAGCTTCAAGCCTCAACAGGGAAATGCAACTGGAAATATCACCCGCAACTCCCAACAGCAAGTTGGGAGTTATAAATACCCAGATCCAGGTGTGACCATTAGAGCCGAGGGAGGTGGCCACTGGGTCCTAGCGTCAGAAGGACCAAGAAGAAGTCTGCAAACCCAACTGCTGAGACCTTCTGCAGACAGATGCAGTGCAACGATTTGCAACCTCTGACATATCCTTGACAGAATGTTCAATATTCCAAGGAACAAAAGTAAAATAAGATTTATTTTATTCATTCCATTATATTAACCATTGTAGGAAAACGATGTAGTGACATTTTGCCCATATGACCTTTACCAATTGTTATTTATTTTTGTCTTGTTTAATAAACACTATTTAGTTTTATGGTTTTTAAGATTGAGGGTAGAGATAAGTCCAACAAGTTCTACTTATAGCCTAACATGTTGATCCAGAAGAAGGAAAAATACCAATAGGTAGATGCTAATTGTCCTACATTAAGGGAAAATTCCTTCCCAACTCCTTGTATGTCAGTCAGATTAGCTTAGTAGAACAATGTCCCATCACAGAATTTAGAACTCATAACCTGCAAATTTATAATTTATCAATAAAGGCATCAAGGCCCTCCTTGAACTTTTTTAAAGAAACAATCATTACAACATTATGTGGCATCTGTGATTATGATTAAGCCTTCTTTCATCTAGATGTAGAGGATGCCCCCTTATTAGGCTTAGGTGTATAAAGATCCTTAGAAAGATTAGCATATTCAATTAGACTCAAAGTGATTTTCTCATTTCTATTTAGTGTTTATCTGTTTTCTTATACATATGTTTCTAACAGCTACACCTGCCTTTTAGTATGCCAAAATACCTCTGAATCTACTGACTAATATGCACATCTCTAAAATTCTGGATGAACATGCTTTGTTCTCTTCTGCTCACCACAGTACACACCTTCAAAGCAGACTGCAACTATTAATTTATTGATGCTGTAAACTGAAATGCCTTGAAAGCTGTTCATTTTCAATAATTCACATTCTCGAAGTGCTTAGAATCATGTCAGGGAATAGCACCTTCTGTTTTCCAGTTTGCCCTCTAGTATTGTTCAAAGACTCATGCTTTTAATATGATCTATGAGACATAAATACAAAATAACAACTGTATCAATTAAAGCATAATCACACATGTAGATAGGAAACATAGAAAAGGATATTTGTTAAATTATAAATGAGACAACGCTGATAATAATTCCACTTAACTAATCTACATTTTTATCATTGATGTCTATTACAGAGTTTTAAGGGTTTACCTGGTGAGGTCTATTTTTTAAGCCGTAAGTCAGAGTGATCAATCTGAACTAAATGCGATGGCATAGTGGCCAGAATTTGCTAAACAGCATGTGTATTAATGAGGACCAAGACAGGAGGGTAGGCAAGATGTTAAGGTACTGCCACACTAAACAATCCGCTAGCGATCTCGTTAGCGTTGCATACTAATGCGATCGCTAGCGGGATTGTTTCTATATCGCTAAATGCGGCCACATTTAGCGATATAGTTAACGACGCTATCGCCGTTAGCGATCTCTTAACGACTTTAGCGGTACAAAAGTACCGCTAAATCACTAAGAAAAGTGCCACACAGCGATAAGATACTTACCCAGCGGGAGCGCCAGCGATGAAATAGGGTCCGGAGCGATTCCAGCGACGAGCGAGATCACAGCAGGAAGCTCGTCGCTGGAAGCTGCCGCACTGAACAATATCGCTAACGGGATCGCTAAATAGTGACGTTTTTTAGCGATCCCGTTAGCGATATTGTTTAGTGTGGCATACCTTTAGGTAAACCAATAGAGCAGTGAACACCAGAAGATACAAAGTTTGGAGTTTTGATATATAAAGAACAGTAGGTGTATTGTCAGTCAAGGACTCCCGGCAATCAAAAGGCATTAGCAAGTTGTAAGCTGCTTAGTGACTGAAATATATGCAATCAGCAGATAAATGGTTAACTGCAAGCAGCAGTGATGAACATACAAACTAGATACCAAAGATTATGCACTGATTCATATGCATTAGTGTGTACAGCAGCAGATACCTGTATTAGAGAAGAGTTTGTTATGCTTACAGCAGATGAATGGTTAATCCACAGGTTTTAGGCATGAAGTAAATGCAGAGGCTGGTAAACAAGTGGAGATTGTTGAAGAGATGATTAGCAAGAAGAGTGAAATAGATGGACTCCAGAAATACACCTAGTAACTGAATGCAAGCTTACTGAATACACATACTAACACACCTGAGTCAGACGTAACCTTTGAGACCATGTAACATATTAATACATTATGTATGTGAAGTATGTAGTGAGCTAAGGAACTGAGCCTGCACTGTAAATGGCAAATGCTGACTATGTTACAGAGCAAACAAGTGCCTGCAACAGCAGCGGCTTAATGTTATCAAATTCTGTGTATTATCTAAGCACTCAAATGCTCACTATACCCTGGATAAAATCCTTGAGGGGTGTAGTTTACAAAATGGGGTCAGTTGTAGGGAGTTTCTGGCATTTAGGCATCTTAGGGGCCCTTGAAATGCCACATGGTGCCAGACAGTTGTTTCAGTCAACTTTTTTTTGTGTTCGAAAATTCAAATATTGTTCTTTCCATTCTGATATCTGCCGTTTGTCCAAACAGAACTTTTTGACTATATATGGGGTATCGCCACACTTGTAAGAAAGTGCGTAACAAATTATATTGTCCACTAACTTGTTGCAAAAGTAGAAAAATTGGGTCTAAAGCAACATTTTGGATGTATAATATAAACTTCTTTAATTCATGACATGGTGCATTAATTTCTTTGTAGCACCTGAAGTATTAAAAAATTGCCTAACAATATTTTTGAAGTATTTGAGGGGAATGTTTTTTAAAATGGTATCTCTTTTGGGGAGTTTCCAATATATAGGCCTCTCAAAGTCCATTTAAATCAGAATAGATCCTTAAAAAAACAGGTTTTGTAAATTTGTGGAAAAAAATGGGAAATTGCTGCTAAACTTTTAAGTCCACTAACATCCAAATAAAATAAAATTACTTTTGAAAAAAGATGCAAATGTAAAATAGACTTATGGGAAATTATATTTATTAATTATTTTGTACAGCATGACTAACTGGTTTAAGGATATAAAGATTGAAAGAATGAAAATTGCAATTTTTTTTTTGCCAAAATTGAAATATTTTTACAAATAAAAACAAGAAATGTCAAACAAATTTTGTCACTACATGAAGTTCAACATGTCACAAAAAACAATCTTCGTGTTATTACCACATACGATGACACTGGTCATATTTAAAAATAATTTGGTCTTTGGTCATTAAGCATTTTAAAAAAATACATAAACACATTACCACCATGCACTCTATGGGGAGAAGGAATGCTTCATTAACCCCTTTACCCCCAAGGGTGGTTTGCACGTTAATGACCGGGCCAATTTTTACAATTCTGACCACTGTCTCTTTATGAGGTTATAACTATGGAATGCTTCAACAGAGCTTCACGATTCTTAGATTGTTTTCTCATGATATATTGCACTTCATGATAGTGGTAAAATTTCTTTGATAAAACTTGCGTTTATTTCTGAAAAAAAAGCAAATATGGCAAAAAAAATTTAAATTTTGCAATTTTCAAATTTAAATTTTTGTTCCCTTAAAACAGAGAAATATGTCACACAAAATAGTTAATAGATAACATTTCCCACATGTCTGCTTTACATCAACACAATTTTGGAACCAAAATTTTTTTGTTAGGAAGTTATAAGGGTTAAAAGTTGACCAGCGATTTCTCATTTTTACAACAAAATTTAGAAAGCCATTTTTTTTAGGGACCACCTCACATTTGAAGTCACTCTGAGGGGTCTATATAGCATAAAATACCCAAAAGTGACACCATTCTTAAAAATGCACCCTCAAGGTACTCAAAACCACATTCAAGAAGTTTATTAACCCTTCAGGTGCTTCACAGGAGCTGAAGCAACGTGAAAGGAAAAAATGAACATTTCACTTTTTAGCCACAATAATGATCTTTTACAAACCTTTTTTTTATTTTCACAAGGATAAAAGGAGAAAATGGACAGAAAAAATTGTTGTACAATTTCTCCTGAGTACGCCAATACCCCATATGTGGGGGAAAACCACTGTTTGGGCACACGACAGAGTTCGTAAGGGAAGGAGCGCCATTTGACTTTTTCAAACCAAAATTGGCTGGAATTGATATTGGACGCCATGTCGCATTTGGAGAGCTCCTGATGCGCCTAAACAGTGGAAACCCCCCACAAGTGATACCATTTTAGAAACTAGACCCCCTATGGAACTTATCTAGTCTGTTGTGAGCACTTTGAACCCCCAAGTGTTTCACAAAAGTTTATAATGCCTGGGTGTGAAAAGAAAACAATTTTCCACAAAAATGATTTTTAGTCCCCAATTTTTTATTTTTCCCAAGAAAATTGGACAGCAAAAGATGTTGTCCAATTTGTCCTGAGTACGCTGATACCCCATATGTGGGGGGGGAACTTTGGGTGCACGGCAGGGCTTGGAAGGAAGTAATAACGTTTTGGAATGCAGACTTTGATGGGTGTCATGTTCCGTTTGCAGTGCCCTAGATGTGCCTAAACAGTGGAAATTTTGGAAACTAGACCCCCTAAGGAATTTACTAGATCTGTGGTGAGCACTTTGAACCCCAAGTGCTTCACACAAGTTTATAATGCCCGGGCATGAAAATAAAAAATCCTATTTTTTTCACACAAAAATTATCTTTTAGTGACCAATTTTTTATTTTCCCAAGGGTATCAGGAGAAATTGGCCCACAAAAGTTGTTGTCCAATTTGTCCTGAGTACACTGATACCCCATATGTGGGGGGAACCACTGTTTGGCGCATGGCAGAGCTTGGAATGAAAGGAGCGTCATTTGACTTTTTCCAACCAAAATTAGCTGGAATTGAGATTGGACCCCATGTTGCATTTGGATAGCCCCTGATGTGCCTAAACACTGGAAATCCCTCACAAGTGACCAAATTTTGGAAACTAGACCCCTAAGGAACTTATCTAGATCTGTGGTGAGCAATTTCAACCCCCAAGTGCTTCACACAAGTTTATAACGTAGAGCAGTAAAATTAAAAAATCATATTTTTTCCACAAAAATGATCTTTTCACCCCAATTTTTATTTTCCCAAGGGTAACAAGATCCCAAAAGTTATTGTGCAATTTGTTCTGACTACGCTAATACCCAATATGTGGGGGTTAGAGTGAATGGCAGAGCTCGGAAGGGAAGGAGCGCCGTTTGACTATTTCAAAGCAGAGTTGGCTGGACGCCATGTCGTGTTTGGAGAGCCCGTGATGTGCCTAAACAGTGGAAACCCCCCACAAATGACACCATTTTGGAAACCAAACCCCTCAAGGAACTTATCTAGATGTGTGGTGAGAACTTTGAACCCCCAAGTTTTTCACTAAAGTTTATAACGCCCTAGCATGAAAATAAAAAAATCATATTTTTGCCACAAACATGATTTTTTAGTACCCAACTTTTTATTTTCTAAAGGGTAACAGGAGAAATTGGACCCCAAAAGTTGTTGTCCAATTTGTCCCGAGTACGCTGATACCCTATATGTGGGAGAAAACTACTGTATGGACACACATCAGGGCGTCAGGGAAGTAGCGACGTTTTGGATTGCAGACTTTGATGGAATGGTCTGTGGGCGTCATGTAGCATTTGGAGAGCCCCTGATGTGCCTAAACAGTGGAAACCCCCACAAGTGACCCCATTTTGGAAAATAGACCCCCCCAGGAACTTATCTAGATGTGTAGGGAGAACTTTGAACCCGCAAGTACTTCACAGAAGTTTATAACGTACTTCCATAAAAATAAAAAATCATAGTTTTTTTACAAAAACGATATTTTCGCCCCCAATTTTTTATTTTCCTAAGGGTAACAGGAGAAATTGGACCCCAAAAGTTGTTGTCCAATTTGTACTGAGTACGCTGATACCCTATATGTGGGAGAAAACTACTGTATGGGTACACATCGGGGCTCGGAAGGGAAATAGTGACGTTTTGGATTGCAGACTTTGATGGAATGGTCTGCGGGCGTTATGTCGCATTTGGAGAGCCCCTGATGTGCATAAACAGTAGAAACCCCCCTCAAGTGACCCCATTTTGGAAAACAGACCCCCCCAAGGAACTTATCTTGATGTGTGGTGAGCACTATGAACCCCCAAGTGCTTCACAGTAGTTTATAACGTACAGCTGTAAAAACAAAAAAATCATTTTTTTTTTACAGAAATGATTTTTTCACCCTCAATATTTTATTTTCACAAGGGTAACAGCTGTTATTGGACCCCAAAATCTGTTGTCCAATTTGTCCCGAGTATGCTGATACCCCATATGTGGGAGAAAACTACTACATGGGCACACGTCGAGGCTCGGAAGGGAAGTAGTAACGTTTTGGATTGCAGACTTTGATGGAATGGTCTGCGGGTGTCATGTCGTGTTTGGAGAGCACCTGATGTGCCTAAACATTGGAAACCCACCACAAGTGACCCCATTTTGGAAACTAGACCACCCAAGTAACTCATCTAGATGTGTGGGGAGAACTTTGAACCCCCAAGTGCTTCACAGAGGTTTATAACATAGAGCCATAAAAATAAAGAATCATAATTTTTTTTCCACAAAAATGATATTTTCGCCTCCAATTTTTTATTTTCCCAAGGGTAACAGAAGAAATTAGACCCCAAGAGTTATTTTGCAATTTGTCCTGAGTACGCTAATACCCCATATGTGGGGGTAAACTACTGTTTGGGCGCATGGCAGAGCTCAGAAGGGAAGGAGCACCTCTTGACTTATTCAATGCTGAATTGACTGGAATTGAGATCAGACCCCATGTCACATTTGGAGAGCCCCTGATTTGCCTAAACAGTGGAATCCCCCAATTCTATCTCCAACCCTAACCCAAACACACCCCTAAACCTAATCCCAACCCTAATCATAACCCTTACCACAAACCTAACCATAACACACCCCTAACCCTAATCCCAACCCTAACCCTAATTCTAACTTTAGCCCAACCCTAACCCTAACTTTAGCCCCAACCCTAACCCTAACCCTAATAAAAAAAATTGAAATAAATAATTTTTTTTAATTTTATTATTTTTCCCTAACTAAGGGATGACAAAGGGGGGTTTGATTTACTATTTATGGTGGGTTTTTATGATTGGCATCTGTCACACGTTAAAAGATGCTTTTTATTGCAAAGAATAGTTTTGCATCACCACATTTTGAGAGCTATAATTTTTGCATATTTTGGCCCACAGAGTCACGTGAGGTCTTATTTTTTTTCAGGACGAATTGACAAATTTATTGATACCATTTTTGGGCATGTGACATTTTTTGATCGCTTTTTATTACAATTTTTGGGAGGTTAGAATGAACAAAAATGAGCAATACATGAATTTCTTTTTTGGGGCGTTTATAGCGTTCTGCGTGTGGTAAAGATGATTATGCATTTTTATTCTTCAGGTCAGTACGATTACAGCCATACCTCATTTGTATCATTTTTTTATGTTTTGGCGCTTTCATACAATAAAAATAATTTTATATAAAAAATAATTATTTTTGCATCGCTTCATTCTGCGAGCTATAACTATTTTATTTTTTCGCTGATGATGCTGTATGGCAGCTTGTTTTTTGCGGGACAAGATGACGTTTTTAGCGGTACCATGGTTATTTATATCCGTCTTTTTGATCGCGTGTTATTCCACATTTTGTTCGGCGGTATGATGATAAAGCATTGTTTTTTGATTTGTTTTAATTTTTTTTAAAGGGTTCACTAAAGGGTTAACTAGTGGGACAGTTTTATAGGGCGGGTCGTTACGGAAGCGGCGATACCAAATATATGTACTTTTATTGTTTGATTTTTTTAATTACATGAAGAAATGAATTTATTGGGGAATATTTTTTTTCTTTATTTGAGAATTTTTTTTTAAACTTGTGATTTTTATTTTTTTTTAGCTTTTTTACTTTGTCCCAGGGTGGGACATCACTGTATAATGTCAGATCGCTGGTCTGACAGTGTGCACAGCACTCTGTCAGACCAGCGATGTGACAGGCAGTGCTGCAGGCTTCCTCAGCGCCTGCTCTCAGCAGGAACTGAGGAAGCCGCCTCCCTACAGAACCCGGAAGGACCCAGCGGTCATCTTGAATTTGGGGTCCTGCAGGGAGGAAGGTCCCTTGGAACAGCGCGACACATCGCGCTTAGTGTTGAGCATTCCGATACTGCAAATATCGAGTATCGGCCGATATTTGCTGTATCGGAATTCCGATTCTGAGATCCGATATTTTTGTCATATCGGATACCGGAATCGGAATTTTCCTGTAAAGTCTGTGTTCACAGAATGAAGTACGTGACACAGGAACTCCTCGAAACTGTCACAGTCAGTGTCGGTCGGGTCTGTCAGGAGTCAGGACTTAGCAGAGTCCGCACTTACCTGGCAGAAGATCGCCTTCCCCGGTGGTCACGTCCTCCTGGATGCCGCCATTACCCTGTCCCTGGCGGTCACGTGCAGAATCTCGCGATAACTGCAGTGACTGCCGAGTACTAGGTAATCTCGGCCAGCTGTACTCTCGCGACAGCTGGCCATAAACCAGTCCGGATGACGTCACCGCCGGGGAAGCTGCAATGATAAGCAGCTCTGCTCCATGTGGATGTCAGGCTCAGCCTGTCATCCAGATGTAGCAGAGCTGGACTCGTCGTGGGACACTCGTTAATATGGACTGCGTCGGACAGGTGGTATTTGTATTGGTTTATTATTTTTGTTTTTTTACAGGAGATCGATGGCGTCACAGGAATGAGAGAAGAATAAAATTAATGAAAACTGTGTGGTGTTTTATTTCATTAAAAGACTTTATTCTGGCTGTTTTTTTTTTTTAATTTTCAAACTATGATTAATAATGGATCGGTGTCTTATTGACGCCTCTCCATTATTAACCGGGCTTATTGTCACCGATCAATCAAAGGTGACATTAACCCCTTATTACCCCGCTTGCCACCGCTACAGGGCAAGTGGGAAGAGCCAGGTAAAGTGCCACAATTGGCGCATCTTTGGATGTGCCATTTGTGGGGCTGCTGCAGCTGGTATTTTTAGGCTGTTGACGGCCAAAATCCATGGGCCTTGACAGTCTTTTAATACCAGGCCGCAGCAGTCTGCATTTTACTTGGCTGGTTAACAAAAATAGGGGGATCCCCACGCCATTTTTTTTTCGAGGGGATCCCCTATTTTTGTTAACCAGCCAAGCTAAGCAGACTGCTGTGGCCTGGTATTATCAGGCTTGCAAGGTCCATGGATATTGGATCCTTACCAGCCTGAAAAACCAGGCCTCAGCAGTGTGCTTCATCTGGCTGGTTAACAAAAATAGGGGGGACCCCACGCCATTTTTTTTTGAGGGGATCCCCTATTTTTGTTAACCAGCCAAGATAAGCAGACTGCTGTGGCCTGGTATTATCAGGCTGGCAAGGTCCATGGATATTGGCTCCTTAACAGCATGAAAAACCAGGCTTCAGTAGTCTGCTTTATCAGGCTGGTTAACAAAAATAGGGGGGACCCCACGCCATTTTTTTTTTTCGAGGGGATCCCCTATTTTTGTTAATCAGTTCACTTCAGGTCAGCCGGGATTCCCTCTGACGTCACTGATGCTGTGGGTGTCCCTGGCTGACCTGAAGTGAAAGTGGAAAGCAATCAATTATGCTAACCACTTCCTCTCCTGTCAGCCAGGAGAGGAGCTCATTCATTCAGGGGTTTACTGTGAGACTGTCAGCATTAGCTGCGGTATCTGCAGTAAACATTAACCCTTTCAGAAGGATTACATCGGGGGACCTGACTGAACATCGGATAGGTAAGAATAATGTTGCTTTATTATTTTATTTTTATTACAGGTGAACAAGGGCTTCGCAAGGAATGGCAGTAAAATAAAATATGGTCAAAAACTGTGTGTTTATTTCATTAAAATGATTTTTAATTATTAAATTATTTTTATTTCATACAATAGGATTAATAATTGATAGTTTTCTAATTGACAGCTCTCAATTATTAACCTGACTTAAACTCACCTTTCAATAGCAAGGTGGCTTTAACCCCTTATTAACCCATTCGCCACCGCTACAGGGCAATGGGAATAGACGGGCAAAGTGCCAGAAAGGGCGAATCTAATTATAGATTTGCCTTTTCTGGGGTGTCTGGGTGCAGATGTTAGTAGCCAAGGGGGGGGCCAAAAATAATGGTCCCTCTCTGGGCTATTATTATCTGCCCCCACTCGCTGGCTTTGTCTGTCTGGTTGAGAAAATAGGGCGGGAGCCCACGCATTTTTTTTCAACAATTTTACACCTCATATATTATATACATGTCATTGAATTTGTGACACACATATATATATTATATTTATATTTATAGTTCATACACTTCTACACAGTATAATAGCCGCTAATTCAATTGCCGGCTTTTGTGAAAATACAGAAGCCGACATGAAATGACACATGGTTTACATAGAGTTAACCATGTCTTTTCAAGTTGTTTGATATATTGTTTTCACTAACAATTACATGAGTGTATGTGTGCAAAATTTGACACATGTAGGGGTTAATTAAAGGTGTAAATTCGTAGCAAAAAAGTCAGTTTTTTTACAACGAATTTACACCTTTAATTAACCCCTACAGGTGTGAAATTTTGGAGATTCTGTTACTAAATAGGAAAGGTTTATTTACAGTTAGAGCAGTCAGACTCCCCTACCACAAGAGGTAGTAATGTCAGACACTGTAACAGCTTTAAAAAAGGGATGGAGGATTTCCTAAATACACATAACATTTTGGGTTATGGTTAATTTAGTGACAAAATGTATAATCGTTGGAAAAAGGTTGAACTTGATGGATCTAGATCTTTTTTCAATTTATGTAGGTATGTAACTACTGCATGTATCCTTTATCCAGCAGCTCCGTCCTCCTGTCCTCCAGTAAACCTGTCAGAATTACTCAGAGAAATGTTCTGAGTTAGACAAAGAATGTTATCTTGAGTTTCAGTCACAGTGTCTGACAGGACACTCCTGCCCTTATCTGACTACGTCACAGCTGAGACAGTTGGAAAACTACTATGGCAGCTAACATATTTAAAATCCTGACAGTTCACTAAATAAAGTTTACCTTTTTGCTAATTTTTTGGAAAACAAATTTATTTAGTAAAATTTGTAATATCAAAATGTATTTTATTATTTTATTGATTTTATTCAATTTCTCAGATAAACATTTTAAGGAAGGACTAGTGATGAGCGAACGTGCTCGCCACTACTCGTTACTCGCCGAGTATCACGGTTCTTGGTGTACTCGGCTAGCACAGAGCATTTCCAGGATTTCTCGGCGGGAACTCGGGTCTCCACTCAGCTTTTTTGGCGGACTTTACAGACCCAATCACGATGCAGGAATTGTCTGCCAGGCAATGAAACATCACAGTCATCTTTGTTGTGGTCGTGCAGTGATTGACTGGCCGTACAGCATCATCAAGGGTATAAGAGACCGGACGCCGCCCTGCTCGGCGCATTCAGCTCCTGATTGAGATAGTGTAGGGAGAGTTGCTGCCAATATAGGGTAAGAATTGGGGATTTATTAGTTAATGTGGGGTCTACCATCCTAAACTAATGAAATCCAGCTAAACCAACAGTCCTTCTAAGGACTAATTCCGGAGTATATAGGTTCCAGTGTTAGGTAGGTTGGAAGGCAGTGTACGTCGCTCTATACACATCAGTGCAAGGCCTGCAGGCACTGTATGTGTGTATATAGATCATTGCATACATCAATAGGGTACATTACCTTCCTGTGTTCTGGTGCTGCTGCTGCTGCTACCTGTAGGATATATTGGCCGTATACAGCTAGCCCCAGGTGTAATTGGAATACAGGCCACACATTTTTTGGTGTGGTATCTCCGTGCTAGCTCATATCTGTGCGTGCTCAAAGTTTGACCAGTTTACGGTGGTTTTCTTTTTTTGTCTTGGGTGTCACTGTACTTATACACAGCAATATTTACCCCCCCTCAAAAAAAAGAAAAAAAAAACCACACACTTGTCGTAGCGGTATCTCCGTGCCATCTCATATCTGTGCGTACCGGTTTTCCTTTTTTGTCCTGGGTGTGACAGTACTGAACAATAGCACTATTTAGCAAAAAAAAGAACAAAAAAGCAGAAAAAAATATTTGTCCTAGTGGTATCTGTGCCAGCTCATATCTGTGCATGCCCAAAGTTTGGCCAGTTTAGGCCAGTTTTCCTTTTTTTTGTCCTGGGAATGACAGTACTGATATACAGCACTAGTTAGCCCAAAAATAAAAAAAAACAGGGCACACATTTGTTGTAGTGGTATCTCCGTGGCAGCTCATATCTGTGTGTGCTCAAAGTTTGGCCAGTTTACTGCGGTTTTATTTTTTGTGTCCTGGGTAGAGTTGAGTGAAACAGGTTGGTCAATTACAAAAAACACCGACGTTCGCCAAAGTCGGGTTTCGCCGAGCGAAACCCGACCATGGCGCGAGATCGGTCACGTGTTCCGCGACCATTTTGCCCAAGTTGGATTTCCCATAATACTTTAAGGGCCTTTTCTCGGCCAATGAGCAAGGATGCAGACTGTGGGCAACGCGATGACATGGGCAGCGGCCAGCACCATCTTAGAGAAGGGCATTGCAATGATTGGCTGGCTTTGTGTGGCATCACAGTGCATATAAAATCCCTCACCGCCGACCGCCATTTTACTTCTGCCGATCTTAGTGTAGGGAGAGGTTGCTGCCTCTGATTCTCAGCAGGGAGAGCGTTAGGCAGGCCCAAAAAATAAAGTCTGTGCTTGTGCTGATAGCGATTAGCTGTACAGTTACTGTGCAGTGACAGGGGAGGATTTTGGTGTGTGCAGCAATGCTGGTTCTTAGGCTGCCTGCCAGTGAGAAGGGGGAAATTTCTTGTGTGGAGCAGCAGAGCTGATTATTAGGCTGCCTGCCAATGAGAAGGGGGAAATTTCTTTTGTGGAGTAGCAGAGCTGATTATTAGATTGCTTGCTACCTGTATTGGTGTGTGTACACTGCTGTGCAGACTGCTTTTTAACACAGCACCTGCACAGCACTAATACTTTTCTTCATTTTTTTTGCACAGTTGCCGAGTGTTCATTTTTCCCACACCGTATAGAGCTGTACGCTCCTCACAGTACCGTGTACCGGCTGGTATCACAGACAAATATATGCTGACTATCTGTGTGTGACTCTGGAAATATATACGGAGATTTCAATTTTCCCCAAAACCGTATACAGTTGGTATCTTCTGATACAGTACAGTTTTTCTGCCTTCTGTATTACGGTCAAATTCATAGTGAGAGAGCGTGTGTGTGTTACTCCTGAAATATATACGGAGATTTACAATTCCCCCAACACTGTATACAGCTGTACGCTACTGACAGAATACACTTTTTCTGCCTTTCCTATTCTGCTGTTATCCAAACTGGGCCTGTGACTGTGTCTGTTACTCCTGAAATATATACGGAGATTTAAAATTCCCCCAACACTGTATACAGCTGTACGCTACTGATAGAGTACACTTTTCAGATTTTCAGATTCTGGTGTTATCCAGACTGGGCCTCTGACCGTGTGTGTTACTCCTCAAATATATACGGTGTTAGGGTCTGCGGAACGCACCAAATATATGATGTAAAGAGGTGCGTTCGCAGCCTGGGGTCCACCATGCAGGCGGAGCCTGCTGCTAGTAAAATGGCGCAAGAAGCGAACTCTGTTATCCCGCAGAGTCACCAAAATAAACTCCGTAACGCGCTGTGGCAATATGTGCGAACTCTGTTATTCCACAGAGCCGCTAGAAGGAGTGCCGCAGCGCTATATGGCGATGTGTGCGAACTCACTTAACAGCACTGAGTTGCAAAATAAACACGCTAGGGAGCTGTCTAGCGTTGAAAGCGAACCCTGTTACGTCACAGAGCCGCTGAGACAAACTTCTGTGTCCTGTCAGTCACCCAGGTACACAGTTGACTGCTAAGCGAACATAGAACGTGATCATGCACTAATGTCCTCGCGGGAAACACCCGCAATCTATGGCGTCTGAACGCTAGACCCTGAATACGGCAATCAAACTCCTCACCGGTTATGCCGGTAATCTAGGGCATCTAGGACACCGACCCTGACCAGCTAGCATACCAATCTCCTCACCAATTAAGTCGGTATTCTAGGTGCTTATTTCAGCCGGGCCCTAACCACACACACGCATGACCACACTGGCGCAAAGCATATGACGATTGATACTAGCGCATGGCGGCCCAGCCATGCTACCCTTTTATAGTAACAGCTACAGGACCTGCCAGAAACAAGGACCAATGAAACCGTTCCAGAACATCAGTAGTCACAGGACCTTCCTGGCAGACCAATAGGAGCTGCTGCAGTACCTGAGCATGTGACCCCTGATCTCCAATGAGAGATCTCACCCTTGGCCTGCTCAGAAGGGAAAACAAGGACTTTGTCCTAAAGACGGCTGCTCGCCGCTAACCAGTACTGGCCACGATAGCATAGCCTGGAGAGGCAGCAGTAATCCTATGCACACTGTTAGACTGGGGGAGACGCTGGGACCGACATTTAAGCTGAGCAGGATTGACTGCGGATGGAGACGGATGGGGGACCGCAGCGGGACTGGTTCGAGACTCCCATTGTGCAGCAGCGGGAACTCGAACCCTAACATGGCCCCCCCTTCTCTGGGCCTCGCTGCGCTCAAAGGCAGCGATGAGCTGCGGAGCGTGAACATGCTCGGCAGGCTCCCAAGACCAATCCCGGCAGATGACTCAGAAAACCGGGACATGAGCACGGGTTTCAGGAGGGATACGTGAAAGGTGTCGGAGATACCCAGGCGTGGTGGAAGAGCCAAACGGTATACCACAGGGTTAACCTGCTCGAGGACCTTGAAAGGACCCAGGTAGCGGGTGCCAACTTAGTGGACTCAACTCGCAGCCTAATGTTACGGGCGGAGAGCCACACCAAGTCCCCAGGAGCAAATGTTGGAACGGGGCGCCGATGTGCGTCGGCGGAGGACCTCATCCTCTCCTTGGACGCCTGAATGGCATCCTGGGTACGGTCCCAAATGTCCCGTGCCTCCACAGCCCAGTTTGCCACCCTGGAGTCGGCGGAAGACACGGGCATGGGCACCGGAACCCGCGGATGCTGACCGTAGTTTAGGAGGAATGGAGTCTGTCCGGTGGAGTCAGAAACAGCATTGTTTAGTGAAAACTCAGCCCATGGTAGCAAGGATGCCCAGTCATCCTGCCTGGCTGTGACAAAATGTCGTAGATAGGTGACCAAGGTCTGGTTGGCCCTCTCTACCAACCCATTCGTCTCAGGATGGTACGCTGAAGAGAGATTTAACTCAATTCTGAGTAGACGACAAAGCTCTCTCCAGAACCGAGACGCAAACTGGGGACCTCGGTCACTGACAATTTTGTCCGGCATGCCGTGTAGACGGAAGATGTGCCTAATGAACAACGCTGCCAGAGCCCGTGCAGAAGGTAACCGTGGTAGCGACACCAGATGCACCATTTTAGAAAAATGGTCGGTGATTACCCAAATGATGGTGCAACCCCGAGACCTGGGCAAGCCCACCACAAAGTCTATCCCAACCATCTCCCAGGGCCTGTCTGCCACCGGCAAAGGGTAAAGTAACCCAGCTGGCCGTTGTCGTGGAGACTTATTCTTGGCGCAGGAGACACACGTCCGAACATAGTCCCCAACGTCACGGACCATATGCGGCCACCAGTATGTCCTCGCCAGCAATTCAGTTATCCTCTTTGCCCCAAAGTGTCCACCCACCCTGGACGAATGTGCCCAAGAGAGTACCTCCGATCGCAAATTGGTAGGCACAAAAGTCTTGCCCGGGGGCACAGACTCTAGCGAAAACGGGGCCACTGTTCTTAGACTCTCTGTGGGGACAATAAGCCGAGGCTCCTCCACCTCCTCCTCAGAGGACACCACAGAGCGAGAGAGAGGGTCGGCACGAATTTTCTTCTCTCCCGAGAGGAAATGGAGTGTGAAATGAAACCGGGAGAAGAACAAGGACCATCTGGCCTGGCGAGAATTAAGCCGCTGGGCTGTCTGAAGATATAGCAAATTCTTGTGGTCAGTGAAGACTTGGAAGGAAAAGCGAGCCCCCTCCAACAGATGTCTCCACTCAGAGAAAGCCAATTTCATTGCTAGCAACTCCCTGTCCCCCATGGAATAATTCCTCTCCGCTGGTGTGAAGGTCTTGGAGAAGAAGAAGCAAGGATGCTTTTGACCTTGAGCATCCTTTTGAAAGAGGACTGCTCCAGCACCAACGGATGAGGCATCCACCTCCAATATGAATGGCTTATCAACATCAGGGCGGCGTAAAATAGTAGCGCTAGCAAACTGAGACTTAATTGAGATGAAAGCCTTGGAGACTTCCTCAGACCACAATTTGGGATTTGCTCCCTTCTTGGTGAGGGCTACAAAGGGAGCTACCAAAGTTGAGAAATGGAGAATGAACTGGCGATAATAATTAATGAACCCCATAAAGCGCTGCACCACTTTAAGGGAATGGGGTTCTTGCCAGTCCATCACAGCTTGTAATTTGGCAGGATCCATAGCCAACCCCTGGGCAGAGATGATATAGCCCAGGAATGGTAAAGACTCCTGCTCAAACACGCATTTCTCCAACTTTGCATAAAGGGATTTGCCCGCAAGAGGTCAAAGATCTGCAGACATCTTTCCGGTGGGAGTCAATATCTGGAGAGAAGATGAGGATATCATCCAGATAGACCACGACCGAGGTGGAAAGCATATCCGGAAGATGTCATTAACAAAGTCTTGGAAAACGGCTGGGGCATTACAGTGCCCAAAGGGCATCACCAGATATTCATAGTGCCCATCCCTGGTATTAAAAGCCGTCTTCCACTCGTCCCCCTCGCGGATGCGAATCAGGTTGTAAGCACCCCGCAGGTCGAATTTGGTAAATACCCTTGCTCCCCGGAGCCTATCAAAGAGCTCAGAAATTAAAGGCAGCGGGTATTTATTCTTAACGGTAATGGCGTTAAGACCCCTGTAATCTATGCAGGAACGTAATTCTCCGTTCTTCTTTTGCACAAAGAAGAACCCTGCCCCAGCAGGTGACACTGACTTCCTAATGAACCCTCTTGCCAGATTTTCCTGAATGTATTGGGACATAGCCTCCGTCTCCGGGAGAGATAGAGGATAGACCCTTCCCCGGGGAGGTTCTGCTCCAGGCAAGAGGTCAATAGGACAGTCATAGGGGCGGTGAGGCGGAAGCGTCTCCACAGCCTTTTTGGAGAACACGTCCACATAGGACCAATAGCATTCGGGCAGGGAAGTGAGATCTGCGGGTATCCCTGTAGCAGCAACCTGAACACACTCCCTCACACATCTACCTCTACAAGACTCACTCCAACCCCGTATCTTCCCAGAGGACCACTCAATATGTGGGGAGTGAAGACAAAGCCAGGGTACTCCCAGCAGAGCCTCATCTATACCCTCAGGAAGGACAAGGAAAGAAATAATCTCCTGATGGGAAGGAGACATAACTAATGTGAGAGGGATTGTCTGATGTGTGATCTGTGAGGGCAGTATGGAGCCATTGACCACTCGTACAGTCACCGGTTTGGCGAGCATCACCAGAGGTATTGTGTGACGGAGAGCAAAAGCAGAGGACATAAAGTTCCCACTGCTCCAGAATCCACACAAAGCTCAACTGTTAGAGTGGATTGACCAAAAGAGATTGTCCCTTTAAAGGACAGCTTGGAGGCAAATGCTGCTGACTCTAGTGAACCTTCTCCCTTGGTCACTAGACGCGAACGTGTTCCCGATCGCTGGGGACATCTATTGGCATTATGTCCTGGCTGCTGACACACTCTACAGACCACGGATACTCGAGTGGTCCGAGACTTAGATCCCACTCGAGTAGTCTCCATGGTCTCTGGGGAGTCGGACGCCCGAACGGGAAATTCAAGAGGTTTGGCAAAGGTGGGTGCCAGCCGAAACCTCTGCCTACACAGGGTCCGCTCTAAACTCCACTCGTGAAAACGGAGGTCGATGCGGGTAGATATAGAAATGAGTTTCTCCAGTGTGGCAGGGATCTCCCTGGTAGCCAAAGCGTCCTTTACATGGTCTGCCAGTCCTCTCCAGAACACTGGAATAAGAACTTTATCTGGCCTCTCTAATTCAGAAGCCAAAGTCCGAAATTGGACTGAGAACTGGCTGACCATGGACGAGCCCTGTGACATTGCCAGCAATTGGAGTGCCGTATCGTGTGTGACCTGAGGTCCTAAAAAGACCTTTTTCAGATCCTCCAAAAACCGAGGAGCACTCCGCACCACACGATCGTCGCGCTCGCACAGCGGTATTGCCCACTCCAACTCTCTGCCCGAGAGTAGAGACAGTACAAAACCCACTTGTGCCTGATCCATGGGGAAACGTGCAGCCAGAAGCTCGAGCTGTATGGAGCACTGACTCACGAATCCCCAACATTGCTTGCTGTCACCGGCAAACTTGTCAGGAAGCGGGAGGTGGGATAATGTAGGGGCAGAGGTGGCAGAGGACAAACTGGCTGCAGCCACGCTAGCAGCCTGAACAGCGACTGCGGTAACATCCACAGCTGAGGTTGTGCGCTCAAGAGCCGCCAACCTACCCTCCAGCTGCTGGATGTACTGCGGTAGACGCTGGTCATCCGCCATTTTACTAACCAGACCCTGGCGCTAGTATTATGTTAGGGTCTGCGGAACGCACCAAATATATGATGTAAAGAGGTGCGTTCGCAGCCCGGGATCCACCGTGCAGGCAGAGTCTGCTGCTAGTAAAATGGCGCAAGAAGCAAACTCTGTTATCCCGCAGAGTCACCAAAATAAACGCCGTAACGCGCTGTGGCAATAAGTGCGAACTCTGTTATTCCACAGAGCCGCTAGAAGGAGTGCCACAGCGCTATATGGCGATGTGTGCGAACTCACTTAACACCACTGAGTCGCAAAATAAACACGCTAGGGCGCTGTCTAGCGTTGAAAAGCGAACCCTGTTACGTCACAGAGCCGCTGAGACAAACTTCTGTGTCCTGTCAGGCACCCAGGTACACAGTTGACTGCTAAGCGAAAATAGAACGTGCTCATGTGCTAATGTCCTCACGGGAGACACCTGCAATCTATGGCGTCTGAACGCCAGACCCTGAATACGGCAATCAAACTCCTCACTGGTTATTCCGGTAATCTAGGGCATCTAGGACACCGACCCTGACCAGCTAGCATACCAAACTCCTCACCGATTAAGTCGGTATTCAAGGGGCTTATTTCAGCGGGCCCTAACCACACACACGCATGACCACACTGGCGCAAAGCATATTACGATTGATACTAGCGCATGGTGGCCCAGCCATGCTACCCTTTTATAGTAACAGCTACAGGACCTGCCAGAAACAAGGACCAATGAAACCGTTCCAGAACACCAGTAGTCACAGGACCTTCCTGGCGGACCAATAGGAGCTGCTGCAGTACCTGAGCATGTGACCCTGATCTCCAATGACAGATCTCACCCTGGGCATGCTCAAAAGGGGAAAACAAGGAATTTGTTCCTAAAGACGTCTGCTCGCCGCTAACAGTACTGCCCACAATAGCAGAGCCTGGAGAGGCAGCAGTAATCCTCTGCACACTGTTAGACTGGGCGAGATGCTGGGACTGACGTCTAAGCTGAGCAGGATCCACTGCGGACAGAGACGGATGTGGGACCGCAGCGGGACTGGTTCGAGACTCCCTTGTGCAGCAGCTGGAACTTGAACCCTAACATACGGAGATTTAAATTTAACCCAGCACTGTATACAGCTGTACGCTACTGTAGAGTAAACTTTTCTGATTTTCATATTCTGGTGTTAGCCAGACTGGGCCTCTGACTGTGTGTTCCTCCTGAAATATATACAGACATTTACAATTCCCACAACACTGTATACAGCTGTACGCTTCTGATACTGTACACTTTTTTGGTTTTTATATTCTAGTGTAATCTATACTGAGCCTGTGAGAGTCTGTGTCTGTTACTCTGCAACTATATAAGGAGATTAAAATCTTTCACCTTCACCATATACAGCTGTACGCTTCTGATACTGTACCATATATCTGCTGTTATTTTGGGTACATTTACACAAACATGAGGAAGGATGGTGGAAGAGTTCACGGACGTGGTCGTGGGGGGCCACCTGCTACTGATGGTTGTGGTGGTAGTGCATCTGCTGGTAGTGCCAAAAGCACAAAAGCACCTAAGGCAGGAGGTGTTGATGCTTCTGGTCAGGAACAACCCCTTTCCTTGTGTCCTTCACCCCCACCAAAAGTGAAGGATGCGGCAGCCCACATTTCAGATTACTCCAAGGAGCTCTTTTCACATACCATGCCTGTGTTATCAAGTCAAATCCTGAATTCCCCAGTCCAAGATAAATCTGACATGGAGTTCACTGATGCACAGCCACTAGGGTTGAGCATTCCGATACTGCAAATATCGGGTATCGGCCGATATTGGCTGTATCGGAATTCCGAATCCGAGTTCCGATATTTTCGTCATATCGGATACCGGAATCGGGATTGTCACTGTCACTGTCAGTGTCCGTCGGTCGGGTCTGTCAGGAGTCAGCGGCACTTACCTGGCAGAAGATCTCCGGCGGTCACGTCCTGGACTGCTTGATGGCCGCAATCTTCTTTCCCCGGCGGTCACATGCAGTTTCTCGCGATAACTGCAGTGACTGCTGGGTAATCCCGGCCGTAAAGCAGTCAGTCCGATGACGTCACCGCCGGGGAAGCAGGTAATCAGCTGTGCTGCGTCGCGATGACAGGCTCTGCCTGTCATTGCGATGTAGCAGAGTTGGATCGTCGTGGGACAGTCGTTACTATGGACTGCGTCGGACAGGTGGTATACTGTTGGTTTGTTTTTTTTTCTTTTTTTACAGGAGATCGATGGCGTCGCAGGAATGAGAGTACAATAAAATTAATGAAAACTGTGCTGTCTCTTTTATTTCATTAAAAGACTTTTTTCTTGCTTTGTCTTTTTTTTAAACATTTAAAAACTTTGGGATTAATAATGGATCGGTGTCTTATTGACGCCTCTCCATTATTAACCGGGCTTATTGTCACCGTGCAATCAACGGTGACATTAACCCCTTATTACCCCGCTTGCCACCGCTACAGGGCAAGTGGGAAGAGCCGGGTAAAGTGCCACAATTGGCACATCTTTTGATGCGCCAAATGTGGGGCTGCTGTAGCCTGGTATTATCAGGCTGTTGAGGGCCAAAATCCATGGGCCTTGACAGTCTTTTAATACCAGGCCGCAGCAGTCTGCATTTTACTTGGCTGGTTAACAAAAATAGGGGGGATCCCCACGCCGTTTTTTTTTTCGAGGGGATCCCCTATTTTTGTTAACCAGCCAAGCTAAGCAGACTGCTGTGGCCTGGTATTATCAGGCTTGCAAGGTCCATGGATATTGGATCCTTACCAGCCTGAAAAACCAGGCCTCAGCGGTCTGCTTCATCTGGCTGGTTAACAAAAATAGGGGGGACCCCACGCCAATTTTTTTCGAGGGGATCCCCTATTTTTGTTAATCAGCCAAGATATGCAGACTGCTGTGGCCTGGTATTATCAGGCTGGCAAGGTCCATGGATCTTGGCTCCTTAACAGCCTGAAAATCCAGGCCTCAGCGGTCTGCTTCATCTGGCTGGTTAACAAAAATAGGGGGGACCCCACGCCAATTTTTTTCGAGGGGATCCCCTATTTTTGTTAATCAGCCAAGATATGCAGACTGCTGTGGCCTAGTATTATCAGGCTGGCAAGGTCCATGGATCTTGGCTCCTTAACAGCCTGAAAATCCAGGCCTCAGCGGTCTGCTTCATCTGGCTGGTTAACAAAAATAGGGGGGACCCCACGCCATTTTTTTTCGAAGGGAACCCCTATTTTTGTTAATCAGTTCCCTCTGACGTCACTGATTGTGTCCCTGGCTGACCTGAAGTGAAAGTGGAAAGCAATCAATTAAGCTTTCCACTTAAGGGCCCGTCTCACATAGCGATATCGCTACCGAGATCGCTGCTGAGTCACTAGTTTTGTGACGCAGCAGCGAGCTCACCAGCGATATCGCTGTGTGTGACATTCAGCGACGATCAGCCCCCCTTGCGGGTATCGCTGATCGTCACTGAAATGTCAGGACCTTTTTTTGATCGCTGGTTTCCCGCTGACAGGCACACATCGCTGCGTGTGACAGGCGGGAGACCAGCGATCCGCTGGTAACCAAGGTACACAGCGGGTTTCCAGGCGCGGGGCTGTGCCTAGAAACCCGCTGTGTACCTTGGATACCAGCGCCCTGATGCAGGGAGCTGGTATCCAAGGTACACAGCGGGTTTCCAAGCGCTGCGCGGTGCCTGGAAACCCGCTGTGTACCTTGGTTACCAGCGGATCGCTGGTCTCCCGCCTGTCACACGCAGCGATGCGTGCCTGTCAGAGAGAAACCAGCGATCAAAAAAAGGTCCTGACATTTCTGCGACGATCAGCGATACCCGGCAGGGGGGCTGATCGTCGCTGAATGTCACACACAGCGATATCGCTGGTGAGCTCGCTGCTGCGTCACAAAACTAGTGACTCAGCAGCGATCTCGGTAGCGATATCGCTATGTGAGACGGGCCCTTAAGCGATGTTACCAGCAGTGTCGCTGTCCCAGATCGCTGCCTGAGCTGCCTGTTTGGCAGCTCAGCAGCGATCATGTAGCGATACACCAGCGATCCTGACAAGTGCATATCGTTGTTGGGATCGCTGGTGTATCGTTATGTGACACCCAGCCTTTACTCTCCTGTCAGCAGGAGAGGAACTCATTCATTTGGGATTTACTGTGAGGCTGCAGCATTAGCTGCGGTCCCTGCAGTAAACATTAACCCTTTCTGAAGGATTACACCGTGGGACCTGACTGTGCATGGGATAGGTAAGAATAATTTTGCTTTTTTATTTTATTTTTATTACAGGAAATGGTTTTTGCAGTAAAATAAAAGATGGTCAAAAACATGTGTCTTTATTTCATTAAAATGATTTTTAATTAAAGTGTGTGTGTTTTATTTTTATTTCATGCAATAGGATTAATAATTGATAGTTGTCTAATTGACAGCTCTCAATTATTAACCTGGCTTAAGGTCACCTTTCAATAGCAAGGTGGCTTTAACCCCATATTAACCCATTCGCCACCGCTACAGGGCAATGGGAATAGACGGGCAAAGTGCCAGAAAGGGCGAATCTAATTATAGATTTGTCTTTCCTGGGGTGTCTGGGGGCAGATGTTAGTAGCCGGGGGGGGGCAAAAATAATGGTCCCTCTCTGGGCTATTATTATCTGCCCCCACTCACTGGCTTTGTCTGTCTGGTTGCGAAAATAGGGCGGGAGCCCACGCATTTTTTTTCAGCAATTTTACACCTCATATATATATATACATGTCATTGAATTTGTGACACATATATATATATATATATTTATATTTGTAGTTCATACACTTCTACATAGTATAATAGCCGCTAATTCAATTGCCGGCTTTTGTGAAAATGCAGAACCCGACATGAAATGACACTTGGTGTACATAGGGTTAACCATGTCTTTTCATGTCCTTTGCTATCTAATTTGCACAAACAATTAAATCAGTCTATGTGTGCAAAATTTTACACCTGTAGGGGTTAATTAAAGGTGTAAATTCATAGCAAAAAAGTCCGTTTTTTTTACAACGAATTTACACCTTTAATTAACCCCTACAGGTGTGAAATTTTGCACACATAGACTGATTTAATTGTTTGTGCAAATCAGATAGCAAACGACATGAAAAGACATGGTTAACCCTATGTACACCAAGTGTCATTTCATGTCGGGTGCTTCTGTCTTTTCACTGAAGCCGGCTTTACCCGGCAATTGAATCAGAGGATATTTTACTATGTAGAAGTGTATAAACTATACATATATGTATATATATATGTCACAATGACATGTATATATATATATATATGTATTCTATGTGTGTATATTTAGTGTTTACAAGGAAAGAATGGGGTTTTTTTAGTTGCGATATTTTGTTCCCATAGACTTACATGGGACTTCCGGTATCGGTATCGGGTATCGCCGATATTTTAGTGATATCGGCGATACCATTCCGATTCCGATACTTTAGGATATCGGAAAGTATCGCTCAACTCTAACAGCCACTGCTAGATGATTGTTCTGGTACAGTCAACCACAGCACTACATTGCCCTCGCAGTGTACTGAGCCAGAATGTGACCCTGATGAAACTCAGGTGCCCCTTCCCACATACTCTAACACCATACATGCTGACACAGAGGAAGGTGCAGATGAAATTGAAGAGGATGTGATGGATGACCCAGTTGTTGACCCGGATTGGCATCCAGTGGGGGAAGAGGGTGCCGCTGGTGATAGCTCAGAAGAGGAGAAGGATCCGCAGCAGGTATCGATATCACAGCTGGGGTTATCTAGCAGGCTCTTATCACTCCATAAAGTTGTTAAAAAAACAAAAAGAGTTGCAGGATAGCTTGGCAAGAAGTTCTAATTAGCACAGCGTGCAAGCCTTGAAAATTTATACCAAAGTAGGAAGAGTCCAGTGTGGCACTTTTTTGACCAAAATCCTATTAATGAGGCAAAGGTTATCTGTAAAAAGTGCCGAAGGACCTTTAGCCGAGGGAAAAATCTCATAAATTTGAATACCAGTTGCATGCTTAGACATTTACTGAACATGCACTTGCAAGCGTGGACAGACTACAAAACCTCAGGTAGCACATGTGCACCGGCTCTGAATGAAGTTAGCCAGCAACGCTCCATCGCTACCCCCACTGTAAGCCCACCGGTTAGCACACCACCAGCAAGAAATGTTGAGGTGTCGTCGCAAGGCTATAGCAGTCAGGGAATCACAATGTTTTTGCAACAAAAGACTGCATGTAGGCCATCACCACCACCATCACCATCACCAAACCCCTCTCAGTCCGACATGTCCACCGATAGTTCCCCCAGCTCTCAAGTCCAGTTCACCCTACCAGACACTCTGAGTAGGACAAGAAAATACTCATCCTCTCATCCGCGTACACTGGGTTTGAACATCTGCATTACCAAATTGATCTCATTAGAGATGATGCCCTTCGGTTTGGTTGAAAGCGCAGCATTCCGAGAGCTTATGGCCTACGCTGTCCCACGCTATGACCTACCCAGTCGCCACTTCTTTTCTAGAAAAGCCATCAATGCCCTCCACCTGCATGTGAAAGACCGCATTGTCCATGCACTCAAACAATCAGTGAGTGAAAAGGTGCACCTCACAACAGATGCATGGACCAGTAGGCATGGCCAGGACCGTTACGTGTCCATCACTGCGCTCAGGGTTAATGTGGTGGATGCAGGGTCCACAGGGGACAGCAGCGGTGGGACAGTGCTGCCTAGCACACGGTATAGGCAACAGTTGGCTGTAGGCGTTCGACCCTCCTCCATCTCCTCCAGAAGCGAAAGCTCGTCAACAGAGCGCAGTTGCACGAGCACTCCATCCGCAACTGCCAGTGTTGCACACGAGGTGTCCCACTATCGAACAGCTAGTGGTAAACATCAGCAGGCTGTTTTAAAAATGATGTCTTTGGGTGACAACAGACACACCGCGGAGGTACTGGCCGACTATTAGCAGCGAGAAACTGAGTCATGGCTGGGCAGTATACATCTTGAGCCAGGCAAGGTAGTCAGTGCTAACGGACGTAATTTTGTGGCGGCCATAGCCCTGGCAAAACTCAGACACATACCTTGCCTGACTCACACCTTGAACCTGGTGGTGCAGTGCTTCCTAAATAATTATCCACAGTTAACAGCCCTGCTCCATAAAGTGCAAAGACTGTGCTGGCACATCCGTCGCTCGCCCGTAGACTCCAAATGCATGCAGAGGCTGCAGCGATCGCTCCACCTCCCCATGCATTGCCTAATCATAGACGTTGCAACAAGGTGGAACTCCACCATGCACATGGTTTAGAGGCTGTGTGAACAGAGGCAGGCTGTAAAGCATTTGTGGGAGGATACACGGGCAGACAGTTTGAGGGCAGACATGGAGTTGTCGGGTGTGCAGTGGTCAAAGTTGAAAGACCTCTGTAAAGTCCTTCAGTGTTTTGAGGAATGCACACGGCTGGTAAGCGCAGACGATACCATCATAAGCATGAGCATCCCACTTATGAGTCTGCTCGTGCAAAATTTGACGCTTATTAAGGATCAGGCGTCTGCAGCGGAGGAGGAAGAGCGAAGCCTTGATGATTTTCAGCCATTGTCTGCTCAGGGAACTGTCCTGGACGAGGTGGAGGAAGAAGATGAAGAGGAGGAGGAGGAGGGTGATGATTATTTTGGGGAGGAGGATGCTTCTTAGAGGGCAAGAGAAAATATTGGCTTGCCAAGTTCAGGTCCAGGGTTTGTGCGTGACTGGAGGGATGTGGATTTGACAGAAAGTGCTCCTCCACCCACCACTGGCAGTGCATCACTGATACCTGGAACATTGGCCCACCTGTGTGATTATGTCTTGAGGATCCTAAAAATGGACCCCCGCATTGCCAAAATGATGAAGGATGATGACTACTGGTTATCCAGCATCCTCGATCCACACTATAAAGGCAAATTACAGAACATAATGCCACAGGAGAACCTAGAGCTAATATTGGCCAACAAACAAGCAACTCTGGTAAACCGTTTGTTAGCGGCAATCCCAGCAAATAGCAGCGGTGCAGGTTCTACCACGAGCCGTACTGGGCCAAATGGAAGACATGTTCGTGGTGCACACTGCCGAAGTGGCGTTGGAGACAGGGGTTTCATTACCATGTTGTGGACTGATTTCTCCAGGACAGCTCACACGCCTATAGCATCTATCTATAGCAACAGACAGGAGACAACAGTTGTCAACTATGGTTACAAATTACTTCTCCTCCCCTATTGATGTTCTCCCTCACCGGTCATTCCCCTTTGACTACTGGGCCTGCAAACTGGACACCTAGCCTGAATTGGCACAATATGCCTTACAGGAGCTTGCTTGCCCTGCTGGTAGTGTGCTATCAGAAAGTCTTCAGTGCTGCTGGATCAATCCTGACAGAAAGAAGGACCCGTCTGTTGACACAAAATGTTGATGATAAAACCTTCATTAAAATGAACCATGCATGGGTTTCAAAGGATTTTGTCCCACCTTCCCCTGATGACACATAGATTGCTAGCAAAATGGCTCGTTTTGTCCTACTCTTCATCTGACTTCTCCAATTCCTCCATTTGCAGCTGCTGAACGTCCAGCCTACACCTGAACATATACCATTTTTGCCACCTCCCTATCTGGGCTGTGCCCCCCAGGGCCGGGGTCACCACCTGGTGCACCTGGCCAAGTGCCAGCGCCTTGAGCAGGTGACGGGTCTCACTCTGGAGCGACGGCACTGGCACAGGGTACAAAAAACTGTTTCTGATGGTGGGAGGTGTACTATGAGGGGCCCTGCGCCAGTGCCGTCACCCACAAGTCGGCCCCCCTGCTTGCTCAGGGCCCCAGCACTTGCAATACTTCCCTCTCACTGCTCCACCGCTGTGGAGTCTGGGCAGTTAAATCCTTCACAGGGACAGCCACTACAAATTTGGTTAACTGATCGATGATGGTTAATATGTAGCTATGGTCTGTCCTGCTGGGTTCTACCTTCAGATGATCAATGGCTACCATTTGTAATGGACGTCGACTCACAATCGGATGCAGTGTTGCTTTCTGATCAGCTTTCACAGTTTTACTAGTCACAGATGTGTGACATTCCTGGCAACATTATTCAATGTCTCCTCTATGCCAATCCAATAGAATCGCCTACGGCCTGTGGCTTCTGTCTTTTGCACTCCAAAGTGACCAGTCTGATCATGATAGGCAGTGAGGACCATGTCTACATCTCTTCTTGGCATCACAATTTGATGGAGACAAATAAAGGTGATGGGATCGACGCTACTGCGATACAGCAACCCTTTCTTCACAAAGAACCGTTTTCGCTGTCTCCACAGAAAAAGTAATTGAGGGTCAGCATGGCCTCTGAGAATTCTACAGGGAGGTTTTATCGTGATTAGTAATTCCCAAATTTCTGCAATCACTCCACTTTCAGTGTGTACTTGTATCCATCTTGTTTCGTGTAGTGGAGAGTCTGGACTGGCTTACTGAGACTAAAATATATACGAACATTTACAATTACCCCAACACTGTATACAGCTGTACGCTTCTGATACCGTACACTTTTTCAACTTTTATATTCTGGTGTAATCCATACTGAGCCTGTGAGACTCTTTGTCTGACTCTGGAAATCTATACGGATATTTCAAATTCCCCCTACGCTGTATAGAGCTGTACGCTTCTGATACATTTTTCTTTTTCTACTTATTATATTCTTGTGTAATCCATACTGAGACTGAAATTGTCAGTGTCTTCCTCATGAAATATATACTGAAATTTCCAATAATTTAACTATACTATATATACCTGGTATCTGGTGATACAGTACCCTTTTTGCCATAAAGTCCTCCTCCACCCCCCACTCTAAGTGCATCATTGACACCTTGAACATTGGCCCACATGTGTGATTATTTCTTGCGGATCTGCTTTTTATATTCTGTTGTAATCCATACTGAGCCTGTGAGACTCTTTGTCTGACTCTGGAAATATATACGGATATTTAAAATTCCCACAACGCTGTATACAGCTGTACGCTTCTGATACATTTCCCTTTTTTGACTTTTTATATTCTCGTGTAATCCATACTGAGCCTGAGAGCATCAGTGTCTGCCTCCTGAAATGTATACGTAGATTTCCAATAATTTAACTATACTATATATACCTGGTGACTGGTGATACACTACCCGTTTTGCCATAAAGTCCTCCTCCACCCACCACTCTAAGTGCATCATTGACACCTCGAACATTGGCCCACATGTGTGATTATTTCTTGTGGATCGGATTTTTATATTCTGGTGTAATCTATACAGAGCCTATGAGAGTCTGTCTGTTACTCAGTAAATAAATACAGAGATTCACAATTACCCTTAGACTGTATACAGCTGTACGCTTGGGATACAATACCCTGTTTTGCAGAAAGTTGTCCTCCCCCCAACTGTTTTTGCATCATTGACACCTCGAACATTGACCCACATGTGTGATTATTTCTTGCGGATCGGATTTTTATATTCTGGTGTAATCCATACTGAGGCTTTGAGCGTCAGTTTTTGCCTCCTGAAATATATACTGAGATTTAGAATATTTTGACTATACTATATATACACCTGTTATCTGCTGATACAGTCCCCCTTTTTATTATTATATTCTTGTGTAATCCAGACTGACCATGTGAGCGTCTGTGTCTCCTGCTGAAATATATTTGGAGATTTAGAATATTTTCACTATACTATATATACCTTTTACCTAGTGAAACAGTTCCCTTTTTCAGCTTTTTATATTATTGTGTAATACATACTGAGCATGATAGCTTCAGAGTCTGCCTCCTGAAATATATATGGAGATTTAGAATATTTTCGCTATACTATATATACCTGGTATCTGCTGATACAGTACCCTTTTCACCTTTTCTGGTACTCCATAAATATATACGGAGATTTACAATGACCCCTAGACTGTATCCAGTTGTACGCTTCCGTACCGTAACCTTTGTGCCATAAAGTACTCCTCCACCCACCACTCTAAGTGCATCATTGACACCTTGAGCATTGGCCCACATATTTCTTGCGGATCTTTTGATATTCTTGTGTAATCAATACTGAGCCTTTGAGCATCAGTCTGCCTCCTGAAATATATACGTAGCTTTATAATATTTTACTATACTATATATACCTTGCATCTGGTGAAACAGTACCCTTTTTTTGGCCTCCTCTTCCTCGGACATCTCCAATTAATCCATTTGCAGCTGCTTTACGTCCATTATACACCTCAACATATGGCATTTTTGCCACCTTTCTATAGAGGCTGCCTCACCCCCCCTCCTCCACCCACAAACTTTTTATATTCTTGTGTAATCCATACTCTGTTAAGGGTCTGCGGAACGCACCAAATATATAAAGTAGAGAGGTGCGTTCGCAGCCCGGGGTCCACCGTACAAGCGGAGCCTGCTGCTAGTAGAAATGGCTCGAGAAGCAAACTCTGTTATCCCGCAGAGTCGCCAACATAAACGCTGTAATGCGCTGTGGCAATAAGTGCGAACTGTGTTACTCCACAGAGCCGCTAGAAGGAGAGCCGCAGCGCTATATGGCGATGTGTGCGCACTCACTAGACACAACTGAGTGGCAAAGAAAACACGCTAGGGCGCTGTCTAGCGTTGAAAGCGAACCCTGTTACGTCACAGGGCCGCTGAGAAAAAGTACTGTGTCCTGTCAGGCTCTCAGGTACACAGTTAAGTGCTACGCGTTCATAAAGCGTGATCATGTGCTAATGTCCTCGCGGGAGTCACCCCAATCTATGGCGTCTGAACGCCAGACCCTGAATACGGCAATCAAAACTCCTCACCGGTTATGCCGGTAATCTAGGGCATCTAGGACACCGACCCTGACCAGCTAGCATACCAAACTCCTCACCGATTAAGTCTGTATTCTAGTGGCTTATTTCAGCCGGGTCCCTATCCACACATACACATGACCACACTGGCGCATAGCATACAATGATTGATATTAGCGCATGGCGGCCCAGCCATGCTACCCTTTTATGGCAACAGCTACAGGACCTTCCAGGAACAAGGACCAATGAGAAGCTGTTACAAACAAACGTAGCTACATGACCTTCCTGGCGGACCAATAGGAGCCGCTGCAGCACCTGAACATGTGACCCCTGATCTCCAATGAGAGATCTCACTCTGGGCATGCTCAGATGGGAAAACACAGGACTTTGTCTCAAAGACGACTGCTCCAGCACTGGCTATAATAGCAGATCCAGGAAAGGCAGCAGCAAGTCACTGCACAGTAGAGGAGTGGGCAAGACACCTGGACCGACTTCTCTGCTGAGCAGGCTCCACTGCGGCCGGAGATGAATGGGAGACCGCAGCGGGATGGGTTCGAGACTCCCCTTGTGCAGCAGCGGGAAATCAAACCCTAACATTACCCCCCTCCTAGGGCCCCCCCTTCTTTGGGCCTTGCTGCGCTCAAAGACACCGATGAGCTGCGGAGCATGAATATGCTCGGCAGGCTCTCAAGACCTATCCTCAGGCGCATAGCCCCTCCAGTCCACCAAATAAAACTTTTTGCCCCGTACCACCTTACACCCTACGATGGCGTTCACCTCATGGTCATCCGTAGATGAACCCGATGTCCCGGCAGATGACTCAGAAAACCGGGACATGAGCACGGGTTTCAGGGATACATGAAAGGTGTCGGAGATACCCAGGCGTGGTGAAAGAGCCAAACGGTATACCACAGGGTTAACCTGCTCGAGGACCTTGAAAGGACCCAGGTAGCGGGTGCCAACTTAGTGGACTCAACTCGCAGCCTGATGTTACGGGCGGAGAGCCACACCAAGTCCCCAGGAGCAAATGTTGGAGCGGGGCGCCGATGTGCGTCGGCAGAGGACCTCATCCTCTCCTTGGACGCCTGAATGGCATCCTGGGTACGGTCCCAAATGTCCCGTGCCTCCACAGCCCAGTCTGCCACCCTGGAGTCGGCGGAAGACACGGGCATGGGCACCGGAACCCGCGGATGCTGACCGTAGTTCAGAAGGAAAGGAGTCTGTCCGGTGGAGTCAGCCACAGCATTGTTTAATGCAAACTCAGCCCATGGTAGCAAGGATGCCCAGTCATCCTGCCTGGCAGAGACAAAATGTCGTAGATAGGTGACCAAGGTCTGGTTGGCCCTCTCTACCAACCCAGTCGTCTCAGGATGATACGCTGAAGAGAGATTTAACTCAATACTGAGTAGACGACAAAGCTCTCTCCAGAACCGAGACGCAAACTGGGGACCTCGGTCACTGACAATTTTGTCCGGCATGCCGTGTAGATGGAAGATGTGCCTAACGAACAACGCTGCCAGAGCCCGTGCAGAAGGTAACCGTGGTAGTGGCACCAGATGCACCATTTTAGAGAAATGGTCGGTGATTACCCAAATGATGGTGCAACCCCGAGACTTGGGCAAGCCCACCACAAAGTCCATCCCAACCATCTCCCAGGGCCTGTCTGCCACCGGCAAAGGATAAAGTAAACCAGCTGGCCGTTGTCGTGGAGACTTATTTTTGGCGCAGGAGACACACGCCCGAACATAGTCCCCAACATCACGGACCATATGCGGCCACCAATATGTCCTCGCCAGCAATTCAGATGTCCTCTTTGCCCCAAAATGTCCACCAACCCTGGACGAATGTGCCCAAGAGAGTACCTCCGGTCGCAAATTGGTAGGCACAAAAGTCTTGCCCGGGGGCACAGACTCTAGTGAAACCGGAGCCACTGTTCTCAGGCTCTCTGTGGGAACAATAAGCCGAGGCTCCTCTACCTCCTCTTCAGAGGACACCACAGAGTGAGAGAGAGCGTCGGCACGAATTTTCTTCTCTCCAGAGAGGAAATGGAGTGTGAAATTAAACCGAGAGAAGAACAAGGACCATCTGGCCTGGCGAGAGTTAAGCCGCTGAGCTGTCTGCAGATACAACAAATTTTTGTGGTCGGTGAAGACTTGGAAGGGAAAACGGGCCCCCTCCAACAGATGTCTCCACTCAGAGAAGGCCACTTCATGGCTAGCAACTCCCTATCCCCGATGGAATAATTCCTCTCCGCTGAAGTGAAGGTCTTAGAGAAGAAGAAGCAAGGATGCTTCCGACCTTGAGCATCCTTTTGGAAGAGGACTGCTCCAGCACCAACGGATGAGGCATCCACCTCCAATAAAAATGGCTTATCAACATCGGGGCGATGTAGGATGGGAGCGCTAGCAAAATGAGACTTAATAGAAGAGAAAGCCGTGGAGACCTCTTCCGACCACAATTTGGGATTTGCTCCCTTCTTGGTGAGGGCTACCAAGGGAGTACCAAGGTAGAGAATTGCGGAATGAACTGGCGATAGTAATTAATGAACCCCATAAAGCGCTGCACCGTTTTAGAGAGTGAGGTTCCTGCCAGTCCATCACAGCCTGTAGTTTGGCCGGATCCATATCCAATCCCTGGGTTGAGATGATATAACCAAGAAAAGGTAAAGACTCCAGCTCAAACATACATTTCTCTAACTTAGCATAGAGGGAATTAGCCCGTAAGAGGTCGAAGACTCTGCAGACATCTCTCCGGTGGGAGTCAATATCTGGAGAGAAGATGAGTATATCATCCAGATAGACTACGACCGAGGTGGAGAGCATATCCCGGAAGATGTCATTGACAAAGTCTTGGAAAACGGCTGGAGCATTACAGAGCCCAAAGGGCATCACCAGATATTCGTAATGCCCATCCCTGGTATTAAAAGCCGTCTTCCATTCGTCCCCCTCACAGATGCGAATCAGGTTATAAGCACCATGCAGATCTAGTTTAGTGAATACTCTTGCTCCCCGAAGCCTATCAAAAAGCTCAGAAATCAGGGGCAACGGGTTACTTGTTTTTAACGGTGATGGCGTTAAGACCCCTGTAATCAATACACGGACGCAATTCTCCGTTTTTCTTCTGCACGAAGAAAAATCCCGCCCCTGCCGGTGACACCGACTTCCTAATAAACCCTCTTGCCAGGTTCTCCTGAATATATTGCGACATGGCTTCTGTCTCAGGAAGAGAGAGGGGATAGACCCTTCCCCGAGGAGGTTCTGCGCCAGTCAAGAGGTCGATAGGACAGTCATAGGGGCGATGAGGCGGAAGAGTCTCCGCAGCCTTCTTGGAGAACACGTCTGTATATGACCAGCAGTGCTTGGGAAGTGGAGTAAGATCTGCGGGTAACTCCGTAGTGGTAACCTGAACGCAACTCCTGACACATCTGCCTCTACATGCATCACTCCAACCCAGTATCCTACCCGAAGTCCACTCTATATGTGGGGAGTGGAAACGGAGCCAAGGTATACCTAGTAGGATCTCGTCTATTCCCTCGGGAAGGACGAGTAGGGAAATAAGTTCCTGATGGGAAGGAGATACAGACAATGCAAGTGGAACAGTCTGGTGTGTAATTTGTGAGGGCAATGTCGACCCATTCACTACCCGGACAGTCACTGATTTGTCAAGCGCCACCAGAAGTATTGCATGACGGCGAGCAAAGCTAGAGGACATGAAATTCCCCTCTGCTCCTGAGTCCACACAAATGTCGGCGGTGAGAATGGAAGTACCAACAGTGATTGTCCCTTTAAGTGTCATCTTGGAGGAAAATGCCGCTGTCTCTAGTGAACCTCCTCCCAGGGCCACTAGACGCGATCGCTTCCCCGATCGCTGTGGACATTTGTTGGCATAGTGTCCTGTCTGCTGACAACGGTTACAGACCACGGATACTCGGACGGACAGAGACTTAGGTCCTGCATGAGGAACTTCTGTGGCCTTTTGGGGTTCGGACGCCAGATCGGGAAATTCGAGAGGTTTGGCAAAGGTGGGAGCCAACCGAAACCTCTGCCTACACTGGGCCCGCTCCAACCTCCGCTCGTGAAAACGGAGGTCAATGCGGGTAGATATGGAGATAAGCTTCTCCAGTGTGGCGGGAATCTCCCTGGTAGCCAAAGCGTCTTTAACATGGTCAGCCAGTCCTCGCCAGTAGATTGGAATAAGAACTTTATCAGACCAATCTAGCTCAGAAGCTAGAGTCCGAAACTGGACGGAAAACAGACTGACCAAAGACGAACCCTGTGCCAATGCCAGCAGTTGTAGCGCCGTATCGTGGGTGACCTGAGGTCCTAAAAAGACCTTTTTAAGAGCCTCCAAGAAACGAGGAGCACTCCGCACCACACGATCGTCGCGCTCCCACAGCGGCGTTGCCCACTCCAACGCTCAGCCCGAGAGTAGAGAAAGTACAAAACCCACTTGTGCCCGATCCGTGGGAAAACGTGCAGCCAGAAGCTCGAGCTGTATAGAGCACTGACTCACGAATCCCCGACATTGCTTGCTATCACCGGCAAACTTGTCAGGAAGCGGGAGGTGAGATAATGTAGGGGCAGAGGTGGCAGAAGACAAACTGGCTGCAGCCACGCTAGCAGCCTGAACAGCGACTGCGGTAACATCCACAGCTGAGGTTGTGCGCTCAAGAGCCGCCAACCTACCCTCCAGTTGCTGGATGTACTGCGATAGACGCTGTTCATCCGCCATTTTACTAGCCAGACCCTGGCGCTAATATTATGTTAAGGGTCTGCGGAACGCACCAAATATATAAAGTAGAGAGGTGCGTTCGCAGCCCGGGGTCCACCGTGCAAGCGGAGCCTGCTGCTAGTAGAAATGGCGCGAGAAGCAAACTCTGTTATCCCGCAGAGTCGCCAACATAAACGCTGTAATGCGCTGTGGCAATAAGTGCGAACTCTGTTACTCCACAGAGCCGCTAGAAGGAGAGCCGCAGCGCTACAGTGCCTACAAGTAGTATTCAACCCCCTGCAGATTTAGCTGGTTGACACATGCGGAATTAACTTGGCATTGTGACATTTGTACTGTAGATCAGCCTGGAAGTGGGAAATGCACTGCAGCAAAAATTTTTGTTTTAATTTTTTTTTTTTTTTAAAAACGTTAAAAGTTAATTCAGAGTGTCATTTATTATTCAACCCCTCAAACCACAAGAATTCTGTTTGGTCCCACTAAAGTATTAAGAAGTAGTTCAGGCACCAAGAATAATGAGCTTCACATGTGTGGATTAATGATCTCTTTTGCCAGCCTTTTCTGACTATTTAAGACCCTCCTCAAACTTGTGAACAGCACTCATACATGGTCAACATGGGAAAGACAAAGGAGCATTCCAAGGCCATCAGAGACAAGATCGTGGAGGGTCACAAGGCTGGCAAGGGGTACAAAACCCTTTCCAAGGAGTTGGCCCTACCTGTCTCCACTGTTGGGAGCATCATCCGTAAGTGGAAGGCTTATGGAACTACTGTTAGCCTTCCACGGCCTGGACAGCCTTTGAAAGTTTCCTCCCGTGCCGAGGCCAGGCTTGTCCGAAGAGTCAAGGCTAACCCAAGGACAACAAGGAAGGAGCTCCGGGAAGATCTCATGGCAGTGGGGACATTGGTTTCAGTCAATACCATAAGTAACGTACTCCACCGCAATGGTCTCCGTTCCAGACGAGCCCGTAAGGTACCTTTACTTTCAAAGCGTCATGTCAAGGCTCGTCTACAGTTTGCTCATGATCACTTGGAGGACTCTGAGACAGACTGGTTCAAGGTTCTATGGTCTGATGAGACCAAGATCGAGATCTTTGGTGCCAACCACACACGTGACGTTTGGAGACTGGATGGCACTGCATACGACCCCAAGAATACCATCCCTACAGTCAAGCATGGTGGAGGCAGCATCATGCTGTGGGGCTGTTTCTCAGCCAAGGGGCCTGGCCATCTGGTCCGTATCCATGGGAGGATGGATAGCACTGCCTACCTGGAGATTTTGGCCAAGAACCTCCGCTCCTCCATCAAGGATCTTAAGATGGGTCGTAATTTCATCTTCCAACAAGACAACGACCCAAAGCACACAGCCAAGAAAACCAAGGCCTGGTTCAAGAGGGAAAAAGTCAAGGTGTTGGACTGGCCTAGTCAGTCTCCTGACCTTAACCCAATTGAAAACTTGTGGAAGGAGCTCAAGATTAAAGTCCACATGAGACACCCAAAGAACCTAGATAACTTGGAGAAGATCTGCATGGAGGAGTGGGCCAAGATAACTCCACAGACCTGTGCCGGCCTGATCAGGTCTTATAAAAGACGATTATTAGCTGTAATTGCAAACAAGGGTTATTTCACCGAAATATTAAACATAGGGGTTGTATAATAATTGACCCACACTTTTATGTTTAAAATTTATTAAAATTCAACTGAGCAACATAACTTTTTGTTTTGTAAGATTTATGCTTCTGTTAATAAATCCTACTCACGTTTGCAGTTTGAAGGCTCTAACTTTTTTGCATCTTATCAAACCAGCTAAATCTGCAGGGGGTTGAATACTACTTGTAGGCACTGTATATGGCGATGTGTGCGCACTCACTAGACACAACTGAGTGGCAAAGAAAACACTCTAGGGCGCTGTCTAACGTTGAAAGCGAACCCTGTTACGTCACAGGGCCTCTGAGAAAAAGTACTGTGTCCTGTCAGGCTCTCAGGTACACAGTTAAGTGCTACGCGTTCATAAAGCGTGATCATGTGCTAATATCCTCGGGGGAGTCACCCGCAATCTATGGCGTCTGAACGCCAGACCCTGAATACGGCAATCAAAACTCCTCACCGGTTATGCCGGTAATCTAGGGCATCTAGGACACCGACCCTGACCAGCTACCATACCAAACTCCTCACCGATTAAGTCGGTATTCTAGTGGCTTATTTCAGCCGGGTCCCTATCCACACATACACATGACCACACTGGCGCATAGCATACAATGATTGATATTAGCGCATGGCGGCCCAGCCATGCTACCCTTTTATAGCAACAGCTACAGGACCTTCCAGGAACAAGGACCAATGAGAAGCTGTTACAAACAAACGTAGCTACATGACCTTCCTGGCGGACCAATAGGAGCCGCTGCAGCACCTGAACATGTGACCCCTGATCTCCAATGAGAGATCTCACTCTGGGCATGTTCAGATGGGAAAACGCAGGACTTTGTCTCAAAGACGACTGCTCCAGTACTGGCTATAATAGCAGATACAGGAAAGGCAGCAGCAAGTCACTGCACAGTAGAGGAGTGGGCAAGACGCCTGGACCGATGTCTCTGCTGAGCAGGCTCCACTGTGACCGGAGATGAATGGGAGACCGCAGCGGGACGTGTTCGAGACTCCCCTTGTGCAGCAGCGGGAAATCGAACCTAACATATTCAACCTCTGAGCGTCATTGTCTGCCACTTGAATATTATACGGAGATTTATAATATTTTAACTATACTATATATACCTTGTATCTGGCAAAATAGTACCCTTTTTATATTATTGTGTAATACACACTGAGACTGAGAGCCTCAGTGGCTGCCCCCTGAAATATATCTGGAAATTTAGAATATTTTAACTATGCTATATATACCTTTTATCTGCTGATACAGTACCCCTTTTTCTTCTTATTATACTCTTGTGTAATCCACACTGAGCCTGTAAGCGTCAGAGTCTACCTCCTGAAATATCTACGGAGATTTCGAATATTTTCACTATACTATATATACCTTGTATCTGGTGAAACAGTACCCTTTTTCAACTTTTTATATTATTCTGTAATACATACTGAGCCTGAGAGCGTCAGTGGCTGTCTCCTGAAATATATACTGAGATTTATAATATTTTAACTATGCTATCTATACCTTGTATCTGGTGAAACAGTACCCTTTTTATATTATTGTGTAATACATGCTGAGCCTGAGAGCGTCAGTGGCTGTCTCCTGAAATATATAGGTAGATTTGCAATATTTTCACTATACTATATATACATGGTATCTACAGTACCCCTTTTTCTTCTTATTAATTCTTGTGTAATCCATACTGAGCCTGTGAGCGTCATTGTCTGCCTCATGAAATATATACGGACTTTTCTAATATTTTCACTATAGTACCTTGTATCTGGTGATACAGTACCCCTTTTTTGTCCTCCTTTTCCTCGGACTTCTCCAATTAATCATTTGCAGCTGCTTTACATCCATTATACACCTCAACATATCACATATTTGCCACATCCCTATCTGGGCTATCCCCCCCTCCTTCACCCCCCAACATTTAATATTCTTGTGTAATACATACTGAGCCTGAGAGCATCAGTGGCTGCCTCCTGAAATATATCCGGAAATTTACAATATTTTGAGCATACTATATATACATGGTATCTGGTGATACAGTACCCCTTTTTATTATTATTATATTTTTGTATAATCCATACTGAGCCTGAGAGCGTCAGTGTCTGACTCCTGACATATATATGGAGATTAAGAATATTTTCAATATACTATATATACCTGGAATCTGGTGATACAGTACCCCTTTTTCTTCTTATTATATTCTGGTGTGATACATACTGAGCTTGTGAGAGTCTGTCTGTTACTCTGGAAATATATACGGAGATTTACAATGACCCCTAGACTGTATACAGCTGGACGCTTGTGATACAGTACCCATTTTGGCATAAAGTCCTCCTCCACCCACCACTCTAAGTGCATCATTGACACAGGGAACATTGGCCCACATGTGTGATTATTTCTTGCGGATCTGCTTTTTATATTCTTGTGTAATCCATATTGAGCATGAGAGCATCAGTGTCTGACTCCTGAAATATATATGGAGATTAAGAATATTTTCAATATACTATATATACCTGGTATCTGGTGATACAGTACCCCTTTTTCTTATTATTATATTCTGGTGTGATACATACTGAGCTTGTGAGAGTCTGTCTGTTACTCCGGAAATATATACGGAGATTTACAATGACCGCTAGACTGTGTACAGCTGGACGCTTGTGATACAGTACCCTTTTTGGCATAAAGTCCTCCTCCACCCACCACACTAAGTGCATCATTGACACAGGGAACATTGGCAGTGGATCTGCCCTGGGCTAATGAAATGAATGAGTTTTTCAACAGATTCACCAACACAAGCACAGCATCATCAGGAATGGGGGATGGATCCGGAAAAGATCTGCAGCATTGACATTGGGGGATAAGCTGCCTGCTTTCACTGTCTCCCAAAGTGACGTGAGAAGACAGTTTAGCAGACTTGTTATTGGCAAAGCAGCTGGGCCTGATGGCCTCAGCCCACATGTCCTCAGAGCATGTGCAAACCAACTGTGTACTGTCTTCCAGCACCTGTTTAACTGGAGCCTTCAATCACAGGGGGTACCAGAACTGTGGAAGACCACCTGCCTGGTGCCGGTTCCTAAGATCACCTCTCCAACTTCCCTACACGACTATCGTCCAGTGGCCTTAACATCACATGCTATGAAGTCCTTGGAGAGAATAATACTTGCCTACTTGTGTCCGAGGGTGAGGTTTTTTACTGACCCACTACAGTTTGCGTACCAGCAGATATTGGGGGTGGATGACGCAGTAGCGTCTCTGTTACATATAATGCATTCGTTCTTGGACAATGATGGCACTGCAGTGCGCACCATGTTTTTTGACTTCTCAAGTGCTTTCAATACCTTACAGCCACCCTTACTACGTAATAAGTTGACTGATATGGCGGTAGATGAGGGGATGGTGAACTGGATAAGTGAGTACTTGACAGACAGGCCGCAGTTTGTAAGGATGGGGGAGGTGGTATCTGGCAGTGTACGGAGCAGTGTGGGAGCCCCTCAGGGTACAGTGCTGTCACCCTTCCTCTTCACATTGTATACAGCTGACTTTCAGTATAAATCTGATTTTTGTCACCTCCAAAAATTCTCAGATGACTCCGTGATTGTAGGGGCATTGTGGGGGGCCGGGGGAGGAGGAATATAGAAGGGTGGTTTCTGACTTTGTGGATTGGTGTCAGACTATCTGTCTTGAACTAAATGTAAAGAAAACCAAGGAGATGGTGGTGAGCTATAGAAGGAAAAAGGAGGATTACTTACCAATCAATATTGCTGGCAAGGAGGTGGAGATTGTTGAGAGCTACAAATATTTGGGGGTTCACCTTGACAGTAAACTCGATTGGAGGTGTCATACAGAAAAGGTTCACAAGAAGGGAATGAGCAGACTGTACTTTCTGCGGAAGCTCAGGTCATTCAATGTGGGCAGTAAAATGCTGGAGATGTTCTACCAGTCCATTGTAGCAAGCACCATCTTTTTTGCTATCATTTGCTGGGGCAGTAGTGTGCGAGTAGCTGATGCTAATAAACTCAACAAACTTATCAAGAAGGCAAGCGCGGCTGTTGGCCTCCATCTGGACTCTTTTGAGGAGGTATTGGAGGATAGAATTCAGAAGTGTAGGGCTATAATGAACAATAATACACACCCACTATACGACCTGTTCTTGAAGCAGAAGAGCACATTCAGCAGCCGTGTAATCCTACTAAGGTGCAAGAAGGAGAAATTCAGGAAATCGTTTGTACCTACTGCTATGGGGATGTATAATAATTTCCTAAGGGTGGTAGAAAATAATAGCTGGTGTACTAATGTCAATTAACAGTGACTTATATACACCTGAACTACCCACTTTTATTTATTATGTAATGTTGGTATACCTGTGCAAGATTTGTGTCCTTATATTTTATGTACTGCTGTTTGTATTGCTGCTGTAATACTGTAATTTCCCCCAGGGATCAATAAAGTGTATCGTATCGTATCGTATGTGTGATTATTCTTGCGGATCTGCTATTTACATTCTTGTGTAATTCCTTACTGAGCTTGTGAGCGTCAGTTTCTGCCTCCTGAAATATATACTGAGATTTTGAATATTTGGACTATACTATATATACCTGGTATCTGATGATACAGTACCCCTTTTACTTCTTATTATATTCTTGTGTAAGTCAGACTGAGCCTGTGAGCGTCAGAGTCTACCTCATGAATTATATACAGAGATTAATAATATTTTCACTATACTATATATACCTTGTATCTGGTGAAACAGTACCCTTTTTATAGTATTGTGTAATACATACTGAGCCTGTGAGCGTCATTGTCTGCCTCCTGAAATATATACGGAGATTTGGAATATTTTCACTTTACTATATATCCCTGGTATCTGCTGATACAGTACCACTTTTTCTTACTATATTGTGGTATGATCCATACTGAGCCTTTGAGCGTCACTGTCTTTCTCCTGAAATATATACGGAGATTTACAAAATTTTCACTATACTACCTTGTATCTGGTGATACAGTAGCCCTTTTTCATCATTTTAGATTATTGTGTAGTCCATACTGAGCCTGAGAGCGTCAGTGTCTGCCTCCTGAAATATATATGGAGATTGAGAATATTTTCCCCATACTATATATACATGGTACCTGCTGATACAGTAACCCTTTTTCTTCTTTTTATATTCTTGTGTAATCCAGACTGAGCCTGACAGCATCAGTGTCTGCCTCCTGAAATATATACGGTCATTTATAAAAAAATTTTGACTATACAGGAGCTCGCTTGCCCTGAAAATAGTGTGCTATCATAAAGAGTCTTCTGACAGAAGAAGGCCTGGAAGGCTCCCTTTACTGGGAGTAGGTAAACTGCTTTTAGGCTAGGTGCAGACGGTGCGGAATGGGCTGAGGAATTTTCCGCGCAGTTTTTGTGAAATCCGCAGGTAAAATGACCTGTTTTTTACCTGCGGATTTACTGCGGATTTACTGCGGATTTCCCAGCGGTTTCAGACCTGCGGATTTCTATTGACAGGGTGGTCACACGAGTCAAACAAGTGTTTGACTCGTGTGACCAACTTTTTACTATTGATGCCGCCTATGTCGCATCAATAGTAAAAAGATCTAATGTTAAAATAATAAAAAAAATAATAAATAATGATATTCTCACCTTCCTTCGGCCCCCGCAGCTTTCCCGCCTCTCAGCGACGCTCCCGGCAAGTTCCGTTCCCAGGAGTGCTTTGCGGCAATCAACCCGATGACGTAGCATCTCGCGAGACCGCTACGTCATCTGGGTGATTCGCAAAGCACTTCTGGGAACGCGATTGGCGGGAGCGTCGCTGAGAGGCGGGACAGCTGCGTGGGACGCCGGAAGGTGAGAATATCATTATTTTTATTTTAATTATTGTTTTTGCATGGATATGGTACCCAGGGCTTGGAGGAGAATCTCCTCTCCTCCAGACCCTGGGTACCATCCGCACATGAACCGCTTCCGCATGGTGGGCACAGCCACTTAGAGCAGGTCTGACAACGCTGCGGAACTGCACAAAAGAAGTGACATGCTGCGGATTTAAATCCGCACCAAATCCGCGCGGAAAATCCGCAGCATGTGCACTGCGGTTTTTTTTTTTTCATTGAATTTAATGCTACTGTATGTCACTTGCAGTTCTGCTGCGGATCCGCAGCGGTAAATCCGCTGCGGATCCGCAGCAGAATCCGCAACGTGTGCACATACCCTTAAAGCCAGAGCATTAGGAACAGATTTTGGCTTAGATTTCTGAAACACCCTCCATCTACAGGGTTTGGACAAAATAATGTAAACACCTGGAAACATCAACAAAAGTTAGTTTAATATGGTGTAGGTCCACCTTTTGCGGCGATTGCAGCCTCAATTCTCCGAGGTATGGATTCATACACGGTTTGAATTGTTTCCAAAGGAATTTTAGCCCATTCTTCAGTTAAAACACCCTCCAGTTCTTTGAGCGACGATGGCGGCGGAAATCGACATCTAACTTGAATCTCTAAAATCGAACATAAATGCTCTTTAATGTTGAGGTCTGGGGATTGTGGGGGCCAAATGAGATGCTCAACTTCATTAGAATGTTCCTCGTGGCATGATTTAACGATTGTAGCTGCATGAATTGGTGCATTATCATCCTGAAAGATGATGTTCCCCTCCGGGAACAGTGCTTGAACCATAGGATGCACTTGGTCGGCCAAAATGCCTAAATAATCGCGGCTGTTAATTCTTCCATGAAGTGATATAATTGGCCCGGCAGATCTCCATGAAATAGCACCCCAGATCATCACAGAACCTCCGCCATATTTTAAGTTTGGGAGAAGGCAGTCTGGATGGAATGCTTCTTTCGGCTGTCTCCAAACGTACACTCAGCCGGAGGCCTGAAATAGGGTAAACGATGATTCTTCTGAGAATATTACATGTTTCCACTGGTTGAGGGAACAATTCTGGAGGTTTCTACACCACTCTAAACGCTTGGAAACATTTGTCATTGAGAGCAGCGGTTTTCTAATTGCAGCTCTTCCGTGGAATCCAGATTTGTTCAGCTCCCAACTAAGCGTTTTCGTGAAAACTGGGTTCTGTAGGTGTTCATTGAGCTCAGAAGTGATTTTCTGAGCCGTGGTCTTGCGATCCTCTCTCACAATTTGCTTTACAGTCCGACTGTCTCTCTCAGCCAACTTCGACTTTCGGCCGGACCTGTGCTTTACTGCGGACGTTTTTCATTCTCTTCTTTTCAAAAATTTTTATTAAGTATTTATGAAACAATAAGGGGGGGGGAGAAGGGGAAAAGGGAAGGGGAAATATAACAAGGAAAGAAGGGACCAAGTGGACCTTGCGTCCCAATTTACAGGAAAATAACATATTAATTTATACAGGCATTCAACATATTATATGACTACAAAGGCAGTATTATAAATAGTAACCATTAATCAAGAAAGACTAAATAATATGGCTTATCTGAATATACTTTTAAGGGAAAAAAAGGTATCCAGCTGGACCATTTTTGAGAAAATTGGTCTAGGTTGTTATATATCAGAGCTAGTTTTTTGCTCGAAGGCTTTATGGAGGGTCATTCTGTCAATGACATCTTGGATAACGGGAGGGTCAGGCCTCTTCCAATGGAAGGCAATTAGTTGCCTAACTACTAGAAGAACATGTACCACTAAGGGAATAGAGGAATGAGCAATGCCCTCCGAGTCTAAGGATAAAAGAGCTAGTTGCGGAGATAGAGTAATGGATTTTGTGAGTAATGAATTAATTAGAGACGCACTATTTTACCAAAGAGGCCTAATATGGGGACAGTACCAGAGTATATGAAGCAAACTGCCATATTAGCCACAACCTCTCCAGCAGGACGAGGAGTGTTTTGAATTAATCAAAGAGAGTCAGGCTGGAGTGTAATACCAACGCGTTAGTATTTAATAGTGAGTCTATTGGAGCGACATAGAGATAGAAGCGAGTAGGAAATAAAACAAGGCTGTTCCCATTCTTACGGACTTGGGGATATATGTAACTCTTGTTCCCATTTCCGAAAGGTATAGGCCTTGATGAATAATGACATTTATTGAGCCACATATAAATGTAAGAGGTGCTCCAAAAAATTTGGTGATTAACGTTGGTAATAAGTAGGGTTGAGCATTCCGATACCGCAAGTATCGGGTATCGGCCGATATTGGCTGTATCGGAATTCCGATTCCGAGTTCCGATATTTTCGTCATATCGGATACCGGAATCGGAATGTCACTGTCACTGTCAGTGTCCGTCGGTCGGTCTGTCAGGAGTCAGCGGCACTTACCGGCAGAAGATCTCCGGCGGTCACATCCCGGGCTGCTTAATGGCCGCCATCCTCTTCTCCCCGGCGGTCACATGCAGTATCTCGCGATAACTGCAGTGACTGCTGGGTAATCGCGGCCGTAAAGCAGTCCGATGACGTCACCGCCGGGGAAGCTGGTAAGCAGCTGTGCTGCGCCGGGATGTCAGGCTCTGCCTGTCATTCCGATGTAGCAGAGCTGGATCGTCGTGGGACAATCGTTACTATGGACTGCGTCGGACAGGTGGTATACTGTTGGTTTGTTTTTTTTATTTTTTTACAGGAGATCGATGGCGTCGCAGGAATGAAGAGTAATAAAAAAAATGAAAACTGTTGTCTCTTTTATTTCATTAAAAGACTTTTTTCTTGCTGTGTCTTTTTTTTAAACATTTAAAAACTTTGGGATTAATAATGGATCAGTGTCTTATTGACACCTCTCCATTATTAACCGGGCTTATTGTCACCGTGCAATCAAGGTGACAATAACCCCTTATTACCCCGCTTGCCACCGCTACAGGGCAAGTGGGAAGAGCCGGGTAAAGTGCCACAATTGGCACATCTTTTGATGCGCCAAATGTGGGGCTGCTGTAGCCTGGTATTATCAGGCTGTTGAGAAAATCATGGCCTTGACAGTCTTTATGGACAGCGTCTGCATTTACTGCTGGTTCAAAAATAGGGATCCCCACGCGTTTTTTCGAGGGGATCCCTATGTTGTTAACCACAAGATAAGCAGATGCTGTGGCCTGGTATTATCAGGCTTGCAGGTCCATGGATATTGGATCTTACCAGCCTGAAAAACCAGGCCTCAGCGGTCTAGCTTCATCTGGCTGAGTTAACAAAATAGGAGACCACCTTTTTTTCGAGGGATCCCTATTTGTTATCACCAAGATAGCAGACTGCTGTGGCCTGATTATCAGCGGCAAGTCATGATCTGCTCCTTAACAGCCTGAAATCAGCCTCAGCGTCTGCTTCATCTGGCTGGTAACAAAATAGGGGACCCCACGCCATTTTTTTCGAGGATCCCTATTTTTGTTAATCAGCCAAGTATGCAGACTGCTGGGCCTGGTTTATCAGCTGCAAGCCATGGTCTTGGCTCTTAACACCTGAAATCCAGGCTTCAGCGTCTGCTTCATCTGGCTGGTAACAAAATAGGGGACCCACCCATTTTTTTCGAGGAACCCTATTTTTATTAATCATCCCTCTGACGTCACTGATGGTGTCCGCTGACTGAAGTGAAATGAAGCAATCAATAAGCTTTCACTTCTCTCCGTCCAGAAGAACTCATTCATTTGGGGTTTACTGTGAGTCTGCAGCATAGCTGCGGTCCTGCAGTAAACATTAACCCTTCTGAAGATTACACGTGGGACCTGACTGTGCATCGGATTGGTAAGAATAATTTGCTTTATTATTTTATTTTTATTACAGGAAATGGTTTTAGCAGGTAAATAAAATATGGTCAAAAACTGTGTGATTATTTCATTAAACTTCTTTTTTATTAAAGTGTGTGTGTTTGATTTTTCTTTCATACAATAGGATTAATAATTGATAGTTGTCTAATTGACAGCTCTCAATTATTAACCTGGCTTAAAGTGACCTTTCAATTGCAAGGTCATTTTAACCCCTTATTAACCCATTCGCCACCGCTACAGGGCAATGGGAATAGACGGGCAAAGTGCCAGAAAGGGCAAATCTAATTAGAGATTTGCCCTTTCTGGGGTGTCTGGGGGCAGATGTTAGTAGCCGGGGGGGGCCAAAAATAATGGTCCCTCTCTGGGCATTATTATCTGCCCCCACTCACTTGCTTTGTCTGTCTGGTTGCGAAAATAGGGCGGGAGCCCACGCATTTTTTTTCAGCAATTTTACACCTCATATATATATATACATGTCATTGAGTTTGTGACACATATACATATATATATATTTATAGTTCATACACTTCTACATAGTATAATAGCCGCTAATTCAATTGCCGGCTTTTGTGAAAATGCAGAACCCGACATGAAATGACACTTGGTGTACATAGGGTTAACCATGTCCTTTGCTATCTGATTTGCACAAACAATTAAATCAGTCTATGTGTGCAAAATTTCACACCTGTAGGGTTAATTAAAGGTGTAAATTCGTAGCAAAAAAGTCAGTTTTTTTTACAACGAATTTACACCTTTAATTAACCCCTACAGGTGTGAAATTTTGCACACATAGACTGATTTAATTGTTTGTGCAAATCAGATAGCAAAGGACATGAAAAGACATGGTTAACCCTATGTACACCAAGTGTCATTTCATGTCGGGTGCTTCTGTCTTTTCACAGAAACCGGCTTTACCCGGCAATTGAATCAGAGGATATTTTACTATGTAGAAGTGTATAAACTATACATATATGTTATATATATATGTCACAATGACATGTATATATATATATATGTATTCTATGTGTGTATATTTAGTGTTTACAAGGAAAGAATGGGTTTTTTTAGTTACGATATTTTGTTCCCATAGACTTACATGGGACTTCCGGTATCGGTATCGGGTATCGCCGAATTTTAATGGTATCGGCGATACCATTCCGATTCCGATACTTTTGGATATCGGAAAGTATCGCTCAACTCTAGTAATAAGGTTGGCGGCAGGCTCAGATAGGCTTGGATTAGAGGCAAGAAATAGCACAATCAAATCCTTCAACATGAGATACTGGAGGAATGAAGAAGAGGAGACTTTAAATTTATCTTTGATTTGGAAAAAGGGATAGGACTAGATTCACTAAACAAATCCTTGATTTATTTTAACATCATATTCAGCCAAAATGGGATCGATGGCTGTATGGTATAGGGAGCAGATTAAGTGGAGAGGGAGATTTTTAAGGAAAGTTAATTTATTAGTACCTCTTTTCTTTTTAGCAAATGTTTTCCAGGCAGCCAGAGTAGCGTCAAATATGGGATGAGAAGAGGGGGGGGGATTTTCGCTTTTCAATGGGTGACTGTTCAGTATCCTCCTGCTGAGAATCCTTAGAATCCTCCTCTCCTGCGGATTCATAAACCTGTAGTATACTCTCATGTATATTTTCCTCTTCTATGAAATGTACCTTTCTTTTTTTTTCAGTTGCTTTTTTTCCTTCTCTTTCAAATGCAGTCATTACTTTGGAGACAGTACCTCTTGACACGCCAAGCATTCGGCCCTTTTGGTTATACTAGCGCCGGCCATCCGAGCTCCAACAATTTGGCCTCTTTGAAAATCTGAGAGGTCTGCCATTGGTATCAGTTTCTCATCAATGTTCTTACAATTATTCAAAACAAACAGTTAATTTACATACACATATTACATAACACAAATAATCAACTACAAAACATTACCATATGTCACGGTTTGCATGTTTATAACATGTTCGAAGATGATGATGCCAAAACGTTAGGTGTTTCCATTATTTTGCATATCGCCTCCTCTTCTGAAGTTTAAAAAAATGCAAGGACTGAGTCATCAGTGCAGGCTCCTGGTCAGGAACAACACCTTTCCTTGTTTGCTTCACCCCCACCAAAAGTGAAGGATGCGGCAGCCGACACTTCAGGTTACTCCATGGAGCTCTTTCCACATACCATGCCTGGATTATCAAGTCAAATTCTAAATTCCCCAGTCCAACATGAATCTGAGATGGAGTGCACATCATGATGCACAGCCACTGGATGATTCTGCTGGTACATTAACCCAGAGCATTACATTTCCCTCGCAGTCTACTGAGCCAGAATCTGACCCTGATGAAACTCAGGTGCCCCAGATTGCATTGAAAAGGATGTGATGGATGACCCTATTGTTGTTGACCTGGATTGGCATCCATTTGGGGAAGAGGGTGCCACTGGCAATAGCTCAGAAGAGTAGAAGGATCCGCAGCAGGCATCGACATCGCAGCAGCGTTTATCTGGCAGGCCCGTAGAAGTCCAAAAAGGTGTTAAAAAGCAAAAAGAGAGTTGCAGGACAGCTTGGCCAGACGGTGAAATTTGCACAGCGTGCAAGCCCTGAAATTTGATACCATAGTAGGAAGAGTCCAGTGTGGCACTTTTTGGACCGAAATCCTATTGATGAGGCAAAGGTTATCTGTAAACAGTGCGGAAGGACCTTTAGCCGAGGGAAAAATCTCAGAAATTTGAATACCAGTTGCATGCTTAGACATTTCATGAACATGCACTTGCAAGCGTGGATGGACTACAAAACCTACAAATCCCCCCCCAGGGCCGGCGTCAGCACCTGGCGCACACGGGCAAATGCCGGTTCCCTGAGCAGGTGGGGGGCCGACTCGTGGGCGACGGCACTGGCACAGGGCCCCTCATAGTACAAAAATTAGTCTCTGACTGTGGGATGGGCCCACTCGCCGTCAGACATACCGGCGTACTATGAGGGGCCCTGTGCCAGTGCCGTCGCCCACGAGTCGGCCTCCCCTGCTTGCTAAGGGCCCCAGCACTTGCAATACTTACCTCTCCATGCTCCACTGCTGTGACGTCTTCCGTGTTTCCTGACATTAACATTCAGGTTACAGAGCGCAATGACGTCACGTCTGTACTCCCTCTGCCTAAACAGTCCAACTGCAGAGAGCTGTAAGATGGTGATGCTGAGGAGTCCAGAGTAGAGCAGTGCACAACGAGGAGAGGTATTTTATCTTTTGTAATGTTTGGAGGAATATAAGGGGAGCATTTTACACTGGATCATTAATAATGTGGCCCATTATATATGGAGCATGATTTTGGCCCATAAGACACTGGAGCATCAACCATGGGGCACATCATATACAGGAGCATTCTCAATGGGCAGATCAGAGACTGGAACAGCATGCATGGGGCCAATCAATACTGGAGCCTTGTAAATGGGGGACAGCAGACACTGGAGCATCATTTACGGGGCCCATTATACACTGGATCATTAATAATATGGACCATGAATTTGGCTTATAACACACTGGAGCTTCAACCATGGGGCACATCATATACAGGAGCATTCTCAATGGGGCAGATCAGAGACTGGAGCAGCATCCATGGGGCCCATCATATACTGGAGCATTGTAAATGGGGACAGCAGACACTGCAGCAGCATTTATGGGGCCCATTATACACTGGATAATTACTAATGGGGCCCATTATATATGGACCATTATTTTGGACCATAAGACACTGTAGCATCATCCATGGGGCCCAAATAATACAAAAGCATTCTAAACTCGGGAAAACAGACACTGGAGCAGCGTTTACGGGGCCCTTTATACACTGGATCAATAATAATATTGACCATGATTTTGGCCCATAAGACACTGGAGCATCATCCATGGGGCACATCATATACAGAGCATTCTCAATGGGGCAGATCAGAGCCTGGAGAAGCATCCATGGGGCCCATCATATATTGGAGCATTTTAAATGGGGGATGGCAGACACTGGAGCAGCATTTACGAGGCCCATTATACACTGGATCATTAATAATATGGACCATGATTTTGGCCCATAAGACACTAGAGCATCATCCATGGGGCCCATCATATGCAGGAGCATTCTAAATGGGGCAGATCAGAGACTGGAGCATCATCCATGAGGCCCAAATAATACAGGATAATTCTAAAAGGGGGAAAACAGACCCTGGAGCAGCATTTACTGGCCCATTATACACTGGATAATTACTAATGGGGCCTATTATATATGGACCATGATTTTGGCTCATAAGACACTGTAGCATCATCCATGGTGCCCAAATAATACTAGAGCATTCTAAATGTGGCAGATCAGACACTGGAGCAGCATGTACAGGGCCCATTATACCCTTGAACATTAATGGGGCCCAGTAGATTGTGGTCAGATAGAGGGAAGGAGAGATTGTAAAGTTAGATAGGGAGCAGATACGGGTGAAGACCATTTCTAATGTATGTCTGTCTGTGTGGATGGCTGAGGAAGAAAACTGAATAAGTCCAAAAGATGAAGTAAGTGACAGGAGTTTGTAGGCTGCTGACTGGTGGGTGTCAATGGGGATGTTGAAGTCACCCATGATGATAGTGGGAATGTCAGCAGAGATTTGTTATCTGATGCCACTACGTGCTGTGCCATGAGGGCCATGGAGGTTCAGGCTGGGATTTCATGACTTTAGGACATGTGTCGTTCAAGGTCTAGGTAGCACTTTAGGGATCTATATTGTGCTATCACAATGTGAGTTGCAATGGCATAGCACACAGTGACATTAAAGGCCTATTTGGTGCCATAAGCACCGTTGCAGAGTGAAGCAAGCCAAAGAGAATGCACATGACAGGGGAAGGTGAAAAGAAAAGGTGTAGAGGTCCATACAGCGGGCTACAGGGGCTACGGGACAGATGAAAAGTAAGTATTAATTTTGCTTTTTTTACCCCTTTGCTGTCCCACTTTGTTTCAAGAAACAGTGATCAGCTGGCCACTATTCTGCTGAATTCGCACCGGGACATTGGAAAAAAATTAGAATATAGAATATTGGAATTTTTCTAAAACTCGAGGAGAGTTAAATGCTACTCATTCTCTAGTAGGCAGCAATGAACTATTAATTTGGGGATTATGTATCTCTGTACACCTTATATTCAGTCTATTTATTTTTGCATAAAATAAAATCACATCACTGTTACACACCTTCCAACAATTATTGCAGTTAAATGTTATTTATAATAATGCAAAAAGTGAGACATTATGTATTAATTTACTCTGTTAGCACAGTTCAGGCAGCTATCGCCCATCACAGCAGGGAGAAAAGACAACTGTGCTGAGCCTGTATATTTCTTTGCCATAATTCTCAGTTACTAGGCCAAAGCATTAAGATAAATCTATTACTATTGATGAGATTACAGTGGCTATTAATTATTTTCAGTTACGCTAAGTACTCTGAACAGATGGCTCGGAGTTTTATGTGCATAATTATTTTAGCTTCTACCTTGTACAAACTTTTGAACTTGCATTCTTAATAATATAATTATATTATGAGAAAGATTCAAGATTCAGAGTAGTCTTCTCCAATGAACCATAATGTACTGCACTTATTCCCTTTCAAACATTTGTTACAAATTATCATCATAGAAAGATTAAAAAGCTAATAGACATCATCAGAATCGCTACATGCTTCAGTCTGTTGTACGTATAATACAGATTAAGAATTTGTTAGTTATTTCAATAATTAATACAGTTTTTACGATCCATAATTTGTCAATATGTTATATTTCTTGTTATATGCCACCTACTGAATATACCAGCTTTAGTAACATAGTTAGCAAGGCCGAAAAAAATACATTTGTCCATCCAGTTCAGCCTATATTCCGTCAAAATAAATCCCCAGATCTACGTCCTTCTAAAGAACCTAATAACTGTAAGATACAATATTGTATGCTCCAGGAAGACATCCCGGCCTCTCTTGAACCACTCGACTGAGTTCGCCATCACCACCTCCTCAGGCAAGGAATTCCAGATTGTCACTGCCCTAACAGTAAAGAATCCTCTTCTATGTTGGTGGAAAAACCTTCTCTCCTCCAGACGCAGAGAATGCCCCCTTGTGACCATCACCTTCATTGGTATAAACAGATCCTCGGAGAGATATTTGTATTGTCCCCTTAAAATCATGTTTTATTTCAGCTAAAGGAAACCAAGGCTAAGCCTCCGGATATTGTTCTAATGTTCTGTAAGAAGTTGTTCTATAGATTAGATGTTCTAACAGAAAACAGCCATTTCCAAGTCTTTTGAGTAGACATATGCAAATAAATTTGAGTGGAGTTAATTTCTACATGAATTTCACAAAAAGCCTCATTTTTCAAAATGCATATTTTTGCAATTTGCTTCTGCATGGATTCAGCAAACTGGCGACCACTGGCGACCATTTTTCTGAGCCATTAAAGGCCATCAAAATGTAAGTAAGTACTCTGCACAGACCAACTCTGACCCACTGCCACCAATGTCTCCACACCACCACAGCAATAGCGCCTAACCGCACATTTACTCTGAGCCCCTCAGTCACCATACCTTTCAGTTCAGTAACTTCTCTTGAGATCTCGCATACAATACCCACAATTGTGGTCCCCTTTGGAGTGTGCCTTCCCTTAAATGCTTATTTTAAGGATACCCTTTTGCCTTTCAGCAAACCCCCAGCATACCCCAGCTTTAAACCGCTGTAGGACAGAACATAAGACCTTCATGAGATGAGTCTAGGTTAGTTCCCTGGTACATACTCAAGCTCTGTACTATGTGTTATAACTGACAAATCAGCACATATCCTCTGATATAGACTCTAACTGCAAGCTCCTATTTTTTCTTCTTTGCTCTTTCTGTTTTTTCTTCTATTATACTCTTTCTTTCATTATGTTTTTTTGTTCATTGTGACTACAGAAATTCATGAAATGTAGCATCTAGGCTTTCTTTAATGTTTGCCAGCAGCTACTTTTTGTTATTCCCTTATGTATATTATACCATTGTCTGTACACTATCTGTATTATCTTTTGATATTGTTTTTTAATATTCTGTTAAATAATGGATATATATTTTTACTTGTCTTCTAACGTTGTTTGAGAAAGACCCAGACGGGGTTGAAACGTCACAACATGCTACTTGATCTCTGTCTCAACACTAGAGTGCATTTTTTGTCTATTGTGTTTTAAATACCAACACAAATTAAATATTTTGCAAATGATTGAGAGTGCGGCTGATTTAACTTTCACATGTTGAATCTTGGACATATCCAGTTCAGCTAGCACCTCCTGTTTTGTTTCGGTAGCTGAGGAGTGCAGGTAAAAAAGGCAATACACCAGAGCAGTTGGAATCTATGAGATTGCAGTACCCTGACTAACCACCACAACTAGAGGCAGCCGTGGAGCGTTCCTACGTTGGTCCTAGACGCCTCGTCACAGGCTGAGAAACTAACTACACCTAAAGATAGAAATAGGAAAGCTATCTGCCCCGGAGCAGAACCCCAAAGATAACAGAAAGCCCCCAAACATGTAATGGCGGTTAGACAAGAGGAAATACTGACACAGAAAGAAAATAGTATGAGCAAACGCTGGGGCCCAAACTATCTAAATAGAAAAGGATAGGAAGGGTACTTACTGCAATCCCAGAAAACCCTGAAAAGCACCAACTCTACTAATTTCAAAATCACCTGAGATCACACGACCTCTACCACCTAAATTAGTTCTCTGGTGTAACAAAATCAAAACAGCAGCCACTGAAAAAACTGGAAAAAGCAAAAGAACAAAACTCAGTGGCTGAACTAAACTGAGAGGGCAGAAGCCCCCGGAGGGGACCCTGAAGGCCCCCAAAGAAGTGCAGGACAAAATGCAAAAATACAGCAAAAACACAAAAGAAGCAAAAGTCTTATCTGTAAGCAGGAGATGCAGACACAACACAGCAGGCTACAAGGGAAACTGGAATGAAGGATTCAGACCAGAACAATTGATCACCGGCAACCCTGATGGGAAAATGACTCCCTTATATAAGACCAGTCAGTAACACCTGATTCCCAGTCCTCACAATCCTCACTTGCACCGCTTGTAACCACCAGAGGGAGCCTCTGCTCAGAACTCATCTCAAACCCATTCACAACAACCTCCCCTTTGTACTAAGCTGTGTGTGCCTCCTTTCTGCTTATCTAGATCAGAATCAGCAGCAATGGAATCCTCAGGCATTGGTCTTTAGGTCATTTCCAGGTTTGCTAGGCTCGGGAAGGTATGCAGCATGTGCCCACAAAGGTCGTGGCCCACGCTGAGATATATGACATCACGGTGTGCATAGTAACCTTTGGAGATGCAAAGGCAGAATCCTCCTAGGCCTAGCAAACCCAGAAGCCTCAACCTAGCGACCAAGGCTTAGGAATTTCAGGGCTGCTGATGCAGATCTGATGCTGAAACGAGACCTGGATAGCCCTTTTTGAGTAACAGAGGAGCTGCAAATAGTGATGAGCGAGTATGCTCGTTGCTCGGGTGGTCTCCGAGTATTTGGAAGTGTTTAGAGATTTAGTTTGTCGCCGCAGCTGCATGATTTGTGACTGCTAGACAGCCTGAATACATGTGGGGATTCCCAAACATACAGGCAATCCCCACATGTATTCAGGCTGTCTAGTAGACGCAAATCATGCAGCTACGGCGACATAAACTAAATCTCCGAGCACTTCCAAATACTTGAAGACCACCCGAGCATGCTCGGGAAAACCATCACTAGCTGCAAACTGAGCAGTGATTGGAGTATAACAATTTTTATTATTTTTTACTTATTACGTTTTTTAAGCTCTTGGGCCTGTAGAGACCACGGAGCATAATAAGAGACATTAAATTTGCAGAGAATAACTTCTACACAAATCAAATTTCCCGGGAAAAACAGTGAGAACAGGAGAATTCAAATTTTGCCTGATCCACTAATTTTTGTGACAATGATCCTTGAAAATATGCAATTTTTCATGTTTTGCTCTGCATTATGTAATTATTGATAGAGTACAACATTCTTTATTTTGAGCAGGTGCAGAAAACAAATGGCTGTGAGCTACAATATTAGTTTAAATACTGCACCCTTCTGCAACAGGACAGATCCCTTTATCATAGTCATAGCAGTCAGGTATACAAATTTATTTTATATTTTACCTTTATCTTAATCTCTTTTATTTGTAACTTTATTATAAATAAATTTCCCTTTTTTGCAAATCAACTATGAAGACCAGATATTTGATGGATGGACGCAGAGGCATATCTGGGGTGGGGTAGCCGGGGCATGTGCCCTGGGTGCAGCTGGCAGGGGGGGCGCAGTCAGGACACCTAATTCGGCAGTCTGCAGTGTCTCCCCTGACACCCCCAGCCTGGGAGTCGGCGGTTCCCCGTGCCAGCTCCAAGGGTTCAATTGTACTGGTGTCTATACAGACGCCAGTAAAATTGAAGCTCTGGCTGGCGGGTCAGAGCAATGCCAGCAGCATGATCAGGTCATGTGATCACGCTGCTGACGTCACTCGCCGGCTGCGCCCAGAAGGGGGAACACTGGTGATAAATGTGCTCCACTATGGAGCTGAAGAAACCACCGAAGATTAAGGGAGGGTGACATAATGTGTGGGGAGATTTGGAGTGGGGATGGGGGAACATAATGTGTGGGGAGATTTGGAGTGGGGATGGGGAAACATAATGTGTGGGGGGATTTAGATTGGGATGGGGGATACTTTATGTGTGGGGGGATTTGGAGTGGGGATGTGGGATACTTTATGTGTGGGAGGATTTGGAGTGGGGATGGGGATATTTAATGTGTGGGGAGATTTGTGGACACTGAAGAGTATGTATGTATGAGGGCATGCATGAGGAAACAGTATGGGGGATGGGTGCAGACACAGTATGTTGAGTGGGGGATGGGTGCAGACAGTATGGGGAGTGAACGGAACGGGTAAATGTATGTGGACACAGTATGAGTAGCGATGGGGAAAAATGTATGTGGACACAGTATGGGGAGTGAGGGGTATGTGTGAGCAGACAGTATAGAGAGTGAGGGGGTAAATATATGAGGAGACAGTATGCTGAACAAGTGGGATGTTAGAGGAGACAATATGAGGAGGGAGGTGAATAGTGTGAGGCGACAGTACAAGTATATTGCAGATATTTTTATTTAGGAGCATTGTAATGACACTTCTATCTTTAAAGGCATCGTGTGGAGATTTGCTGGAGAAGACCGGAGAAGATGGAGGTCTACAGAGATGAGCTGTTGATGAGAAAACTCATCATGGGGTCTGGACAAAATGAAGACAAGAAGGAGAACGACTCCAGAGACGATGTCATCTATAAGGTACCTAGATGTAAATATTATTTGTGAAACTGACTAATTCTCATGTTTTCATTTATGTTAGGAGCATTAAAGGGGTTGTCCAGGTTTGTGCTGAGTCTGCAGACATTCTTTGTGACTGCAGACTTCTAAATTCTCACAGTGCTCACTGCACGCTGTTAGGATTCTCTCGTGCCGATAATTTACATATATGCGGTCACATGCTGACTAGACATGTGTGGCCTCACTCAATGAAAATGAACTGAGCGAGGCCAGGCACGTCTAGTCGGAATGTGGCCAGAAGTATGAAAATCACATGCTTGTGCAGACATGATCGTGTATTCTTGCCACCGGTAATGGAGAATCCTAAAAGTGTGCAGTGCATTAGTTGTGAGAATTCAGAAGCTGCAATGTCTGGGTATGTGCACACGTTGCAGAATCTGCTGTGGAATTTTCTGCGCAGATTTTGCTAAATCCGCAGGTAAAATGACCTGCGGATTTAGTGCGGATTTGCTGCGGATTTTACACGTTTTTTGTGCGAATTTCCCCTGCCTTTTGAGACCTGCGGATTCCTATAAAGAGCAGGTCTCAAAACGTTGCGGAACTGCACAAAAGAAGTGACATGCTGCGGATTTAAATCCACACCAAATCCGCCTGGAAAAATCTGCAGCATGTGCACTGCGTTTTTTTATTTCCATTTAATATAATGGTACTGTACATCACTTGCAATTCTGCTGCGGATCTGCAGCAGATTCCGCAACGTGTGCACATAGCCTCAGGATTCAGCTCTGCAGGCTCCAGCAGTCATCACATGGACACATCACTCATATGCGATTTTCATACTTATGGTCCTATGAGCATTAGGGACAGCAGCTGGTCAGTATATGACTAAGTGTGCAAATCGCTTGTGTGCTTGGGGGAGGGGGCGCCGAACCGAATTCTTGCCACGGGTGCCAGAAAGCCTAGATACACCTCTGGATGGATATTCCCATGTTCTGTGAGCTAGGATAATATAATATCTATCTGCATGTTAATGGGAAATCACAGATATTAGGCCTCTTGCGATAGCACTATCAAAAAACAAAATCTAAATTGCTGTTGGAAGCAGTAATGCCATTGTTGTAAACCAGGAAAATCTAACCAAAAGCTACAGTGAAAATAAGGGTATAATTTATTACCCATTTCATCTACAGTAATACAGCAGGTTCCCCATGCATATGACATTGGGAGAGCAGACCTACAACTGCAATTTGGTTTGTTCAGATTTTAGAGGAGTTCTCCTTTAATAGAAAAAAAATATGCAGAATTAAAGAATATCATTATTAATAAAGTCCTAAATAAATTTACTTTTCAAATCAATTTAGTGCTTTTTTAGATTGAATTTTTTTTTTCCTAGAACATTAAATAGGAATGACCTTTACCATATACTGCTAAACTATCTTCACTTCGGAGCATTGCACATGCTCACAGGATACCTGTGAGCATGTGCAATGCTCCGAAGTGAAGATAGTTTAGCAGTATATGGTAAAGGTCATCTCCAGGTGACAGCAGCTGCTCAGCATTCAGAAAGACAGAGTGGAAAGCAGCGAGATCAGCCTCTTCTTGTCACAGCATCCGTTCTGTATCTCCAGTGATAGATCAGAGTATCCACTAATAGCACATCATCTTTATTCACATGAAAAAAATGGAGTTTTCTATTGCAAACGCTCAAAAGCTCACATGCCGCATCTACTGCACATGCTCACAAATTGCACATGCTTCCTACTGCACACACTAATATTCTAGGACAGGTTTCTACCAGTGTAACAAGATGTCGGTCATTTTTATTCGGCACCCCTGATATCTCAATTAATAGATCAGAATATCCACTGATAGCACATTTTTATAGACTTGAAAGAAATGGAGCTTTCTATTGTACATGCTAAAAAGATCACATGTTGCTTCTACTGCACATGCTCGCAAATTACACATGCTTCCTACTGCACATACTAACATTCTAGTACAAGTTTATGCCCGTGTAACAAGATGGCGGTTATTTTCATTCTATATTTATTACCCACATAGACAAAACAAATCTGTTTTACTGATCATCCTGCCATGGTTCCCTAAATGTTTCCTCAACAGAAGTGTTCGTCTCCTGATGGCTTTATGATGACAATCTGAGTCTGGTTTGCTAAATCCCCTTTTTATACGTTAGCACCAAAATAAGTGTACAATATGTGGCAGAACAAAGGATCGTTAATTGCTTCCTAATATTGGAAAGGAGTATTTAAGCATTTAAATACCAAGGAGAATATGAAATTTGAACATGCTATGATTGAAAGCAATCGATGAAACCCACTTTACTGATTTTCACACATTCCAGTAACTTGATAGACAAACTGATATTCATATGGTAAAATCAATAATGTGGATTTTATTAATTACGTGCATGTTGCAGTTTTTCATTTGTGTTCATGCTTCCTCGCTGGCCGACAAATAGTATTTTTGTATAATGCTGTACACATAGAAACTGGGCCTCTACATTGGCTAGTAAACCTGCTGTCATTTAGTCCTCTATATTTATGAGTTTTGTATAACACCAACCCAACCCCTAATTGGCAGCCTTCTGCCTATGTGCCGTGTACCTAGAAACCTACCAATCAATGGACAGGGTTATATAGAGCTCAGCATTCAGAGAACTGGTAGATCTGCAGCAGATAAAACAGTGATTTTATCTAAATTGCATCATGTATCCCAGTAACTGAATAACCTTTGGAATCTGTGAATAACTTTCCAGCACACCAATACATTTAAACTATGCTTGAGAAGGGACATATGGTCTTGCTGCACTACCACTCTCCGTCCTGTATGCCACAAGTCATTTGAGGCCTGCTGTTTACAGAACACCAGCGTGATGCACTGAATGAGTCCCGGGCGGGGATGGAGTGATGTGATGATGTCATCACGCTGGGACACTGATATACTGACCATGGGTTGCCACTGTCTGGCAGACTCACCAGGATCTGGGGTTATGTGAGTAAATTAAGTTTATTTTTCATTATTTTTCATTTTAATAGTGTTTGCAAGGGCACTGTGGGAGCATTATAAAGTGTAGGAGCCATTATACAGTGTGTGGACAGTTCTGAGGGAATCATACAGTGTGGGGGGGCATCGTGTTCTGTATAAGGGTACTGGAGGCATTATACTGTGTGAAGGCTACTGTGGGGTGCTGTGAGCATTATACTGCATAAAGGGGCTATTAAGGCATTATACTTTGTAAAGGGGGTGTAGGGATTCACTGTGTCAGATAGGCATTAGTTAGCATTCACACTAGTAATGAAGTTTGGTTCAAACATGCAGTTTTAGAGCTTTCATAAAAGTCCAAGGGATTCAAAACGAAAACAGCCTCTTATTGGCACAAAGCAAATCAACAGTTCATTTAGCAGGCACATATATGTCAGTGCAGGCTCTCCAGAAAACAGAATACAGTCTTTTTTCTGAGAGCAAACTTTGCACACAGACGAAATACTTTCCTACCAATCTTGGTATAACTTCAGCCTGAGGCCCAGTAGCTTCCAGTGCCAAACAGAATTGTTCAACTCCTTGCAAAACTTTTACAAAACAGGCAGCAGCTTCCCCATGTTACTCTGCAGCTCCAATACACAGACTGTTCAGCTTCCCTATCTGATCCGAGCAGTCTCCATTCATACATAAGCTCTGGCTTGTCTCTCTCCCAGCTACAGCTCACATTTGGCTGATCACTCACCAGCATCAACAAACTGAACTGTACTCAAACCCTCCAGACAGACATAGTGTGAACTCATTTCTTGGCTCTTAATAAAAGCTAGCCAGATGCATCTAATTAAGACCTGCTGAGCTAGATTTTTATCTGACCCTACCTGGCTTTGTTACAACACACCCCGTCACTCTGCCAAAGCTGAGGGCTGAGGACCAACTGACATCCTCCCAGTGCCTACAGGGCTTAAATTGTCTCGAGCAGGAGGCTCGTGCATGGCCAATTGCTGAAAACGGTAATTGGCTTCTGGCTTCTGTGGAATACCATTTAACAAATTCACATTTTCCAGATTTCCAGAGTACCTTTTAGCATAAAGTCTCTGAACTTGGCAATCCCAAAGTTGTCCTGGGACTACTCCAGGTTTGGTATATTGACTCCAGGGGATGATTACTTATCTTTCTCTTTAGCTGTTCCAGTGAAAGGAAATTAACCATTTACATCATGTGACCTTCTTGCCATAGCCGTCTCCTGGAAATATGCTGGACAACTGACTACTACAGCTCTAGTTCATACAGCAAATCTAGACACATGCAACAAGTAATTGACCACTCCCACTTCATAGGACATGGAACCACAGTCTGTGTGCATGCATACCTGGGCCATGAGATGGCTCTTGGCATCTTCATGCATATACCTTACCCCCAACCCCTTACCAGGGACTAGCACATGCAGAAATGTGGCCCTTATCATGGTCATCAAACTCCCTGAGTCCTGAAGTCCTGTCAATTGGAACACTGTCACAGTCACCTGGCATGCCTGTGGCCCCTCGCCAAGATGAGGAGCAGCACTCCAGGCAGGATAGGCGAAAGTAGGATTTGCTGTAGTCCATTGGTTCTAGGACTTGGTCAGTTCCACATCTCTCTGTACCGAGTACTAAGGTGCTTTGTAATCCTTACCCTCTGTACCCTTTCGGACCTAAATTCTGCTCCGCATAACTCCCTTGAAGAGACAACTCCCAGCTTTCAGTGCTCCCACGAGCCACATCAGCAATGCCATTACACCGCAGCAGTGTCACAGGCCGACAGCTCATCCATGATTTCAGACTGTGTTTGCAATACTGTAGCTGCCTTTAACCAGGACATCCAAGTTTTACACTTCAATCAACTGTGTTCTTTGGGAACTTTAGTCCATATCCTAAACACCAATTGTAAGTATTAGGTAGCATTCACAAAGGCAATGTAGGTTGGTCCAAACATGTGAAGCTTTATTGCTTTCATAAAACTCCAAGGGATTTATAACAGTTCATTCAGAAGGCACATATATGTCAGTGTGGTTCAAATTAACAGATTACAGTCCTTTCTCCCAGAGCAAACTTTACACAGAAGAGGTTAAGTCCTATAAGTCTTGGAATCTTCTTCAGCCTGAGCTTTAGCAGCTTCCAGCTCCAAACAGAAATGTTAAACTATGATCTCAGTTCACACAAAACAGGCTGCAGCTTTCACACTGTAATTCTTTTGGGTGTGGACTCACTGTGCCATGGAGGGGCTTGCCTAACTGTTTAATGGGTATGTACTACGACCATTGATGGTGAGGATACCACTCCAGGGCAGTCCTAAGGACTGCAGCAGCTGACCAGAGGGTCAGAGTCAGAAGTGTGGATACGAGGCACAATATGGAGAGACAGAGATATGCATAAACAGGTGTTAGAAGGCTACGAATCAAAGTTTCAGTAAGAAGTGATGGAAGAAGCTGCCTGATGTAGACCATGTTGGCACCAGATAGGCCAACGAACCTAGTATCTGCATAACACAACAGGGTTAATCTCCTGCAGAGACCGACTATGCCCCCTAAAGTCAAATGGAAACCATATGCAGATACAACAAGTCTGAGCAGTGCTGCAAGAGGCAAACTAAGGGGGACAGCTTGGCACGAGGAGAAGCCTTGCGGTGAGCATGGTGAATAGGGTTGTGCTGAGGAAGCATGAGAGTTACGGCCATGACACACACATTACTCTGCAGCTCTAACACTCTCAGCTTCCCAATCTGACCTGTACAGTCTCTATTTAGACAGAGTTTCTGACTTGTATCTCTCCAGCTACAGCTCACATATTGGCTGGTCACTCACCAACTTCAACACACTCCACTCTGGTGAAACTCCCAGCAGACTGACAGAGGGGGAACCCGTTTCTTGTCTCTTAGTAAGGTGCATCTAATTAAGACCTGCAGTGCTAGGTGTTTACCCTAGCCTACCTGGCTTTGCTACTGGGCTCTGGGTGCATTGTGCTGTGTATAGAGTGACTTTGGGATATTTATACTGTGTGAGGACTATTGTGAGTGGCTATCAAACAGTGTAAAGAATATAATATAGCATATAACAAGCTGTGGTCGCATCATACAGTGTAAGTAGCATTATACTGTGCTTTACTGGACTTTGGGGTACTATACTGTATGAGTAATACTGTGAGTGCCATTATATTGTGTACACAGGGGTTTTGGGCATAAAACTGTGTATTATGAGGGCTTTGAGGGCTATCAAAATGCATATAGGGGAGCTGTGAAGACACAAACTGTGTTTAGCAAAGCTGTGGACTCACTACACTGTATATAGAGTAGGTGTGGGGACATCATACTGTATATAGGGAGTTGTGGTGACATTGTAGTGTGTATAGGGTAGCTGTGGGGATATGTAGGGATATCAAACTGTGTATAAAGTAGCTGAGGGTCTATCATACTGGGCATAGAGGCCCATTGTACTGTGTATCAAGGAGTTGTAGTGATATCATATTGTGTATAGGGGAGCTGTATATTGGGGACTAATGATTTGTAATGGCACAATGGTGGGCATTATTATGTGGAGCACTATTTTTGTTTCTTCACACAACATTTCCACTAACTGGGACAAATATGGCAGCAGAAGGCCCACCATTGGGATGACAGTAGGATGAGGGCTTCATGCAGGTTGTGAATACATGGGGACAGTGCTGGGAATGCGACAACTTAAATGTGTCAATGATATAAACTTTGCAGATGAATCATACCTGTAAAAAGTTGTCAAAAGTGTATCTATAACTGTACTGTAATTTCTTAAATGTTCCACAGGACTGGTACCTACTACTACATGGTGACCATATGGCATAATATCGGTGTTGGTCTTTGTATAGTAATTCATTTTTCAGTAACAGCATAGTCATCTGCTAAGTTCCGCTATACTCACAAGCAATGTACACCACCATAGTTGTAAACATGTTTTCCTGTTAGCGGCCCACTCAGATATAATTCATTTACTTGTTCTGAACCCCCAGCTTTACCTCTCAGCGAGCCTCAGGATTGTCCAATATTAGCTCCTTTGGGGCACACCTGTATGTTTTATATACACTGAAAATAACATGTCGAAGTATGAAAATAATACATTGGATTACAGTTAAAATTGTAAGCTCTAAACTGTTCTATAAAGATGAAGTGATTTATTGGTATATGAGTAATGACAATAAATAAAAATTGCAGTATCGTATCACTTTATAATGCATTCCATTATTACAAAAAATAATATTAAGATAAACATAAAATTATATGTATCCCACGATCATGCCTAAAAATCTACAACTCCTAAGAATAAAACGTTATCAATATGCTGGGTGGCAAAAAAAATATTTCTTTGATACTTAAGGTTGAGATATTTTATAATTATTTCCCTTTGGTAGAAAGAATGCACACAAGTTAACACATTTTTACACTTATATAAAATATAAAAACTATTTTATGAAATCAAATGAATACTCTTTATATCATCTATGACAGTTGAACACAGCTTCCCAATGGGGACGCTACAATGCAAATTTTAGTTATAAAGTAAAACGAAGGACAAATTTCTTTGAGAAATTTCTAATTGAGCATGAAGGTTTCCACCACTGGGGCACATTCGATCCATACATTGCATAAATATATCCAGTCATCCTATAGCAATCAATCATACAAGCTCCCCGGATATTTAAATGTAATATTAACATGCTTAGAACACAAGAAGTAGCTTATAGTAAGTAAAATGTCTCATTATTTATGAGCTGTTGTAATTGTTTTGTTACTACTATTATTACTGCCTTCTGTATTTTCTTATTTATTATTGTAAAATGTGTCAAATAATATTTTGATGACTTGTCATTGTTCCTCTGCAGTGTAATTTATCACCTGTTTTCTCCCGTGTCTTCCGTTTTGAGATTCAATTCATTTATTGTGATTGATGTTGATGAATATTTTACATTGACGCCAGAACATCTCTTTATTAAACATTAAGAATATTGTTAAGTCAGGGAAATTTATCAACTCATATAACTCTGTTGCATTTTTTATACATTCAGTTTCTTTTTAATGGAAAATAAAAGCACACTTGGCATGTCAAAATATGTCTGTAACAGGGTGACTGTCATCTTGATCATTGTAATTTTGGTGCTCATAATTTTTTTAATTTTTTTCTATTTACGGTGTTTACCGATTGGGTTAATGGTTTTTATGCTTTGATAGATCAGACTTTTCTGAACTTAGTGATACCACATATGTTTTTTTTATTTTTTTAATATCTTTATTTTCAATGTGGAAAAAAGGGAGTTGATTTAACCCTTAGGCTAAGTGCACACGTTCAGGATTATTCACTTTTTTTCGCATTTTTTCACGGAAAAAAAACGCATAAAAAACGCATGAATTCAGCATCCTTTTATTTAGAATGAATTCTGCTATTTTTGTGCACATGGTGCGTTTTTTCAGCAAAAAAACGCATCGCGGAAAAAAAGCAGCATGTTCATTAATTTCGCGGAAAACTAGCATTTTCCCCGCTATATTATTGAGCTAGAATGTTCAGGAAAAATTCTTGGTAAAACGCGCAAAATCCGCACATGTGTTTTTACCGCTGAAAACGTCCGTTTTTGTTCAGGAAAGATGTGTATCTTCGTACCGTGTTAGCCAGTAGATAGAAAAATATTTAGACTTGAGAGTCCTCAGTGGTTGATACCTTTTAATGGCTAACTGAAAAGATGGTAACAAATTGCAAGCTTTCGAGACTACTCAGGTCTCTTCATCAGGCAAAGACTAAAACAAAAACTGAAGAATCACATATTTATATATACAACAGGACACAGGAATAGTGCAATAGGTAAGACAAGTGACGTGAAGCAGAACTGTCATTATGGCAGAGGGATGAACATAAATATTGGAACAGTTCATAGATAAGGAGAGAAAGTTTTATTGCCCTCTGATTGGGGTCTGGTGTTGTGTTTTGATGCCCCTAGAAGGTCAGAGACGCAGATTCCTTAATTGATATAGAATGACATGAATCCGTGTGATATATTCATTCCAGCACTAAGAGTGTCAAAGGTCATCATAAGTTTGTATTCCCAAACCTTTCTATCTTCTCAGATTTGAAGTTAGATTTTAATACCAGTAAATCCATATCCATCATGCTATGACCGGGCATACAAAAGTGTTTTGCCACAGGTAAATCCATTCTTTTTTCTCTTATTGTGTGGCAATGAGAATTCATCCTTGTTCTCAGTTTTTGCCCGGTCTCCCCCACATACAGACCCCCAGTTGGACATTTAGTACATATAATTAGGTACACCACATTAGATGTGATGCAGCTGAAAGTACCTTGGTTCTTGTAGTCCTGATGGGAGTTGGGGATCTTTATCTTGTCCGTGGTCATTATAGATGCACAGGTTTTACACTTCTTCTTGTTGCAAGGAAAGGTTCCTGCAGCTGTTGGGGAGGACAGGGAGCTTCTGACAATGATGCTTCTTAGATTTGGTGGCTGCCTAAAACATAGTAGTGGGGGGGTCTGGAAATATGGATTGTAATTGGGCATCTTTTTGTAGTAAAGGTTGTAGTTTCCGTGCAGCTCCCCTTAGCATCTCCAGATTTGGATTGTAGGTGACCACTAGAGGCACCCGGTTATTTTCTTCTTTAGTTTTGTAATGTAGCAGGTGATTCCTTGATATTCTGGTGGCTCTTGTAATTTGGTTTTCAATTGTTCTTGGATGGTAGCCCTGGTTCAAAAAAGTCTTTCTGAGGCGACCAAGGTGTTCAACTCTATCCATGGGGTTGGAACATATACGGTTGTATCTGATGGCTTGGCTGTAGACAATAGATTTTTTTATGTGTTTTGGATGGAAACTGTCCCATTTAAGGTAATGTTGGACGGTCGATTGGCTTCTGATACAGGGATGTCTCTATTTCATTGTTCTTTAGCTTAATGGTGGTGTCTAAAAAGTTAATTTCAGTGCTGGAGTAGTTGAGTGTTAATTGATGGTTGGATGAAATTGGTTGAACTGTTCATGGAACCTCTTTAGCTGTTGTTCAGACTCCGTCCAGATGATTAAAATGTCATCAATGTAGCGGTAGTAGGCCCGAGGCCTGATGGGACATGAGGACAAAAAGTCGCTTTCAAGCTTGGCCATGAAAAGATTTGCATATTGACCATTTTACTTCCCATAGCTGTGCCAGTCTCCTGAAGATAGATCTTGTTGTCAAATTCAAAGTAATTGTGGGTGAGGATGAATTTTGTGAGTTTCACCACAGAATCAGCATCATTCCCGGTGTTTCCCATGAAGACTTTGCAGGCATTTAATCCATCCTGGTGTGGGATATTAGAGTACAAAGATTCCACGTCCATGGTGGCCAGGATGGTTCCTTCTGGTAGGGGACCTATTGCTGCTAGTTTATTCAGTAGGTCAGTTGTGTCCTGAATGTAGCTGGGTGTATCCTTTACCAGGGGTTTAAGAATGCCCTCTACCCATCCAGATACCTGCTCAGCAAGGGTGTCCACACATGAAATAATCGGCCTCCCTGGATTCCCAGCTTTGTGGATTTTGGGAAGCATGTAAAATGTCCCTGTTCTTGGACTTTCTGGTATCAGGTCATCAGCTCTTATGGATTTGTCAGACAGACAAGATACCAACTTGCTTAGTTCCTTGTAATAGTCCTGTGTAGGGTCCGACTCCAGTTTTCTGTAGTAGCGTGTGTCCGTAAGTTGTCTGTTTGCTTCTTTAATATAGTCTGATGTGTTCATCATGACTATTGCACCTCCCTTGTCCGTTTTTGTTCAGGAATTTTCTGCACATTCCTGAACGTGTGCACTTAGCCTCAGAGACAGAGCCAAATTGAAAAAATCTGACCAGTGTCATTTTATGTGGTAATAACTCTGGAACGCTTTAACAAATTCTATATACAGAGTGCCTCTCCAGAGAAAAAGAGGACTTGAACTCTATAGCGCCACCTGTTGGAAGTAGCGATCCTACAAGTCACAATCAACCCTTTAACGAGTCTTGCAATATGACTTAGGATAAAAGCCAAATCAGTATCTCAATTTGCAGATATGGTGTTTCGGGCTATTTACCCTCGTCAGTACAAAGTATGAGAACTGAACTGATTTGGCTAGATGAGAGGCTCTGGACTGAGGTCTAAGGGGTAAGGTTTCTACATGTGGAGAGTGACATACCAGCTCTGGCTTGTCTAAGTAAGGAGGCTTATTCGCCGTGCAATGCTCCTCTGGGAAATTTAATATGCAAATTGCCTCTTAAGAGAAAAAGAGGACTTGTACTCTATAGCGCCACCTGTTGGAAGTAGCGATCCTACAAGTCACAATCAACCCTTTAATGAGTCTTGCAATATGACTTAGGATAAATATGCAATATGACTTAGCCCGAAACACTGTGTCTGCAAATTGAAATACTTATTTGGCTTTTATCCTAATTCATATTGCAAGACTAGTTAAAGGGATTCTGTCACCCCTTTTTTGTGATATGAGATAAAGAAATCACTCAATAGTGTGTCCCATAAGTAATCTAGTAGTACCTTTCATAGCCCTGGACTCTCTAGCTTTAATGTAAAAATACCTTTGTAATGTGCCTCTAGCTGTATGCAAATCGCTGCGTTCAGGTCCGCTCAGCGGGGCTTATTCCGCTTCTCCACCCCCCTCCTGTCTTGCCCTATGCACTTTTTTAATCTTTAGACTGTGTTCACGTCGGGTTTTCCGAGCGTGCGCATTGAAAAGGCACTCGAACCTGCGCAGTATGCTTTGCCAAACTGTGGGCAAAGCATAATATCAGTATTGTGCATGCGCCGGTATTTTGCCTCACTATCTATGCCCCGGAAGTCTTCTAAGGCAAGCTGTATGTTCCTGGACACCGGAAATCTTACTGAAGCCCTGCACATTACATCGGAAGCTTCAGATAACAAGTTTTCAGACAGAGGTTTGTTATCTGAAGCTTCTGGTGTAATGTGCAGGGCTTCAGTATGATTTCCGGCATCCAGGAACATACAGCTTGCCTTGGAAGACTTCCGGAGCATACATAATGAGGCAAAATACTGGCGCATGCGCAATACTGCTTTTATACTTTGCCCACTGTTAGGTAAAGCATACTGCGCTCGCGCTAGTTCCCTATTCAATGCACACGCGTGGAAACACAACGGAACCTGTGATATTCACAGATGAAGATGCGTACAGCAAGCTGAGGATGGGGGTGGAGAAGGAGAATAAGCCCCACCGAGCGGACCTGAACGCGGCTATTTGCATACAGCTAGATGCACATTACAAAAGTATTTTTGCATCAACGCTGGGGTGTCAGGGCTATGAAAGGTATTACTAGATTATTTATGGGACGCATTATTGAGCTATATCTTTATTTCATATCACAAAAAAGGGGTGACAGATTCCCTATAAAGGATTGATTGTGACTTGTAGGCTTGCTACTTCCAACAGGAGGTGCTATAGAGTTCAAGTCCTCTTTTTCTCTGAAGAGGCATTCTGCATATTACATTTCTCAGAGGAGCATTGCACGGCGAATAAGCCTCCTTACTTTGACAAGCCAGAGCTGGTATGTCACTCTCCACAAGGAGAAACCTTACCCCTTTAACAAATTCTAGTGATTTTGAGATTGTTTTTTCATGACACATTATACTTTATGATAATGGTAAATTTAGGTTTATATGTTTAGTGTTTATTTATAAAAAATACTTGAAATTTGACAAAAATGTAAAAAAATAGCAATTTTCAAACTTTGAATGATTATCCCTTTAACCCCTTCCCGACCTTTGACACAGCGTATGCGTCATGAAAGTCGGTGCCATTCCGACCTATGACGCATACCCTGCGTCATGAAAGGATCTCGTCCCTGCGGGCCGGGAGACCGGGGTCACTCAAAGGTCACCCGACCCGCAGTTACAGGACCCTTTGTGCTTCACCACAGGGGGTTTTCTTAACCCCCCCGTGGCCACGATCGCTCTGACTGGCTGTTAAAAGTGAAACAGCCAATCAGAGCAATGTGTAATATTTCACCAATTTAATTGGTGAAATATTACAATCCAGCCATGGCCGATGCTGCAATAGCATCTGCCATGGCTGGACACCGAGCACTGACCCCCCACACGTACTCACGGCGGCGATCGGCCGCCGCCACCGAAAGATGGCAGCGGTCTGTCACCGCCGCCACTAACAGCTCCCCTCGTCCTGGCCTCCGCTGCCCCCACCTTCCTATCCCCCCCCTAACCTTCCGACCCCCCTACTCACCTCTCCCGATCCACCGATGTCCCTGGATCGGTCCCGGCGTCCGCCCGGGCCTCTTCATGGGCGCCGCCATCTTGGAAAATGGCGGGCGCATGCGCAGTGCGCCCGCCAGCCGGCGCATGCGCAGTGCGCCCCCCAGTGTTCAAAAATTTATTTTGATCACTGTGATAAACTGTCACAGTGATCAAAATAAAAAAAAGTAAATGAACCCCCCCTTTATCATAGGTAGGGACAAATAAAAAAATAAAGAATTTTTTTTTTTTCCTAGCGGATTTTGCTGCTGATCCGCAGCTGATTTTGCTGCGGATCCGCGGCGGATATTGCTGCGGGTCCGCGGCGGATTTTGCTGCTGATCCGCGGCAGATTTTGCTGCTGGTCCCGGCGGATTTTGCTGCTGATCCGCGGCGGATTTTGCTGCTGATCCGCGGCGGATATTGCTGCTGATCCGCGGAAGATATTGCTGCTGATTCGCGGCGGATTTTGCTGCGGATCCGCGGCGGATTTTGCTGCTGATCCGCGGCGGATTTTGCTGCGGATCCGCGGCGGATATTGCTGCGGATCCACGGCGGATTATGCTGCTGATCCGCGGCGGATTATGCTGCGGATCCGCGGCGGATTATGCTGCTGATCCGCGGCAGATTATGCTGCTGATCCGCGGCGGATTTTGCTGCTGATCCGCGGCGGATTTTGCTGCTGATCCGCGGCGGATTTTGCTGCTGATCCGCGGCGGATTTTGCTGCGGATCCGCGGCTGATTTTGCTGCGGATCCGCGGCTGATTTTGCTGCGGATCCGCGGCTGATTTTGCTGCGGATCCGCGGCTGATATTGCTGCTGATCCGCGGCGGATTTTGCTGCGGATCCGCGGCGGATATTGCTGCGGATGCTCGGCGGATTATGCTGCTGATCCGCGGCGGATTATGCTGCGGATCCGCGGCGGATTATGCTGCTGATCCGCGGCGGATTATGCTGCTGATCCGCGGCGGATTTTGCTGCTGATCCGCGGCGGATTTTGCTGCTGATCCGCGGCGGATTTTGCTGCTGATCCGCGGCGGATTTTGCTGCGGATCCGCGGCGATTTTGCTGCGATCGCGGATTTGCTCGATCCGCGCTGATTTTGCTGCGGATCCGCGGCTGATATTGCTGCGATCCGCGGCGGATATTTGCTGCGACCGCGGCGGATATTGCTGCTGATCGCGGATATGCTGCTGATCCGCGGCGGATTTATGCTGCGGATCCGCGGCGGATTTTGCTGCTGATCCGCGGCGGATTATGCTGCTGATCCGCGGCGGATTTTGCTGCTGATCCGCGGCGGATTTTGCTGCTGATCCGCGGCGATTTTGCTGCGATCCGCGGCGATTTTGCTGCGGATCCGGGCTGATTTTGCTGCGGATCCGCAGCGGATTTGCTGCGGATCCGCGGCGATTTTGCTGCGATCCGCGGCGGATATTGCTGCTGAATCCGCGGAAGATATTGCTGCTGATCCGCGGTAGGATTTGCTGCTGATCCGCGGCGGATTTTGCTGCGATCCGCGGCGGATTTTGCTGCTGATCCGCGGCGGATTTGCTGGTGATCCGCGACGATTTTGCTGCTGATCCGCGGCGGATTTGCTGCGATCCGCGGCGATTTTGCTGCGATCCGCGGCTGATTTTGCTGCGGATCCGCGGCTGATATTGCTGCTGTCCGCGGCGGATTTGCTGCTGATCCGCGGCGGATATTGCTGCTGATCCGCGGCGGATTTTGCTGCGATCCGCGGAAGATATTGCTGGATCCGCGGTGGTATTCTGAAGGGCCTGACCGCGGCGCAGTTTGCTGCTGATCCGCGGCGGATTTTGCTGCGGATCCGCGGCGGATATTGCTGGTGATCCGCGACAGATTTTGCTGCTGATCCGCGGCGGATGTTGCTGCTGATCCGCGGCGGATTTTGCTGCTGATCCGCGGCTGATTCTGCTGCGGATCCGCGGCAGATATTGCTGCGGTCCGCGGCGGATATTGCTGCTGATCCGCGGCGGATATTGCTGCTGATCCGCGGCTGATTTTGCTGCGGATCCGCGGCAGATATTGCTGGGGATCCTCGCGACGTGCCGTCATTCAGTGAAGGAGCCTCGGACACGGGCTGCAGCGTCTGGCTCCGTCACCGCTAGCACATATGAATCATCTGCTGATTCATCTGCGCTAGCGGGTATAGCATAACGCGATCGCGTTATGCTATACCGTTACCAGCCGGTCAACACTACGTGTTGAACAGGCTGGTAAAACGCAATATGAACCCAGCCTTAGGGTTAGGGTTAGCATTAGGGTTAAGGTTAGAATTAGGGTTAGGGCTGGAATTTGGGTTAGTGTTGGAATTAGGGTTAGGCTTGTGGTTAGGTTTATGTTAGAGTTGGGATTAGGGTTAGGGGTGTGTTGGGGTTAGGGTTATGGTTAGGGTTTGTATTAGGGTTAGGTGTGTGTAGGGGTTAGGGTTGGGGTTAGGGGTGTGTTGGGGTTAGGGTTGGAGTTAGAATTGAGGGATTTCCACTATTTAGGCACATCAGGGGGTCTCCATACGCGACATGGCGCCACCATTGATTCCTGCAAATTTTGCGTTCAAAAAGTCAAACAGTGCTCCCTTTATTCCAAGCCCCGACGTATGCCCAACAGTGGTTTATCCCCACATATGGGGTATCAGCGTACTCGGGAAAAATTGCACAACAACTTTGGGGGTTCTAATTTCTCCTGTTAACATTGGGAAAAAAAATTGGGGACTAAAAAATTATTTTTGTGGAAAAAAAAGATTTTATATTTTCACGGCTCTGCGTTATAAACTTCTGTGAAGGACTTGGAGATTCAAAGTGCTTATCACACATCTATAGGAGTTCCTTAGGGGATCTAGTTTCCAAAATGTGGTCACTTGTGGGGAGTTTCTACTGTTTAGGCACATCAGGGACTCTGCAAACGTAACATGACGCCCGAAGACCATTCCATCAAGTGGGCATTTCAAAACGTCACTACTTCCCATCCGAGCCCCGACGTGTGCCCATACAGTAGTTTTCTCCCACATATGGGGTATCAGCGTACTCAGGACAAATTGGACAACAACTTTTAGTGTCTAATTTCTCATGTTACCCTTGGGAAAATAAAAAAATTGGGGACTAAAAGATCCTGATTGTGGAAAAAATATGATTTTTTTATTTTCATGCCCGGGCGTTATAAACTTCTGTGTAGCCCTTGGGGGTTCAAAGTGCTCACCACACATCTAGATAACTTCTTTGCGGGGTCTAGTTTCCAAAATAGGGTCACTTGGGGGGGTTTCTACTGTTTAGGCACATCATGGGCTCTGCAAACGTAACAAGATGCCCGCAGACCATTCCATCAAGTCGGCATTTCAAAGCGTCACTACATCCCTTCCGAGCCCTGACGTGTGCCCAAACAGTGGTTCCCCCCCACATATGGGGTACTAGCGTACTCAGGAATAACTGGACAACAACTTTTGGGGTCCAATTTCTCCTGTAACCATTGTGAAAATAAAAAATAGTGGGCTAAAAAATCATTTTTTGAGAAAAAAAATGATTTTTTATTTTCACGGCTCTGCGTTATAAACTTCTGTGAAGCACCTGGGGGTTCAAAGTGCTCACTATGCATCTAGATAAGTTCCTTAGGGCGTCTAGTTTCCAAAATGGGGTCACTTGTGGGGAGCTCCAATGTTTAGGCACACAGGAACTGTCCAAATGCGACATGGCAACCGCTAAATATTCCAGCATATTTTCCATTCAAAAAGTCAAATGGCGCTCCTTCCCTTCTGAGCCCTGCCGTGCGCCCATACAGTGGTTTATGACCACATATGAGGTATCTGTGTACTCAGGAGAAATTGCCCACCACATTTTAGGATCCAATTTATACTGTTGCCCATGTGAAAATGAAAAAAACTGAGGCTAAAAGAAATTTTTTGTGAAAAAAAAGTACTTTCTTTTTTTTAAGGATCAATTTGTGAAGCACCTGGGGGTTCAAAGTGCTCACTATGCATCTAGATAAGTTCCTTAGGGGGTCTAGTTTCCAAAATGGGGTCACTTGTGGGGGAGCTCCAATGTTTAGGCACACAGGGACTCTCCAAATGCGACATGGCAACCGCTAAATATTCCAGCATATTTTCCATTCAAAAAGTCAAATGGCGCTCCTTCCCTTCTGAGCCCTGCCGTGCGCCCATACAGTGGTTTATGACCACATATGAGGTATCTGTGTACTCAGGAGAAATTGCCCAACAAATTTTAGGATCCAATTTATACTGTTGCCCATGTGAAAATGAAAAAAACTGAGGCTAAAAGAAATTTTTTGTGAAAAAAAAAGTACTTTCTTTTTTTAAGGATCAATTTGTGAAGCACCTGGGGGTTCAAAGTGCTCACTATGCATCTAGATAAGTTCCTTAGGGGTCTAGTTTCCAAAATGGGGTCACTTGTGGGGGAGCTCCAATGTTTAGGCACACAGGGACTCTTCAAATGCGACATGGCAACCGCTAAATATTCCAGCATATTTTCCATTCAAAAAGTCAAATGGCGCTCCTTCCCTTCTGAGCCCTGCCGTGCGCCCATACGGTGGTTTATGACCATATATGAGGTATCTGTGTACTCAGGAGAAATTGCCCAACAAATTTTAGGATCCAATTTATACTGTTGCCCATGTGAAAATGAAAAAAACTGAGGCTAAAGAAATTTTTTGTGAAAAAAAAGTACTTTCATTTTTTTAAGGATCAATTTGTGAAGCACCTGGGGGTTCAAAGTGCTCACTATGCATCTAGATAAGTTCCTTAGGGGGTCTAGTTTCCAAAATGGGGTCACTTGTGGGGGAGCTCCAATGTTTAGGCACACAGGGACTCTCCAAATGCGACATGGCAACCGCTAAATATTCCAGCATATTTTCCATTCAAAAAGTCAAATGGCGCTCCTTCCCTTCTGAGCTCTGCCGTGCGCCCAAACAATGGTTTATGACCACATATGAGGTATCTGTGTACTCAGGAGAAATTGCCCAACAAATTTTAGGATCCAATTTATACTGTTGCCCATGTGAAAATGAAAAAACTGAGGCTAAAAGAAAATTTTTGTGAAAAAAAAGTACTTTCTTTTTTTTACAGATCAATTTGTGAAGCATCTGGGGGTTCAAAGTGATCACTAAGCATCTAGATAAGTTCCTTAGGGTGTCTAGTTTCCAAAATGGGGTCACTTGTGGGGGAGCTCCAATGTTTAGGCACACAGGGACTCTCAAATGCAACATGGCAACCGCTAAATATTCCAGCATATTTTCCATTCAAAAAGTCAAATGGTGCTCCTTCCCTTCTGAGCCTTGCCGTGCGCCCATACAGTGGTTTATGACCACATATGAGGTATCTGTGTACTCAGGAGAAATTGCCCAACAAATTTTAGGATCCAATTTATACTGTTGCCCATGTGAAAATTAAAAAACTGAGGCTAAAAGAAAATTTTTGTGAAAAAAAAGTACTTTCTTTTTTTTACAGATCAATTTGTGAAGCATCTGGGGGTTCAAAGTGATCACTAAGCATCTAGATAAGTTCCTTAGGGTGTCTAGTTTCCAAAATGGGGTCACTTGTGGGGAGCTCCAATGTTTAGGCACACAGGGACTCTCCAAATGCAACATGGCAACCGCTAAATATTCCAGCATATTTTCCATTCAAAAAGTCAAATGGTGCTCCTTCCCTTCTGAGCCTTGCCGTGCGCCCATACAGTGGTTTATGACCACATATGAGGTATCTGTGTATTCAGGAGAAATTGCTCAACAAATTTTAGGATCCATTTTATCCTGTTGCCCATGTAAAAATGAAAAAAATGATGCTAAAAGAAAATTTTTGTTGGAAAAATTAAAATGTCCATTTTTTCCTTCCACGTTGCTTTAGTTCCTGTGAAGCACCTGAAGGGTTAATAATCTTCTTGAATGTAGTTTTGAGTAGCTTGAGGGGTGCAGTTTTTATAAAGTTGTCACTTTTGGGTATTTTCTGCCATATAGACCCCTCAAAGTGACTTCAAATGTGAGGTGGTCCCTAAAAAAAATGGTTTTGTAAATTTTGCTGTAAAAATGAGAAATCGCTGGTCAACTTTTAACCCTTATAACTTCCTAACGAAAAAAAATTTTGTTCCCAAAATTGTGATGATGTAAAGTAGACATGTGGGAAATGTTATTTATTAAGTATTTTGTGTCACATAACTCTATGGTTTAACAGAATAAAAATTCAAAATTTGAAAACTGCGAAATTTTCAAAATTTTCGCCAAATTTCCATTTTTTTCACAAATAAACGCAAAAATTATCAACCTAAATTTACCACTAACATGAAGCCCAATATGTCACGAAAAAACAATCTCAGAATCGCTAGGATCCGTTGAAGAGTTCCTGAGTTATTACCTCATAAAGGGACACTGGTCAGAATTGCAAAAAATGGCAAGGTCTTTAAGGTCAAAATAGGCTGGGTCTTGAAGGGGTTAATTCAGATAGTCATACCATAGCAAAACATTAATAAATAACATTTCCCACACGTCTGTTTTACATCAGCACCATTTGTAAAATGTTATTTTATTTTGTTAGCATTTTAGGAGGTTTAAAAATATAACAGCAATTTTTCTTTTTTTCCTGGAAATTTACAAAATTATTTTTTTAGGGACCTATCCAGGTTTGAAGTGACTTTAGGGGTCTTATATATTGGAAAAACCCCAAAAGTGTACAATATTAGAAACAGTACCTCCTGACATACTGAAAACTACTGTCAGGTAGTTTATTAACCATTCAGTTGCTTTTCAGGAATTAATACAAAGTGTCATGAAGGGAATGAAAAAGTTGATTTTTACCCCCTAAATGTCATTGACTTTTGAACAGGTCAGTGAAGCCGGCAGACTCTAAGGCCGCTATTTGCTCGTGAATTGCCATGGCAAACCTCAAGACCACACAATCATGATCTCAGGGTGCCGATGGGGATCAAGAGGAGAGAAGCCACACTCTTTTAAACATTTATATGATATAGTCACTATTGACAGCAGCATCTAAGGGGTTAAACAGATTTGGACGGTAACAATACTGATCGTGGCTGATGCAGCAAGTTGTCCGCTATAGTGGACAGCCGACAGCTGCTGGATTGTTACCTGTGTGGGGATGCTATTCTATTATATCTCAGGTCAGTTAAAAGATGTATTGACGGTCATTAAAGGGTTAAGCTTTTAGGGTTTTATTTCATATTTTTAAACATTTTTTTCTTTTTACTGTTATTGTTAGCCCCTTTAGAGGACTTGAAGATGTGATCATCCGATCGCTCATGCTATCTACTGTACAGTGATGTGACAGCATTGCTGCATGTAGCAGAAATTATGGCGTCCTTTGAAGCTCAGCCACAGGCAGGGTTTCAAATAAGCTCCATAATAACAGGTACGAGGGTCATCAGCTGACCCCGGCTGTCATGACAACCCATCGGTAACCGGCAATCATGCCACGGGCACGCCAATGGGCAGAGAAAATGAGGCAACTGCACATTGGCAAGTGTTAAATGCTGATGTCAGACATTACACAGCCATCACTTGCTGTGTAGGGTTTCCGACATGCACTGAACATGCGCGGAGGATGTCGTGAAGGGGCTATCTATTTATATATAATATGTAAACTTTATGAGAAGAAATAGAAAATTAACCTGGCAGATAATGGTTGTGTGTCACAGACAGGATTTGCCTCTAACAACAGGAAGGGCCAGAGAATTGAGGGTGAGGTGAGTATAATAATTTTGTTTTATCCTTTTGATCTTACTTTATGGCTCAGAAAAGTGGCCACAATTTGGTTGAATTCTTGTGGAAGTGAATTACTAAAATTTAGCATTTTGGGGAAAGCTGATGTCTGTAAAATTCAAGTAGAATTCAATTCACTTAGAATGTATTTGTTCATCTCTACTTGCTTTTAGTTTTTCATCATTTACAAAAAATATTTTTTTAAATCTACAATATTTATTTATTAAAGCTACTGGAATATGCAATCCTTTGATCCCTTAAATAATACACAGCACTACTTTGGTAATACAGTGTTATACAGACAGGAGACCATAACACGTAAGCTTTAGTACATGACAAAAACGGTGGCCATTCTTAGGCATTTGATTGTCATAGCAACTAATCATACACATTCCACAGGCTGGGAACCTACGGTGTATATAAGCATTTCAGGATTGTATAATGAATGCATGCATACTGTCATTACACTATGTAACATTAGCTTTCCCTCTATGTAGGAAAACATTATTTTAAGCAGTAGTTCAAGTGAATTGGCTCTGAAATGTTAAGTATATGTATATCAATGAAAACACCATATAGCTAAAATAATCACTGATACTCCACTTTAGGATGGAGACACACTTGCCGTATAAGAAAACAGTCTGATTTTGATGGCCGAGAAACGCACCAATGTTCTCCGTACGGTGATCAGTATGTAATCCGTTTGCAATGCGATGAAGCGATTTCCTCGCATCTTTGTATCCATGTGACATCCGTATGTCATGCATATGCTGTGATTTTATCGTAGACTTGCAAAATGGACATATAACGGATCCATGGCCTGAAATTAATTCAAATCCTAATCATCAACCCTATTTATTAGCTCAACAACAGGTTCCGCCCTCCAATCTTTGCATTAGAGTCTGTGCTTGTGTTGTGGTATTGCTGCTTTGTGTCAAACATGTCAGACAGGCTTACTTTCAACACTACTGAGCAGGTTCTTTTCCACTGGGTTTTGCCCCAACGTTTTTGGGAGCCTTACCCAGTGATTGTGGAACCGAGGAGGCGGAGACGAATGTGGGTACATCTGCTTTTGAGGCGACGGGTGACTAAAGGACATTACCACCATCGCGCAGGGAGGGAGCTCACTGCATGCTTCCCTGAGACCCTCAGAACAGCGCAATGTTATCACGCTGTTCCGAGGGCCTCCTCGCTGCAGGCCCCAAGATCCAAGATGGCCACGGGGTCCTTCTGGGTCCTGCAGGCAGGCGATTTCCTCAGTGCCTGCTGATAGTAGGCGCTGAGAAAGCCTCCTGCACTGCCTGTCAGATCTGTGATCTGACACAGTGCTGTGCACAGTGTCAGATCTGCGATCTGACACTATACAGTGATGTCTCACCCTGGGACAAAGTTAAAAAAAATAAAAATTAACATGTGTAAAAAAAAAAAATCTTAAATAAAGAAAAAAAAATATTCCCCAATAAATTT
>JARQOD010000001.1:84868478-84910466 GCA_033576555.1 Oophaga sylvatica
GGAGAAGAACATTCGTGCTGATGCTCTGTCTCGCTCCGTGGTGTCCTCTGAGGAGGTGGAGGAGGAGCCTCGGCTGATTGTCCCCACAGAGAGCCTAAGAACTGTGGCCCCGGTTTCGCTTGATCTGTGCCTCCGGGCAAGACTTTTGTGCCCATCAATTTGCGACCGGAGGTTCTCTCTTGGGCACACTCGTCCAGGGTGGGTGGACATTTTGGGGCAAAGAGGACATCTGAGTTGCTGGCGAGGACATACTGGTGGCCACATATGGTCCGTGACGTCAGGGAATACGTTCAGGCATGCGTCTCCTGCACCAAGAATAAGTCCCCTCGACAACGGCCAGCTGGGTTACTCTTTCCTTTACCGGTGGCAGACAGGCCCTGGGAGATGGTCGGGATGGATTTTGTGGTTGGCTTACCCAAGTCTCGGGGCTGCACCATCATCTGGGTGATAACCGACCACTTCTCCAAAATGGTGCACTTGGTGCCGTTATCACGGTTACCGTCTGCACGGGCCTTGGCAGCATTATTCATTAGGCATATTTTCCGCCTACACGGTATGCCAGACAAAATTGTTAGTGATCGAGGTCCCCAGTTTGCGTCTCGGTTCTGGAGAGAGCTGTGTCGTTTACTCAGCATTGAGTTGAATCTCTCCTCTGCATACCATCCCGAGACGAATGGGTTGGTAGAGAGGGCCAACCAGACCTTGGTCACATACTTGCGACATTTTGTCTCTGCCAGGCAGGATGACTGGGCATCCTTGCTACCGTGGGCTGAGTTTGCTCTAAATAATGCTGTGGCTGACTCCACCGGACAGACCCCATTCCTCCTGAACTACGGTCAGCATCCGCGGGTACCAGTCCCTATGCCCGTGTCTTCCGCCGATTCCAGGGTGGCAGACTGGGCTGTGGAGGCACGGGACATTTGGGACCGCACTCAGGATGCCATTCAGGCCTCCAAAGAGAGGATGAGGTCTTCGGCCGATGCCCATCGGCGCCCCGCTCCTACGTTTGCTCCGGGTGACCTAGTGTGGCTTTCTGCCCGAAACATCAGGCTACGGGTAGAGTCCACCAAGTTGGCACCTTGCTTTTTGGGCCCCTTTAAAGTTCTTGAGCAGGTGAACCCGGTAGTTTACCGCCTAGCCCTTCCGCCTCGCCTTGGTATCACTGACACCTTTCACGTGTCCCTCTTGAAACCCGTGGCCATTTCCCGGTTTTCCGAGTCATCTGCTGGGACGTCGGGTTCATCTACCGACGATCATGAGGTGAACGCCATTGTTGGGTGCAAAGTGGTACGAGGCAAAAAATTTCATTTGGTGGATTGGAGGGGTTATGGGCCTGAGGATAGATCCTGGGAGCCTGCCGAGCATGTTCACGCTCCGCAGCTCATCGCTGCCTTTGAGCGCAGCGAGGCCCAGAGAAGGGGGGGCAATGTTAGGGTTCGATTTCCCGCTGTTGCACAAGGGGAGTCTCGAACCCATCCCGCTGCGGTCTCCCATTCATCTCCGGCCGCAGTGGAGCCTGCTCAGCAGAGGCGTCGGTCCAGGCGTCTTGCCCACTCCACTACTGGGCAGTGACTTGTTGCTGCCTTTCCTGGATCTGCTATTATAGCCAATGCTGGAGCAGACGTCTTTGGGACAAAGTACTGCATTTTCCCTTCTGAGCATGCCCAGAGTGAGATCTCTCATTGGAGATCAGGGGTCACATGCTCAGGTACTGGAGCAGCTCCTATTGGTCCGCCAGGAAGGTCCTGTTACTACGAGTCTTCTGGAACAGGTTTCTCATTGGTCCTTGTTCCTGGAAGGTCCTGTAGCTGTTGCTATAAAAGGTTAGCATGGCTGGGCCGCCATGCGCTAATATCAACCATTGTATGCTATGCGCCAGTGTGGTCATGCGTGTGTGTGGTTAGGGACCCGGCTGAAATAAGCCACTAGAATACCGACTTAATCGGTGAGGAGTTTGGTGTGCTAGCTGGTCAGGGTCGGTGTCCTAGATGCCCTAGATTACCGGCATAACCGGTGAGGAGTTTGATTGCCGTATTCAGGGTCTGGCGTTCAGACGCCATAGATTGCAGGTGACTCCCGCCAGGACATTAGCGCATGACCACGTATTATGCTCGCTTAGCAATTATCCGTGTACCTGAGAGCCTGACAGGACACGGTACTTTTTCTCAGCGGCTCTGTGACGTAACAGGGTTCGCTTTTGACGCTGACAGCGCCCTAGCGTTTTACTTTGCGGCTCACTGAAGTTAAGTGAGTTCGCACCTATCGCCATATAGCGCTGTGGCATCCCGTTAGCGGCTCTGGGGATTAACAGAGTTCGCACTTACTGCCACAACGCGCTACGGCGTTTATTTTTGCGACTCTGCGGGATAACAGAGTTCGCTACTTTCGCCATCTTATTAGCAGCTGGCTTCACCTGCACGGTGGACCCCGGGCTGCGAACGCACCTCTCTATTATATCTATTAGGTGCGTTCCGCAGACCCTAACAAAGACTTTGCAGGCATTTAATCCATCCTGGTGTGGGATATTAGAGTACAAAGATTCCACATCCATGGTGGCCAGGATGGTTCCTTCTGGTAGGGGACCTATTGCTGCTAGTTCATTCAGTAGGTCAGTTGTGTCCTGAATGTAGCTGGGTGTATCCTTTACCAGGGGTTTAAGAATACCCTCTACCCATCCAGATACCTGCTCAGTAAGGGTGTCCACACATGAAATAATCGGCCTCCCTGGATTCCCAGCTTTGTGGATTTTGGGAAGCATGTAGAATGTCCCTGTTCTTGGACTTTCTGGTATCAGGTCATCGGCTCTTATGGATTTGTCAGACAGACAAGATACCAACTTGCTTAGTTCCTTGTAATAGTCCTGTGTAGGGTCCGACTCCAGTTTTCTGTAGTAGCGTGTGTCCGTAAGTTGTCTGTTTGCTTCCTTCATGTAGTCTGATGTGTTCATCATGACTATTGCACCTCCCTTGTCAGCAGGTTTAATGATGATTTCTTTGTTGGTTTTCAGAGACTGTATGGCCTTTCTCTCCTGGGCACTGATGTTGGATGCTTGTCTCTTGTTGGTGGCTATGATGGTGGATTTTATCAAATGTCTGAATGAGTCTATATATAGATACACATCTTTCCTATAGAATAATACAGCTACTAGTGCTAATAACAATATAGTAGCTGTCATGAAAGTACGGCAAAAGATATCAAAATTAGCTGCAGATTATAAAGCTGTACTTACTAGGCTAAGGCTGAAAGCAGTGTTCACCGTGCCCCGCGCCCCTATGCACGTTTCGAAATAACTTTGCTTCCTGACGAAGTTATTTTGGCAGTGTGTATATTTAATTCCCTGAATAATATTGGCCTGGCTTTTTGTTATTTTGGCTTGTGGTGCTCTATATATATTTTTATGTAATTATTTATGAAATAAAGTTTACATTTTTTCAAGAAAACTCTTTGGTAACTCCTTTTTCTTCACTCCTTTTGGATATGATTTGAACTTGGAATTACAATTACGTTATTAATATATAGTAACATAGTTATTAAGGTTGAAGGAAGACTTTAAGTCCATCTAGTTCAACCCATATCCTATCCTAACCTGCCCTAACATGTTGATCCAGAGGAAGGCAAAAAAATCCCAAGTGGCAACAGAAAGCTTGACATTGGGGAAAAAATTCCTTCCCGACTCCACATACGGCAATCAGACTAGCTCCCTGGATCAATGCAATATCTAGGAAACTAGTGAATATAGCCTGTAATATTATACTTTTCAAGAAAGGCACCCAGTCCCTTGTTAAATTTTAGTAGGAATCACTCATTACAACATTAGATGGCAGAGATTTCCATAGTCTCACTGCTCTTACAGTAAAGAATCTGGATCTGTGATTATGACTAAACCTTCTTTCCTCCAGACGTAGAGGATGCCCCCTTGTCCCCGTCACAGGTCTAAGAGTAAAAAGATCATTAGAAAGGTCTTTGTACTGTCCCCTCATTTATTTATACATTGTAATAAGATCACCCCTAAACCTTCGTTTCTCCAAACTAAATAACCCCAAGTGTAATAACCTGTCCTGGTGTTGTCTTTCTTATACACTGGAGACCAGAACTGTACACAGTATTCTAAGTGTGGTCGCACCAGTGACTTGTATAGAGGTAAAATTATGTTCTCCTCATGAGCATCTATGCCTCTTTTAATGCATCCCATTATTTTATTTGCCTTGGCAGCAGCTGCCTGACATTGGCCTCTAAATGTGAGTTTGTCGTCCACCCATCACCCAGGTCTTTTTCAGTGACAGTTTTGCCCAGTGTTTTACAATTAAGCACATAATTATACATCTTGTTTGTTCTACCCAAGTGCATGACCTTACATTTATCCCCATTAAAGCTCATTTGCCATTTATCAGCCCAAGCTTCTAGTTTACATAAATCCTCCTGTAATATAAAATTATCCTCCTCTGTATTTATTACCCTGCAGAGTTTAGTGTCATCTGCAAATATTGAAATACTAATCTGTAGGCCCCCTACAAGGTCATTAATAAATATGTTAAAGAGAAGCAGCCCCAATACTGACCCCTGTGGTACCCCACTGCTAACCGTGACCCAGACTGAGTGTGCTCCATTAATAACCACCCTTTGTTTCCTATCCATGAGCCAGTTCTTAACCCACTTACACATATTTTCCCCTATCCCCATTGTTCTCATTTTTTGTGTCAACCTTTTGTGTGGCACCGTATCAAATGCTTTTGAGAAGTCCATGAACACCACGTCCACTGCGTTCCCTTGGTCCAGTCCGGAACTTACCCCTTCATAAAAGATAATCAGATTAGTCTGACAAGAACGGTCCCTCGTAAACCCATGCTGATACTGTGTCATGAGGTTATTCAGCCTCAGATACTCCAATATAGTAACCCTTAAAAAACCCTATGTTGAGTTATTGGATTGCTATTGATCTATTTAAATTGAATAAGGAATTGTTGGATGTTTAACATGTATGTATGTACACTACCGTTCAAAAGTTTGGGATCACACAGACAATTTTGTGTTTTCCATGAAAACTCATACTTTTATTACTCAAATCAGTTGCCAAATGAATTTAAAATCTAGTCCAGACATTGACAAGGTTCGAAAAAAAGATTTTTATTTGAAATGATAAGATTCTCAACTATCTCAAAGTAAGGTCAGGTTTATAGCTTCTCTAATCAGCCAAACTGTTTTCAGCTGTGGTAACATACTTGCACATACTTGCACAGGGGTTTTCAAGGGTATTCTAATCATCCATTATCCTTCTTACACAGTTAGAAAACACAAAGTACCATAAGAACACTGTGGAGTGATGGTTGTTGGAAATGGGCCTCTATACACTTATGAAGATATTGCATTACAAGCCAGACGTTTGCAGCTAGAATAGTCATTTACCACATTAACAATGTATAGAGTGTATTTCTGAATCATTTAATGTTCACTGGAAAAAAACTGTGCTTTTCTTTCAAAAATAAGGAAATTTCTAAGTGACCCCAAACTTTTGAACGGTAGTGTATGTATATATAATGTATATATATATATATATATATATATATATATATACATATATATGTATATATATATATATATATCTTGAAAAAAATCCCCTTCTGCAGGTAGGTGCTGGCGGTGGCTCCAGCTCTGCAGCATGATCGCATGTGTAATGTATATGTAATCCATTTCTTTAAAGTTTTCATTAAGTTCCTTAAAAAATAAACACAGTTTGAAAATGGCACCGGTCACATCTGCACAGTAGCATCTATTGGTGATCCGATAGCTGCTACTGCACAGGTGGCACCATCTTGCTAGAGAAAAAAAATTTCCACCTCCAAGATCGCGCAGGTGGTGCCTGCGCAGTAGGAGCTATAGGCAATCGCCGATAGCTACTATTGCTCAGGCACTGACAGCTCCATCTTGCTGAAGTAAAAAAAATCCTACTCCAGAATGGCGCCACCGACACCTGTGCAGTAGGAGCTATCTGTCATCTTTTAAGAGGAAGTTTTTTTTCTCTAGAAAAATGGAGCCGCCGGGGCCTGAGCAGTAGTAGCTATTGGATCACTGATAGATGCTACTGCACAAGCAGCGCCATTTTCAAACTGATTTTTTTTTTTATTTAAGGATAACTGTGATGATACTGCAAGCTTCATTTCTTGTGCTGTTTCCAGAACTTTCCCCATAGTACTACAACCCCCACCGTTTTGCAAGCACAGGGCAAAGTTACCCCTCCCTCCTTTTCTCTGCAGCTCACGCTTCCCTTCCCCCCTCCCAACCTGCAGTCAAGCTCAGTGTAACCTGAGCTACCAGTGCTGGAAGTTTTGCCGCTTCACCGCAGGGGTCCCTATTGTCAGCAACATGTGCTGTCCCTACCCTAGCAGCCATTTTGGAGACTTCATTCTGTTTTGGTTATAACACGGTGGGGATTTGCGTCAGAAACACGAAAGTTACTGTTTTGAAGCCTGTGTCCATGGGCATCGTTCCCGTGGTACTGGTGAACCCGTAACTCCAACAGAACCCGAGAAATGGAATTCTCGGATCCCCCACAAACTAGGTCATCCAAGTTTGGGCTCATTGGAACCGTCATTTTAAAGTAAGATCATTGATAGGTCTGCCGTTATTCTGCTAGGTTCACAGGACGAGGGATGGATCTTATGATATTTCAGAGCTCAAATCATACACTTCTGTCCCTGGGAGGTGGCCAGAAAAACCCTCCCCTTTTCGTGAGGTCAGCAGCCCCAGGTATAAGTCTGGCAGTGAGCCCCCCTTGGCAGTTCCTTGCTGTGACGTCTTGACTAAGAGATCTGCAAATGAACTATGACGTGTGGCTCCTTCCCCCAGCCTGGCTTGCCTGTAAATGATCTAACAACCATGTGAGTGATTTTCATCGTTAATCCTATTTTATTTTATAACTGCATTTGTACATAACGATATTGTCTCAGTTTGTTCCATCTTTTTATATTGTATAAGCACTGCCTGTTTTTTAAGGAATAAACCTATAAAATTATTAGTTTGATTCTCCTGCTCTATAAACTAATTTGCACGCGCCTGAGGTACTACGCTACTGTTTTGGGGTTGCTACGGACCCTCTTGATAAATTGTTCCAAGTAAACCGTGGCTGGTGGCAGCTATAAAGAAGGGGTGTAAAGTGTTGACCTATGGGGTGGCGTTGGCGGTGACGGAGCGGGTTTTATAAGTGTATTACCCGGCTGCGGCTCTGAGTAATTATAATTCCCTCACTGCAGCGTACCCAATAGCCAGCACACATCCAAGTGACCCGCCTGGCGACTAATTATCCTAGGTGCAGTTCCCTGACTGACCTGAGGGTAAGGGGGCGCCAGAGAGCTGCAAGTTCCCAAGTGGAAGTGGGATAATTATAAATCCCTGCAGTTTACTGGGTCGGACGGCAGCAGCCGTCGTGTGTGTGCACCGTTTCATCACATATTGGTGGCAGCGGTGGGATCACAAGCCGTGATACCCCGGGCTACCGGGTGGCGGACCGTGTGCCCGTTCATCACATATTGGTGGCAGCGGTGGGATCACAAGCCGTGATACCCCGGGCTACCATGTGGCGGACCGTGTGCCCGTTCGTCACAATAACAAATAAATGAATTACAGTACATACACATACACAAGTGATTATTCTGCAGAACTGGCGCCACCGCTAGAACCTGCCTGCAGAAGGGAATTTTTTTTTTAAGAGATATATTATATATATATATTCATTTATTATGTAAACTACGTGGCAGGTCACAGAGGGATCAGTGACCTGTGAGAAGCCATACAGATGAATAGCTAATCAGAGCACCACATGAAGACCCCCCACAGGCCGCCCCAGGACACGAGCAGATCATTAACTGAAAACTGAAAATAAAGATTACACAACAACCACAAGACAGATTTCATCAACCCAGGTATCATTTTAAGGCCGGGATCACACATGCAAGAAACTCGCACGGCACTCGGACCAGAACGTGTGGCTGCATGTAATTCTAGGCTGCCGCGCTCTCCGGCCCTAGTGCCGGCAGCAGTGCGTGGTATTGCGGTGCGAGACTCGTGCGAGTTTCTCGAATGTGTGATCCTGGCCTAATCAAAATAATGGAGCCAATCTGACACTGTCTGTACGTTCCTGTGCACAATCCTGCTGACAGGTTTCCTTTAAACTGTGAGTATATGCCAGCTCTAAAGTATGCTCTCCCTCCTATAGCAACTCTCTGAACTGGCTCCTGAGGACAGTGTGCCGAGCATTGCGTCAGACCTAATGATGCAATGAGACTGCCCAAATCACAGTAATGCCAGTAGCCAACATGGCTATGGCATTCCCGCGTATGTCAGGTAATCCCCTCATTTTTATTGGCTGTCTAACAGGCGCAAAACATGCGCTTCGAGAATTCGAGCATGGTGATACCACTCAATAACGAGTATCAAGCAGTGGCGAACACACTTACTAATTCACACCAGGGAGGACGCTCCCCAGGGTGTGTAGTCGCGCGGAGACCCCGGGCTGAGTGCACATCTTCACTTGCAAGCCCTCACAGCACCACCCAGCACTTACTTCTGGAGCGCTCAATACAGCTATTACTCCAGGCACAGCCACTACCACGGCAACACCTGCCCCAACAGCAAAATACTGAGCGCAGCCGATTACCTGCTTCTAAGTGCCTGTTACTACTCTGTTCCAGCCGCATCACACAAGTTGGCTATTATTTACATGTGACTCTAACCAAGGGGCTACTGGCAACAGGTTTGCCTTGGTATATGTATGCAATTACATCTAACATATTTCAAAGTCTATTTCAAACCACCCTTGATTTCTGTGGGCGCAGGTGATTATTATTATTATTATTATTGTTGTGTATTATTGATCTCCTATTGATAAATCCTCCCTCCTTTCACTTTAGGAGTTGGTTTCTACAGGTGCAGGTGATAATCTTGTATTACTAATTTTACACTCACTAATTACTAAAGATGATGAATAATAAGCCTAAAAATTCTAAATAATACCAAACAACATGAACATACTATTATTTTTCCTATTACTTTTAAATAAATTAATGCTAAATCAATTATTTGCATTTTTTATTTATAATTCTTATAAATAATTAAAATGTTATAGATATGCTAATAAAATAATTTAAAAATTCATATAATTCTGACCATAACTACATATTGCGTTATATTAATCTATTATTATCAGCAGTATGACAATTAAGCACAGCGCATCAATGTTTAGGAGTATTTTGATGCATGTTTTAGCAAGCGGCCCTATATTCATCTTCCTCCCCATGACCTTAGCATCAAATAATGCAATTTTAAAAGGGATTGTACAAAGATAGAGAAACATCTTTCATCTGTTTATGGTTCTTTTTTATACTGCCCTGAACAGGCGCCACATGCAAAACTAGTGGACAGTTCTGGCGCTGCTTCTGAAAAAGCCATATAAATCTTGAATAACCCCTTTATTATTAACCATGGGCTTACACAATATGGATTGCTAAGAATCATTTGTCAAAAATTCCTACCAACAATTTAAAAGAAAACCTGTAAATCAAATGAATTGGATATTGGTGCAGATATCCATTTGTGATTTCACTTTGTGTTATGAAAAAAAAAAGAAAAAACAATAAATCCCCAAAAATACATCTATTGTACATAAGACTCATACAATTTGCTGCAAAACATCATAATATAGACCTCAGCTGCTGCAGAACCTCACAATGTCATAATATACACCTCAGCTGCTGCAGAACCATATATTATGCACTTTAGCTGCTGAAGAACCGTATAATACACAACCTAGCCACTACAGAAACTTTCAAATGCACCTCAGCTGCTTCAGAAACTCATAATACACTTCAGCTGCTATAGAAATTCATAATACACCTTAGCTGCTGCAGAACATCATAGCACACTTCAGCTAATGCAGAACCTTATAATATACATGTCAGCTGCTGAAGAACCTCATAGTAAACCTGAGCTGCTGCAGAATCTTAAAATACACATTAACTGCTGCAAAACTTCATAATATATACCTCAGCTGTTGAATAGTGTCATAATGCGCACCTCAGCTGCTGCAGAACTTTATAACACACAGGTGCTGCAGAATGTCATAATACACCTCACCTACTGCAGGACTTCATATTATTAACCTCAGTTACAGCTTATCATCATAATGCACCTACATTGACACAGAACCTTATAATACCCCTCGTCTGCTGAAAAACCTTATTAGGCCGGCGTCACACACAACTACAAAAAATCGGTCCGTTTTAGTCGGTCGATTGTCGATCAAAATGCAAACATCACACATCCTTCTGTCATCCGATTTTCCTTCAAAGATGCGATTTAGTCGCATGTGTGTGTACCTTGTAACATCCGATTTTCATCCGACTTGCGAGAATTTCTCGCAGGCTTGCAAAACTGACATATAATGGATCCAAAAGAATAGTATTTCAATCACAAAAGAAAGAATATATATATACACATAGAACACATATATATATATATATATATATATATACATGTCATTGTGACATATATATATACATATATTTATAGTTCCTAGACTTCTACATACTGTAATAGCCGCTAATTCAATTGCCGGCTTTTGTGAAATCACAGAAGCCGACATGAAATGATACATTGTTTCCACACAGTTAACCATGTCATTTCCTGTATTTTGATATTTGTTTAGAACTTACAATTACATGAGTGTATTTGTGCAAAACTTCAGACATGTAGGGGTTAATTAAAGGTGTAAATTCGTTGAAAAAAAATGCGTGGGCTCCCGCTGTATTTTCTCCACCAGATAGACAAAGCAAGCGAGTGGGGGCAGATAATAACAGCCTAGGAGGGTACATTTTTTTTGTTGCCCCCCCTGGCTACTAACATCTGCCCCCAGACACCCCAGAAAGGGCAAATCTATAATTAGATTCGCCCTTTCTGGCACTTTGCCCGTCTATTCCCATTGCCCTGTAGCGGTGGCGAATGGGTTAATAATGTCACCTTAATGTCACCTTAGTATTGAAAGGTGACCTTAAGGCAGGTTAATAATTGAGAGCTGTCAATTAGACAACTATCAATTATTAATCCTATTGTATGATAGAAAAATCAAACACACACAGTTTAATAAAAAAGAAGTTTAATGAAATAATCACACAGTTTTTGACCATATTTTATTTCCCTGCTAAAACCATTTCCTGTAATAAAAATAAAATAAAAAAGCAAAATGATTCTTACCAATCCGATGTACAGTCAGGTCCCACGGTGTAATCCATCAGAAAGGGTTAACAGGTTACAGGTCGCAGAGAGCTAATAATGCTGTCTCAGACCTGTATTCCCCTGAATGAATCAGTTACTCTCCCAGCGAAAGGAGAGGAATAGATTCATGAATGGAGCTTAATTGATTTATTGCCACTTTCACTTCAGTGACCTGACCTAAGGTGAAAGTGGATACAATCAATTAAGCTTCATTCATTAATCACATCCTCTCCTGTCGGCAGGAGATAAGCTCATTCATTCAGGAGCTATCAGATGAGCACGCAGGATTACTTGCGCTGCTTATCTGATTGCTAGTTAACCCTTTGTGAAGGATTACATCGTGGGACGGGACAGATTGCCAGATAGGTAAGAATAATGTTGTTTTATTATTTTATATTTATTTTAGAAGAACAAGGGCTTCGAACGGATTAAGAGTGAAATAAAAGATGGTCAAAAATATGTGTTTTTATTTCATTAAAATTATTTATTCTTAAAGTGTGTGTGTTTTTTTATTTACTTCAATAGGATTAATAATTGATAGTTGTCTAATTGACAGCTCTCAATTATTAACCTGCCTTAAGGACACCTTTCAATACTAAGGTGACATTAAGGTGACATTATTAACCCATTCGCCACCGCTACAGGGCAATGGGAATAGACGGGCAAAGTGCCAGAAAGGGCGAATCTAATTATAGATTTGCCCTTTCTGGGGTGTCTGGGGGCAGATGTTAGTAGCCAGGGGGGGCACAAAAAAAATGTACCCTCCCTAGGCTGTTATTATCTGCCCCCACTCGCTTGCTTTGTCTGTCTGGTGGAGAAAATACAGCGGGAGCCCACGCATTTTTTTTCAACGAATTTACACCTTTAATTAACCCCTACATGTCTGAAGTTTTGCACAAATACACTCATGTAATTGTAAGTTCTAAACAAATATCAAAATACAGGAAATGACATGGTTAACTGTGTGGAAACAATGTATCATTTCATGTCGGCTTCTGTGATTTCACAAAAGCCGGCAATTGAATTAGCGGCTATTACAGTATGTAGAAGTCTAGGAACTATAAATATATATATATACATGTCACAATTACATATATATATATATATATATATGTATTCTATGTGTGTATATCTATTCTTTCTATTCTTTATTAAAGCTGTCAGTGTGATTTTACAGTATAGCCGGGGATGAATTGCCGGCTTTTCTAAAGGACACCGATGCGATTTAATCGCAAGTCACACATGCGGTCCGTTTGTAATCAGATTTTTCATCGCTCCCATAGACTTGCATTGGCGATAGTCGACCCACAATCAGTGACAATCGCAGCATGCTGCGATTGCACACGGACGTTTAAAACGGACCACAAAAAATCTGATACTAGGAGCTGTTCCATAGATTAACATAGGGCAGACTGCAATACGATTTTTCATCGTATTGCAGTCGTCCGATTCTGTCGCCAGTGTGACGCCGGCCTTATACAAATCTCAGCTGCTGCTAAATCTAATGGTACACCTCAGCTGCTGCAAATCCTCATAATGCACACTTCTACTATTGCCTATCATTATAACTAGCACCTCAGCTGCTGTGGAACCTTAGAATATCCTGTAACAGAGGGTCTATTACAAAATGATGTCATTGAATGAGTGTTCATTCAAACTCTCCTGCCCATCAGTGTTCTCTGCACTGTTCGATTTCCTTAATTTCCACCAATCACTTTTGTACAGAACTCTGAATAAACTTTAATATCCACCAAAGTTACAATTTTGATATTTTCATCTACAGTTAATGCTGCTATATCTACGTGCAGTGTAGTCTATCTTAAATGCTTATTTCACATTCTGGCAGGCAGTAGGACCTCTGGTAATGTGATGCTGGTGAAATTATCACAGGTCCTTCTGCACTTCTACCCATGAAGACAACAAAGGTAATGCAGTGCTTGTATTATGAATAGATTCTGTACTTTATGTGTTCATGTGGCCCCAGACTAAGGAGTATGGAAGCCCCTCCCTTCTGGTGCAGACTACAGATCTAATAATAGGATTACCAGGAAAACAGCAGGAGGGGGTAAACCACTGCCCAACCCATTCTCTAAGCTATGGTGGGGGCGTGTTCTTTCTCTAGTGTATTGCTGCCTGCCTATGATTGGTCAACATCATACTTGGAGTAGAAGTACATGCCCCCAGTGAAAACTATATAACACCTACAATACAGACCAAAAGTTTGGACACACCTTCTCATTCAAAGATTTTTCTGTATTTTCAGGACTATGAAAATTGTAGAATCATGTTGAAGGCATCAAAACTATGAATTAACACATGTGGAATTATACATTACACTTTAAAAAAGTGTGAAACAACTGAAAATATGTCTTATATTCTAGGTTCTTCAAAGTAGCCACCTTTTGCTTTGATTACTGCTTTGCACGCAGAAAAGGTGAACAGATGGACTCTACATGCCTGGTTCCCTCCGTGAAGCATGGAGGAGAAGGTGTGATGGTGTGGTGGTGCTTTGCTGGTGACACTGTTGGGAAGTATTCAAAATTGAAGCGGTGAGCGGTCCAGCTCACCCCAAACCTTCTCGATTGGGTTCAGGTATGGTGACTGTGGAGGCCAAGTCATCTGGCGTAGCACCCCATCACTCTCCTTCTTGATAATTGTCCTGTTGAGAAATAAATGATGGTCCAATTAAACGCAAACCGGATGGAATAGCATGCTGCTGCAAGATGCTGTGGTAGCCATGCTGGTTCAGTATGCATTCAATTTTGAATAAATCCCCAACGGTGTCACCAGCAAAGCACCCCCACACCATCACACCTCCTCCTCCATGCTTCACGTTGGGAACCAGGCATGTAGAGTCCATCCGTTCACCTTTTCTGCCTGCAAAGCAGTAATCAAAGCAAAAGGTGACTACTTTGAAGAACCTAGAATATAAGACATATTTTCAGTTGTTTCACACTTTTTTGTAAAGTGTAATGTATAATTCCACATGTGTTACTTCATAGTTTTGATGCCTTCAGCGTAATTCTACAGTTTTCACAGTTTTCATGAAAATACAGAAAAATCGTTGAATGAGAAGATGTGTCCAAACTTTTGGTCTGTACTGTACATGGACTTAAAAAAAATATCTCACTAGGTGCCAAATACTTCGATTGCTATATCTCCATAACTGATAGGTGAAATTAAAAATGACAATATTGTTTTTTCTACTCTGCAGCCACTATTACTGCATGTGTCCAATTCAACATGTAAAATTTGGTAATAGGTCCTCTTCCTGGACAGATTCAATATGTAGCAAACTTTTTGATGCAAATTAAATCTCGCCTCTAAATTGATTGAATATGCCTGAAACAAATTTCGGGATATTTGCTCAAACCTATTGTTTCGCTCAAAGCACTTTACTATAGCAAAATGCCACAATATTCCCAGACACTGTGTAATAGGCAGAAGAGCATTTCTATTTTAGTCTGACCTTCTTAAGATATGTTTTTTGCCAGGAAATCAAGCCTGTCTATATAAGTCTCATTATTTATGCATTTGAACAATTCCTTATTAAGTGCATCAAAATTAAGCTGTGGCTCACACAATTCCTCTGGCAGAACACAATGTACTATGCATGTTTCAAGGAACTACGTTCACAATGACCAAATAAAACACTTAAAAAAAGCATTTCTGAAATTACTCAAATTTAAGTGGTTTTGACATAAATTTCTGCAGTCACTCTATGTGACTGTGGATTGCCGAATCATGATAATGTGCATTTGGCCAGCTTTAGAAGTCATCACATGTCCACAAGTATTTGATTTTCTTCTCATATTCTACTTGTAATAGAATTAATAGAATACTCAAAAAAACACAGAAAGATTTTACTCAGCACATAACCATAAGCATCCAAAAGTCATTCTTAAGAAAATGTACCATCATTGGCTCATGCTGCGAGCCATGATGTCGGTAAGGTGACAGCAGTTTATCGGCTATGAACTGCGATAACCTTACGGATGTCAGCGCTTGTCTCAGCAGCCGCATTCACACGCTACTCTCAGTGTGTTCTGGCTGCCATGGTGAGCGGTTATATTACTGATGTCACCACTCACCACAGCATCCGAATGTAGCAGAGTCGGGATCATTGTGGGATGTTCTGATTATGGATTTATGGTGTACCCCTTTGGATATTTTATTTTTTAAAGATAATAAATGGGTAAAATAGGGTCAGGCAGTGCTTTTTACACTTGAGGGACTTTTTTCTGTGTGTGTGTTTATTTCATTTGACTGCGAGGTTAGTAATGGAGGTGTCTGATAGACACCTCTCCATTGCTAGTCCCTGGGCTTGATGTCAGTAGACAGACTACTGACATAAACCCCAAAACTATTACTGCAATTGCCAACGCACAAGAGCAATTGGCAAGAGCTGAGGCTAAGAACTATATTTGGCACATCTAATTGATGTACCATTTCAGTGGGCAGCTGAATGCTGGTGTTATTAGTCCTTTTCCAGTCTATTAACATCATCCCGCAGCTGCTTAGCCTTTGCTGGTTATTAAAAGCAGAAGGGACCTCTTGTCATCTTTTGGGGAGCTCCTCCTTTTTAATGACCAGTAAAAGCTAAGTAGACAGCTGTGAGCTGATATTAATAGCCTGGGAAGCTCCATGATTATTGCCCCTGTCCCAGGCTATTGAGACAAGCTGTTATTTGTCTGCTTTCCCTCAGCTGGTTAATAAAAATAAGGGGACCTTATGCCATTTTTTTCATTTATCTATTTGTATATTTGCTAAATACGAGTAGAAAAAACTACACATGCAATGTACTAATTATATATATATATATATATATATATATATATATATATATTGTGAGACAGTGAAGGAATATGTGTCGAATGGGGTGTACATTTCACCTAGGTACTGTGCTGTATGGTATAAGGGAAATGTGTGGCTTTGTAAACCTAGTGGTAGAGAAAGGTCACTACACCTTACATTCAGTACACACTTGCAGCTCAGGCCTGAAACCATTCAGCTGTTAATTAGGAGACCAGAAGTAGGTGTCTGCGAACACAGTCAGAGAGCTCGCTTAGTCTGGACACAGGAGGGGTCCAGGCACAGAAGGTGTCTCCAGGAGTTTGAGCTATCTCAGTCTGGGTGCTCGATGTACCCCGGACACAGGAGTAGTCTCTGTGAGAATCCATGCGGATAGCTGCTGAATAGGAGGGGAGCTCTCTCAAGTCTGGACGTTGAAGGTGCCTTCAGACACAAGAAGGAGACTCTGTGAACCTCCATGCTGGTAAATGCTGAACATATGTGTTGTTTTGGCCCTGGCTGTTAGAGTCGGGACCCGGATAGATAAGGAAATCTATCTAAGTGTAATTAGTGGCTGGACAAGCCCAGGTCTTATGTTTATGATTTGGTTTTGATTATGTTCTGTTTGCTGTGGACTTTAATAAAACTGGTTGCGGCCAGTTTTTACCAGAACTGCTGTCTCTGAATGAACTGTTTCTATGCCATTCCGTCTACCCGGACGGCGATCTCAGAGCTATATCCCCTGGAAATGTTACAATTGGCGGAGAATGCTGGGGCAGCACAGTGGCTGATACAATTGTTGCTGGAATGTGCGTGCAGCACAGTGGCTTAGAGACAGCAATAAAGGAGAGAAGTCTGTTGAAGCAGCAGCAGAGAAAAAAAAAAGTGTGTCAGCAAAAACGTCTGATTGGAGCAGTCTTAAAGAGACAGTAGCCCTAATAGAGTTTGCAAAAGAAAAAAAAAAAGTGTGTCTGCACAGCAAAGCTGAACTTGTTGTGGAAAAGACTGTGGAGTGTGCAGCAGCAAAGGAAAAGTCTGTTGGAGCAGTCTTAAAGAGACAGTGGCCCTAATAGAGTTTGCAGAGAAAAAAAAAAAGTGTCTGCACAGCAAAGCTGAATTTTCTGTGGAAAAGACTGTGGAGTGTGTATGTCTTGAGTGAAGACTGCCGTTGTTGAGACAGAGAAGTCTGACAGCATGGATGACAGCATGGAGGCGCTGTTTGAACAAATGGCGCAAGTTAATGTGCAACATAAGACTGCCGTGGTTGAGACAGATAAGTCCAGCAGTATGGAGGAGCTCGTTGAGTACCTGGTCCAGGCCCAGCGGAGCATGCAGCAGAGCATGGAGCGGCAGCGCCTGCAGCACCAGCAGCGCATGCAGCAGGCCCAGCAGCAATTCCTGCAGCAGCAGCAGGAGAATAACTGGTTGTTTTTTGAGCAGGTTGCAGCACTACAAAAGACTTGCAGCGCATCGTCCCAAAGTAATGTTGCAAAGTCACCTGCATTGTCCGCTGTAAAGAAGGCGGTAAGACGGTCCCTGAAAAAGATGACACCTCGTGATGATGTTGAGGTATATCTCACTAGGTTTGAGGGACTGGCAGAGAAGGAGAATCTGCCCCTATCTGAATGGGCCATGATGGTCGCACCCTATCTGATTGGAGAACCCCAAAGGGCCTATGCTGACCTGAGCGAGCAGGACAGCCAAGACTATGCCAAGCTGAAAGCGGAGATTCTTACCTGGCTGGGTGTTACGGTGACAGCCCGTGCCAGGGGAGTTCATGATTGGAGATGCAGTTGGGAGTCTGCAGTCAGCAAACCTGATTATGGAGTTGAAAAGGTGATAGTGGACCGCTACGCCCAAGCACGTCCTCCTGAGGTACAGCCGTCTGAGAGGTCGTCACTTCGGAGTTCCTGGACGCCGAACTCTCCCGGTAAGAGCGTTCCAGCTGTTGGGGTCGTGTGGGTGGGAGAGTGTGATGGACAGTGTTGGAGATGTCGTGAAATTGCAGCCAACTGTCCAATAGAGGGGGAGCCTATGTGTTGTGATGTTGGCGGATCCCTCTCTCCCTGCGCAGAACCTGTGTGTGTGTCCACCTCAGCCGAAGAGACTGGACCACAGGTGTCCCCGGTGGTTGTAAATGACTGCCCAGCACAGGCCCTCTTGGACTCAGAGAGTCCAGTGACTTCCGTATGTGACAGCCTGATTGTCAGGGACTTCATCCCTGATAAGCACCTGAGTATGGTGTGCATCCATGGAGACACCAAAGTCAACCCAGAGACTGCCGTGGACTTGGTCCCCAAACTCGGGGAGGTTTCATATGAAGTGGGGGTAGTGAAGAACCTGGTGCAACCCGTTATATTGGGTAATGACTTTCCCCGATCTAAGGATCTCTGGGGGAAAAATGTTTCTGATGGACAGTGTGATGAAGCTCCTATTGAGGGTGCGCAGTCCCGAGGGGCGGAACACAATGCTAGTGGGCCGTTAAACTTAAATGATGATGATGATGATAATCATGATAATGATGCTGATACTGATAATGATGATGATGATGATCATGATAATGATGCTGATACTGATAATGATGATGATCATGATAGTGATGATGATACTGATCCTAATCATGATAATGATATTGATAATGATGATGACTGTGATAGAGATGAAATTCCTTTGCAGGTGATGTTGGGAGACGAGGATGGTGGTTCTCGGGAACCGAGTGTCCCTGACTTACCTGTGTCCTGTGACAATTTTGAGAGTGAGCAGTGGCGAGACCCCACTCTTAAAATGGCCCAGGAAAATATAAGAGTTCTAAATGAGGTTTCCCAAGATCCTGGCTCTGAGGAGAGGTTTCCTCAGGTTGCCATAAACAATAACCTATTGTATAGGGACACTAAAGTCCAGGGAGAGGTCGTGAGCCAGCTCCTAGTACCTGAGCTATATGGAAGTATAGTGCTGGGGTTGTCACATAGTCCATACTTGAGGGACCAGATGGTGAAGTTAATGTTGTGGATGAGATGTTAACTAAGGTTCCAGATCAGGATGTGAATGAGAATGAATTGTATACCCCTGAAAGTGAGCAGGATGAGAATGAGAATGAATTGTATAACCCTGAAAGTGAGCCGGATGTGGCTGAGAAAAAGGGGTCAGACAGGGATAGTGGTAGTGATAGTGAATCATCTGATGACAATAAAGCAACCAGTGCAAATGAGGAAGGCATGGTAGCAGGGGAGGTGGAGAGTCCTGAGAAGAAAGCTGATGCAGACCTTACAGCCGGACAGAAGATGGCATCTGAAGATGTTTTACAGTTGGCCGGTTCCCTGGCGAAGACCAAGGTGAAAGGAGGAGAGCTGAGCTTTAAAGGCAGGACTCTGAAACTGAACACAGCACAAGTGGATGCTGTTGAAGATGAGAAGTTATCAATGTATGGTATGGAGCTGCATCATGCCCAGGACTCTGAAGGTAATGCTGCAGAGGTGGAAAAAGCCATGGAAGTGGTGGTCACCAAGCCAGATGCCTCATCAGAAGCTGAGGTCTCAAGTGAAGCTGTGAGGAACAAGACTGAAAATATGGGGACTGACTCTGTCCAGGAATCTGTTTCTGCCGAAGACAGCGGCGTGGACGGGTTATGGTCCGGATCAGTAGCTGCAACTCGTGAAGCTCAGGCTGGAAGTTCGGCGCCCGGAGCCCCAGCAGTGTTCCCGAGTGATACCAAGTATCTGGATAAATCACAAGATGAGATTTTGAGACATCAGGCTGGCATTGGTGAGCTCAAGCGCACTTTCATGGAGTCTACATCGGAGCCACGTCCCAACAAATGGGAAAAGCGGTGTGTCACTCCGTTGCCGCTGCAGATACACGGGAGCCCAGATGGGATGCAGAACGTGGTGGACGAGAAGAGCGGGCGGGTTCTGAGTATACAGATGCAGCTATCAAGGAGAACTTGAAAGCTGGAATAAATGGAGATATTGGATACCATAGTGATGTGACTGAAGAGGTAGAATGTAAGACTGACGGTAGGGCTTCTGAGCATGTTCTACCAGAAGAGCCTGAAGAAGGGGCCGAGGACGTAAAGGACGTCCAACAGCTACAGGAGAAGATGCGTCTCCATGAGGTCTCCACCAAAGAAATGAAGACTGAGAATGTTGCGTTACGCGAGCAGCTGCAGCAGTGTGAACTGGATGTGGCATCTTTTCGCCGGGAACGTGAGCGGTTCCAGCAGTTGCTCCAGAGAGCACGAAATGAAGGGGAAAGTGTATATAGTACCTTGCAGGATCAAGGAAAAGTGGTTGCACAGGTACCAGATGAATTGATTACTTCTCAGAAAAAACTCCAAACTGTGATGAAGGAGTGTGATGAAAGCCATGAGCATCTTCGTGAGAAAGTAGATGTGCTAAAGAAGGTTCAAGGGGAACTAGAGAAAAGTAAAAAAACCCCTATACCTTCTGTGATAGTTGGTGACACATGGTCAGTGCACCAAGGACAGGAGGTACGTGAGTTTCTGAGGAAGAGTCAGCAGAAGTGTTCTGATGTGCCGGGTCGTACTTCTCTGGCCAGGCACTATATCGAAACTGAGCCCGGCCCTAAGGTCAAGATGAAACCGTGCAGGATACCCGAGGCCCGCAGACAGCATAGGCCTGGGAGGTACAGGGTAGTGCGGATGCTTCAGATGAAGAGAAAGCTGAGGTTGGCTATGGCTCAGGTGAAGATTCAGATGACAGTAGTGAAGATGAAGCTGATGAAGGCCATGGCTGGTCCAGAGTTCACTGTCTCTTTTGGATTGTTGACCAGCCCTCCGGTCTGGATGACCAGCCCTCCGGTCTGGAGAAGAGGGGGGGGATATGTGAGACAGTGAAGGAATATGTGTCGAATGGGGTGTACATTTCACCTAGGTACTGTGCTGCATGGTATAAGGGAAATGTGTGGCTTTGTAAACCTAGTGGTAGAGAAAGGTCACTACACCTTACATTCAGTACACACTTGCAGCTCAGGCCTGAAACCATTCAGCTGTTAATTAGGAGACCAGAAGTAGGTGTCTGCGAACACAGTCAGAGAGCTCGCTTAGTCTGGACACAGGAGGGGTCCAGGCACAGAAGGTGTCTCCAGGAGTTTGAGCTATCTCAGTCTGGGTGCTCGATGTACCCCGGACACAGGAGTAGTCTCTGTGAGAATCCATGCGGATAGCTGCTGAATAGGAGGGGAGCTCTCTCAAGTCTGGACGTTGAAGGTGCCTTCAGACACAAGGAGGAGACTCTGTGAACCTCCATGCTGGTAAATGCTGAACATATGTGTTGTTTTGGCCCTGGCTGTTAGAGTCGGGACCCGGATAGATAGGGAAATCTATCTAAGTGTAATTAGTGGCTGGACAAGCCCAGGTCTTATGTTTATGATTTGGTTTTGATTATGTTCTGTTTGCTGTGGACTTTAATAAAACTGGTTGCGGCCAGTTTTTACCAGAACTGCTGTCTCTGAATGAACTGTTTCTATGCCATTCCGTCTACCCGGACGGCGATCTCAGAGCTATATCCCCTGGAAATGTTACAATATATATATACACACACATTAAATCACTGACATTTAATTTAATCTATTATTTATCATCTATCTTTCTATCTATCTCCTGTATATAATATTGTTTTATTAGTTAGAAAACTAGAATGAAATGACATTGTGAATTACTCTATGTAAAAGCTGAGGTTAAAAGCAGTGCGAACAGATTGCATACGTATGTCCTACAGATGCCAGGTGAGCAAAAAACTGTCAGTTTGGGTCCTTACATCTTTGGTTGTGTATCCCTAACATACTTACCGTATTTTTCGGACTATAAGACGCACCGGACCATAAGACGCACCCCAAATTTTCAGAAGGAGAATTGGGAAAAAAAAATAATGTGTCAAATGGGGGTCCGTCTTACAGTCCGAATTTAGCTTACCACTGTGTGGGGTGGTTGGGCACTGTGGGTTGGTTGGGCACTGTGGGGTGCTTGGGCACTGTGGGGTGGCTGTGTTATGTGGGGTGGCTGTGTTATGTGGGGTGGCTGTGTTCTGTGGGGTGGCCAGGGTGGCCATATACTCACAAATCCGGTGGCGGCGGCGCTCCCAATGCAGCTTGGCTGCGATGTGGTGGTGGTGTCCGGCAGCAGCGGGCCTCTGGGCTGCGTGGGGGCTCCGCCGGCATCTCGTCCCAGCCGGAAAGCCCCCCCGCAGCCCTTCCCTTTATATCAACACAATAAGGGTAGGTGTTCAACAAATATTTGCATGCATTTTCCTGGGTTCTGATATCTCAATGTAGAATTCTTCTCCTTACCTAGCCCCCTCCTATGTCTTGCCACCTACTGAACCAAATGCTATTTATTTTACTATCCATATACTACGACATGGTTACGTATTATCCTAAAATGTAAATATTTGTAAATATTTCCTGTATATTCTTGTCTTTTATTTTCATATATTATAATGTTCACTCTCTGTCTTTCACAGCGATTTTGTGATCAAGGCCCAGTGGAGGCCGAAACGTCAAAAATTACTTATCGCTTTCGTCTATACGTTCAATAAATATTCACTTAAAGCATCAATTTTTTCTTACGAGTGCAGTGTTTATAAGCTTTACTATTTAGGGGTTTCTGATCCCGTTCACTTGCACCACCATTCACCCGTGTGCCAAACCCTCGCTACCTAACAGATGGGATGCAGAACGTGGTGGACGAGAAGAGCCAGGCGGGTTCTGAGTATACAGATGCAGCTATCAAGGAGAACTTGAAAGCTGGAATAAATGGAGATATTGGATACCATAGTGATGTGACTGAAGAGGTAGAATGTAAGACTGACGGTAGGGCTTCTGAGCATGTTCTACCAGAAGAGCCTGAAGAAGGGGCCGAGGACGTAAAGGACGTCCAACAGCTACAGGAGAAGATGCGTCTCCATGAGGTCTCCACCAAAGAAATGAAGACTGAGAATGTTGCGTTACGCGAGCAGCTGCAGCAGTGTGAACTGGATGTGGCATCTTTTCGCCGGGAACGTGAGCGGTTCCAGCAGTTGCTCCAGAGAGCACGAAATGAAGGGGAAAGTGTATATAGTACCTTGCAGGATCAAGGAAAAGTGGTTGCACAGGTACCAGATGAATTGATTACTTCTCAGAAAAAACTCCAAACTGTGATGAAGGAGTGTGATGAAAGCCATGAGCATCTTCGTGAGAAAGTAGATGTGCTAAAGAAGGTTCAAGGGGAACTAGAGAAAAGTAAAAAAACCCCTATACCTTCTGTGATAGTTGGTGACACATGGTCAGTGCACCAAGGACAGGAGGTACGTGAGTTTCTGAGGAAGAGTCAGCAGAAGTGTTCTGATGTGCCGGGTCGTACTTCTCTGGCCAGGCACTATATCGAAACTGAGCCCGGCCCTAAGGTCAAGATGAAACCGTGCAGGATACCCGAGGCCCGCAGACAGCATAGGCCTGGGAGGGTACAGGGTAGTGCGGATGCTTCAGATGAAGAGAAAGCTGAGGTTGGCTATGGCTCAGGTGAAGATTCAGATGACAGTAGTGAAGATGAAGCTGATGAAGGCCATGGCTGGTCCAGAGTTCACTGTCTCTTTTGGATTGTTGACCAGCCCTCCGGTCTGGATGACCAGCCCTCCGGTCTGGAGAAGAGGGGGGGGGATATGTGAGACAGTGAAGGAATATGTGTCGAATGGGGTGTACATTTCACCTAGGTACTGTGCTGCATGGTATAAGGGAAATGTGTGGCTTTGTAAACCTAGTGGTAGAGAAAGGTCACTACACCTTACATTCAGTACACACTTGCAGCTCAGGCCTGAAACCATTCAGCTGTTAATTAGGAGACCAGAAGTAGGTGTCTGCGAACACAGTCAGAGAGCTCGCTTAGTCTGGACACAGGAGGGGTCCAGGCACAGAAGGTGTCTCCAGGAGTTTGAGCTGTCTCAGTCTGGGTGCTCGATGTACCCCGGACACAGGAGTAGTCTCTGTGAGAATCCATGCGGATAGCTGCTGAATAGGAGGGGAGCTCTCTCAAGTCTGGACGTTGAAGGTGCCTTCAGACACAAGGAGGAGACTCTGTGAACCTCCATGCTGGTAAATGCTGAACATATGTGTTGTTTTGGCCCTGGCTGTTAGAGTCGGGACCCGGATAGATAGGGAAATCTATCTAAGTGTAATTAGTGGCTGGACAAGCCCAGGTCTTATGTTTATGATTTGGTTTTGATTATGTTCTGTTTGCTGTGGACTTTAATAAAACTGGTTGCGGCCAGTTTTTACCAGAACTGCTGTCTCTGAATGAACTGTTTCTATGCCATTCCGTCTACCCGGACGGCGATCTCAGAGCTATATCCCCTGGAAATGTTACAATATATATATACACACACATTAAATCACTGACATTTAATTTAATCTATTATTTATCATCTATCTTTCTATCTATCTCCTGTATATAATATTGTTTTATTAGTTAGAAAACTAGAATGAAATGACATTGTGAATTACTCTATGTAAAAGCTGAGGTTAAAAGCAGTGCGAACAGATTGCATACGTATGTCCTACAGATGCCAGGTGAGCAAAAAACTGTCAGTTTGGGTCCTTACATCTTTGGTTGTGTATCCCTAACATACTTACCGTATTTTTCGGACTATAAGACGCACCGGACCATAAGACGCACCCCAAATTTTCAGAAGGAGAATTGGGAAAAAAAAATAATGTGTCAAATGGGGGTCCGTCTTACAGTCCGAATTTAGCTTACCACTGTGTGGGGTGGTTGGGCACTGTGGGTTGGTTGGGCACTGTGGGGTGCTTGGGCACTGTGGGGTGGCTGTGTTATGTGGGGTGGCTGTGTTATGTGGGGTGGCTGTGTTCTGTGGGGTGGCCAGGGTGGCCATATACTCACAAATCCGGTGGCGGCGGCGCTCCCAATGCAGCTTGGCTGCGATGCGGTGGTGGTGTCCGGGCAGCAGCGGGCCTCTGGGCTGCGTGGGGGCTCCGCCGGCATCTCGTCCCAGCCGGAAAGCCCCCCCGCAGCCCTTCCCTTTATATCAACACAATAAGGGTAGGTGTTCAACAAATATTTGCATGCATTTTCCTGGGTTCTGATATCTCAATGTAGAATTCTTCTCCTTACCTAGCCCCCTCCTATGTCTTGCCACCTACTGAACCAAATGCTATTTATTTTACTATCCATATACTACGACATGGTTACGTATTATCCTAAAATGTAAATATTTGTAAATATTTCCTGTATATTCTTGTCTTTTATTTTCATATATTATAATGTTCACTCTCTGTCTTTCACAGCGATTTTGTGATCAAGGCCCAGTGGAGGCCGAAACGTCAAAAATTACTTATCGCTTTCGTCTATACGTTCAATAAATATTCACTTAAAGCATCAATTTTTTCTTACGAGTGCAGTGTTTATAAGCTTTACTATTTAGGGGTTTCTGATCCCGTTCACTTGCACCACCATTCACCCGTGTGCCAAACCCTCGCTACCTAACAGATGGGATGCAGAACGTGGTGGACGAGAAGAGCCAGGCGGGTTCTGAGTATACAGATGCAGCTATCAAGGAGAACTTGAAAGCTGGAATAAATGGAGATATTGGATACCATAGTGATGTGACTGAAGAGGTAGAATGTAAGACTGACGGTAGGGCTTCTGAGCATGTTCTACCAGAAGAGCCTGAAGAAGGGGCCGAGGACGTAAAGGACGTCCAACAGCTACAGGAGAAGATGCGTCTCCATGAGGTCTCCACCAAAGAAATGAAGACTGAGAATGTTGCGTTACGCGAGCAGCTGCAGCAGTGTGAACTGGATGTGGCATCTTTTCGCCGGGAACGTGAGCGGTTCCAGCAGTTGCTCCAGAGAGCACGAAATGAAGGGGAAAGTGTATATAGTACCTTGCAGGATCAAGGAAAAGTGGTTGCACAGGTACCAGATGAATTGATTACTTCTCAGAAAAAACTCCAAACTGTGATGAAGGAGTGTGATGAAAGCCATGAGCATCTTCGTGAGAAAGTAGATGTGCTAAAGAAGGTTCAAGGGGAACTAGAGAAAAGTAAAAAAACCCCTATACCTTCTGTGATAGTTGGTGACACATGGTCAGTGCACCAAGGACAGGAGGTACGTGAGTTTCTGAGGAAGAGTCAGCAGAAGTGTTCTGATGTGCCGGGTCGTACTTCTCTGGCCAGGCACTATATCGAAACTGAGCCCGGCCCTAAGGTCAAGATGAAACCGTGCAGGATACCCGAGGCCCGCAGACAGCATAGGCCTGGGAGGGTACAGGGTAGTGCGGATGCTTCAGATGAAGAGAAAGCTGAGGTTGGCTATGGCTCAGGTGAAGATTCAGATGACAGTAGTGAAGATGAAGCTGATGAAGGCCATGGCTGGTCCAGAGTTCACTGTCTCTTTTGGATTGTTGACCAGCCCTCCGGTCTGGATGACCAGCCCTCGGTCTGGAGAAGAGGGGGGGGGATATGTGAGACAGTGAAGGAATATGTGTCGAATGGGGTGTACATTTCACCTAGGTACTGTGCTGCATGGTATAAGGGAAATGTGTGGCTTTGTAAACCTAGTGGTAGAGAAGGTCACTACACCTTACATTCAGTACACACTTGCAGCTCAGGCCTGAAACCATTCAGCTGTTAATTAGGAGACCAGAAGTAGGTGTCTGCGAACACAGTCAGAGAGCTCGCTTAGTCTGGACACAGGAGGGGTCCAGGCACAGAAGGTGTCTCCAGGAGTTTGAGCTATCTCAGTCTGGGTGCTCGATGTACCCCGGACACAGGAGTAGTCTCTGTGAGAATCCATGCGGATAGCTGCTGAATAGGAGGGGAGCTCTCTCAAGTCTGGACGTTGAAGGTGCCTTCAGACACAAGGAGGAGACTCTGTGAACCTCCATGCTGGTAAATGCTGAACATATGTGTTGTTTTGGCCCTGGCTGTTAGAGTCGGGACCCGGATAGATAGGGAAATCTATCTAAGTGTAATTAGTGGCTGGACAAGCCCAGGTCTTATGTTTATGATTTGGTTTTGATTATGTTCTGTTTGCTGTGGACTTTAATAAAACTGGTTGCGGCCAGTTTTTACCAGAACTGCTGTCTCTGAATGAACTGTTTCTATGCCATTCCGTCTACCCGGACGGCGATCTCAGAGCTATATCCCTGGAAATGTTACAATATATATATACACACACATTAAATCACTGACATTTAATTTAATCTATTATTTATCATCTATCTTTCTATCTATCTCCTGTATATAATATTGTTTTATTAGTTAGAAAACTAGAATGAAATGACATTGTGAATTACTCTATGTAAAAGCTGAGGTTAAAAGCAGTGCGAACAGATTGCATACGTATGTCCTACAGATGCCAGGTGAGCAAAAAACTGTCAGTTTGGGTCCTTACATCTTTGGTTGTGTATCCCTAACATACTTACCGTATTTTTCGGACTATAAGACGCACCGGACCATAAGACGCACCCCAAATTTTCAGAAGGAGAATTGGGAAAAAAAAATAATGTGTCAAATGGGGGTCCGTCTTACAGTCCGAATTTAGCTTACCACTGTGTGGGGTGGTTGGGCACTGTGGGTTGGTTGGGCACTGTGGGGTGCTTGGGCACTGTGGGGTGGCTGTGTTATGTGGGGTGGCTGTGTTATGTGGGGTGGCTGTGTTCTGTGGGGTGGCCAGGGTGGCCATATACTCACAAATCCGGTGGCGGCGGCGCTCCCAATGCAGCTTGGCTGCGATGCGGTGGTGGTGTCCGGGCAGCAGCGGGCCTCTGGGCTGCGTGGGGGGCTCCGCCGGCATCTCGTCCCAGCCGGAAAGCCCCCCCGCAGCCCTTCCCTTTATATCAACACAATAAGGGTAGGTGTTCAACAAATATTTGCATGCATTTTCCTGGGTTCTGATATCTCAATGTAGAATTCTTCTCCTTACCTAGCCCCCTCCTATGTCTTGCCACCTACTGAACCAAATGCTATTTATTTTACTATCCATATACTACGACATGGTTACGTATTATCCTAAAATGTAAATATTTGTAAATATTTCCTGTATATTCTTGTCTTTTATTTTCATATATTATAATGTTCACTCTCTGTCTTTCACAGCGATTTTGTGATCAAGGCCCAGTGGAGGCCGAAACGTCAAAAATTACTTATCGCTTTCGTCTATACGTTCAATAATATTCACTTAAAGCATCAATTTTTTCTTACGAGTGCAGTGTTTATAAGCTTTACTATTTAGGGGTTTCTGATCCCGTTCACTTGCACCACCATTCACCCGTGTGCCAAACCCTCGCTACCTAACAGATGGGATGCAGAACGTGGTGGACGAGAAGAGCCAGGCGGGTTCTGAGTATACAGATGCAGCTATCAAGGAGAACTTGAAAGCTGGAATAAATGGAGATATTGGATACCATAGTGATGTGACTGAAGAGGTAGAATGTAAGACTGACGGTAGGGCTTCTGAGCATGTTCTACCAGAAGAGCCTGAAGAAGGGGCCGAGGACGTAAAGGACGTCCAACAGCTACAGGAGAAGATGCGTCTCCATGAGGTCTCCACCAAAGAAATGAAGACTGAGAATGTTGCGTTACGCGAGCAGCTGCAGCAGTGTGAACTGGATGTGGCATCTTTTCGCCGGGAACGTGAGCGGTTCCAGCAGTTGCTCCAGAGAGCACGAAATGAAGGGGAAAGTGTATATAGTACCTTGCAGGATCAAGGAAAAGTGGTTGCACAGGTACCAGATGAATTGATTACTTCTCAGAAAAAACTCCAAACTGTGATGAAGGAGTGTGATGAAAGCCATGAGCATCTTCGTGAGAAAGTAGATGTGCTAAAGAAGGTTCAAGGGGAACTAGAGAAAAGTAAAAAAACCCCCTATACCTTCTGTGATAGTTGGTGACACATGGTCAGTGCACCAAGGACAGGAGGTACGTGAGTTTCTGAGGAAGAGTCAGCAGAAGTGTTCTGATGTGCCGGGTCGTACTTCTCTGGCCAGGCACTATATCGAAACTGAGCCCGGCCCTAAGGTCAAGATGAAACCGTGCAGGATACCCGAGGCCCGCAGACAGCATAGGCCTGGGAGGGTACAGGGTAGTGCGGATGCTTCAGATGAAGAGAAAGCTGAGGTTGGCTATGGCTCAGGTGAAGATTCAGATGACAGTAGTGAAGATGAAGCTGATGAAGGCCATGGCTGGTCCAGAGTTCACTGTCTCTTTTGGATTGTTGACCAGCCCTCCGGTCTGGATGACCAGCCCTCCGGTCTGGAGAAGAGGGGGGGGGATATGTGAGACAGTGAAGGAATATGTGTCGAATGGGGTGTACATTTCACCTAGGTACTGTGCTGCATGGTATAAGGGAAATGTGTGGCTTTGTAAACCTAGTGGTAGAGAAAGGTCACTACACCTTACATTCAGTACACACTTGCAGCTCAGGCCTGAAACCATTCAGCTGTTAATTAGGAGACCAGAAGTAGGTGTCTGCGAACACAGTCAGAGAGCTCGCTTAGTCTGGACACAGGAGGGGTCCAGGCACAGAAGGTGTCTCCAGGAGTTTGAGCTATCTCAGTCTGGGTGCTCGATGTACCCCGGACACAGGAGTAGTCTCTGTGAGAATCCATGCGGATAGCTGCTGAATAGGAGGGGAGCTCTCTCAAGTCTGGACGTTGAAGGTGCCTTCAGACACAAGGAGGAGACTCTGTGAACCTCCATGCTGGTAAATGCTGAACATATGTGTTGTTTTGGCCCTGGCTGTTAGAGTCGGGACCCGGATAGATAGGGAAATCTATCTAAGTGTAATTAGTGGCTGGACAAGCCCAGATCTTATGTTTATGATTTGGTTTTGATTATGTTCTGTTTGCTGTGGACTTTAATAAAACTGGTAGCGGCCAGTTTTTACCAGAACTGCTGTCTCTGAATGAACTGTTTCTATGCCATTCCGTCTACCCGGACGGCGATCTCAGAGCTATATCCCCTGGAAATGTTACAATATATATATACACACATTAAATCACTGACATTTAATTTAATCTATTATTTATCATCTATCTTTCTATCTATCTCTGTATATAATATTGTTTTATTAGTTAGAAAACTAGAATGAAATGACATTGTGAATTACTCTATGTAAAAGCTGAGGTTAAAAGCAGTGCGAACAGATTGCATACGTATGTCCTACAGATGCCAGGTGAGCAAAAAACTGTCAGTTTGGGTCCTTACATCTTTGGTTGTGTATCCCTAACATACTTACCGTATTTTTCGGACTATAAGACGCACCGGACCATAAGACGCACCCCAAATTTTCAGAAGGAGAATTGGGAAAAAAAATAATGTGTCAAATGGGGGTCCGTCTTACAGTCCGAATTTAGCTTACCACTGTGTGGGGTGGTTGGGCACTGTGGGTTGGTTGGGCACTGTGGGGTGCTTGGGCACTGTGGGGTGGCTGTGTTATGTGGGGTGGCTGTGTTATGTGGGGTGGCTGTGTTCTGTGGGGTGGCCAGGGTGGCCATATACTCACAAATCCGGTGGCGGCGGCGCTCCCAATGCAGCTTGGCTGCGATGCGGTGGTGGTGTCCGGGCAGCAGCGGGCCTCTGGGCTGCGTGGGGGGCTCCGCCGGCATCTCGTCCCAGCCGGAAAGCCCCCCCGCAGCTGCGACGCGGTGCCGGCATGAGGAATGGCCACCTGGGGCCTCCGGCAAGATGGCCGCCGCATACTCTAGTTCAAATCTCGGCAATGAGATCTTGTCCTGAGGGAAGGGATCTTGTTGCCGAGATTTGAACGAGAGTATGCGGCGGCCATCTTGCTGGAAGCCCCAGGCGGCCATTCCTCATGCCGGCACCGCGTCGCAGCTGCGGGGGGGCTTTCCGGCTGGGACGAGATGCCGGCGGAGCCCCCCACGCAGCCCAGAGGCCCGCTTGCTGCCCGAACACCACCACCGCACCACCCTTTCGTAGAGGCCCGCTTGCTGCCCGAACACCACCACCGCACCACCCTTTCGATCGGGACCGCCACCGGAGGCACCGACACCGCGTCGCAGCTGCGGGGGGGCTTTCCAGCTGGGACGAGATGCCGGCGGAGCCCCCACGCAGCCCAGAGGCCTGCTGCTGCCCGGACACCACCACCGCATCGCAGCCAAGCTGCATTGGGAGCGCCGCCGCCACTGAACTTTCCGGTATGTTGCGACCATAAGACGCACCCCCATTTTCCCCCAAAATTTTGGGGGAAAAAAGTGTGTCTTATGGTCCAAAAAATATGGTATATGAAACTGTCAGAGTATATATTAATAAATAAAGACTATGCATTTCATGATGTGTTTACAGTATTTATTAAAACTGGACAGCCTCTTTAAGCATGGCCCCATTCAGACATACAGGTTTCTTTTGTGTATGTGAAAAAATGACCAATTTTCATCAGTGTTTTGCATCAGATTATCATCACTGTGTAGTCGGTGTATCAGATTTAATCATCAGTGATTCATAAATTTTTTTCTTTTGCAGCAAAATAAAGATCACGGTTTCTCATATCAAACAAACATGAAAAATAGACAGCATGGGTCAGCAATTAGAATGACAACCTACAAAATTCAATGGGTGAGTTTTAAGGATGAGCGAACGTGCTTGGTGATACTGGGTTATCATTGAGTATCGAGGTACTCGGAAGTACTCATTACTCGGTAAGTGCGGAGACATGGGATTCAGTGGATGCTCTAGTCCACCAGCTCAAGACTGCATGAACCAGGGATCTTCCCACAGAATGCCTGCTCTACTTCTACCGTGGGCACAATACTACTCAGACAACAAAGGGCGAGAGTAAAACAGTGGAGGGGAGGAGTCCTGAGGAGATCATTTGCATATTCCCAGTTCATTCTGGGATAAGTGAAGAGTCTCCGCGAGCTCCAAGAACACTAGGTTTTGGCCGTTGCAGCTGAAAAGAGGACATCGGATAGCCAGGGGAGGAGTCCTGAGGAGATCATTTGCATTTTCCCAGTTCATTCTGGGATAAGTGAAGAGTCTTTGCGAGCTCCAAGAACACTGGGTTTTGGCAGTTGCAGCTGATAACAGGACATCGGTAATTTTGGTACATTTTTCACCACTTTGATATCTCTTGAACAATAAGAACATGGAAGACGCCAGGAGCCATGTGGTGAGCTGCATTTCTAGCTACATGTTCACAGATTTACCAGTGGAAAATCCAAATTTCACATGCCAGAAATGCAAGCTTGTGTCCATGTTGGAGGAAACGTTGCGAAATCTAGAAGAGAGGTTAGCTACATTGAAGATCATTAAGGAAGATGAAGAGTTCTTAGACAGAGCAGAATTATCTCTTCATGGTACAGAAGAGAAGAAATTCGAAGTGTGCCTGAAGAAACAGAGGATTGGAAGCATGTGACCCAGAGAAGCAGGAGGATCGGGAAGCAGTCAGCACCCATACTGCTCAGGAACCAGTACCATGCTCTCACACAGGAGAACTATGAAGAAATACATCAGGATAAGACTTTGCCCACAAAGAACAACCTTGTATACCCTCAGAGTCCTCTTGGATGAAGAAAGAAAAATGTTGTGAAGAAGAAACGGAGAGTTATGGTCATGGGGGATTCCCTGTTGAGAGAAACAGAGTCCGCTATCTGCAGACCGGATATAACCTCAAGAGAAATGTGCTGTCTTCCAGGTGCAAAAATTAAAGATGTGTCTGACAGGATACCAGGACTCTTCAGACCTAAAGTTGACTACCCATTCCTGCTAATACATGTGGGGACAAATGACACCACAAGAAGTGACCTGGAAACCATCTGCAGTGACTTTGAAAACTTAGGCAAGAAAGTGAAAGAACAAGGAGCGCAGGTGGTCTTCTCTTCCATCCTTCCAGTGGATGGCCATGGAACAAAGAGGTGGAATAAAATTCTGCAGGTGAATAACTGGCTACGTCGATGGTGCCGTCAGCAAGGAATTGGATTTCTGGATCACGGAGTGAATTACCTATTCCATGGAGTACTTGCTAGAGATGGTGTGCACCTTACGAAGACTGGAAAACATGTGTTTGTAAGTCGCCTTGCTACACTCATCAGGAGAGCTTTAAACTAGAACAACGTAGGAAGGGAAGCAAAAGGCCAGAAAAATCCATACACCAGACAAATGCTATTGAGAACTCTGCTATTAGAAGTGGAAAGGAAGAATGAAGACAAAAAAATCTAAGTAATAAAAATACTGGAGGAAGAGAAACCAATCACAAACTAAAATGTTTCTATACAAATGCAGAAAAATATTTAGAGTTGAGAGTCCTCAGTGGTTGATACCTTTTAATGGCTAACTGAAAAGATGGTAACAAATTGCAAGCTTTCGAGACTACTCAGGTCTCTTCATCAGGCTAGACTAATACAACATCTGTAGAATCACATATTTATACACAAAATAGCACAGAAAAAATGCAATAGGTAGGACAAGTGACGTGAAGCAGAATAGTCATTATGGCAGAGGGATGAGCATAAATATTGGAACAGTTCATAGATAAGGAGTGTGAAAGTTTTATTACCCTCTGATTGGGGTCTGGTAATGTTTGTGATGTTTTCACAGGGTATTTGGAGTAAATTCCTTAATTGATGTAGTAGGCCATAAATCCATGTGATAGGTTCATTCCAGCATTAAGAGTGTCAAAGGTCACCATCAATTTGTATTCGTAAATTCTTCTTTGTCTCAGAGATGTGAAATTGCCTCTGAGTACAAGTATTTTCATATCTAGCAAGCTATGATCAGGGGAGCAAAAATGTTTTGCCACAGGTAGATCCATTCTTTTTTCTCTTATTGTGTGGCGATGAGAATTCATCCTTGTTCTCAGTTTTTGCCCGGACTCCCCCACATACAGACCCCCAGTTGGACATTTAGTACATATAATTAGGTACACCACATTAGATGTGATGCAGCTGAAAGTACCTGGTATCTTGTAGTCCCGATGGGAGTTGGGGATCTTTATCTTGTCCGTGGTCATTATAAATGGACAAGTTTTGCATTTCTTCTTGTTGCAAGGAGAGGTTCCTGCCGCTGTTGGGGAGGACAGGGAACTTCTGACAATGATGCTTCTTAGATTTGGGGCTGCCTAAAACACAGTAGAGGGGATCTGGAAATATGGATTGTAATCGGGCATCTTTTTGTAGTAAAGGTTGTAGTTTCCGTGCAGCTCCCCTTAGCACCTCCAGATTTGGATTGTAGGTGACCACTAGAGGCACCCGGTTATTTTCTTCTTTAGCTTTGTAATGTAGCAGGTGATTCCTTGATATTCTGGTGGCTCTTGTAATTTGGTTTTCAATTGTTCTTGGATGGTAGCCCTGATTTAAAAAGGTCTTTCTAAGGCGACCAAGGTGTTCATCTCTATCCATGGGGTTGGAACATATACGGTTGTATCTGATGAAGAATTTACGAATACAAATTGATGGTGACCTTTGACACTCTTAATGCTGGAATGAACCTATCACATGGATTTATGGCCTACTACATCAATTAAGGAATTTACTCCAAATACCCTGTGAAAACATCACAAAACATTACCAGACCCCAATCAGAGGGTAATAAAACTTTCACACTCCTTATCTATGAACTGTTCCAATATTTATGCTCATCCCTCTGCCATAATGACTATTCTGCTTCACGTCACTTGTCCTACCTATTGCATTTTTTCTGTGCTATTTTGTGTATAAATATGTGATTCTTCAGATGTTGTATTAGTCTAGCCTGATGAAGAGACCTGAGTAGTCTCGAAAGCTTGCAATTTGTTACCATCTTTTCAGTTAGCCATTAAAAGGTATCAACCACTGAGGACTCTCAACTCTAAATATTTTTCTATCTACTGGCTAACACGGTACAAAGATATACATCTTTACTGTATACAAACGCACAAAGCATGGGCAACAAACAAGGTGAATTGGAACTACTAATGCAGGAAAAGAAATATGATGTCATTGGAATCACTGAAACTTGGTGGGACGATACACATGATTGGAATACAAGGCTAGAAGGATACAACTTATTTGCAAGAAACAGACTTGATAGGAGGAGGTGTCGCATTGTATGTTAGAAAAGCGTATATCTACACAGAGATAGAAGCTTCAGAGACTGGGAGTTCTGTGGAAACTGTTTGGGTAAGAATACAAGGAGCGAACAATGGAAAGGACACCATTGTAAGCATTTACTACAGGCCACCTATGCAAGCTGAAGATATGGATGAACTCTTTATGCATCAAATGGCCAAGTTCTCTAAAAAATATGACATAGTGGTCATGGGAGATTTCAACTATCCAGACATTTGTTGGGAATCTCTCTCAGGCAAAACTAACAGGTCCAGGAAATTCATATCCTCTCTTGCTGACATTTTTATCTTCCAAAAGGTAGGGGAGAAAACAAGGGGATCTGCTACTTTGGATCTAATCCTTATAAACAGGGAGGAAATGGTTTGAGGAGGTAAAAGTGGCTGGGACCTTAGAAAGTAGCGACCATGCTATTTTAGAATTTTGGATAACTAGAGGAGGAAGACCTGTGAAGACTCAGACTTCAAGGTTAGATTTCAGAAAGGCAGATTTTAAGGGACTCAGAAAGAGAATCGGAGGGATCCAATGGCTGGATATCCTTAAGGACAAAAATGTCCAGGAAGCATGGGAAATCTTGAAAAATTTGATTCTAAAGCACAATCATTAACAATTCTGAAAAGAGGGAAGAATAGGAAGCTTTTAACGAAACCAGGATGGATGAACAAAGAGCTTAAACACATGCTAAAATGGAAGAAAGAAATGTTTATCAAATGGAAAGAGTGAGGCATATCTAAAGAAGAATATAATGATGTCTGCAGAACCTGCAGGGCAATAATCAGATTATCTAAAGCTGACAATGAATTAAGGCTTGCAAGAGATGTCAAAAGAATAAAAAAGGATTTTGGGGATATGTCAAAGTAAAAGAAAAGTCAAAGATGCTATAGGATTTTTACAGGATGAAAATTATGAAATGGCAAGAAAGGATGTTGAGAAGGCTGAACTTTTAAATTCCTATTTTGCATCTGTTTTCTCTCAGAAAAAAAAACCTAGCATCAACTGATCTTCACTGTCCTATTAAGGGAATAGAAGAATCCAGGATATCTTTAAACAGAAAAAATAGTGAGGAAACACTTAGCTAACATAAATTAATTGAAGTCTCCAGGTCCAGATTAATTATACCCCAGAGTACTGAAGGAGATAGCAGAAGAAATTTTTTAACCACTCTCCATAATCTTTGAAAATTCTTGGAGAACAGGAGAAGTCCCAGAAGACTGGAGAAGAGCAAATGTTGTTCCTATCTTCAAAAAGGGGAAGAAGGTGGACCCATGGAACTATAGGCCAGTGAGTCTGACATCTATACCAGGAAAGATCTTTGAACAAATTATTAAACAACATGTATGTAAGTACCTGGACAAGAATGAAGTGCTTAACCAGAGTCAGCATGGGTTTGTAACTAATAAGTCATGTCAGACTAATTTAATTTCCTTCTATGTCAGAATCACTGACTGGGTGGATCAGGGAAATGCTGTAGATATATTATATCTTGACTTCAGCAAAGCATTTGACAAAGTATCTCACAAAATCCTTATTGAAAAAATGACTAAGTATGGAATGGACAAGGCAACTGTTAGGTGGATTCATAACTGGCTTAGTGATAGGACCCAAAGAGTGGTAGTAAATGGCTGCACATCCAATTGGAAGAATGTATCAAGTGGGGTACCACAGGGCTCTGTCTTGGGCCTTGTATTGTTTAACATCTTTATCAATGATTTAGATGAAGGAATTGAGGGTAAACTGATTAAATTTGCTGATGACACAAAGCTAGGAGGGATAGCTAATACTAGAGAAGAGAGAGAGAGGATTCAAAAGAATATAATAAACTGGAGCAGTAGGCAGCAACTAACAGAATGGTTTTTAACAGGGAAAAATGCAAAGTACTACATCTGGGAAATAAAAATGAAAAAAGCGTATACAGAATGGGAGGAATAAGGCTAAGCAAAACACATGTGAAAAAGACTTGTGTATACTAATAGATCACAGACTGAACATGAGTCAACAGTGTGATGCAGCAGCAAAAAAGACAAATACAATTCTGGGATATATTAACAGAAGCATACAGTCTAGATCAAGTGAAGTCATTATTGCCCTCTACTCCTCTTTGGTCAGACCTCATCTGGAATACTGTGTCTAGTTTTGGGCACCACATTTTAAAAAAGACATCAACAAACTGGAGCAAGTTTAGAGAAGAGCGACCAGAATGGCGTCTGGTCTGCAAACCATGTCCTATGAGGAACGGTTACAGGATTTGGGAATGTTTAGCTTGCAAAAATGAAGACTGAGGAGACTTAATAGCTGTCTACAAATATCTCAAGGGCTGTCACATTGTAGAAGGATTATCTTTATTCTCATTTGCACAAGGAAAGACTAGAAGCAATGGGATGAAACTGAATGGGAGGAGACAGATTAGATATTAGAAAAAACTTTTTGACAGTTAGAGTGATCAATGAGTGGAACAGGCTGCCACGAGAGGTGGTGAGTTCTCCTTCAATGGAAGTCTTTAAGCAGAGGCTGGACAGACATCTGTCTGGGATGATTTAGTGAATCCTGCTTTGAGCAGGGGTTGGGCCAGATGGGAGTTGGAAGTTTTCGCCCCCAGCAGTTATCCCCTAGCAGTTTGCCCCCAGCATTTCGCCCCCAGCAGTTCGCCCCCAGGTACACGTCGCCCTCAAACATTTCTCCACCAGCATTTCGCCCCCAGGATGTTTCGCCTACGCACATTTCTCCCCCAGGATGTTTCGCCCCCGAACATTTCGCCCCCGGCAGTTCGCCTCCGAATATTTCGCCCCCGGCAGTTCGCCCCAAAACATTTCGCCCCCGGCAATTTGCCCCCGAACATTTCGCCCCCGTCAGTTCGCCACCGAACAATTCGCCCCCAGCATTTCGCTCCAGGATGTTTCGTCCCCGAACATTTCGCCTCTAGCAGTTCGCCCCCAGATGTTTCGCCCCAGCATTTCGCCCCCAGGATGTTTCGCCCCCGCACATTTCGCCCCAGGATGTTTCGGCCCTGAACATTTTGCCCCTAGCAGTTCGCCCCGGATGTTTTGCCCTCAGCATTTCGCCCTCAGGATGTTTCGCCCCGCACATTTCGCCCCCGGCAGTTCGCCCCCGAACATTTTGCCCCCGGCAGTTCACCCCCAAACATTTCGCCCCCAGCATTTCGCCCCTAGGATGTTTCATCTCCAAACATTTCACCCTGGCAGTTCCCCCCGGATGTTTCGCCCCCAGCTTTTTGCCCCAGATGTTTTGGCCCCAAATTAGGCAGGGAATATCGGCCTTGTGTTTTAGCCCTCTTTCACAGTAGGCACTTTCCCAAGTGCTAAGCACTGGAAAATCGCTAAGAATATTGCCAATGTTGAATATATAAGTCAATGGCTGGCAAAGCGAGGTATTGTTTCGGCCATCTCTTTTTATTTTATTACAGGAGCTATTTTTGAGCACTTAGCGTTCATCAATAGCCTGTACCTTATGGGTCATTACCGAGAGCGCTCACAAAAGCGCTCTCAAAAATGCTAGTAAAGCACGTGCTTTGGAGTTCTAAAACAGTGGCAGCATAAGGGTGCTTTCACACTTCCGCTACATATGCACTACAGGCCGCCCGTTCGCTTCTGTAATGCCGCCGTTCCGCTAACCTGCAGCGGAACGAAAAGAAGAAAATGCTTTTCTTTTTGTTCTGACACTGATAGCGGAATGCGGTATTACGAAAGCGAACGGGCGGCTGCAGATCGCGAAACCCAGCCGTTCACTTCTATGGGCAATGCAAGCAGAATTCCAGCATTCCGCCAGCATTGCCCCGGGGTCAGCTGGATGTCAGATGCAGAGCGGATCGACCTCTGGCGGCCCCAAACACAAGTGTGTAAGCACTTTTAAAATTACAGTGTGGAAGAGACCTAAAATCAAAACAATTTTGAACTTTTACCTGACCCAGCACTGACTTGCTTTGTTGCAAGGTTTATTGCAGATGTAACAAGTAGCAGGTCAGATGTCCTGCAAGTCACATTAGACTAGCTTTTATTCCATCTGTACATCAGAATATAGCAGTGTCTGAAATCTCCACAAAGAAAGAAGTGTACTGCCACAAAAAATCAGTCAGCTTCCACAGCATTTCACTTTCTACAACTATGAATTCAGTTCTGTCCAAACGTGGAAGGAGGAAGTTGGTCCATGAGAATCACATTTACTTATTTTCCAAACGAACCGCTGATGATGTCCATTCCATCTGTGTATGTGAAAATGGTTGACTTGCAAGGGACTTGTTTGGACCAATGAAGAATCTGGCGAAGTTGTGAACGTAGTCAATTTTCACAGTCACGCAGCACAAGCTGCAAGACCTGAAGCAATCCGACTTGTTAATGAGGCAGTCACCAGGGCAAGGACAACACAGGAGACACCACAACAGATTCTCACAGACGTCGTTTCAGGAGCCCATTCTAATGTTGTAGCACTTCTCCCAAGGAAAGCATCACTGAAGAGAACAATACGATTAGCAAAGCAACTTGGCAATATCCCAAGGTTACCTTAAACCCTTGATCAACTTGTTATCCCCCAGGAGTTTCAGGAGATCAGTGTTGATGGTGTACAGCAGCAGTTCCTTCTGCATGACTCTGGTAAGCTACTTAACTATTTAACATTGTATTAAAACAATTCCATTATGCATAATTTTTTTTTAAAAAAAATATATCATTTTCCACTGGGACAATATATGTTGTAAAAAAGTATTGGTTGGCCCCTTTACACTAGATTTTGCTTCAGTTTTTTTTATTATGAAATCAGAAAATCTGGAGCAAAATGTGAGTTTTAAATGTGAGATATGAACAGAGGCTTCTGATTAGAATATTTTTTTTAATTCATCCCAAAATTATCTGTCTGATGCATGTTACACATGGACACAGCCGTATGTTGATATTTGGAACAAGAGACAATCTCCATTTACTGGCACAAAGTAAAGAGTGGTTTGCTGATGACATGTTTTTCACTACACCAGCCTTGTTTAAGCAACTTTACACAATCCATGTAGTTCATAGCGGCCTTGTTGTTTCGCTAGTGTACACCTTGCTGACAGACAAGAGCCGTTCTACATACCAGAGGTTGCTACAAGAGCTGAAGAACTTGCAGCCTGGACTGCAGCCAGACAACCTGATGTTGGATTTTGAACTAGCTGCAATACAGGCATTTGAAAGTGAATTCCCCAACCTTGAGAAGACTGATTGCTTTTCCCACCTATCACAGTCGGTTTGGCGTAAAGTTCAAAATGAAGGACTCAAGATGCAATACCAAGGTGACCATGAATTTGCCCATTGGATACGCATGATACCTGCCCTGGCCTTTATACCACCACAGAATGTTGTGCAATCATTTGAAGAATTGGTGGAAGATCTGACTTTCCACAAGAAGCAATACCTATTGCCAACTATTTTGAAGACAGCTATATCGGTCGAATGAATCGCAGAGGGCGTCAAGCACCTTTGTTTCCAGCTCAACTCTGGAATGTGTATGAACGAATATTGATTCAATTGAATGATCAACAGTGAACAAATAATGATGTCGAAGGATGGCACCGTAGCTTTCGAGAAACATGTGGCACTCTTTTCCAAAATATATACCGATTCATTAACTGTCTGAAACATCAGCAAGAGCTCCATAGTTTTGAAATTATTCAGATAATAGCAGGAAATCCCATCGCTGCAAGAAACAAAAAGTATGCTGCAATTTCAGCAAGGGTTAAACGTATCGTGCAAGATTTCAATAATAGAAGCTTGATGGATTATCTGAGAGGCATTGCCTACAGCTTTGAATTTTAGTTCATGGTCACATATTGTATGTTTTGAGAGCAGTGTTTTTAGCTGTAAAATCATTCAAGCATTATAACCTATAATTTGTCTTTTCTCTTTTTCTCTAATCCTTCCCCTCTATACCTTTTTATGTTTCTTGTTACAACATTTTTGATATATACAGTTAAAGCATAACTCTACAAAAACATAAGTTATGTTATAGTACCTGGGCCCATGATATCCATTTCCAAAGGAGACCTTCCAGCAGCTTCACTTCTGTGTGAAAAGTCTCATCCAAGTTAAAGCTCCATGTGCTGCAGGATTTCAGTGGTTGCTAAGGAGGTTGTTTCTCCTTAGTAGCAGTACTTGTGGATGGATTCTAGAGGCCGTGGCTGCACAGGAGCATGCAACTACCGTAACAATATATTCCCTATGATGTATAAAGGGCTGCTGGTTTACAACCTTCTGCAAAGCCCCCCCTATGTGTTCCGTCCTGTAACGGCTTTACACAGGCGCGGGGGGAGCCCTCCTCTTGTCCAGGAAAGAGCACATGAGCGGAGGGTGAAGGGGAGCTTTGCAGAAGGCTGTGAACAAGCAGCCCTGAATGTATCACAGGGAGCCAGGATCCGTTCTGCTACCAAGGGGGACGACCTCCTTAGTAACCAATGAAATCCTACTATTTTCCTGTCTGTTTGTAAAATGACTTATCTAGAAAAGAATGTTTTAGAATTAAAAAAACTCATTTGATCAGAATTGTATATCTTAGACTCATATGGTGTATTATTAGTGATAAGCGAACGTTCAGTTCAGGCAGGTCTTTAACCCTTCCCGATCCATGACGCCAACGTAGGCGTCATGCTATAAATCATGTTCCTGCGGGTCGGGTGACTGGTGTCACTTAAATGTCACCCGACCCGCAGATACAGGATGATCGGCAGATAACCCCAGGGGGGGTGGCTTTGCCCCCCAGGTTACGATCGCTGTGATTGGCTGTTGAAAGTGAACCAGCCAATCACAGTGATTGTACTGTTTCACCAATGATGGTGGGTAAATATTTGCATTCCAGCAATGGCTGATGCTGCAATAGCATCAGCCATT
>JARQOD010000001.1:84910566-84932631 GCA_033576555.1 Oophaga sylvatica
AAATCACCACCTGGTGGGGGCGGAGTGCTCGGTCAGCAAGCTAACATTCAATAGACAAAAAAACCTGACTGGCACATCCAGACTAATGTGAACTAGGTGCAAACCAAGGGAAGCTACCCCCATGTAAAACATACAAAAAAAGACTGCACTCAAGCATACTAAAGCATGACAACATGGAATCCATGAAATTTAGAATAGCAATATGGCTTTGGAATATAAGGAAAAATTTGAGCGCTTAGTATAAGCATTTGGCCAAACATTTTAAAGCCCAACAACCATCGTCAAGGTGGTCTCAATTCTGTTGAGTCCCTGACCTAATGTGAACATACCTCTATTAGGCTGATATCTGAATTTCTGGGTGAATATGCACCTCTGTCAGTAATGCCTGCATTTATGGGTAAAGTAGGGACCTGGTGTAATTAAAATCACCACCTGGTGGGGGCGGAGAGTGCTCGGTCAGCAAGCTAACATTCAATAGACAAAAAAACCTGACTGGCACATCCAGACTAATGTGAACTAGGTGCAAACCAAGGGAAGCTACCCCCATGTAAAACATACAAAAAAGGCTGCACTCAAGCATACTAAAGTATGACAACATGGAATCCATGAAATTTAGAATAGCAATATGGCTTTGGAATATAAGGAAAAATTTGAGACGCTTAGTATAAACATTTGGCCAAACATTTTAAAGCCCAACAACCATCGTCAAGGTGGTCTCAATTCTGTTGAGTCCCTGACCTAATGTGAACATACCTCTATTAGGCTGATATCTGAATTTCTGGGTGAATATGCACCTCTGTCAGTTAATGCTGCATTTATGGGTAAAGTAGGGACCTGGTGTAATTAAAATCACCACCTGGTGGGGGCGGAGTGCTCGGTCAGCAAGCTAACATTCAATAGACAAAAAAACCTGACTGGCACATCCAGACTAATGTGAACTAGGTGCAAACCAAGGGAAGCTACCCCAATGTAAAACATACAAAAAAAGGCTGCACTCAAGCATACTAAAGCATGACAACATGGAATCCATGAAATTTAGAATAGCAATATGGCTTTGGAATATAAGGTGGTCTCATTCTGTTGAATCCCTGACCTAAGGTCCCTACTTTTACCCATAAATGCAGGCATTACTGACAGAGGTGCATATTCACCCAGAAATTCAGATATCAGCCTAATAGAGGTATGTTCACATTAGGTCAGGGGACTCAACAGAATTGAGACCACCTTGACGATGGTTGTTGGGCTTTAAAATGTTTGGCCAATGTTTATACTAAGCGTCTCAAATTTTTCCTTATATTCCAAAGCCATATTGCTATTCTAAATTTCATGGATTCCATGTTGTCATGCTTTAGTATGCTTGAGTGCAGCCTTTTTTTGTATGTTTTACATGGGGGTAGCTTCCTTGGTTTGCACCTAGTTCACATTAGTCTGGATGTGCCAGTCAGGTTTTTTTGTCTATTGAATGTTAGCTTGCTGACCGAGCACTCCGCCCCACCAGGTGGTGATTTTAATTACACCAGGTCCCTACTTTACCCATAAATGCAGGCATTACTGACAGAGGTGCATATTCACCCAGAAATTCAGATATCAGCCTAATAGAGGTATGTTCACATTAGGTCAGGGACTCAACAGAATTGAGACCACCTTGACGATGGTTGTTGGGCTTTAAAATGTTTGGCCAAATGTTTATACTAAGCGTCTCAAATTTTTCCTTATATTCCAAAGCCATATTGCTATTCTAAATTTCATGGATTCCATGTTGTCATGCTTTAGTATGCTTGAGTGCAGCCTTTTTTTGTATGTTCTACAGTCTTCATAGTCATGAAAATACAGAAAGATCTTTGAATGAGAAGGTGTGTCCAAACTTTTGGTCTGTACTGTATATATATATATATAATGAAATATATATTGTAGATGGCTGACTGGGATGATACTTTATGGAGTTAATATCTGTTATAGTGATGAGTAGGATTTGAGAGTGGGACTTATCACTCCCACTCCAGTACAGGTAGTACTAAAGGCTTAGGCTACTTTCACACATCAGGTTTTTACAATCAGGCACAATCCGTCAAAGTTTAAAAAAGACAGATCCAGCGCAAATTGTGAAAAACTGATGAGACAGGATTTTAGACGGATCCGTCCTGAACTTTTGAACCCCGAGAAATGCACTCTGAGCATGCCTGGAACGAGGAGAGTGAGAGAGATAAGGTTCTGGGCATGCTCAGAGTGGGAAAATGGAAACCGGTGTCCGGATCATTTTTTTTCCGACGCCCATTTCCCCCGGATCGGCCCAAAAACGGATGCAACGCAATGACATCAGGCGCGATCCAGCGCTAATGAAAGTCAATGCTAAAAAAAACGCATCCGGTACCGGATCCGTTTTTTTAAAAACACGCCGGATCACGCCTGACGTCAAAAAACTGATGTGTGAAGTAGCCTTAGCCAGCTCATCTGAGAGAGGTCATCTCATTACAGACACAGAAAAGACTGAAGGAAAAGTTTCAGGAGGACACAGCCTCCTTTCTGATATCATGTGCTCCTGAGACGGATATACACAGCAGCTAAATGTGCTAAATGATGAGTTGCTGGAGAGTCAAGCCCGCGTACATCCCAAGTATTGTGAGACAAAGTTATAGTATAGTTAGTTAGTTAGTTAGCGCTAAGCCGGACAAGTCTTTCTTGTTTTTGGTTTCTTTACTGTATGTTACATTTTGCCTAAAAATAAAGCCCCACGTTTTCCTTATATGGACTGCAGTTTTTCAAAATATTGTCCGTATATAGAGAGACTGGCACTTCATACCATAATATACAAACACAAACCCGGGCTTACATAACAATAGCCGATGAAGCGAACTTAAAGGTGAAATATAAAATCAATTTTTATTTAACATATTAATAAAATCATGCATAGAGAAAAGCAGAGTGCCAGAAGGGGGAAGTGTGTACCATCAATAATATATAGTAGATGGAGGTATGACTATGCCCATATTGTAAAAAATTACAAATACTCTGCACAAGACTAAATCAAAATGCCTGCCCATAAATTAGTCTGGATGAATAGTAGTTGTACTTAATCTGTTGTAAAAGAGTCTATGTTGAGGAAAATCCTGTATAATTTTTTTGTATAATACATAAAAATAATAGAAGGATATAAACTCTAATTGACACTATCTATATAATTAAAAATTTAAATGTCCGTTTGTTTCAAAATCTTAAATCTCTGACAGTTCTTCACCAATTGCTTTGAAATTTTGACACAACTTTGACAGAACTTTCGGAAATTTAAGATTTCAACAAACGGACATGTACATTATTATTTATATAGATGATATAGATGGCACACCTGTGACAGGTAAAAACATGCTTTTTGAACAGCGCCATCTGTTGGAAGTAAAAGCAACAACATTGCTTATGTTGAGTATTGTTAACATAAACAATTAAATAGTGATCATTTTTTTAATTAGTTATTGTTTATGTAGAAATCCACTTCATTATGCAATACTTAACCCAGAAAAAAAATCTGATTTTTTAAATTTAATTTGCATAGATTTCGACTTATTTTCATTTCAATTTAATTATTTCATGTGATATTGCTTTGGAACTGAGCTGTCATTTACCATAGTGTTCATTTTGTGAGTATAGTTTATTTCTTTCATTTTTCTTTTTTTTTTCTTTTTTTAATTTTTTTATAACTTTTTTTCTTTTTCAGTGCAATCGATCTGCTTTTGTTTATCTAAATAATGCCTCGCAGAAGACCAAACTTAGGTTGTTGTACTCACGGAGCCGAAGCAGTGCGACGAGTAATTGCAAATCAACCTGAGGAAGAACCGGCATCAGCGAACGAGTGAAACAGATAAAGAATGGCTCAAATACATGCCGAAGAAGCAGCAGAACGACGTGAATCCAGACTTGAGGATGCACGGTTGTGAGCTGAGCGATCACGTTTTGCAGCTTTAGATCTGCTTCGTTTTAAACAGATTGAACGCGATAGGCTAAGAAAGGCTGAAAGACGTCAACGAGAAACAGCAGATCAGCGTCAATCACAACTCCATGCTTAGCAATCACGCAATTACAATGGCTTTGCATTCTTGTACAACCCAGCTGATGATTTATAGTTTGAGCCTGCATATTCACATCGGCACTATGACTGAAGTGTATCCTTATTGCAAGGCTCTGAAATTTAATGGAGAAAAGAATGTATTGCGCCACCGGAAAAATTAAACTACATCAACTTGGAGAACCACTAGAGCCATTAAAAACTTTGCTTGCCGGATATACCACTGAATCAAAGCATTTCCTATCTAACATCAGGAAATACAACTCATGCTTCCAAATGATGAGATTTGGCGCAAAAATCATAATAATAATAATAATAATCTTTATATAGCGCTAACATATTCCACAGCGCTTTACAGTTTGCACACATTATCGTCACTGTCCCCGATGGGGCTCACATTCTAGATTCCCTATCTGTATGTTTTTTGGAGTGTGGGAGGAAACCGGAGTACCCGAGGAAACCCATGCAAACATGGGGAGAACATACAAACTCCTTGCAGATGTTGTCCTAGGTGGGATTCGAACCCAGGACTCCAGCGCTGCAAGGCTGTAGTGCTATCCACTGAGCCACCGTGCTGCCCACTCAACAGCTCAATTCATGCCAACTTTCAAAGTTAAAGGACAAATTTATCATAAAGCCTGCTCCCTGCATCCTTTCCCATATGGTCAACATAAATTCCTACAAATGTATTTCATCGATGATGGCAATGATGAATTGAATGCACGCTCTGGAATTTCTACCTGCATGAAACAGTCCATTGTTTTCCAACTGCAAGAGCTTCTTCACGAAAAAAAACTATTTAGTGCGTTTGTTCAAAACAGCAATTTGCATGATGCCATCTGTTACGCACAAGATTGCTAGTCATGCTGACAAAAACGCCTACTGGAGAACATGTGCGAAGATTTAATGCTCCAACTATAGACGAAGTGGCAATTGTTATAGTCGGAGATCAGTTCCAACCTAGAGATATCATTCATCATCGGAGATATGATCAATTGACAAAAGTTGCAGAAACTCAACGATGCTATGATGCTCTGCAATATCCAATAATTTTTTGGGATTGTGCCGATGGATATCGCTATAAAGTTAAGATTATAAATCCAGTCAGTGGCGAAGAAACAAATATGAAATGCAGCACATAATTCGAGAGAATGAATATAATCACATTTTGAAATTCCACCTATTGTGTCACCAATACATTGTAGATATGTATGCAAAAATCAAAACAGAACATTTGATATACTTCTTACAGGGGCGACGGCAAAACGGAAGAAGCAACAGCAAAACATGCGTTGGGATGAGGGGGAAGTGCAATCCATCTATCAACCTGTGCTCCTGTCCCTGGCTAAGGTACTATATACTATCCTTATATATATATATTTACATGATCATTACCTATATGGTCCTTATATTTGCACTGGTTTCTTGATTTACCTTTGTCTTTTTTATAGCTTATAGAGATGTGGGTAAATGGAGGGTCGGTGGGTGCCCCAGTCCTTTAGCCGGAACCGCAAGGACCAGGTATCGTCCCGCTTAACGTCCGCTGTCCCGTTAACGTGACATTTTTGCTACTCAGACAACACAGGGTGAGGGTAAAACAGTGTGGCAATGCTTTATTAAATCCCAAAACAGGCAGATAACACATAGAACAGTCTGAACAAAATTCCCAAGATGGTGCACATTAGAGTCTCACCCTTCCGCTGACCCGCTAGGATAATGGCAGATGTTATGTCAGAGCTCCAAGGGTCAGCGACCCCATCTATGGTACACACACAGAGAGGAGGTAATGACAAGTGTAGCAAGATGACAGTCCATTGAGTCCATACAAGGTCCAAAGCTAGTTGACACAAGAATCACCACCTGGCTTCTCTGAACACGTCCATGGAGCCAGGTGACCAGCGGGTCCCATTCCTGGCTTTCTGCAAAAGTATCCATGGTTCAGCGATGGTCAATGGAGCAGATATGTTTCCTTCCAACCGGAGCAGAATACCCCTAGGTTGTTTCCTATAGAATGATAGATCCACGTCCCTCGTGATGTGCTGTGATGAATTGGCTGCAGTCCTGTCTTTTGTCCGTCGGGTCTTTTGCAGAATGTCCAGCTGTGTCACACTCTGTCCATCTCTCAGTCTCTGAGACTCTTTATACAGAGTCATGTAACCAATTTTTAGATTTACCCTGTGTCCTTACTTCCCCACCACAGATAAGGAAAGGAATGGTGATGACCAAGTTGCCTTGTTTGATTATGTAATATATTTGCACAGATTTTCGTCCTCTGTTTTAAACATCAACAAACTATCTGGACTAGACAATATATAATTAGCATATCAGTAGACCTCACTACTCTTCAAGGATAAGAGCACACTATGTCATATGGACTAGATGGAATTAAAGTCTTCCTTCAACCTTAATAACTTCAACCTTAATATCAAATACCAGTTTACAAGTCAATATTCCATTATTACACAAACAAAAGTCTGTTTTCTTGACCCACCTGAAACCAACCCTTAAATCCAAAAGCCAACATACAGATAAAAAGTCAATTCTTCTTGGTTTGCTAAACATAGTCGTCTTGGTAATTAAGATAGAATCTGGTTTCTTCACAAGAGTCATTTAGAGTTTATATCATTTTATTATTTTTATGTATTATACAAGAAAATTATACAGGATTTTCCTCAACATAGACTCTTTTACAACAGATTAAGTACAACTACCCTTGATCCAGACTAATTTATGGGCAGGCATTTTTCTGTTAGTCTACTGCAGGATATTTGCAATTTTTTACAATATAAGCATAGTCATACCACCATCTTCTATATATTATTGATGGTACACACTTCCCCTTTTGGGCACTCTGCTTTTTTTTTACAGTTTTTTCTATGCATGATTTTATTAATATGTTAAATAAAAATTGATTTTATATTTCACCTTATATGGACTGGGTCTGCCTATGTCACAGCCAAGATGCTATATAATGCCCTAGCTCGTTACAATATATATAAAGGAGACTTTAATGAAGATAACTGCAAAACATTAAATAAATTGTCAGAAAATAAACGCTTGATTAAAGAAGCACTCCCATCAATGCTTTTGTCCTCTTAATATATTGCAATGATATTATATAGCACTGTGTACTTACAATTGCTCATTTTGCCTTTCTATACATTAATTTTCACCTTTTTATCCTTCCTGGGCTTAGTTCCAGACAGAAATCATGGAATAGATTGCTTGTTAAAGTTGTGGTGCGCGTCATGACATCATGACAGGCCATGATATTATGACATGCATGCCCAGAGACGTCCTGGGCCTAATTGCGACTGGAAATCCCTGGCCAAATAGGGCACTGTAACGTCACAACTAAAAACAAGTGGATCTTATACATTTAAAGATTTTTTACTTCACCTAATTTTGACTCAAAATTTGATTTTGGTGAATAGATTTTCCTGAATTTCAGTACTGGAAAGCTTGTAATTGCTAGTAAAATACACCTGGAGGAGTGAAAAAGAGATAGTGGATCCCACTGACATTAAAAGGTTACACACTACAGAAGGGAAAAACTTATCCAGTGACTCTGGAGATGGAAAACAACTATGCTGTACAAGCTGTGCCCTGCTGGGAACCACTGATCTCTGATGGCCCAGGTACTAATCACCTGTTACAACTCTGTTGTCAGGTATCCCAGACAGGCTCCTTTTCTGTCCCTAATGCTAGGGGCACCCTAGCTTGCCCTGTTCCCCTGATTATTGATGGTGAAGATGCCAAGGGCACGTACCTTGCCTTATCTCTTGAATCAGCCCTCAGTCTGTACCCTTCCCCCACACAGGGAAGAGGGGAGTAGTAGTGTACCATAATACAGCAACCAACTGACAAGGTAATACAAACAGGGATAAAGGAAAATACCAATCATACAAATAATTTCACACAAACAACAGAAGTAAACACCGGGGAGTGGAGGATGGGGAAAAACCAAAGTAGAAGAAGAAGGAGATTAGCACACAACCAAAACCTCGCAACAGTCTTAGCTAAATCCACCAAATGCATTCTCAAGCAACAACAACCCACCATCTCCTAAACCATGCAGCAAGAAGCTTCTTCTGCCAATGAGTGCTTGCCAGAGCCCAGAATATATAGGCGATGGGAGTGGCTAAGCGTGAACAGCTGAGAGCCTTAATGCAGGAAAGTTTCCAGGAACTCTCAACTGAGCATAATAACCCCTGCACTGTTAAAAAAACCTGCACCATTTAATATGAAGGTGAAGTGCTTCTAATCAGTGCAGGAGTAGGAGAAATCAGACCCTGTGGTCTTCTGGCTCCTCTCTGTCTTTGGTAAACCTGTGACACCGCCACTGTAAAAAGAGTGATAATGTGCTAAATGTCATAGTGGCCAGTGCATTATAGGGAAACCCGCATGGCAATGCAAAATGACATTAATCCATGCTCTGATACTCCAGCTTTGTGGAAAATGGTGCAAATCATATCTCAAAAAGTGTGAATTCTGTGAAACTGCGAATTCCAGGAAATTTGACTTAAACTCAATCTTCCGCGAATTGATTTGCTCATCGCTAGTCATAATGCACATCCTGATATTACAATGTTGCCGTGACCTTATAACGCACATGTGAAGAGGTCAGGTCAAGGCCAGAAGTACTGGCCTAGTGTGAAGAGGTATGGTGTTTCAACATGTGGTGGCTGTAAGATGTAGCAGTGAAGACCATATGTGGGAAAGCATGCAGTGGAGGTAGCCTTTGGGGTGAGCGGTGAGGTGAGTACTGGTTCTTTTTATTTATTTTTTTAAACCTTTTGCCGGGTATCTACAGTTCAGCAAAATAGTGGTCAGGTGACAGCATCTTGCTAAATTCGTGAGGAGCGATTTACAAAAGCCTACATTCTGTACAATATGGATTTTTGTAAAATTTGAGAATTCAATTCCACTTAAATTATCCCAACTCTAGTAGTGAGTGATCAGCGGAACTGAATATTTCTGTGGAGATGTTCTGAAATGGCACTACCTGTAAATGGGCAGTGAAAACTGCAACGTATTGCTGGATATTTTTCATACATATTTTGCAAAAAAATAATGGCTATGAATTAATAGGAAAATCTAAAACACGGTACATATAGGAAGTTAAAACTCGCTTTCGTCTCTGCTTGGCAAAAGCGACACCTGACAAACCTCCTGCATTACCCATCCTTGCATGCACATAATAGTAGCAAAACAAAAAGCTCTCATCTCATTTCAGGTAATTTTCTCCAATTTTTGGTTTAAATGTAGATGGGAATAAAGTGATTGCGATCTTTATTTTTTGCCAGTACAATGGTATTTTTTGTATTTCTAACCATTGCCTTGCTTTTAGTTGGGCTAACTAATGTGTAAGAGTGTGTCAGGGACTGTCATATAAAATCCCTTGAATATAACAATTGTAGATGAGTACTAATATGTGGCTGCATTGTGTTTTTATGAAAATAATGTTCCAAGAGCCACAACTTTTTTATTTTTCCATCAAAATAAACATATGAGGGCTTGTTTTTTGCAGACCAATATTAATAATAAATAATAAATAAATAAATGATAATACATTTTAACATTTATTGTACTGGTAATTGGGAAAATAATTTCAAGTGCAATTTCACCTTGTGTTTTGAGTGTTGCTTGAATGACATTTATGGTAAAACTGATTCTGAATTCTAAAGGTCAGTATGAATATGGCAATACCAAACGTGCATAGAATTTTTTATATGTTAATGGAGCATAAAAATGCAGAAGTAAGCAAGAATAAAAATGGAACATCTTTTGCTTGTGTCAACATTTTCCAAAATCTGTAACAATTTTTATTTTTCCTCCGATGAAGTTGTTTAAGAGTTTGTTTTTCCATGGTGATCTGGTGGGTTAATTGACACTTTGTTACGCTTCCCGGATGATCGGGGCATCGGGACATGGCATAGCTAGCCAATGCTCCCACGCCGCCAGACCACGACAACGTGGGGTGTGCGTCCCAGATGGTAAGGGAATGTGGACCCATTGGACAACAGAGGGGGACCCGGGCCTACCCGGACTAGGGCAGGGCAGCGACTGGGGGTCTGTGGCAGCTGAGCATGTGGGCAAGATGGCGACCTGCAGGACTAGATGACACCGCACAACTTCAGGTATGAAGAAACATAAAGTTTACTTGAAGACAAACACAGTACATTAATAGAACATAATGCCAGGCTCCCGATTCCACACATCAGGGAAGGGTACACGTCTTAGGATCACAAACAAAGGCAGGAGGGACATCATGGGTTGATGTAGTCCAGGGTTATCTGGCATGGGCATACTAGGACAGCCTCTCTCTCAGGCCTCAGGCGTAGCACAGGCTCAGGAGAACATCAGACACCGACCCAGGACAGACATCAGACGATGGTGGGAGTCATCATGGGTTGATGCAGTCCAGGGTCATCTGGCACGGGCATACTAGGATGGCCTCTCTCTCAGGCCTCAGGTGTAGCACAGGCTCAGCAGGAGAACATCAGACACTGACCCAGGACAGATGTCATCACAGGGTAGACCACGGGGAACAGGCACGACATCAGGATACAGACAAGACATCAGGACACAGGTTGGACATCAGGGACATCAGGACACAGACTGGACATCAGGACAAAGACAGGACAGCAGGACATCAGGACACAGGCTGGACATCAGGACATCAGGATACAGGCAGGACATCAGAGACATCAGGAAACAGGCGGGACTTCAGGACATCAGGACACAGGCAGGACATCAGAGACATCAGGACACAGGCTGGACATCAGGACACAGGCTGGACATCAGGACATCAGAGACATCAGGACACAGGCAGGACAGCAGGACATCAGGACACAGGCTGGACATCAGGACAACAGGACACAGGCAGGACAGCAGGACATCATGACACAGGCTGTACATCAGGACATAGACAGGACATCTGGATACAGGCTGGACATTAGGACACAGGCTGAACATCAGGACATCAGGACACAGACAGGACATCAGGCCGTCTGGATAAAGGCTGGACATCAGGACATGTCACAGGATTAGGCAGAGGTGGTCGGGCTCCGGGCACCAGACAGGGGTAGCCAGACACCGGACATAGGACACGATCTCCAGGCAGCGGTCGTCAGGCTCCAAACTACGGTCATTAGGCTCCAGGCATCAGACCTAGGAAGGAACTCAAGCGTGATGGTGCAAGCACCGCCGGGTTGGACTGAAACCGGGCGGAGCTAGCATCGCATAGCAAGCTGAGCATAGAATAGTAGATGCTCAGCATAAACACCGGACTCCATCTTTAACAGACGAACCCAGATTGGTTCACAGGACACCAGTTACAGGAAACTCAGTCACTGGGTACATGGTTCCAGACACAGAGGGACTTCAGGAACATAACACAGAGGACACAGTTCAGACAGGGTCAGGTAAAGGAACATATCCAAGATCAAGGATTCAGGAAACAAGACACAACATGAACTGGCCTGGATATGTAGCCTCCAGGAAAGGCGCTCTGGGTACTCTGCGCCCAGAGCAGGCGGAAAAACAGGATACAAACAGAAACAGATCTGGGTATTCTGCCCCCAGAGCAGGCGGAAAACATAAGACAGGATAAAGGGAATCAGCTCTTCCAGCAGTAGCTGAACACACAAACACACATGGCAAGGTTCAGGCACTTAATGCGAAGCTCTGGCAATGCCCAACAGGAAAGAGGAACTTTATATAGGAGCTTCTCCTCAGCAATAGGCTGGTGAGAGCAATTAAGCACATACACTGCCTTAATAAAATCAGGGAAGGTGCGGCTGCGTGCACCCTAAACACACACAGAAACCTTTACAGTCGGCAAAGGCACTGCGGCTTAAGGCACCTGGCAGCGGCTGCATGCCTGGACACACGTGGAAAGTCATGCACCAGCTGCAGAGGACCTCACAACCCGCGGATAGCTTCCACAGCAGCAGCCAGGGACCGCACATGCAGATGGTCATGCAGCGGAGAAGAGACATCACAACACATGTACGGCTACGCAGCAGAGCCGTGAACTGAGCAGCATCCATACAGGTAACAGACAACAGTATCCCAGCTGGTTAGGGGGAAAGAAGCAATGGGTTAAAGCAGAGACATGCAAAGTAACGCCGGGGAAACAAGGTACAGACATACCGGCGTTACACACTTATTTGGGGTAAATATGATTATTTGATCTAGTTTTATTGCATCTAAGGGTGCAGTCAAACGACTGTAAATTGGAAGAAGATCAGAACACAGTGCACGGACTGGCCTGTGGCTCTCTTGACTGAAGCGTGCCAGCTGTATAGAAGTATATGAAGCTGTCACACTTGGGACAGGAGACCTACAGGCCAGTCTGAGCACTGAGTTCTGATCTCAATCTGATATAAATGGCTCTCTGACTGTTTTTTCATCATTATGTCATGTACTGACGAGGCTTATTAATTTTATACAGCTCTGGCAAAAATTAAGAGACCACTGCAAAATTTTCAATTTGTTTGATTTTTCTCTTTATAGGTATATTTTTGAGTAAAATGTAAATTGCTGTTTTATTCTATAAACTACTGACAACATGTCTCTGAATTTCCAAGCAATAAATTTTGTATTTATTTTCAGAAAATGAGAAATGGTCAAAATAACAAAAAAATGCAGTACTTGCAAACCTCAAATAATGCTAAGAAAGCAAGTTCATAATCATTCAGAAACAACAATACTAATGTTTTAACTCAGGAAGAGTTCAGAAATCATCATTTTGTGGAATAACAATGATTTTTAATCACAGCTTTCATGTGTCTTGGCATGCTTTCAGCCAGTCTTTCACACTGCTTTTGGGTGACCTTATGCCACTCCTGGTACAAAAATGTAAGCAGTTCTTCTTTGTTTGATAGCTTGTGACTATCCATCTTTCTCTTGATTACATCCCAGAGGTTTTCATTGGGGTTCAGGTCTGGAGATTGAGATGGCTGTGAGAGGGATTTGATGTGGTGGTCTTTCATCCACACATTGATTGACCTGTCTGAGTGGGATGGCGCATTGTCCTGCTGGAAAAAACTAGTCCTCAGAGTTGGGAAACATTGCCTGAGCAGAAGGAATCAACTGTTTTGCCAGGATAACCTTGTGCAGCTTGATTCATACGTCCTTCGTAAAGATTAACCAGCTCAATTCCAGCCTTGCAGAAGCATTCCCAGATCATCACCGATCCTCCACCAAATTTCACAGTGGGTGCAAGACACTGTGGCTTGTACGCCTCTCCAGGTCTCCGTCTAACCATTGCATGACCAAGTTTGGGCAAAGCTGAAAACTAGACTCATTAGAGAAGATTACCTTACTCCAGTCCTCTATGGTCCAATCCTTATGGTCTTTGGCAAACTTCAGCCTGGCTCTTCTTTGCTTCTCATTGATGAAAGGCTTTTTACTAGCATTACATGACTTTAGCCCTGCCTCTAGGAGCCTGTTATGAACTGTTCTTGCCGTCCACTTCACCCCAGTTGCCATTTGCCATTCCTTTAGTAGGTCACTTGATGTCATCCTGTGGTTGCTGAGTGACATTTGAATAAGATGATGGTCAACCGAGTCAGTGGAGAGTCGTTATCGTCCTCTGCCGGTCTGTATCTTTGTTGTCCCCAATATCAGCTGCTTGACATTGCTGTAATGGACTGCCGTCTTAGAAATTTTAAGGATGGAGGCAACATGACGCTCACTGTTTCCTTCTGCTAGTAAAGCCAGAACTGAGCCCTTCTTTTCCTCACTCAAGACTATTCTTTTCAACTCCTTTGGCATGGTTAAAAGTTATTTTTTCATTCCTTTTGGGATATTACTAGCACTTGTTTTGCCATCCAGCTTGTCCTATTGCAAGAGGATTGTGAACACCACAGCAGTGTTTTTTATACTTTCCTTCCTTAAGCTTTGATTCAGGTGATCACCTAAACAGAAGCACATTTAGTAGAATGAGGTGTACTCTGGTTGGAATTCAACTGACACTGGAATGGAATGGCTGTCAGACATGTAGAGAAGCTGAATTTTGTAAAACTGTGCAGTGGTCTCTTAATTTTTGCCAGAGCTGTATTTTGATAGACTGGACTTTCACGTACACTGTGATACTAGATATGCTTATATTTGTATATTTAATTTATTTATTTTTAATTAGATAAAATGTTTTTTTTTCTACTTCATTTTCTAGTCCCTTTAGGGGATTTTAATGTGCAATCAACTAATTGTTTATACTGTAATAATGCAGTGTCTCCTGTCTCATGTGGAGCTCAGTTTGAAGTTCAGTTTCACATGACACAACATGGTAATCCATCATTGCACCAAAGTCTTATTACAGTGGGGCTGGTGGGAGTAACCGCACATGAGCATTGGTGCAATGTCCATGTAAATTATACAGACACATATCCAGACTATGTAATTAATATAGAAGGTATCCACTGCATGTAAAGGGAACTAAGCTCCTGAGCTTCCTCCATATGTGTTCAAACCCACAATAACGTACAGATAAGTGATAATGCATTAAGGGTTTTAATATAATATGGCAGTACTTTTGGGTACTGGATTGCATAATTTGCAACTTTCTGTATATACTTCCAAATAAATGTGTCCGAAATCTATTATTTGGATTCCTCAGTTTAGATTTTACCCTTTTACTACTAATTTCAAATTTGTACAACACATTATCTACAAAGTATATGAGGTATACATTAATATCTCTATTAATAATATCTAAAAAGGTGCCTAAAGCAAGTTTGGCATTTAACTCTATGTTTCCAAGTATATATTACTGCATTCCCTTTGTTGAAGTTTAGTAACTGCAATTTATAAATAAGAAAATGAAAATGGTAATTGATTTTTTCTTACCCTTGATCTATTAATTCGTCAGTATTTCCAATGTGTAATTTTAAAGGCATGAGTGAAATCCTTGTTTCCTTATTACTATGGCTATGTCGATAGCATTTATGAAGAAGGTTAACTTAACAAATCGTTAAACAGTCACTAATCTGCAGTCACACTAATCCACAATATTTCATGTTAAGGCCATAGCAATCATGTCAAGAAGTAATGTTTATGTTTCCAGTACTTGTATTCCTTCCTTAAACTCTTAAATACCAGAACATTTTTTTCTTAAAACACCAAAACAATGCATTTCTTTACCTCTCAGCATTCTGACAAATATGGGGAACTACATGAATGTAATATCCAATGCAAATAAAAGGGAGGCCACTCTCTTCAGGTGTTTTTGCATCCTGTTCAAATAAAGGAGTGGCCTGCCTTTTCTTTGAGCTGGACATTACATTCATATAGTTCCCCATTCCTGGGTGTACATTATCCGGGCTCAGTCCTTCTCATTTCTTATCCACATGTACGTCACTTGACAAATGGTAAGGTTTAAATATTAGAGGTTATGATTTTCCCAAATAAGGTCACCGTGACATGGTAGGATAGCTTTTTCATTTTTTTAATCAAAATTATGTTAAGTAAGAACCCTATATTATTTTCATGCACTATTGATGTTTATTTACAAGTGCTTCTCAATAAATTAGAATATCTTCAAAAGTTAATTTATTTCAGTTCTTCAAAACAAAAAGTGAAACTCATATATTGTATAGAGTCATTACAGAGTGATCTATTTCAAGTGTCTATTTCTGTTAATGTTGATGATTATGGCTTACAGCCAGTGAAAACCCAAAAGTCTTTATCTCAGTAAATTAGAATAATTAACAAAAAACACCTTCAAAGGCTTCCTAAGCATTTAAAAAGGTCCCTTAGTCCCTTACCAACATATTTGACCACGTGTGTATACTGCAGAATGTGGTTTGTGTGAAATTTCATTGGTTTAAGATAAAAAAGTATAATTGGCTTTCTACAGGTAAAGAAATTGGGTGGTTCAAAAATTGACTTGTTATATACACGTGGTCAAAATTATTGGTACCCCTCGTTTAACCCCTTCACCCCCAAGGGGGTTTGCACGTTAATGACCGGGCCAATTTTTACAATTCTGACCACTGTCTCTTTATGAGGTTATAACTCTGGAACGCTTCAACGGATATTCGCGATTCTGAGACTGTTTTCTCGTGACATATTGTACTTCACGTTGTGGTAAAATTTCTTCCACATACCTTACATTTATTTTTGAAAAAAAACGCAAATATGGCGAAAATTTTGAAAATTTTGCAATTTTCAAACTTTGAATTTTTATTCCCTTAAAACAGAGAAATATGTCACACAAAATAGTTAAGAAATAACATTTCTAACATGTCTGCTTTACATCAGCAGAATTTTGGAAACAAAATTTTTATTTGTTAGGAAGTTATAAGGGTTAAAAGTTGACCAGCGATTTCTCATTTTTACAACAAAATTTACAAAGCCATTTTTTTTAGGGACCACCTCACATTTGAAGTCAATTTGAGGGATCTATAAGGTAGAAAATGCCCAAAAGTGACACCATTCTAAAAACTGCACCCCTCAAGGTACTCAAAACCACAATCAAGAAGATTATTAACCCTTCAGGTGCTTCACAGGAGCTGAAGCAATGTGAAAGGAAAAAATGAACATTTTACTTTTTAGTCACAAAAATGATCTATTACAAACATTTTTTTTATTTTCACAAGGGAAAAAGGAGAAAATGGACTGATAAAGTTGTTGTGCCATTTCTCCTGAGTACGCCAATACCCTATATGTGGGGGGAAAACCACTGTTTGGGTGCACGGAAGGGCTTAGAATGGAAGGAGCGCCGTTTGACTTTCCCAAACTAAAATTGGTGGGAATTGAGATTGGACGCCATGTCGCGTTTGGAGATTCCCTGATGTGCCTAAACAGTGGAAACCCCCCACATGTGACCCCATTTTGGAAACTAGACCCCTAAGGAACTTATCTAGATGTGTGGTGAGCACTTTGAACCCCCAAATGCTTCACGCAAGTTTATAATGTAGAGCCGTGAAGAAAAAAAATCATATTTTTTCCACAACCATGATGTTTTAGTCCCCAATTTGTTATTTTCCCAAGGGTAAGAGGAGAAATTGGACCACAAAAGTTGTTGTCCAACTTGTCCTGAGTACGCTGATTACCCATATGTGGGGGGGAACCACTGTTTGGGCGCACGGCAGGGCTCGAAATGGAAGGAGCGCCATTTGACTTTTCAAACCAAAATTGGCTGGAATTGAGAAAGGAGCCATGTTGCGTTTGGAGAGCCATGATGTGCCTAAACAGTGGAAACCCCCAATGTGACCCCATTTTGGAACTAGACCCCTAGGAACTTATCTAGATGTGTGGTGAGCACTTTGAACCCCAATGTTCACGCAGTTTATAATGTAGAGCCGTGAGAAAAAAATATATTTTTCCACAACCATGATGTTTTAGTCCCCAATTTTTATTTCCAAGGGTAAGAGAGAATTGACCACAAAAGTTGTTGTCCACTTGTCTGAGTACGCTGATACCCTATGTGGGGGGGGAACACTGTTTGGGCACGGCAGGCTCGAAATGGAAGGAGCGCCATTGACTTTTCCAAACCAAAATTGGCTGGAATTGAGAAAGGACCATGTTGCGTTTGGAGAGCCACTGATGTGCCTAAACAGTGGAAACCCCCAATGTGACCCATTTTGGAAACTAGACCCCCTAAGGAACTTTCTAGATGTGTGTGAGCACTTTGAACCCCAAATGCTTCACGCAAGTTTATAATGTAGAGCCGTGAAGAAAAAAAATATATTTTTTCCACAACCTGATGTTTTAGTCCCCAATTTGTTATTTTCCCAAGGGTAAGAGGAGAAATTGGACCAAAAAGTTGTTTCCAACTTGTCCTGAGTACGCTGATACCCCATATGTGGGGGGAACCACTGTTTGGGCGCACGGCAGGGCTCGAAATGGAAGGAGCGCCATTTGACTTTTCCAAACCAAAATTGGTGGAATTGAGAAAGGACGCCATGTTGCGTTTGGAGAGCCATGATGTGCCTAAACAGTGGAAACCCCCAATGTGACCCATTTTGGAAACTAGACCCCTAAGGAACTTATCTAGATGTGTGGTGAGCACTTTGAACCCCAAATGCTTCACGCAAGTTTATAATGTAGAGCCGTGAAGAAAAAAAATCTATTTTTTCCACAACCATGATGTTTTAGTCCCCAATTTGTTATTTTCCAAGGGTAAGAGGAGAAATTGACCACAAAAGTTGTTGTCCAACTTGTCCTGAGTACGCTGATACCCCATATGTGGGGGGGAACCACTGTTTGGCACGGCAGGGCTCGAAATGGAGAGGCATTGACTTTTCCAAACAAAATGGTGATGAGAAAGGACATGTTGCGTTTGGAGAGCCATGATGGCCTAAACAGTGGAACCCCCCAATGTACCATTTGGAATACCCTAGGATTATCTAGATGTGTGGTGAGCACTTGACCCAAATGCTTCACGAAGTTATAATGTAGAGCGTGAGGAAAAAATCATATTTTTTCACACCATGTGTTAGTCCCCAATTTGTTATTTCCAAGGGTAAAGGAGAAATTGGACCAAAAGTTGTTGTCAACTTGTCCTGAGTACGCGATACCATATGTGGGGGGAACCACTGTTTGGGCGCACGGCAGGGCTCAAATTGAAGGAGCGCCATTTGACTTTTCCAACCAAATTGGCTGGAATGGAAAGGAGCATGTTGCGTTTGGAGAGCCACTGATGTGCTAAACAGTGGAAACCCCATATGTGACCATTTTAAACTAGACCCCTAGGAACTTATCTAGTGTGTGGTGAGCACTTTGAACCCCAAATGCTTCACGCAGTTTATATGTAGAGTCGTGAAGAAAAAAAATCATATTTTTCCACACATGATGTTTTAGTCCCCAATTTGTATTTTCCAAGGGAAGAGGAAATTGGACCACAAAAGTTGTGTCCAACTTGTTGGTACGCTGATACCCATATGTGGGGGGAACACTTTGGCACGGCAGGGCTGAAATGGAAGGAGCGCCATTGACTTTTCCAAACAAATTGGCTGGAATGAGAAGGACGCTGTTGCGTTTGGAGAGCCATGAGTGCCTAAACAGTGGAAACCCCCAATGTGACCCATTTTGGAATAGACCCTAAGGAACTTATCTAGATGTGTGGTGAGCACTTTGAACCCCAAATGCTTCACGCAAGTTTATAATGTAGAGCGTGAGAAAAAAAAATCATATTTTTTCACAACCATGATGTTTAGCCCCAATTTGTATTTTCCAAGGGTAAGAGGGAAATTGGACACAAAAGTTGTTTCAATTGTCCTGAGTACGCTGATACCCCATTGTGGGGGGAACCATGTTTGGGCGCACGAGGCGAATGGAGGAGCGCCATTGACTTTTCCAACAAAATTGCTGGAATTGAGAAGGATCCATGTGGTTTGGGAGCATGATGTGCTAACAGTGGAAACCCCATGTGACCCCATTAAACTAGACCCTAAGGAATTATCTAGTGTAGCATTTAACCCCAAATGCTCACGCAGTTTTAATGAGCCGAGAAAAAAAATATATTTTTTCCACCATGATGTTTTCCCAATTGTTATTTTCCAAGGAAAGAATTGACCACAAAGTTGTTGTCACTGTCTGAGTGCGATACCCATATGTGGGGGAACACTGTTGCGGGAGGCAGGGAGGCATTTGTTCCAAACCAATTGGCTGATGAGAAGGACCGTTGGTTGAGGCCAGATGTGCTAAACAGTGGAACCCCGTACCATTTGACTACCCTAAGATTTTAGGTGGTGAGCACTTGAACCCCATGCTTCACGCAAGTTTTAATGTAGACCGTGAGAAAAAAATCATATTTTCCACAACCATGATGTTTTAGCCCCAATTTGTTATTTTCCCAAGGGTAAGAGGAGAAAGGACACAAAGTTGTTGCCAACTTGTCCTGAGTACGCGAACCCCATTGTGGGGAACCACTGTTTGGCGCACGGCAGGGCTCAAATGGAGGCCATTTGACTTTCCAAACAAATTGGCGATGAAAAGGACCATTTGGTTTGGGACCAGATTGCAAGTGGAAACCCAATGTGACCATTTTGGAAACTAACCCTAGAATTATAGTGTTGGTGAGCACTTTGAACCCAAGTTCCAAGTTTTAATGTAGGCGTGAAAAAATTTTTTCCCAACGAGTTGTCCCCATTGTTATTTTCCAAGGGTGAGAAATGACCACAAAGTTGTTGTCCAACTTGCCTGTCGTGAACCATTGTGGGGAACCTTTTGGGCACGCAGGCTGAAATGAAGGGCGCCTTTGCTTTCCAACCAATTGCGATGGAAGGACCATGTGCGTTTGGAGAGCATGAGTGCCTAAAGTGGAACCCAATACCATTTAAACTAGACCCTAAGGAATTATCTAATGTGTGGTGAGCATTGACCCAAATGCTTACGCAAGTTATAATGTAGAGCGTAAAAAAAAATCATATTTTCCACAACCATGAGTTTTAGTCCCAATTTGTTATTTTCCCAAGGGTAAGAGGAAAATGGACCACAAAAGTTGTTTCCAATTGTCCGAGTACGCTGATACCCCATATTTTGGGGGGAACCACTGTTTGGGCCACGGCAGGGCTGAAATTGAAGGAGCGCCATTTGACTTTTCCAAACCAAATTGGTGGAATTGAGAAAGGACCATGTTGCGTTTGGAGAGCCACTGATGTCTAAACAGGGAAACACATGTGACCCCATTTTGGAACTAGACCCTAGGAACTTATCTAATGTGGTGACACTTTGCAACCCCCAAATGCTTCAGCAATTTATAAGTAGAGCCGTGAAGAAAAAAAATCATATTTTTCCAACCATGATGTTTTAGTCCCCAATTTGTTATTTTCCCAAGGGAAAGAGGGAATTGGCCACAAAATTGTTTCCAACTTGTCCTGAGTACGTGATACCCCAATTTGGGGGGAACACTGTTTGGGCGCAGGAAAGGGCTATGGAAGGAGGCATTTACTTTCCAATCAATTGCGAATGAGAAAGGAGCCATGGTTTGGCCACTGTGTCCTAACAGTGGAAACCCCCCAATGGACCCCTTTTGGAAGCTAGACCCCAAGGAAACTTATCTAGAGGCGTTGACTCTTTGAACCCCAAAATGCTAATGAAGTTTAATCTGTAGCCGTTTGAAGAAAAAAAATCATCATTTTTGCCAAACCACGAGTTTTAGTCCCCAATTTGTTATTTTCCAGGGTAAGAGGAGAAATTGGACCAAAAAGTTTTCCAACCTGTTCCTGAGTATCTGAACCCATAGTGGGGGAAACCACTGTTTTGCGCAAGGCAGTGATTGAAGTCATTTCTTTATTCCATGGGAATGAGAAATACCATGTTTTGAGCCATGAGTACAGTGGAACCCCAATGTTATGGAACACGTTTGGACTAGAGGTGAGGAATGACCCTATTTCCACCAATATAGTGACAAGAAAAAATCATTTTTTGAACCATGATGTTCTAAATCCAATTGTATCCCAGAATGGAAATTGACCACAAGATTTTCTATTATGCTGAGACTTTGAACCCCCAAGTTGGGAATTTATTGGGGCGTGAGGGAAATATTCCAAGTTGAACCAATTTGATTCAAGAAGGATTGACCAAATTTGCCAACTGACCTGTGACCCCATTGGAACCCTTTTGGCTACGGTTGAGCCTTCTTCACCAATGAATAAAGAACTGTAACTTTCCAAACATGACCCTACAGAAACCAAATTTGTTCACTAACCCATTGAAGTTTAGAAGTAAAGAAACTTTTTCCAAATGTTATCATTGTTCAAGGTAGGAGCACAGTTCATGAACCTACCCCATTTGGGGACTGGCCGGTTATAAGACCCTTGCTTAAAAAAATGCAAAAACATTTTTACAGTGCAAATGACCCCAGTGCATTGAACACAAATTTTGATGTGCTAACCCAGTGAATTATGTGACTGAAAAACTATTTTACAGAGTTAGCCATGTATCCAAAAGTATGACACAATTACCTGACCTAACCTGGACAGTGGGGACATAAAATCCCATTCTTACCAAAATGTGAATGAAATCCATGTTCCATTGTCTACAACCATCAT
>JARQOD010000001.1:84932731-84948713 GCA_033576555.1 Oophaga sylvatica
AACGGGTTTAAAGTTGGGGCTTTTTGGGGACACTGTGCTTTATCATTATAATGAGGAATTTGTGGGGGCCTCAAAAGCTCGGGCCATGACCCATTGGGAAAACAGTGGAGTGTTGTATAAAATACAAAAACTCCAATTTTTGCCGAAGTTCTGGCTTCTTCAGGATCCCCATATGGAGGACCAGGCCCCAAAAACTGCATCATTCACCCTGCGTCTACAGGAGACCAGTTGGAAAATGTGACAGGGGTTTGCGCCAAAAATTGCCGACGCACAAATTAGTTTGCTCCACCACGAGGTTAATAAAACCCTCAGAGAAAAAGACTTTGAAAAAAGTCTATTTCTCTGGGGCCCCGTGGTGTCAAACTTGATTCCTGTTCTGCCACAAAATCAGGAATCAGTGGCTCGTAATTTTCGGGGGGCGGGGTCCATATGGGGTCGAAGAGGGGTCCCGCTGGTTCATTTTCAGGGTGGGCGCTGCCTCATCTTCTGTCCTGGGGCGTCTGCGTGGCGGTTCCGCAGGACCGAGGAGGAAGATGGGGAAGAGGAGGAAGAAAAAGAAGAGGATGAAGAATCTGAAAAGAAAAGAAATGTGGGATCCTCTCCCCGTATCAGTGTCGGAGGCAAGGGAAAGCTTTATGCCTCCTCCACTGAATAGCGCTGTTGGGAAGACGTGACGAGCGGGACATTTTTTTTTTGAATGTGGTGCTTTGTGTGAACTTTATTTATAACTGTGTGTGGTGTGGGGGGGGATAGTGGTTGGTGCAAACTATGCTGAAAGGAAAAAGCTAAAAGAAAAGAAAGAGAATAGGGAAAAAAATGCTGTGAAAAAAAGTCTAAACCAGCAGGCACGAGCTCTGATAAGTGACCGGTGTCACTTATCAAAGTTCCGCGGCTGCGGATGTGCGCACAGGAGTGGCGGAAAGGGAAGTGAAAAAAAAAAAAACGGCAGGAACGAGCTCTGATAAGTGACCGGTGTCACTTATCAAAGTTCCGCGGCTGCCGGATGTGCGCACAGGAGTGGCGGAAAGGGAAGTGAAAAAAAAAAAAAAAACGGCAGGAACGAGCTCTGATAAGTGACCGGTGTCACTTATCAAAGTTCCGCGGCTGCCGGATGTGCGCACAGGAGTGGCGGAAAAGGGAAGTTGAAAACAAAAATAAAAAAACGGCAGGAACGAGGCTCTGATAAGTGACCGGTGTCACTTATCAAAGTTCCGCGGCTGCTAGATGTGCGCACGGGAGTGGCGGAAAGGGAGTGAAAAAAAAAACTGCAGGAACGAACTCTGATAAGTGACCGGTGTCACTTATCAAAGTTCGCGGCTGCTGAGAATGTTGCGCACTACAGTGGGAGTGGCGGAAAGGGGAGTGAAAAAAAAAAAAATGCAGGAACGAGCTCTGATAAGTGACTGGTGTCACTTATCAAAGTTCCGCGGCTGCTGGATGTGCGCACAGGAGTGGTGGAAAGGGGAGTGAAAAAAAAAACGGCAGGAACGAGCTCTGATAAGTGACCGGTGTCACTTATCAAAGTTCCGCGGCTGCTAGATGTGCGCACGGGAGTGGCGGAAAGTGGGGTGAAAAAAAAAACCTGCAGGAACGAGCTCTGATAAGTGACTGGTGTCACTTATCAAAGTTCCGCGGCTGCTAGATTGTGCGCACGGGAGTGGCGGAAAGTGGGGTGAAAAAAAAAACTGCAGGAACGAGCTCTGATAAGTGACTGGTGTCACTTATCAAAGTTCCGCGGCTGCTGGAAGTGCGCACAGGAGTGGCGGAAAGGGGAGTGAAAAAAAAAAAAACTGCAGGAACGAGCTCTGATAAGTGACTGGTGTCACTTATCAAAGTTCCGCGGCTGCTGGAAGTGCGCACGGAGGGGGGGTGCAAAAGAAAAACGAGCACGAGTGTTGATCGGTGAACTGCGTCACCAATCAACGCTCGGCGGCTGCTAAATGTGCGCAAAGGGGGGGTAAAAAGAGGGGGAAAGGGAAGGGGGGAGGGGGGAATGGGGGGATTGGGGTGGATCGGGCAGGGATCGGGGCTCAAAAACTCACGTTTGTAGTCTCTCTTCTTTCTTCTCTCTTCTTTCTTCTCTCTTCTTTCTTCTTCTTTTTTGGCAGGAGTTGTGGTGTCACAGGCTACTGTGGCACCACAAGGCCCAGCACAGGAGAGGGATCTGGCGTGTGACCGCACTGCAGGAATCCTCAGCAAGTGTGAGGACCCCTGCAGTGCGGTCATACAGATCACAGACAGTTTGCAGACAGGTCACAGAGCGGTCACATCCTGCTGTGACCTGTCATTGGTGGGATCGATGATCCATCGATCCCACCAATCAGAGGAGACCCTTGTTTTGCCGGTTGCTAGGCACCGGCCTAGTAATCGGAGCTCACTGCTCCGATTCCTAGGCAGGTCACCGGCAGGTCAGGAAGCAGGCACAGAGCGGTCACACCGCTGCTGTGCCTTGTGAATTGGCGCGATCGTCGATGACATTGATCGCGCCAATCAGCAGCTGCAGGCCCTACTGGGCCTGTCCTAGGCTCCGGCCTAGGATCGGTGCTATTACTGCACCGATCCAGGCAGGTACAGGCAGGGCACAGCGCGGATACACCGCGGCTGTGCCCTGCGATTGGCGCGATCGATGTGATCGGCGATCGCGCCAATCCAGGGGGGGTCTGCTCCTTTCTATGCCCAGGCCTAGGATCGAGTACATCGTTACTCGATTCTAGCCTGGGATCTCACTGTTTTCAGCCCATCGGATTGGCTGAAACAGTGAGAAAGGCTGCGATTGGCTGTTCAGAATTGAACAGCCAATCACAGCGATCGGGAGTGAGTGTGGGCGGTGACAGACCCCGGGATGCTGGCGCCATCTCTCCTGAGGTAAGATGGCGTCGGAATTTTAATGCGATCATTGCGACTTAAGTCGCAATGTCGCATTAAAGGGCTGGACGTACTATCCCGTCCCCGGTCATACGGGCCCAGGTACCATGGACGGGATAGTACGTCCGATGGCAGTAAGGGGTTAATGACAGAAAAACCCACAATGGTGACAGAAATAACTTGAATCTGACAAAAGTAATAATAAATCAAAAATCTATGAAAATGAACAAATGAAAGTCAGACATTGCTTTTCAAACCATGCTTCCACAGAGTTAAAAAAAAATAAACTCATGAAATTGGCCTGGACAGAAATGATGGTACCCCTGAACATAATGTGACAGAAGGGACATGTTAAAGCTAGGTGTGTCCACTAATTAGCATCACAGGTGTCTACAATTTTGGAATCAGTGAGTGGGCCTGCATAGAGGGCTACAGATACTCACTGTGGTGTTTGGTGACATTTTGTGTATCACACTCATCATGGACCAGAGGAAGCAAAGGAAAGAGTTGTCTCAGAAGATTAGAAAGAAAATTATAACTACTCCAGCACTGAAATTAACTATTGAATACCTCATTAAGCTACAGAACAATGAAATAGAGACATCCCTTTGTCAGAAGCAAATCGACGGTCCAACACACCTTAAATGGGACAGTTTTCCATCCAAATACATAAAAAACTATATTGTCTACAGACAAGCCATCAGATACAATAGTATATGTTCCAACCCCATGGATAGAGATGAAAATCTTGGTCGCCTCAGAAAGACCTTTTGAACCATGGCTAGCATCCAAGAACAGTTCAAAACCAAATTACAAGAGCCACCAGAATATCTAAACACCAGAAAAAGCTAAAGAAGAAAATAACCGGGTGCCTCTAGCAACATAGTAACATAGTTTTTAAGGTTGAAGGGAGACTTTAAGTCCATCTAGTTCAAACCCATAGCCTAACATGTTTATCCAGAGGAAGGCAAAAAAAACTGTGGCAAACAGTAAGCTCCACATTGGGGAAAAAATTCCTTCCCGACTCCACATACGGCAATCAGACTAGTTCCCTGGATCAACTCCCTATCAATGAATCTAATATATATACCCCTATATTATACTTTCAAGAAAGGCATCCAGCCTTTATTAAATTTTAGTAGTGAATCACTCATTACAACATCATATGGCAGAGAGTTCCATAGTCTCACTGCTCTTACAGTAAAGAATCTGGTCTGTGATTATGGCTAAACCTTCTTTCCTCCAGACGTAGAGGGGTGGCCCCTTGTCCCTGTCTCAGGTCTAACAGTAAAAAGATCATTAGAAAGGTCTTTGTACTGTCCCCTCATATATTTATACATTGTAATAAGATCACCCCTAAGCCATCGTTTTTCTAAACTAAATAACCCCAAGTATAATAACCTGTCTTGGCATTGCAGACCCCCAGTTCTCTAATAACCTTGGTCGCTTTTCTCTGCACCCACTCTAGTTCTGCTATTCTTTCTTATACACTGGAGACCAGAAGTGTACACAGTATTCTAAGTGTGGTCGCACTAGTGACTTGTATAGAGGTAAAATTATGTTCATCTACAATCCAAATCTGTTGGTGCTAAGGGGAGCTGCACGGAAATACAACCTTCACTACAAAAAGATGCTCGATTACAATCCATATTTCCAGACCCCCCACTACTATGTTTTAGGCAGCCCCCAAATCTAAGAAGCATCATTGTCAGAAGCTCCCTGTCCTCCCCAACAGCTCCAAGAACCTTTCCTTGCAACCAGAAAAAATGTAAAACCTGTCCATTTATAATGACCACGGACAAGACAAAGATCCATAAATCACATCAGTACTACAAGATCCAGGTACTTTCAGCTGCATCTAATGTGGTGTGCTTAATTATTTGTGCTAAAATGTCCAACTGGGAGTCTGTATGTAGGGGAGACTGCAAAAGCTTAAACAAGGATGAATTCTCACAGCCACACAATAAGATAAAAAAAAATGTGGCCAAACATTTTTGTATGTCTGATCACAGAACCATAAACATGAAATTACTTGTATCAAAAGGTAACTTCAAATCTCAGAGACGAAGAGTCTGGAAGTATAAACTCAGACAACCTTTGACACAACTCAGTGCGGAATGAATGTGTAGCATCGATTTATGTCTTTTAACATCAATTAAGGAATTTGCTCCTCAGACCTCGTGGGGGTATCACAACACAGAACCAGACCCCCATCAGAGGACAATAAAAACTTTCACGCTCTTTATCTATGAACTGTTCCAATATTTATGGCCATAACTGTTTATCCCTCTCCCATAATGATTGTTCTGCTTCACATCACTTGTCTTATCTATTGAGCTATTTCTGTGCCCTGTTGTGTATAAATATGTGATTCTTCAGATTTTGTTATTAGTCTTTGCTTTATGAAGAGACCTGAGTAGTCTTGAAAGCTTTCAATTTGTTACCAGCTTTTCAGTTCGCCATTAAAAGGTATTAACCACTGAGGACTCTCAATTCTAAATATTTAACTAATACAATTACATACCTGTATTATATCTGGTAGCTCCTCAGAGTGCTTTTCAGTTATGACATTTTCATTTTATGTTTGTATTTTTCCACATTGCCTTGTTAATGACAACATATGACATTGTCCAAATCCAAACCAGCCTCGTTACTGCAATATAGAAGGCTCATGACTATATTCTCAGATATCTCCTTAAAAAACCTGACATACAGTATGTAGTGCGCTAAACATATAACAAAATGCATTTAGTTCATATTAACATAATAATATAGAGAGCAGAGCACCACATAAAATCAGATTTCTGGGGGGATATTGGAGATGAGTAGAGAGAGCGACTATGCCTTCGGGAGGGTCGAGTAGGGTTTCGGACCACCCGATTTACTCAAAAGTCGAGTCGAACAAAATCTGCCGACTAACGGAAAAAGTCGGAGTTCCGACTGAAACCCGACCAGACCCCAATGCAAGTCAATGGGGAAGAAAAGTCGGTAGTGAGTGGAGGACAGTAAACACACCTACAGTGCCCATTTCAATGCCAACGACATCAATTCTTATTACTTAACCTTGTCAACCTTAATTTACTTTATAATAACAGTAACGCATTGAAAACTGGGGATTATTTGGCTAAAGTTGTGGGGGGGGGCAGGGCTGGCTCCAGGTTTTCGTGGGCCCTGGGCGAAAGAGTCTCAGTGGGCCCCTTTAATTCATACCACAATTCATGATGCTCCGATACGGCAGAGAAATATAGGTATAGTACAATGCCAAATACTTCACGTCTTACATTACATGAGTGATATCTATTGTAAATTCTATAATAGCTCAAAAACCGGACAGTATAGTCCTCCATACAGTATTATGGGCACACATAGTGCACCATACAGAATAATGAGCCCCATATATTCCTCTAAAAACAGAATAATGAGCCCATATATTCCTCTAAACAGAATAATGAGCCCCATATATTGCTTCATACAGAATAATGAGCCCCATATATTGCTCCATATATAATTGGTCCCATATAATGTTCCATACAGTAAATGATGAGCTCCACATAATGCTCCAGTGTATGATGGTCCCAATATAATGTGCCATACAGTATAGGACGGTCCCCATAGAGTATTATGAGCCCCACATATTGCTCCATACAATATGAGTCTCATATAAAGCTCCATAGAGTATATGATGGGCCCCATATATTGCTCCATACAGAATGGGCTCTATGTAATGTTTCCTATAGAATAGGCCCATATGATGCTCCATATATAAAGGGCCCTATATGATGCCAATAAACAATGAACCCCATATAATGGTCTAGTATATGATGGGCCCCATATATGATGCTCCAGTGTATGATGAGCCCCATATAATGCTCCAAATATAATGGTTCCATATATAATGCTCCATATATAATGGGCTCCATGTGATGCTCCAGTATATGATGGGCCCCATGGATGATGCTCCAGTGTATGATGGGCCTATATAATGCTCCATATATAATGGGCCCCATATGATGCTCCAGTGTGTAATGAGCCCCGTATATGATGCTCCAGTGTATGATGTGCCCCATTTATAATGCTCCAGTGTATGATGGGCCCCATATATAATGCTCCAGTGTATAATGGGCCCTATCTATGATGCTCAAGTGTATGATGGGCCCCATATATAATTCTCCAGTGTATAATGCTCCCCATATATTGCTCCAAACATTAAAAAAATGAAATACCTCTCCTCGCTGGGAACTGCTCTACTCTGTACTCCTCAGTGTCGCCATCTTCCAGCTCTCTGCACTGTGACTGTTCAGGCAGAGGGCACACAGATGTGAAATCATCGCACTCTTTGACCTGAATGTCACTGTCAGGAAACGCAGAAGACGTCACAGCGGTGGAGCAGGGAGAGGTATGTTTGTAAGTGCTGGGGCTCTGAGCAAGCAGGGGGGCACACTCGTGGGTGCCGGTACTGGCACAGGGCCCCTCATAGTAATATAATAATAATTAATAATAATAATATCTTTATTTATATAGCGCCAACATATTCCGCAGCGCTTTACAGTTTAACAGTTTCAAAACACAAGTCATAGGTAACAACGTTAACAATACAATAATTAAAGCAAAATAAGCCGACCCTGCTTGTGAGAGCTTACAATCTACAATGAGGTGGGGGAGATACAAAGTACAGGTGTGTATATACAATGGTGCATTTACAATAATGGTCCAGCCATCTTGAGGGAGTGAGGCATGGATGGAGATAGTGAATGGGCTACACATACACACTTAAACATAGAACGACTTTGGTTAGTGAATGTGATAGGCCACTCTGAACAAATGTGTTTTGAGGGAGCTCCTGAAACCATGCAAATTGTGGATAGTCCTAATTTCTTGGGTAGAGCATTCCAGAGGATTGGCGCAGCGCGGGAGAAGTCTGGAGTCGGGAGTGGGAGGTACGGATTAGTGCAGAGGTTAGTCGAAAGTCGTTGCAGAGCGCAGCAGTCGGTTAGGCCGATAGATAGAAATGAGGGAGGAGATGTAGGGGGGTGCTGCACTGTGGAGAGCTTTGTGGGTGAGAACCAGTACTTTGAATTGGATCCTATAATGAATGGGCAGCCAGTGTAAGGACTGGCGAAGAGCGGACGCGTCCGAGTACCAATTAGCCAGATGGAATGACCCTGGCTGCTGCATTAAGGATGGACTGGAGAGGGGATAGTCGAGTAATGGGGAGGCCAAGTATAGAGCGTTGCAGTAGTCCAGGCGGGAGTGGATCAATGCTACAGTGAGGGTTTTTGTTGTTTCCATGGTGAGAAAAGGGCGGATTCTAGAGATGTTCTTTAGGTGTAGACGGCAAGAGCGGGCAAGAGATTGTATATGGGAGGTGAAGGAGAGATTGTGTCAAACATAACACCCAGACAGCGAGCCTGCTGCCGGGTGTTATTATGGTGCCGCCCCACAGAGAGGAAAATGTCAGATTTAGGGAGGTTAGTAGACGGCGGGAGCAGAAGGAGTTCAGTCTTGGAGATGTTAAGTTTCAGATAGAGAGCGGACATGATGTTGGAGACTGCGGACAGACAGTCAGTGGTGTTCTGTAGAACACGGGGGTAAGGTCGGGGGATGACGTGTATAGTTGTGTGTCATCGGCATAAAAGATGGTACTGAAGCCAAATCTGCTGATGGTCTGTCCAATTGGGGCCGTGTAGAGAGAGAAGAGAAGGGGGCCAAGGACTGAGCCCTGGGGTACACCGACAGTGAGAGGAAGAGGAGATGACGTGGAGCCAGAGAACGAAACACTGAAGGAGCGGTCAGAAAGATAGGAGGAGAACCAGGAGAGAACAGTGTCCTTAATACCTAGTGACTGGAGCCTAGAGAGTAGGAGACGGTGGTCAACCGTGTCGAAAGCTGCAGAAAGGTCGAGAAGAAATGAGCAGAGAGTGGTCGCCGTTACGTTTTGCTGTAAGAAGGTCATTGGTCACTTTGATGAGTGCAGTTTCAGTCGAATGTAGGGGGCGGAAGCCGGACTGTGAAGGGTCTAGGAGGGAGTAAGTGGAGAGGTAACGGGTGAGGCGGGAGTAGACTAGGCGCTCCAAAAGTTTAGAGATGAAGGGGAGATTGGAGACCGGTCTGTATGTTGTTTGTGCAGGAAGGGTCAAGAGCGGGTTTCTTTAGTAATGGAGTAATGATGGAGTGTTTGAAGGAGGATGGGAAAATGCCAGAGGAGAGTGAGAGATTAAAGATTGTAGTTAGGTGAGTTGTGACAACTGGAGAGAGAGACTGGAGGAGATGTGAGGGTGATGGGGTCGGTAGTGCATGTGTCGGACGAGAGGAAGAGGGAGTCTGGAGACTTCTTCTTCTGTGATGGGATCAAATGTGGAAAGTGAGCCAGGGGAAATGCAGGGTGGGATGGGAGTCACAGCACTTGGTGGTTGAGAGCAGATTTCCTGACGGATAGTATCTATTTTTTCTATAAAGTGGGAGGCCAGGTCGTCAGCACAAATGTCTGTGATAGGGGCTTGTGCTTTTGGCCTGAGGAGGGAGTGAAAAGTGTCAAAAAGTTTCTTGGGGTTGTTGGCTAGTGAGGAGATCAGTGTGTGAAGTAGGTCTGTTTGGCGAGGTGAAGGGCAGCATTATAAGTTCTTAACATGAATTTAAAGTGGATGAAGTCTTCTGGTGTGCGGGTTTTTCTCCAGAGGCGTTCAGCACTTCCTAGAGCATCGCTGAAGAAGTCGAGTTTGCAATGTGAGCCAGGGCTGTTTTACTGTGTGTTTGGAGGTTCTGAGGGTGAGCGGTGCTACTTGGTCAAGGGTGCTTTTAAGAATGTCATTGTAGTGATGAACAGCCATATCGGACGGAAAAAGAGGAGATTGGGGACAGCAATGAGTGTAGGGAGTCTGAAAGTGTCTGAGGGTAATGGCTTGTAGATTTCTGAATGTGTGGTAGGTAGGAGTGCGCTGGGGTGGTGGAGGATTTGTGAGCGTGAAGGAGAGAATGTTGTGGTCAGTACGCCATGTCTCTGACGGCGAGTGGGCCCCCCCACCTGCTCAGGGTCCCGGCACTTGCCCGGGTGCGCCAGGTGCTGATGACGGCCATGGGGGGGGTACAGGCAAGTTAGGGAGGTGGAAAAACTGGCATATGTTGAGGTGCAGGCTGGACATTCAGCAGCTGCAAATGGAGGAATTGGAGAAGTAGGATGAAGAGGAGGACAAAGTGAGCCAATTTGCTGGCAACCTATGTGTCATCAGGGGAAGGTGGTACAAAATCCTTTGAAACCCAGGCATAGTTCATTTTAATGAAGGTGAGATCATCTACATTTTGGGTCAACAGCCGGGTCCTTCTTTCTGTCAGGATTGATCCAGCAGCACTGAAGACTCTTTCTGATAGCACACACCCACAGGGCAAGCGAGCTCCTGTAAGGCATATTTGTGCCAATTCAGGCCAGGTGTCCAGTTTACAGGCCCAGTAGTCAAAGGGGAAATGAACTGTGAGGGAGAACATCAATAGGGGGGGAGAGGTAATTTTGAACCATAGTTGACAACTACTGTTCCTGTCTGTTGCAATCGATTATGTTTTACCAGTCGTGGAGCGGTACTCGAGAAATCAGTCCACAACATGGTCATGAAACCCCTGTCTCCAACGCCACTTCGGCTGTGTGCACCACGAACATCTCTTCCATGTTGCCCAGTACGGCTCGTGTAGAACCTTCACCTCTGCTGTATGCTGGGAATGCCTCTAACAAAACGGTTTACCAGAGTTGCTTGTTTGTTCACTAATATTAGCTCTAGGTTCTCCTGTGGCATGATGTTCTGTAATTTGCCTTTATAGCGTGGATCGAGATGCTGGCCAACCAGTAGTTGTCAGCCTTCATAATTTTGGCAATGCGGGGGTCCCTTTTTAGATCCGCAAGACATAATCACACATGTGGGCCAATGTTCCAGGTGTCAATATTGCACTGCCAGTGGTGTGTGGAGGAGCACTTTCTGCCAAATCCACATCCCTCCAGTCACGCACAAACCCTGTACTGACCTTGGCAAGCCAAGATTTTTCTTGCCCCTGAGAAGCATCCTGCTCCCCAAAATTAATCATCCCCCTCATCTTCCTCCTCCTTCTCTTCTTCCTCCACCTCGTCCAGGACAGTTCCCTGAGCAGACAATGGCTGACTGTCATCAAGGCTTCCCTCCTCCTCCTCTTCCTCCTCCCTGCAGACGCCAGATCCTTAATGTGTGTCAAAGTTTGCATGAGCAGACGCATAAGTGGGATGCTCATGCTTATGATGGCATCCGTGTGCATTCCTCAAAAACACTGAAGGACTTTACAGAGGTCTTTCAGGTTTGACCACTGCAGACCCGACAACTCCATATCTGCCCTAAAACTGCCTGCCCGTGTATCCTCCCACAAATGCATTACAGCCTGCCTCTGTTCGCACAGCCTCTCAACCATGTGCATGGTGGAGTTCCACCTTGTTGCAACATCTATGATTAGGCGGTGCTTGCGGAGGTGGAGCAATCGCTGCAGCCTCTACATACGACTGGAGTCTACGGACGAGCGACAGGTGTGTGAGCACAGTCTTTGCACCTTATGGAGCAGGGCTGGTAACTCTGGATAATTTTTTATGAAACACTGCACCACCAGGTTCAAGTTGTGAGCCAGGAAAGGTATGTGTCTGAGTTTTTTCAGGGCTATGGCCACCACAAAATTACGGCCTTTATCACTGACTACCTTGCCTGGCTCAAGATGAAGACTGCCCAGCCATGACTCTGTTTCTTACTGCAATTGTCAGCCAGTACCTCCGCGGTGTGTCTGTTGTCACCCAAGGACATCATCTTTAAAACAGCCTGCTGACACTTGCCACTAGCTGTTCGATAGTGGGACACCTCTTGTGCATCACTGGCAGCTGCGGATGGATGTGCTCGTGCGACTGCGCTCTGTCGACGAGCTTTCGCTTCTGGAGGAGGGTCGAAGCCTACAGCCAACTGTTGCCTATACCATGAACTAGGCAGCACTGTCCCACCACCACTGTCCCCTGTGGACCCTGCATCCACCACATTATCCCAGTGCGCAGTGATGGACACGTAACGGCCCTGGCCATGCCTACTGGCCCATGCATCTGTTGTGAGGTGCACCTTTCCACTCACTGATTGTTTAAATGCATGGACAATGCGGTCTTTCACATGCAGGTGGAGGCAGGGATGGGCTTTTCTAGCAAAGAAGTGCCAACTGGGTAGGTCATAGCTTGGGACAGCTTAGGCCATGAGCTCTCGGAACACTGCGCTTTCAACCAAACGGAAGGGCATCATCTCTAATGAGATCAGTTTGGCAATGTAGGCGTCAAAGCCAGTGTATGCGGATGAGAGGATGAGTAATTCTTGTCCTACTCAGAGTCTCTGCCACGGTGAGCTGGACTTGAGAGCTGCATATGGTGGAACTAGCGGTGTAGCTAGCTCTCCGGCTGTGGACTGAGAGGGGGTTAGTGATTGTGGTGGTGTTGGTGGTGATGGCCTAGATGCAGTCTTTCATTGAAAAACCATTGGGATTCCCTGACTGCTTTGACCTTGCAACGACACCTTAACATTTCTTGCTGGTGGTGTGCTAACCGGTGGGGCTTACAGGGGGGAAGCGATGTAGCGTTATGGCTACCTTCAGTCGGAGCAGGTGCATGTTGCTATCTGAGGTTTAGTAGTCCGTCCATGCTTGCAAGTGCATGGTGTTTTACATGTCTAAGCATGCAACTGGTATTCAAATTTCGGAGATTTTTCCTCGTCTAAAGATCCTTTCGCACTTCTTACAGATAACCTTTGCCTCATCAATAGGATTTTGGTCAAAAAATACCAACTGCACTCTTCCTACTATAGGAAAACTTTTCAGGGCTTGCACGCTGTGCTATTGGACCGTCTGGCCAAGCTGTTGTGAACGTTCTGGAGACGACTTCTGAGCTGAGGCTCCCTCTGGTGGTTGCTGACGGTATTGAAGCTGTATTGAATGACTAGGCTCCTCACCTGGAAGCAGGGACTGGCAATCAGGAGAGACGGACGGGGCTGTTTTAAGTGAGCTGCCTTCCCATGATCCTTGCCGGTGATCAAAGCTTAATATGGACAAACAGAATTCATCATCTTTCCCCATCTCACACAACCCCTCAATGGACCTATCAATTAATGTAAATGACTGCCCACTCTCTCCAGTCCCACAAGCTCGCTGCCTCGGGGTTATCCTTGACACTGATTCTCTCTTTTAAACCACTATCCAAGCCCTCTCCACCTCCTGCCGACTTCTACTCAAAAATATCTCACGTATCCGTACATTCCTCAACCAAGAATCTGCAAAAACCCTAGTCCATGCCCTCATCATCTCCCGCCTCGACTACTGCAACCTCCTGCTCTGTGGCCTCCCCTCTAAACTCTGAACCCCTCCAATCTATTCTAAACTCTGCTGCCCGACTAATCCACCTGTTCCCCCGCTATTCCCCGGCCTCTCCCCTCTGTCAATCCCTGCACTGGCTCCCCATTACACAAAGACTCCAGTTCAAAACCCTAATCATGACATACAAAGCCATCCACAACCTGTGTCCTCCATACATCGTGACCTCGTCTCCCGGTACCTACCTGCACGCAACCTCCGATCCTCACAAGATCTCCTTCTCTACTACCCTCTTATCTCCTCTTCCCACAATCGCATACAAGATTTCTCCCGCGCATCTCCCCTACTCTGGAATCTCTACCACAACATATCAGACTCTCGCCTACCATGGAAACCTTCAAAAAGAACCTGAAGACCTACCTCTTCCGACAAGCCTACAACCTGAAGAACCACAGATCCACCAAAACTGCTGCACGACCAGCTTTTCCCCTCGCCTACTGTATCCTCACCCATCCCTTGTAGATTGTGAGCCCTCACGGGCAGGGTACTCTCTCCCTTACTTTACCATCATAACTTGTATTGTCTAAGATTACTGTACTTGTATTTTTATGTTACCCCACCTCACATGTAAAGCGCCATGGATTAAATGGCGCTATAATAATAAATAATAATAATAATAATTGTTGTTTCCTGGTCCATTTGGAAGTCAGCTGGTGTCTTGCTTTTGTCTGCTACTTTCAGATAAGGTATTTGCTGCTTGTTTCTATCGTGTTTGCTATTTTTTTTTTTTGTCTGCACTTTTGGGGGAGGTTAGCCGGGTTCCCCTCCAGGGGCCTGTGCTACTCTCTGTTTTTTCAGTAGCCACTGTTTATTTGTTCAATTGCTCTGTCCCTGCTATTTAAGTTGCTGCGGGTTAGCCGCTTGTTCACACCAGAGATCTGATTTAGCGGGTGGTGAGATATGTGGTCTCAGCAGTTTTGAAATCAGAAGTGTTGGAATTTTTTTGGATTTTTCTGGGTTGCAGATAGTATTCTGTCCTGTCCTGTCCTATCTAGGCAGTGTTTGGCCCAGCATTTTCTCACTCTATTTTCTGCCTGCGTTTTTTTCTCTTGTCTAACTGCCATTATATGTGTGGGGCTACCTATTCCTTTGGGGCGCTACTCCGGGGCTTGAAACTTTCCTGTTCTCTATCTTTAGGTGTAGCTAGCTCTCCGGCTGTGCCGATGCATCTAGGTCACCGAGGTACGTCCCACGGCTGCTTTTAGTTGTGCGGTTAGTTTAGGGATCTGCAACCCATTAGTTCCCAACCTCTCTGGGTGTTTGGCTGCCTTTGCTGTTTTTTTGCTCCTGACCTCCTCGGCTACCAAATCATAACAGAATCACCGGTCATACTGTAAATTCTATAGTACTCAAAAGAAGGAAAAAATAGTTTAAAAAAAAAAAGGAATCAGAATATTTTTTTTTGTGTGTATTTTTTCCTCTTTATCTCTGGGGGCTGTAGGAGGAGTTTTTCTGCAATGGAAATCAAGCACTTGTCGATCGTGCGGAGTAGCTTCTGCTGAAGTTCGGAGTATTGCTAGCTATCTCACTCGTTTGCCTGCTGTAGAACCTAAGATCCCCACTCCGATTTATTTTTTGGGGATCAGTCTAACTTTTTGAATTTAAAAATAACTGTAAGTTGTTTTTTACTCTGAAACCTAAGTCCTCTTGGAAACGCAGCACAGCACGTTAAAATTATCATCTCCCTGTTGCGCCGGCGACCCTCAGGATTGGGCTTATTCCCTGACACCTGGGGATACTGTTTGACTAATGTTTATGTGTTTTTCAGGCTCTGGGGGTTTTTGTACGATGAACCCATATTACTGATCAAGCTGAGAAAACCTTGTTGGGCATTGAATCAGGGTCAGGAAACCCAGAGCTATATTGTCAGAAATTCCGAAAGTGGGCAGTCCTTACTAAATGGAATGATGATGCCCTGGCAGCTCTTTTTCGGAAGGGTCTGGCAGAAACCGTAAAACGATGTTATGGTGGGATTTCCTGTTCCCTCTGGGCTCAATGACTCTATGTCATTGGCTATTCAGATTGATAGACGTATACGTGAGCGTAGAAATATGCGAGAGGTGTTGATGCCTTGTGAGCAAATGCAGTGGATGGAGTGGTTTCTGGGGGTCAGCGTCGAGAGTTTCGAAAGCGTAATAAGTTGTGCTTCTTCTTATGTTTCGGTAACTGAGGAGAAAATTGCAAAAAATAGCAAAAGCGGTAATACACCAGAGAGGCTGGAACCTTTGGATTGCAGTAACCTGAACTAACCACACTAACTAGAAGTAGCCGTGGAGCGTTCCTAGGGTGATCCTAGACGCCTCGTCACAGCCTGAGGAATAACTACACCTAAAGGCAGAAAGAGAAAGCTATCTGCCCCGGAGCAGATCCCAAAGAAAATAGGAAGCCCCCAAACATTAATGGCGGTTAGACAAGAAGAAAGCAGGACACAGACAGAAAATAGAATGAGCAAATGCTGGGGCCCAATCTGTCTAGAAAGAAAAGTACAGGAAAGAATTCTGACTGCAATCCAACAAAACCCTAACAAAAATACCAACACTTTGATTGCCATAAAACCTGAGATCAAACGATCTCACCACCTAAATCAGATCTCTGGTGTAACAAAACGCTTTTCAGCAAATAAAAAGTAACAAGGAGCAAAGCAAAAGTGCAGACACAAACGGAGCACAATTGCAGCGCCAGAACCCCCAAAAAGGACAGGCAGCAGTCCACTACAAGCAGC